>JAGKPW010002136.1:1200000-1912171 GCA_019926035.1 Melaleuca alternifolia
GCTAGTGCTATCTTGAAGTCTTTTATCAACCTTCGTCAAAATTTCGACCCCAAAAATAGCATCGCCTAGTAGAGTTTGAGTTAAGGTTAGTTGGCACATGAATTTGACATTCGATTAATGTTTCTTTGATAGGATTTGAGTTCGTTGGCTGGTTTTGCAATTCTATGTGAATGGTGTTTATCTCTTCTATGAATGTGCAAGCTCATGTAATAAAAGTGGTAGAGAAATAAAAGAGTATATTTCTTGCATAAGTTAAATTGGGTTTCGAGTTGAGAAAGCATCGGAAAGTGTTGTTTTGACATAGTTTGAAATAAGCATTTGTGAATACTTGAGAGATCGCATTTGTCAGGGGCATTAAATGTGACTTGGATATTGAGTACTAAATTAATTAATGGGATTGACCATTAATATTTGACTTCTTTGACTTGAGCATAAGATTAATCAACAGATTGGATCGTTGACATTTGCTTTTATATCATTGATCGAAGTAGTATTTGTGATATGTACAAAAATTATGTTAAAGTGATATAATTCCTTTTGATCATGTGTATATATCATACACTAGACTTAAAATAATTAAGTTTTTTTATTTTTTTTTGTGACTGTGCATAGTGGATGTTTTATTTGCTTAAAAGATATGTATTGGGAAAAATACCAAAATAGTCCTAAAACCTATCATACTTGTACCGGTTCAATCATAAACTTTTCATTTGTGCCAATTAAGTCATAAGCATTTTTACATTTTGTTAATTGAGTTCATCTGGTCAAATATAACAGGAAATTGTTGACGTGGGTGCTAACGATACCATGCCGAATGATTGATGCTGACATGAATAATTTTTCAAAAAAATTTGATTTTTTATAATTCTTTTTTTTTGTTCTTTTTCCTTATTTCTTTCACTTTTTTTTTACCAAGTCTGTGCAAGGGTTGGTCGACCCTTGTTTGTGATTGGTGAGGGTTAGCCAGTGACCCTCACCCCACTTGGAAAGGGAAAAATGAAAAAAAAATGAAAAGTTATACAAATTTCTTTAAAAAAATTAACCATGTCATATCGGAAAGTCGACGTCCATATCAGTAATTTCCCGTTAAAATTTATTGGATGGTCTCAATTGAAAAAAACATGAAAATGCTTAGAACTCAATTAACAATAAATGAAAGGTTTATGACTGAATTGAGACAAGTGCAATAAAATTAGGACTTTTTTTGATAAATTTTCGATATGTTTTACTCTTTGAGCTACGGTTGCTCACTCTATTCATTCCAAAGAGTATTTTCAGCTAGCGACAAGTAGGACCACAGTCATATCAACGGGGAATTTGGTAGTTGAATTTTGCGTATGAGTTGAGATAGTTGGATATATGCCAAAGAAGTATTTCTTGAGGTTTAGTTTTTTAATCTAGGAAAGTATATATTCTCTATGTTGGACTTTAAAACTCTGATCCCATAATTATGTTACTGTTTCATCATACATATATATAGAATGGTATTTATTTTTCTATAACAGATTCAGGACGGTTTGTGTTTAAGGCTGCAAAAATTTGGGTAAGAAGAAAACTGTGTGATTTCCTTATATTTATAGGAGTCAGGCTGTGATACACGCAGCGCTCCGTTTTCGGCTTGAACAAACGGCATATCCGCATAAAGGTGCGGTCTTCTCATTTTGTGCAACATGCTTGCCTACTACCACCATTCGTTGGTAAAGGAAATCCATTGAAGGCATTGCCAAAAATGAAATTCAACTCGCGAATTATAATGTCGAAAATCACATGTCCATCGTGGTAATCTGAAGAGAGGAAATTGATGCATTTACCTAAGATCGTGTTGACGTTGATAAATTCATCTTTTTGGGTTTTTTTTTCATTGATTAAACGCCATTTGGATTGTGGAAAATGATTTCAATATTGTCCTGTTCCACCGCAAGTTATATATAGTTGGTAGAATAGGAAAAATGACGATAATTAGAATAAGTCGAAAGTGTAATGATCTTGCCTCTTGCACCTAGGTGACATGTCCTACGGTCACATTCCCATCACATCTTCATTATTATCGACACATTAAGTCGTCAAATTTGTAGTCCGGAAATTATGTGTTTCGGTCCAGCAATTAATAGGATCTTTGCCATATGTAATTTTGGACTATTGGATCTTAAAATGAAAAAAAAAAATTATCCACGTGATGATTTAAAAAGATGGTAATTTATGAATATTTAAAGTAAACTTATTGATGTTAAGATTATCAATGATACTATTGATTAAGGAGTATTATGATATATGAGAAGAACTACCTACTTATAGAGCTGTTTACTAAGTGTGAAGGATTGTTAAGATAATGGAGGCAAGTTGCTAAGATTAAAATAAAAAATTTACTTTAAGGCTTTGTTCGTTTTACGGAAAATAATAATATAACATTTCTGGAAAATATTTTTCAAGAAATCATTTTCCTGGAAAATGATAATATTTTAAGGTGTTCGTTTGAAACTTAAGAAAAACTAAAAAAAAAAACAGATTTTTAAATTTGTTTCATTTTTTTGTTATACATTGACATGTTGCTGGTCATACAAGCTCCTGGCTTGTCACCAAAGGCTATGAACTTGCCAATCCAAGGCAAGCCTCGAGCTAGCCTTTAAAGGTTCCGAGCTTGCTATCAAAGGCCGGCGAGTCAAGTGAGGTCGAGACACGCTATTAGAGGCCGCAATATTTAAAGGTAAACAAAAAAAACGGAAAATATTTTCCCTTTTCAAAAAAGCGGAAACATTTTCTCCACTTTTGAAGGTATTTTTTTCATTGGTGGAAAATATTTTCCTGGACTATTTTGTTTTCTGTGATACAAACACCGAAAAATTCGAAAAATATTTCTCTGGAAATTATTTTTTATAAAACAAATGGAGCCTCAATTCAAGTTGACTGCATTTTTTCATTGAAAGTTATGAACGCTCGGATATTCAATCTCGTGAGACTTAGGGTAATATTATCATATGTGAAGGATTGTTAATAACCTTTTTTTTTTACAGATACTTATACGACAAATTATAATTACCGAGGACAATCACTAAATATGGTTACCATCACGTACAACATTTCGAGATTTTTCATTATGCTAATGGTTAATAACTTAGTGTCGGCATTTTCATGTTACGATTGGTTAATAAAATTGCTCAAGTGCATGGCTGTCGACTCGGGCTAAATAAGATTGAGCAAGGCACGGCAAGGCTGAAGTTGGCTAAGTCATTTTGATCGGCAATTGCACAAACAATCGACAATGTGACAGAAAGTTGGTGATGGGTATCATAAAAGAAAATCAGTAAGTGTTGAGTCACAAGGTGTTCAGATTCAAAAGCATATGAAGTGGAGGGAGCGACGCATTTTTTGTATATTCTATGAAGACAGGATATGAGCTTATCTTAATTTGTCACATGAATTGTATCCATTGAGGGTAAGGGAATTGTCTCCAGATCCAATATGCACCTCTCAAAACATCGGCAATCTAACTTTATCATGCAGACCAGATTTTCTCACAAACATTTTCAATAATAAAACAAGATAAGGCATGGCATACGAAAGTCTGCAGCTGATACCCATAGAAACTGCAGCAACATGTTATTTGTTGGCTCACCACAATGCCAAAAGCTGCAAGGTCTGTGTGTACAGGCGTTTAGAACTTGATGATAAAACTGCTAGAAGATGGTGAGTTGAATGTGCATTATTCGTATTTGTAATATTGTAAATTCTGTCTGTCTGTCTGTCTGTCTGTCTGTCTTTCTTTTCGTTGTTACGAGATGGAGGTGATTGAGGTTCAGACAAAAACCATCTGCATAAATTTACATAGGAAGGAGTAGCAAGATTGAGATAAAGACAAGCAATCGCCGAACGATCAAAAGTTGCAATCTCTACAATACCCCAAAACCAGCCAAGAGTTTCAGTCAAATGTACGTATAAATATTCTGTGGAAGAAAGCTGAGGGTTCTCATGTCTTCTTAGTGTCAAATCTGGGACTAGATCATCATCATCATCATCATAAGTCTATTCATTCTCCTTCATTGAACGGCTCTTCTAGTTTTATATTAGATAATGACACATTGTCTTTGAACTTTGTTTCAATGTGCAATATGATCCCTGGACTTTTAATTTGTTTAATATAATTCCCAAATTTTAACTCAATATGTAATGTCGTCCATAAACTTTTAATTTATTCAATGTGATCCTTAAACTTTTAATCCATGTACAAATTAGCCGAGGATTAAATGAAAATGTTTATCATTGCCCTTATATTAATTTAAGATCATTGATTGCATTGACTATTTTCGTATAATTTACGGGCTATATTGAACATCTACAAAAATGGTAGGGACCATATTTACCGAATTAAAAGTTCAAGGACATTGGACGAATAGTGAATAAATTAAAAATCATGAATCGCATTACATATTAAGCCAAAGCTTAGAGACAACATTGTATATTGAGTTAAAATTTAGAAACTATTTGTGTCATTTTTCTCTTTTTATAAATGAACTCCTACGTCAAATGGTGTGCTTGAGGAGAAGCAAAAGCCCAGAGCCGAAAGAACCCAAAGCTCTTCCATCCATGGCCCTCCTCCGAAGCTTACGAGGTACATCAATACCATGAAAAGTGTGTCTGCAATTAAACTGACATTGTTTCTTTTGTATGAATGAAACCAATATTAATTATTCATAGTACCCTACAGTTGAGATTTCGACATGTTTTTCGCCTTCTGATGTATGCTTTAGCTAACTTAGTAACAACCGGACCGGAGTTCATTTTTAGTTTTTCATTCTTTTTTTGTTGTATGTTAAATTCAGAGGCATTCTCCTGGCTATGTGATGGAGAGCCTGATTTGGGTTCTTGCACCCAAAGTAGCATAATTGACGCCACCAACCTGCTTTTCCTCTGTGCTTTCTACGTCTTATGGATTGCCGTCAGCCTTAGAAAGCACAACGCTAATGGAAGCAGCACTAGGAGGGACTTGGTATTCATTGTCGCCGTGGTCTGTTGCGCCTTTAGTAGCATTGCACACTTTGGTGTCGCCCTCAGGAGTCCTATACTTCAATCCGACTTAAAAGGACCTCAGAGCTGGTTGCTTCACCTTGTTAGAGGACTAATTTGGATGTCTTTGACGGTTTACTTGCTGCAAAATCCATATGGATGAGGACACTGGTCACTCTTTGGTGGATCGCCTTCTGCTTGCTCGTCACAGCTCTGAACATCAGGCTCTTGTTGGAAAGGCACGGTATCAAAATTTTAGACATTGTGACTTGGCCAGTGAACTTCCTTCTCCTGTTCTGTGCCTTCAGGAAATATGTTGCGGTTCCCGGACCCAAACCAGACGAGAAACTTTACGAACCTCTACTAGGTGCCAAGCCTTATGAATCCCGGTCACAGCTTGGCTGTGCCAGTCATCTCAGCAAGTTGACATTTTCGTGGATTAACCCTCTGTTATGCTTGGGATACTCGAAAACATTAGAGTTTGAGGACATCCCATCTCTGGTCTCTGAGGATGAAGCTGATCTGGCCTATCAAAAATTTGCATGCGCGTGGAATTCTGTCGTAAGTGATCCAAAGGGCTCACTGAGTTATTTGGTTATTACGACCATTGCAAAAGTATATTTGAAAGAGAACATCTTCATAGGCTTATGTGCGCTTTTCCGAACAACATCCGTTGTTGTTTCCCCTTTGTTACTGTACTGGTTTGTGAATTACTCGAATGGAGGCGCTGGAAATTTGTCAGAAGGGTTCACTATTGTTGGGTGCTTGATTCTTGCCAAGCTAGTCGCGTCTTTTGCACTGAGGCATTACTTCTTCGATTCCAGGAGGTCTTGTTTGAGGATGAGATCGGCTCTTATGGTAGCGGTCTACCAGAAGCAGTTGAAACTTTCGAACAATGGAAAAAACCGGCACTCAACTGGAGAAATCGTGAATTATATCGCAGTGGATGCATATCGTATGGGCGAATTCCCTTGGTGGTTCCATTCCACTTGGACCCTCACACTGCAACTCTTCCTGTCTATCGGTGTCCTCTTTGCGGTGATTGGCATTGGTGCTCTTCTGGGCTTAGTCCCGCTCCTCATTTGTGGACTCCTGAATATGCCTTTCGCCAAGATCCTCCAAAACTGCCACTCCCAGTTCATGATCGCCCAAGATGAGCGGCTTTGGTCCACTTCAGAGATCCTGAACAGCATGAAGATCATAAAGTTGCAGTCATGGGAAGAAAGATTCAAAAACTTGATAGAGTCGCGCCGTGCCACTGAGATGAAGTGGCTGGCCAAAGCTCAGTTCAAGAGGGCTTACGGGACAATGCTTTATTGGATGTCTCCTACTATAATTTCTTCGGTGATTTTCTTAGGTTGCGCTCTCTTGCAGAGTGCCCCATTAAACGCTAGTACTATCTTCACGATTCTTGCGACATTACGGGCAATGGGCGAGCCTGTTAGGATGATCACTGAGGCCCTTTCTATATTGATGCAAATGAAAGAGTCTTTCGTTCGCATCAATGCATTTTTGGTGGACGACGAGCTAAAGAACAGCAGAATGATGGCAGTCCCGTTAGAGGATCTGTCTAGGGCAGCAAGCATACAGATTTTATCAGGAAATTTTGCTTGGGACATGGACTCTGCAATCTTGACTCTGAAAGACATAAACTTGGAAGCTAAATGCGGGCAGAAGGTCACAATCTGCGGTCCAGTTGGGGCTGGCAACTCATCTCTTCTTTGTGCTATACTAGGAGAAATGACCAAAACTATGGGAACTGTGAGTTTTTGAAACATTCGTGCCTGTAAGTTAGTGCACCATTGTCATGCGCGTAACTTTGTTTTTTTTCTTTCGTGTATCTTAATTTAGGTTAAAATATGTGGATCAACCGCCTATGTTTCTCAAACTTCGTGGATCCAAAGCGGGACAATTAGGGACAACATACTGTACGGAAAACCAATGGATGAGGCCCAATACCAGAAGGCCATAAGAGCCTGCGCATTGGATAAGGATATCAGAAGCTTCAGTCATGGAGATCTCACAGAAATAGGCCAGAGAGGGCTCAACATGAGTGGTGGACAGAAGCAGAGGATTCAACTTGCTCGAGCCATCTATAACGATGCAGACATTTATCTTCTCGACGACCCTTTCAGCGCAGTCGATGCGCACACTGAGAAACACTTTTCAATGTAAGAAATTCAGTTCATAATTTCCTATGGACAAAACAATTGAGAGAAACACCAAAGATTAACAAGCTTGTGCTTTTTCGAGTCTTTTACTGCAGGACTGTGTCATGGGCGTGCTCTTAAATAAGATGGTCATCCTAGTGACTCACCAAATGGAATTTTTCCCAGATATGGATCGAATATTGGTAACAACCAGTTTCCATACTTGTCATGTACATAACTAGTTAAGTTTAGGCCACCGGTACATTCTTTTTCGGATATGCTACACGTGAATCGCTTTTTGTGCTGTGAAGCTCATGGAGGACGGACGTGTTACCCAGTCGGGGAGCTAACAGGTGCTCTTGACAGCAGGAACAGCATTTGAACAGCTTGTGAATGCTCACAAAGAAGTTTTGACCACATTTGGACCTTCGAACAGTGAAATTCCCTGTGAAACTACGGATTCAATTACGGTCCAGCATGAGGAATCTAAAGAGAATAAACAAGTCGAGATATCTGAGAAGGCCCAACCGGGAGTGCAACTTACAGAAGAAGAACAGAAGGAGATCGGTGACTCTGGGTGGAAGGCGTTCTGTGATTACATAAAGGCGTCGAAAGGATCGACCCTTCTATCTTTAGGCTTACTGATGTAGTTAGCATTTGTGGCACTTCAGTCTGCATCAACCTATTGGCTAGCACTAGCTATTCAATTCCCCGACATTAGTAGCAGCACCTTAATTGGCATCTTCACGGGGATTTCATTGCTTACTGCCATGTTCGTGTACTTTAGATCCTTCTTTGTGGCTCATCTGGGTCTGAAGGCCTCCCAGGCCTTCTTTTCAGGTTTAACTGATTCAATATTCAAAGCTCCGATGCTCTTCTTCGATTCTACTCCAGTGGGGAGAATTTTGACCCGAGTAAGATCACGTCCACATTAATTTTCTGATATCTTCAGCCCCATGATTTTGTATCCAGCACTTACCATATAAAGGATCAGGCTGACGTCGAAAATTTCACAGGCTTCATCAGACTTAAGTATAATTGACTTCGACATCCCGTTCTCCATCATCTTTGTGCTAGCTGCTGGAATTGAACTTCTGGTTATAATTGGGATTATGGCCTCAGTTACGTGGCAAGTCCTCGTGGTTGCAACTTTTGCAATGGTTACTGCAAAATATGTTCAGGTGATTTTCCGAGCCCCGACCTTTTGCTTTTGTCCATATCCGTTGATCAAGAAGGGCTGACCGTGTTCTGTCCATATCTCATGAACAACAAGGCATATTACTTGGCATCGGCGTGTGTACTATTGAGGATCAACGGAACAACAAAGGCTCCGCTCATGAACTATGCAGCCGTGACATCCCTAGTTGTGGTCACCATAAGAGCTTTTAACGCAGTAGACAAATTCTTCTGCCATTTCCTGAAACTGGTGGACGCCGATGCGAAACTATATTTGCACTCCAATGCACTAATGGAGTGGCTAGTTTTGAGGATAGAAGCGCTTCAGAACCTGACCCTACTCACTGCTTCCATTCTTTTGATTCTACTTCCTAAGGGAATTGTACCTCCAGGTAACTGAAAATTTACTAGAAAACAGCAAGAACTTGTTGAATTGTCAAAAGTACTAGTTAAATTTGGTTACCCCGCTCTTGCAGGACTCGTGGGGCTCTCTCTTTCTTATGCCTTTTCTTTGACAGGTACGCATGTTTTCGTGACCCAGTGGTATTGCTACTTGTCGAACTACATTATCTCAGTCGAGCGAATCAAACAGTTCATGCACATACCATCTGAGCCTGCAGCGGTTGTAAAGGATCATAGGCCACTGTATTCATGGCCATCAAAGGGTCGGATCGAGATGCAAGAACTAAAGGTTTAAATTGCTTTAAAATCAGAAGTTTTTAAAAGGTCTCCAATATGATGTGTTTTTTTGTACTTGGTTTCAGCTAAGGTACCGGTCCAATGCACCGCTCGTGATGAAGGGAATCACTTGCACATTCAAAGAAGGAAGCAGGGTTGGCATTGTTGGAAGAACTGGAAGCGGAAAAACAACTCTGATCAGTGCATTGTTTCGATTGGTTGAGCCAGCGAGCGGGAAGATCTACATCGACGGGCTAGACATTACTTCCATTGGGTTGAAGGACTTGAGGATGAAGCTCAGCATCATCCCTCAGGAACCCACTTTGTTCAGAGGCAGTGTTAGGACTAACATGGACCCTCTTGGCCTTTACTCTGACCATGAGATTTGGATGGTAATATGCACCCAGGTGCCCATTTTTGGATTTCAATATTCATAATATGCCTCCCAATTAGATCATCAATTTCATGGATGTGGCAAAACAACCCTTGTTCATTTCTTGATCTATAGGCTCTGGAAAAATGTCAGCTCAAGGCCACAATTAGCAGCCTTCCAAATCAGCTCGATTCTTCCGGTGAGCATCATTTCGTACATTACATGTCAAAATCTAGTCACAGCTTGAAAGCCACTAAAATTTTACTAAGATCCGACAATAATAGCTCGTAGCTCTGCACCAATACCTTAAACTACTTGGCGTGTACCTATATCTTGATAACCTCAATCAAAATGGTTCACCTCCTTTTTGTAAGCTAACGGGAATGTGAACGGCTTGTTCAAATTTCAAACAGTGTCCGATGAAGGAGAGAATTGGAGTGCTGGGCAGAGGCAGCTATTTTGCCTGGGAAGAGTTCTATTGAAGAGGAACAGGGTCCTTGTTCTTGATGGAAGCCACCGCTTCAATTGATTCTGCAACTGATGCTGTTCTTCAGAGGATAATCAGGCAAGAGTTCTCGGATTGCACTGTGATCACTGTGGCTCACAGAATTCCCACTGTCATCGACAGTGACATGGTCATGGTCCTCTCTTATGGTAAGTCTCTTAACTATGCCCTCCATTAATGACCGTTTGTGTAAAATCACTGGTGATGTGCCTCCTGTGTGAATTCATAACAAAAAGCTGGCATCGTGAATTTTCCATAGGGAAGTGGTGGCGCCATCAAATTGAACATACTCCATTTTTTAATATATTTTTAAGATGGATATTTTTTTGGTTCATAATATTGTTAACATGGATTTAATTGGTGTTTTTTGCTTCTTTTCTAAAGGAAATCTGGTGGAGTACGATGAGCCCTCAAAGTTGATGGAGACCAACTCCTACTTCTCCAAGTTGGTTGCTGAATACTGGCTAAGTTGCAGGAGGAGCTCCTACCGTAATTTTGACAAATATCACTGCTAAGGCGCTCTTAGTATAGTGCTTTTGCAATGTCATGAGGAATTGGTCTACTACATATTATATGTCCCGTGAGTATTAAAATAGTTAGTAACATTATTTTATCATATTTGGGGTCTCTATTAATTCCATAACTACTATTTTAAGGTTAAATCAACATACTTATGCCATTAATTTTGTCGAAATCAAATCAAATGGTATGGATGCACGTATTATGTGTCTTAGCAAAGCCATTCTAAACTAAATCGCAACAGTGTGACATGATTTTGATCTTGATTTTGATAATGCAATTGTTCTTTGCAAATTAGTACAGTGCACGCAAATCGCATGGAATTTCTGTTAGTATTAATAATGCATCGAGTATTTGGGCGTGCGAAAGATAATATCTATCGTCATATGTGGACATAACAAGGTTCCACTATGTCGTGGACATTGGCAGCCATAAATATAAGAACGCAATAAGGATACAGAAAATTCTAAATAAGGGTGTAATACGAGATTTTTTTAATGCTTAAAATAGATATTATTTCAAATAAGAGCTTGAAATGATTAATTTAACTCAGAAGGTGAGGTACCACAGAGAGATTCGGGAACGCAGAGAAGAGTCTGAATCTTTTTACAGAAGATCTTCTCCACCGTTTGACAGAGGACGGAAGAAGAGAGGGAGCAAAAATGAAAGAAGAGGGAGAGCATTTTCAGAGGTGGCCGGGCGTCTCATGTGCCCCTTCCCGTCTCAATCCAAAAGGACATTCTGAAATCGGTATATATTATCGAGAGAACATTCATAACAATAATGTGCATCAAGCCATGATCCTCTAATGATCTACGAAACCAATAATGAATCAATCTCATAAATCGGTTTCACATACTGAACATATACCCTTTTATAACAAAATATACTAACCCAGTAGTGGACAACATATTCACTATATAATTCTAGTTCCAGTTATTATAATAGTCGAGAATAATACAGAAAATCCAATTGGAGAAATTACAGTATATTTCTGTGTATATTGTAGAGGAATACATGAACCTATTTTTAAGCTTTAACAAATGGCTATACAAGATGATATATCAATCAATATATGTACAACCAAATGGAAATATATGTGTAATCTTGAGATAAAAATTCCGTTCAAAACCGCAAAGTGCGCAAAATTTAAAAATTTCGTTCCAATCAATTGATAACTCAGAATTGACTTAAGCAAAATGTCATGCCTCCACAACACCACAATCCATTATTTCCAGGAAATTTTTATAGCCAAATTGCTCCTAAATTGAAACCAGAAACTCAAAATTTGCATATATCCGAATTCAGGGCTTCCTTCGATTAGAACAAAAGGTTATAACCCTAGCGGGCGCTACGAAACAAAGGAAATTTGACTTGTCGGGGCCTCTCGTGCTTGCATGGAAAAAAGAAAAAGGAAAAGGAAAACCCCTTTCCTCTTCTTTTCCTTGGCTTCACCCTCTCTCTCTCTCTCTCTGTTTGTTTATGATTTTTCTGTTTGTTTATGATTTTTCATGACTCCACTTGCTGAGTCGAGGAGTGTATCTTGTTTCTCTCACTGGGGTTAAGACCTTACAGAATCATCTGGGCTTTGGACTTTTTACTTTTTTTTCTTTTTATTGGGTCCAAATAATACATAAAACAAGAAGGAGATTGACGGAAGGAAGGACTTTCGGTTTCTATCTGGTTTGCTTTTATTTTCTCAAATTCATGGTGGCCCAAAAGAGCAACTTTCTTTTTGTTCCTTTACTATTAGAATATTACAAGAGACAGAGCGATGAAGAAAGACTGCCCCGGCACTTCAAGTTCGGGGACAATGCTCATCTAAACATGCCCAAATTACTTGGACTCGCCTAGGTATCATAATAGATCAAGATTATAGGCTGAGCGATTGTCAAGCCCCGATTCTCGGACTTGCGACTATCTCCGGTCTTTACTTTCAGGATCCAAATCAATTCGAAACTTCCGACCACGCTTCCATTCCTCCTCGTCATGAGGTAGCCAACATACAAATTTTAATAAGCGAGGGACCAACTAAATTTCGCAAACACCATTAACATACATTAACATCAAACCAAGTCTACAAGATCCCTGATAACAAAATCCAACCTGGAAGAAATCTCCAAAAGTCTAGGGTTCGCTCCTCCGCACAGCTATACAATCAAAAGTAGCAGGAAAGTAGTGGGGTGTACTACCCTATGGGGTAGGGAGCTGATCTAGATATTCACGCAGGTTAAAACAAGGTTTCGGATTAAGAACGGTTCCATCCTCCGAGTCGTCTGCTCCGTCGGGGTCATCATAACCAGACTCGTAACCTCCCCATGGCACTCCACACTGCTCCGAGTTATAGCTCATCTCGTCTCCTGGGGCACCGGTGTACTCCACTGTGTGCTGGTGAGGAATCCAGGTTCTCTTCAGGATGTTCCATATCCATTATGTCTGCTCCTGTGTTTCCACGATCAATCTGCTCTTCCAGATCTCCCTATTTACCACGCACCCTCTATCGACAGGATGCTCAAGGATCACCCTTACATCCTCTAGGTCTTCCACTTCCTCGTCCGAGCTAAAGGGAGCCTCCAACTCCGAGTCCTTCTCCAACTGCTCCACATCCTCCTCCTCCAGAGGTTCCAACTCCAACTAATCTCAGTCCTCCTCCTCGAGAGGTTCCTCCTCCAATAGCTCCTCCTCCTAGGGGTCCTCCTCCTCTAATAAGTCCTCCAAGTCTGAGTGGTCCTCCTCCGGGTCCATAGTTGGGTCCTGGGATGGTGGGGTGGTGGAGTGAGATACTTGGTATCTCAGTAAATAAACCCTAACCCTAAATTAGGAACACCCCTACCCTAGGGTTCCTATAGCGTCCCCCCCCCCAACTCTCAGTCTCTAGATGGAAGGGCCAGCTATCCTTAGCTAGGTAACAACCCTTGTCACCTCACTCAAATCCAAGTCTCAGCATCACTGTGCTACCGACTCCTGACTAAACTACCCAATAGGGCTCCCCGGCTTGCAGATATGAAGGATAATCAACAGGTGCTAAAGAAGCACATAAGGAACCTAAACGAATAATAACAAAATTCAATAAACCCTAATCATCATTTAATATTGCCCCACACGAACTAACTAACTAATTAATGCGAGTACGTTAAATAATATAACGGATAACTAATTAATTTAATTTGCTAATAAACAAATTGCAGGACTAATAATTAATTTACAGCTATAATGAATAAATTGCATGGCTAGTAATCAAACAATAAAATTTCTAATTAAATTGCAAGTAAATAAATAAACTTATAAATTTATTAAATAAATTGCGGAAATGAATATTGAAAGGAATAATTAAATCGAAATAACTAACATGAGGTACGTGGCCGTCCACGACGTGCCCCCCTCACTCAAACTCATTCTGATACCGCACCAAAGTTGAATTTCTCAACTTTCTCAAATTCCTGTGCCCTTGGCATTTCCATCGCATCAATTATTGGCCCTAAGGCATCTCTCGCATCGAACGAAGTCCCGTCGCGAATTTACTCGAGTCAGCCAATCTAATCATCCTATCTGACTATCCAATCATTCAATTGAGCCCTAGCTAATACTAAATTCTAGGAATTCTAACAATTATAGCAATTTCTACTAAAGCAGTGATTGCGCCTAATAAAGGTTTTGAGCCCACTCACTTGTGGATTTTTTGCCTCAGCCCTGCTGGCCCAAGTGGTTGCTGGAGACTGAGAGATATTTTCCTCTCTTTTTTTTTCTTTTTCTCCTCTTTTCTTTTCCTTTTTCCTTTTCTTTTTCTCCTCTTTTCTTTTCTTTTTCGTTTTCTTTTTTTTCTCCTCTTTTCTTTTCCTTTTTCCTTTTCTTTTCTCCCCTTTTTCTCTCGGCTCGTCTGGGCTGGGCCAGGCTGGCTACCGGGTAGGGTTGCTGAGCCGAGCTACCTGGCCAGTTAACTGGGCCTCTGGCGAGGCATGCACAGACCCGATTCAGGCTATTCGGGTCGCGCGTCGGGTCGAGGGACAGCCCGTCGGGTCTTGCCGCCGTTCTCCGTCCTCCGGCCAAACTGAAGCTTGAGACCGAACGGAATCGGAGGCTGGCTCGATGACAAGTCAAACGGCGATGGCGATGAGGGCTGAGTTGGTCGGAGTTGCGAGCACTCCGGTCGTGGAGTCAACGGCTCAACTTAGGATTCCGAGGAAGAGGGGTTAGGGTTCTTGTGTTGAAATCCGAGGATTCCAGACCAAATCAAGGAGAAAGAAGCAGCTAGACTCGCCCACGAGATGGTTGCGAGTCAAACGGTACCCACGGCGAGCGACGACGGCGATTGGAACGGCGTCGGCGACGGATTGGGGCTCCGGTGAGCTAGGGTTTGAGCTCGTCTCAAACCCAACCGATCTCTTGCCAACCTAGACCAAATCAAACCCAACACGAGTCAAAATCAAGGTTTAAAGACCCTTAGGAGTCGATTGATGGGGTCGGTTTGAGCCCAAGTGCTCAAGGTTGAGAGCTCTCACCGATTGAAGGCCGCGGGTTTTTTGGAAAACCCGTAAAAACCGAACCGTGAAGCCTTCTTTCGGGGGCTGCCGGCGACAACTCCGGCCAAACCAAAGGTGGCGATGGGTGGCATTTTGAAGACGGCACTGCAGGCTTCCCAACGGCACCAACAGCGAGAGGAGATGAGGTCTGAGCTGGGAGGAATGTGCGTCGAAAGTGGGGAGGGAGCTCAGTATAATCGCAGGGGGAGTGGTTGGGGGCGAGCTGAAAATCAGCTCGCCGACGCCACACGGCGGCCTCCCACTGGCTGCTGACTACTCCGGCCATCCCCTCGGGTCAGCTGGTGGGTGGTGGCAGCGGCGAGGTGACCGTTGAGGTGACGGTTGCAGCAGTTGAATAGTGCATTCCAACTGCTCGGTAGAATACCGTAGAGAAGAGAGAGAATGAGAGAGGGAGAGGGAGCCGTGCGCGTGTAGTCGGTCTGACCCGTTCGGACCATCCGGTTCACATCGTTGGACTGGCTGGTTCGCTAGCCGGTTCGGCGAACTCGACTTCCCTCTCAGGAGGTAATCCAGGCAACTCCTCTGGAAACACGTCTGGAAGTTCTCGCACTACCGCGATCTCTGCCAACTCCGGTCCTTCGACCAAAGTGTCCATAACACTTGCTAGATAGCCTTGACAACCATCTTCTAGCAAACGCGTTGCTTCCAAGGAGGAAACAACCAATGTCGAGGGTCCCTCGTGACTCCCGATGAATTCATAACTCGAGCCCTCCGACGAATAAAACCTTATCACTTTCCTAGAGCAGTCTACTGTAGCTCTCTGCTTTGTCAACCAATCCATTCTAATTATCACATCATAGTCATATATGTCTAACACAGCCAAATCAATCAACCCCTTCTCCCTGCTAATCACTACCTCGCACCCCTTACACCTGTTAATGGATAACATGTTAACATGCAAGGGGGTTGAGACGTTAAGAATTACTGCTAAGGGCTCAACAATTAATCCTACCAACTCCATAAAATGCTCAACAACAAACAAGTGGGTAGCTCCCGTATCAAATAAAGCATAAGCAGGACAGCGGTGCAGGGAGATGGTACCTATAATAACTCCTCTAGAACTCTGAGCTTCGTTCCGAGTTACCACATAGACCCTTCCTTGAGCTGGGGGTCGATCCAATAAGAGAGGAGGTGCCATTCCCGCCAGTTGTCCTACTTGCTGCTGCGGTTGCGCCCTGAACGCGCGTTGGGGGCAATCTCGAACCATGTGGCCCAACTGGCCACAACCAAAGCATCCTTCAGTCTTTGTGGGGCAGGGGCCTGCTTTGTGGAATTTCCCACACTGGCGACACCAAACCTCCTGACGGAACGGTGGTTTCTTAATCCCGCCACTCCGGTTGGCTAAAAAGGGCTTCCTAAACCCAGATGTCGGTCTCTTCCCTGGTCGAAAGTTATTGCCCTAATTAGCGAAGAACTGCGATCCAGATGCGGTCGCTCTCTCATTGATGTCCTTCTCCACCATCAGAGCCTTGGTGTATACCTCCTTATAATCCAGTAGGTTGAAAGGCGCCAATTGCGTCTTGATTTCAAGTCTCAACCCTTCACAGAACCTCTTTGCCCTATCTATGGAGTCCTCAACCAACTTCTTTCCGTACTTCGCCAGGGCGACATACTTTGCCTCATACTCAACTACAGACATATTGTTCTGGCGAAGTCTCTGAAATTCATCCAATTTTGCATCCTTAGCGGACTCAGAGAAGTACTGTCCATTGAAGGCCTCTACAAACGTATCCCAAGTTGGTACCACTCCTTCAGGGAAAATGATGCCTTTGGTGGCCCTCCACCAATGATTCTCGTTACCTTGCAATTGGTACACCGCCAGAGTCACCTAGTCCTCGTCAGTACATTCCATCACCTCAAAGATCTTCTCTAACTCCAACAACCATTCAGTAGCTATTTCAGGGTCTCCCATCCCTGAGAATGTTGGGGGTTTCAATTTCAGGAACTAACCGACTTGTTTTTGCTTCTTCCTTTCCCCGTTTGCGCCACCAGTGGCGGGGGTAGGAGCTGGGACCTCAACTTCGCCTTCCCCGCCTCCCTCGGCGGGTTCTTAAGCTCCAACAGCATTTTCGTTCCTCATTGCAGCTGTTGACACCTAAATTTTCCCCAATTCAGTGATTCACTTTTGACATTTATTATTATTATTATTAGAGATTAGAGATTTATTTTATTTTTTCTAAAAAAGAGAAAAGAATAAAAAAGAACTGGGCCTGGGAAGCTCGGTCCGCACCTGCATTCGCACGGGCCCTTGCCCCACGCGAGTGAACACAGCTCGCGAGATCTTTTTTTTATCGCTTGGGCTCAACCCAGCCCTTTCACTTCAGCCCGTCTCCCATGCGAGCCCATCTCCCTTCTTCGATCTCACGTGTTCAACTCCCACAGAAGGGAAAATCTTCATGCTCTCTCTCTCTCCCCTCTGCGACTTCTGGGACAGGGGGAAGACTGACACATGATAGAAGATAAACGAAGGAGGGGACGTGAAGAAGGAGGGGCAGCAGGGAAGGACCTGCACACGCAAAGTCAAAAAAAGAAAAGGGCAATCCGTGAAAACAGGGGTCTGGGAAAAAGAAAAGAAAGGCGAAGAAGATGAAGCGATGGGGAGCTCTCGGTGAAGCAAAAGGGAGAATAAAAATCTGAGGAGAGAAAAAGACAGACAGGTTGAGGGAGGAAAGAAGAGTAAAGGTAAAAATGGGCAAGCGTTTTAGAGGAAGAGGTCGGTGAGAGAGATTTTTTATGGGGAAGAGCGAAACGAAGGGAGGGAACTCAAAAAGAAAAAAAGAGGAGCAAGCGACGCTACAACAAGGGGGTCTTGATGCTTCTTGACGATGATCAAGGACATCTATCTTGATCTTTAACAAAAAAATCATGGTTCTTGGTTCTCTTTAGCTATTTCTTTCTTGGTCAGGTTTTTTATTTTATTTTTTTATTTTGGCAATGTCTGGGTTCTTGGAAGCGATTTTCTCTGCCTACTGGTCCCGGTTCATCAACGAACTGGTGGGATCTCGAACGCCGGATCTTTTGAAGCTTATGGACACTCTCTCCTCTACTTTCTCGTTTACTGGAGATTCTTGCTGAAGCCGTGAATGATGCAGAGGCGTCGTGCTACAAATGCCGAGTCTTGGCACGCCAAAAATGATACTTTGTTTTACATCATAGCTTGCGAGAAGTACTGTTTCCGCTAGGGATCAACCATGGCGTCCTCGTCGAGGTCATGTCGAGGATGGAAAAGGCCAGCACCGGTTTCTTGGTGAGGCCTGCCTCCGAGAAGCACCGGCCGGCTGATTCGTTCGGGTACGAGAACAAGAGCATCGGGCTCAACGATAACGTCGGTGAAGTCGAGTACCTCCTCCTCGAGTCCGACTGCGTCTCCGTCTCTCGCAGCCGAGATGGTGTAATATTTCACTCCCATGCATGCTGATCATTGTACTGAGAGAGAGAAAGAGGAGCTCTGAAGCTTTAACAGTGGCGAACCCGGGCTTTCGGTTGTTCTCTTCTTCCAGCGATTTTGCCAATTTGGGGTTTGGGTTCGTCGGCGATTCTCCACAGGAGGCTCTTCCTCCATTGAAATGCTTCCCCGGGAGGTTTCAGAAAATGTTAAGTACAACATGGAGCATGTCCTGGGACAACTCACGTTGCTCAAGTCGTGAGTTACCAATCTGAAGATTGGCCTAGTCAGCACCCAAGAGGTCTTTTCCTTGTCAAATTCAGACTTAGTGCTTGGGAAATATGAAGCTTGAATGTGGTCGTGGACTTCCGACTATCTTTGCATGCCTTGAGGGTGCTCCTATTGTTCACCTACAAGACTTCAATGCTGAATTACTGCGTTGTCTAACCATTCCAAATGTGGATGCCAAAGATATTCATCTCTTTGCTAGTGACCGGAGCAAAGTCCATCAAATACTTTCGTACGTAAAAGATAATGAAGAGGACACAAATGGAGATAATGGCTTGGCCTCAAGAGGATGTTGCTGCTAAGCGAAGCTCCGACCGAGGCTCTCTCCTCCGAAATGCGGCCTCCGCTAGCTCCCCCCCTCCTTAGCTTAATGGCGGCGGCG
Source organism: Melaleuca alternifolia (assembly GCA_019926035.1). Lineage (NCBI taxonomy): Eukaryota > Viridiplantae > Streptophyta > Magnoliopsida > Myrtales > Myrtaceae > Melaleuca > Melaleuca alternifolia. The sequence continues at coordinate 1,218,999 of JAGKPW010002136.1, forward strand.
ACACCATTTTAGTGGGTCGGGAGAGCGTTCCTCTCGAGGGCATCATCCCATTTGAGAAGCCGAGTCCCGCCTCCCGTTTGAAGAAATGGGGACGGATCGTGTTGTTCGCTGGCGGGGATGTTATGGCTTTGCTTCCGTTTGCTGCAATTGGTAGATTCAATCACGGATTCCCGGTTTTCGACTTTGTGGCTCTACGGACCATTGATTCTTTGTTGCCGACTGGCTTTTGGGCACTTACTTCCTCAAGGAGTATGCTGGTGATGGTCGGGGTGAGAATGTTCTGTCCAAGGCGGTCCTCTCTACAACCAAATCGCGGGCTTTAGGAACTCAATTTGAAATAGCTATAAGGTATGTGTTATCGAGTCACATCTTTCCTTACAATTTTATCTTAGACACTTTGGGAAGCATTGTTGTTTTGCTTATTGGTCGTAGGACGTTGTTACCTAATGTTCTTCCGAGTGATGAGAGTGATATCTATAGACGTGTTAGCCCTTTTGAATTATTTGAGCTGCTCACATCATTAGTGCGGAGGTGATGATGGTGACGAGTTTATCTCCTCTCTGCATGTTGCGGTTTCTGAATCTATGCCCTTTTTTTAATATGCATCTTTAAGCATTACAAAGAGGATAAAGTCACTGCTTTCTTAGCCGATGACCAATTTTGAAGATTGATATGTGCTTTACTCGTATGTACAAAGGCGAGCTTCCGAAGCTTGTTCGAGCTCCACTTAGGGGCTGTTTGGAATCTCTGAGATAAGAATAATATTTTCTTCTAGAGAGCTCACTTGACTCAGGTCAGGTTCGGAGCTATACTTGGGTCTCTTTTTATATTATAATAAGATAATAGAATGAATTTTATTTAATTAAAATTTCCGAAAATAAAAATAAAAGTAATATAGTTTTGTTTAGAAAGGCCAACATTGCTTTAAAAATCTACTTCTAGCTTTAGAATAGGCTTGATTTAATTAATTGACACCGGCTTCTAAAGAATTGATGAAGTTGCTTTCCACAGACAATTAAGTGTTTTCTAGTTTGCTGAATGCTTCATGACATGATTGCATATCCTATTAAGCTTCACGTGTGAATAGTTAAATGCATGCGATGCATGTCTTGATGAATGAATTTTTAAAATGATATGAGTTAGTTAAATTGCATGAGTGATTTCATGTTAATTGTGAGGCCATCCGTTTAAACTTGATATAAATATCGCTGCTGATCTGCTTGATTAAATGCATTGGGTGAGTATTTGAATGCTAAAATCGGCACCTCTTGGATTACGTCACGTAACGGTAATCGACGGGATGACACTTATGTAGATTGGCGATGATAGACCGATGTCCCTTCCGGTCCCGTGTATGTAAAAGTTTAGCTTAAGTCAATTAAGATTATGCCATGTATTATTAAATACCCGATGAGTTGCGGGTTTTACATTTCCGTATTTACCGCAATGTATTTGAATACTTTGAATATTTATTTTTCGCATTGTCTCTCAATACATCACATGTTAAGTTCTTTTCTCGGTTAGTTTAGTGTTGGCTTAGATTTGCATGAAAATAATCCATAAAATTATTGCATGAACACTTAGTGGTTTTGGATGAAATTTAGGGTTTAAGAGACGAGCAAGAATGCATGACCATCTTAGATTAAGTTACTAACTAGTTAGGTACCGAAAGGGCGCTAATAAAGTATTAGCGTAAATAAGTCCCCGAACTTAGAGTCTCTGGTTACGTAGGGATCGAGACGACACTCCCACGTCTCGATCGGTTTCTAGCCGACTCCAATAGGCTAGTGGCGACTCCTAGAAATATTTTAGGTTGTTAAATAATCTTAAAATTTGAAAATGCCTAAATGTCATGCGAGGGATGGATTTGGGAGAATCCAAGCTCGAGATTGAGGAATCAAGAGCAAATGCCTCTAAACCTAACTTTCTCTCCCCGAAAGGGCGGAAGTTAGGTCGCGACAGCAGCTATGGCGGCATTTACCATGGCTGTTATAGTGGCCTCCTGGTTCCTAGCTTGATGCTAAACCTCCTCTCGTAGGTCTTCGAGAGACCTTACAAGTCCCTCGACACAGGGATCTCCCTGGGCGTCAGCTTCTCCAACCCCAAAGCGACCAATCATCACCCTCCTCCTTGGAGGTCTCCCGAGTCTAGCCATTCTACAGTCTCCCTGTAACCAGCATTACAATGCTCTCGTTACTCCTTGAGGATTTCAACAAGCGTTCATAGTAATACACAATCCACAGCGGTGGTGTCGTCATGAAACAAATAAACACCCTCATTGAAGGGCAAAACACAGTGTCTAATTATACTACTATCAGGGTGTCGTGCTCACAAGAAATTAGTCATAGATGGTATTTCAATGAGGAAGCGCAACTCAACACCCAATTTAGAACATGCAACGCTCGACCCCACGAGTCCACAGTCGATACCTCGTCAGGTCATCGACTACAGTGCACTAACGGCTACCCTTCCCGATACCACGCACTTTTGCCAATTCGATAGGGACACGGCCTAACTCCATACTCTTAGAAAGGTTACCGTCACAACCCGTGTGACAACTCAGTCACGTGTCAACTGAGGCGCAATCGTGTCACTCTGTGTCGTGCCGACTGCTTGCCTTGCTAAACCACAAAGTCAAAGTTCGACTTCGCTGCACACGTTCTAGATCGTGCCAACTCAGCTAAACTAGACTATCAAGTCACTTGTCCCATGTTCAGCCTTGCTGTACACGTCCCATACCGTGTCAACTCAGTTAAACATAGACTCAGTCCTAGAGTCTCTAGTCAAATGATCGACCTTGCTGAACACGTCCCATACCATGCCAACCTGGTTAAACAAGTGACACCAATCCTAAGGATCAAGTGGGGGTCTTGAGCTAATATTGGTCTTGCTTTTCTGTCCTCACGATCACGATCAAACTCAGCCTTATCTCTCCACACCTTGGTCCTTCCTGAGTTTAAACCTTACTTCACTCCTTAGGGTCCTATCTAGTAGTTCATACTAGTCCAACTGCTCCTTATCACTCCAATACGTTAACCTTTCCTAGGTTATAACCTCGCTCTGATACCAAGCTGTCACGCCCCGATTCTCGGACTCACGACTATCTCCGATCTTCACTTTCAGGATCTAAATCAATTCAAAACTTCCGACCACGCTTCCACTCCTCCTCGTCATGAGGTAGCCAAATACAAATTTTAACAAGCGAGGGACCAACAAAATTTCGCAAACATCATTAACATACATTAACATCAAACCAAGTCTACAAGATCCCTGATAATAAAATCCAACCTGGAAGAAATCTCCAAAAGTCTAGGGTTCGCTCCTCCGCACAGCTATACAATCAAAAGTAGCAGGAAAGTAGTGGGGTGTACTACCCTATGGGGTAGGGAGCTGATCTAGATATTCACGCAGGTTAAAACGGGGTGTTGGATTAAGAACGGTTCCATCCTCCGAGTCGTATGCTCTATCGGGGTCATCATAACCAGACTCGTAACCTCCCCATAGCACTCCACACTGCTCCGAGTTATAGCTCATCTCGTCTCCTGGGGCACCGGTGTACTCCACTGTGTGCTAGTGAGGAATCCAAGTTCGCTTCAAGATGTTCCATATCCACTCCGTCTGCTCCTGTGTCTCCACGATCAGTCCGCTCTTCCAGATCTCCCTATTTACCACGCACCCTCTATCAACAGGATGCTCAAGGATCATCCCTACATCCTTCAGGCCTTCCACTTCCTCGTCCGAGCTAAAGGGAGCCTCCGACTCCGAGTCCTCCTCCAGCTGCTCTAGATCCTCCTCCTCCAGAGGTTCCAGCTCCAGCTGATCTCAGTCCTCCTCCTCAGGAGGTTCCTCCTCCAATAGCTCCTCCTCCTGGGGGTCCTCCTCCTCTAATAAGTCCTCCAAGTCCGAGTGTTCCTCCTCCGGGTCCATAGTTGGGTCCTGGGATGGTGTGGGTGGTGGAGTGAGATACTTGGTATCTCAGTGAATAAACCCTAACCCTATATTAGGAACACCCCTACCCTAGGGTCCATGTAGCGTCCCCCCTACCCTAGGATAATCAACAAGTGCTAAAGAAGCACATAAGGAACCTAAACGAATAATAACAAAATTCAATAAACCCTAATCATCACTTAAGATTGCCCCACACGAACTTACTAACTAATTAATGCGAGTACGTTAAATAATATAACGGATAACTAATTAATTTAATTTTCTAATAAACGAATTGCAAGACTAATAATTAATTTACAACTATAATGAATAAATTGCATGGCTAGTAATCAAACAATAAAATTTCTAATTAAATTGCAAGCAAATAATTAAACTTACGAATTTATTAAATAAATTGCGGAAATGAATATTGAAAGGAATAATTAAATCAAAATAACTAACATGAGGTACATGGCCGTCCACAACATGCCCCCCCTCACTCAAACTCATTCCAATATCGCACCAAAGTTGAATTTCTCAACTTTCTCGAATTCCCGTGCCCTTGGCACTTCCATCGCATCAATTATGGCCCTAAGGCATCTCTCGCATCAAACGAAGTCCAGTCGCAAATTTACTCGAGTCAGCCAATCTAACCATCCTATCCGACTATCCAGTCATTCAATTGAGCCCTAGCTAATACTAAATTTTAGGAATTCTAACAATTATAGCAATTTCTACTAAAGCAATGATTGCGCCTAATAAAACAATTATAACAATTATACCAACCCAGTCGGACCGTCTAGTTCGCGTGGTTGGACCGGCTAGTTCACTGGCCGATTCGGGGAAATAATAAAATAATATTATTTTAATTTCCGAAAATTGGAAAATTGCTTTAATAAATCGTAAAAATTCAGGAAAAATTTCTAAAATTCACTAAAATTTCCCAACACCAAATTTATGAAATTTTGGGCCCAAATAAAATTTTAACAACCAATTTCGATAGTCCAAAAGCCTTTCACAATTTTTGCGAACCAAAAAGGAAATTATAAATTTCCCAGAAAATTTCCCCAAGGCCAATAATCGCGAACACGGTCCAAAATGCAACTGTTACAATGATCGAGTGTTGTTGTCATGAAATAGACTGTTTAGAGCTCAGATAGCCATGGTCATGACTAAAACCTTGGAGATATGGTAGCCATTGCCACAAGCAAAAAGAGAGAACAGACATCTTAAAGCCAGCGCCGAATGGAAGAGCCATTGCAGGTGATGCCGGTACAAAACCTCACCATCAACTTCCCGGTGTTGAGCGAGATTGAGTACCGGAAGTGGCTCAGCATTGGTGCAAAAGAAAAAGTGAAGAAGGAACAAGAAGATGAAGAAAGAAAAAAAAACGCCCTTGGATAGAAATATCTCCGATCATGTCATGTGAGAGGCACATGCTCATCGATTGGTGAGCTTGGGCCTTATTTAAGATTAAGTTGGTTTCTCTAAGATAAAGTTCTCTAGACTCTTTTTTAAGAAAAGAACTCCACCTCATACCCTTTTTGAAATTTTCCTTTGAGGATATGAAGACGAATTTACAAAACTAATACGTAAAATCATATGAATATTCTGAAGAAGGTATTAAACAAGTTGAACACATTCACTTCACCAAGAATAGTTTTTCTCATCACCTTATAACAGTTTTTGTGAACAATTGTTTTTGTGACCCCTTACTTCTTACCAATACTGATAAGTAAGCTCGTTTTGGCATTTAAAAAGAGCGTCAAATTCATCCTCCACTACGTTGACTCCTCATATTATATATTTATATGCAAGTAGGGACTTTCTATGCAATGTTGGAAATTTGCATTGCAACCATTATTGATCATGAAATCGTGCGTCGCGTGCTTGATAAATCTTTTGAGTGTGAGTCAGATTGTGTGGACTTCATTTTCCACTACATTGACCCCTAGTTTCTCAAGTGGGAATGCAAGTAGGGACTTTCTTTATGTTTATACAATGCTAGGGACCTGTATCGTAACCATTAAGTTTCTCTTTCAGCATCGATATAGTTAGCTAAATCCCAGGTTATACTTCTTGCTAGAAAGTCAATTAGCGTACTTGTTATAGATATGTGCATTAAAACTAATCACTCTTTTTTATGTGAAAAGTTAGAAGCTCTCATTCTAGCTGGCTAGATTAGGGGAATCAATGGTAACAACCCTACATAAAAGAACATGGATATAAAAAGACATCAAATTGCATTCTTGGTTAGAGCCAGAAAATTGGTTCAAGTGTTATGGTAGGTACCTTCCCTAAAGCTAGAGTCCTAGATTAATCGAGGACCACATAATTGGTGGAAAATTGAATGACAAGGAAAAGGAAGTTGATATAAATTTTAAGTTCGATGCTCTAATGTCATCAAGTAATAAACAAACGTCCCCAAGATATGTTCATTGCATATGACCGAAATTGAAAACCTCTAATGCTATAGCTGGCGGAAACTATCCCCCAAGCCCTAGAGAGAGCCCAAGCAGACATGTCAACGTCTCTGGAGATAAAAGTCACGTCAAATCACGACCTAGCTACAGAGAAAACAACTCTTAAAGTGGTTTGTGCACAGCAAATTGGATTTGATCACAATAATTGGGAAAGATGCAGACAACTTGATCAACGATGATGAAATGGTGGGCATTCGCAGACCACAGAGAAAAAAAAACCATAAAAATCAAATTCCAGTGAAACGTACCGGCATTGGTTTAAATCAACACAAGTTGTCAATATTTATTATCCAACCAAAAGATTTGTGCTTCAACCTGTGTTTTATATTGAGAGGTTATGAGAGAGAGAGAGAGAGAGAGAGAGAGAGAGAGAGAGAGTCTACACTAGCCCATCACTCACTCGTACAATGGCATTTTATTTTAAAAATGTACATAAGTCAACCTATTCCAAGCTTTAAAACGTCTTAATTATGTTAAATTTAATTTGTAGAGCTAATGGGCTTCAATTCCACTAGAATCTTATCGATAAATCAACTCATTATAATAACGTAATATCAATAAATATTATTCCTCAAATAAAGAAGTGCATACAAAGTACTCACTTTATTTGTCTTCGTTTAAACACCCAACAACTCCCTTTTGTCCGTAGTCTCCATGGTGATGGCAAAATGATGAAATTTGATATGAGCAAGTTGACAAGTTGTGAATTTATCTCCCAAGAATATCTTGGACCTGCGCACTTTGCTTTTGTAATATCAAACGTTGCTTCATCATCATCACCACCGAGAAAATTGCACTTTGAGCATATGTTTTCATATCTCAAGAAGTCTAGCTAACCAGTAAAATAAGCCACTGCGTTTTCCTCTTTAATGATTGGCCAAATTATTTTATATAGCTAACATTCTCCATTAAGACTAGCCATCGCATACATCCACTAAGGGAAGAGGAACCATATGAAAGAGCGATGTTAGGAATACTAAAATTTGTAAATTAAATACATTGGTGGTCAAGACCAATGGGGTTCCTTGTTCTCATGCACTAAATAAATTCATGCACTAAATAAATGCATGCTTGAGCCATTCTATTGCGGACACCTCCAAGAGCGCGATAGAAATGACATGTCATGGATGATTATATGGGATATAGATGGGATAGAATTACCGTCACACTTGATGGGGTTTAATTGGGTACTTAAAGAGTTCAAATACTCAAATAATATTAACTAAAAGAAGTAACATCGAATGAGTATGTCATTTAAGCTATCTAGTCATAACTATGCATCGAGACACCGTGTGGTACAATATATGAATTGTAAAAGTCCCTGTCATTCAAAATAGAGCTGTTAAACAACTCTTAAGTAAAATCTCTGAACACTTTTTGTATTAAATGCGTAATTACCAATCTTAGTATTTCTTACTTAATACCTTTACTTAGGTTTACGATATTCCTTTTGCTAATATCTCGACCTTATAAAACAAAATGCCTCTGGATTAATAGTGATATTTTCTCGCTGCCAAGAAAAAAAGATAAAACGAGACATCTACCATCAACTACTCGCATAGCAATCATGTTGTATGATAGCTCATTTCCATATTCAGGAATACAAATAAGAAGACCAGACAGCTTTTTCTTTGGCAATAGAAAATCACACTTCATATATTAATGCCCCTAACTGGAAGTATCCCAAATATGATAATTGAGGAGAATGTCATATGATGCACAGACCGTGTAACATATTTGTTGCGCAGTCCACCTCTATCGCCATTGATATAAGTTGCAACAACCTGAAATTTCTTTTTTCCTATTATTCAATTTATAACGATAGATTTTAATCGCGGAGGAAAATATTACACGCCTTGTGTACCCTCTTGACAGAGAATAATCTCCTTTTCTAATCTTCCTCTCTTTCCTCTCTTTCCTCTCCATCACCATCCAAAAATAAAAACCTCCCCACTTGCCTTTTCCTCACTAACCATACCAAGCAACTGTCGACACACAATCAAAGGTATGGACCCTCACGATGAGATCTCTTCTCAGTACGCACTCTCACCCCAAAACTCAGCCAGGCTTAAATCCATCATCCAAACCCACCACGAGCTCGGTGCGGCAGCCCCGAGCACGTGCACGTCCCTCGTAGCGCGGCTCATTGATGCACCGGTTCATGCTGTGTGGCCCTTGGTGCGTGACTTCGCGAACCCTCAGAGGTACAAGCACTTCATCAAGAGCTGCCACATGAGGGAAGGCGACGGTGGGGTTGGGAGCGTGCGCGATGTCGCGGTGATCTCAGGTTTGCCGGCCTCAACAAGCGTGGAGAGATTGGAGGCCCTTGACGACAAGAGGCAAGTGCTGAGCTTTAGGGCTATCGGAGGTGACCATCGGCTTCGCGACTACTGCTCAGTGACCTCGGTGAATGAGGTGATGATGAATGAAGAAGAAAGGAAGGTCATGACTTTGGTTTTGGAGTCTTATGCTGTGCAAATCCCCGAAGGAAACACTTGTGAAGACACCAAGTTGTTCGCTGACACTATAGTGAAGTTGAACCTGCAAAAGCTTGAAGAAATAGTCATGGCTTCTTTGAAGAAAGAGAATATGCAGGAGGACAAGCAAGACGGTGATGAAAAGTGCTGGTGATGATGATGAACTTCCTATTGTCTGAAGAAACTGCTTGTAAATGAAAATGAAGGTCCTGAATGATGTTTTTTGGATCGTCGTACATTACGCGTTAACTATATACATTACCATTTTGAACCCACTAATTGCTATGCGTTTATATAGCAAATTATGCAAATCGGGTGATGCGTTCCTTTCTAGGATTTTCTTCCTCCATTTTCTCATGCTCTTTCCGGGGAAATTTCCTTTGGTTGTCTGGTTACATATTTTAGTTGTTTCTATGAACGGGAGAGTCAATATAAAAATTAGTCGAAAATGATACTTCTCCTAAGCTGTTGTCGAGAAAAAGAAAGAAATCGAAGCTTCGACATATTGATGAAAATTTAGTGAGTGTAGACTGATGATATTTATGAACCTAGAAATGATGTTATATACATTGGATTTTATGGGATCTTGCTCAGTGATGTTATTGTATCTGTATTTTTCTGTAATGGCATCTTGCCCTCGCTCGAGTTTCAATCATAAATGAATTTGGCACTAAGAATATTTTGTATTATTTTCTTAGTTCAATGGTCCCTTTTTTTTTTGTCTTTGAATTATTCTTTTCACAAATCACGATGAGGAAACAAAATGGAGAATTTCCTGCGTCTAATTTTCAGTGAAAGTTCAGCTGATTGGGCATATCAACCTCCCAATTTGAAGAATGTGATTTATCTAAGTTATCCCTCACAAAGTACTTCTGCTTATGCATGGACATTCCTGAGTTAGGCCGGTCTGATCATTAACATGAGGGAATATCCAGTATGATATGTGCAAAGGGAGCATCAACTCAGGACCGGCCCATGAGGTATTTGAAGAGTTTAGGATTTATCTATTTAAGGTCGACTTAATTCCTTATTTGTGTAAAAAGCTGTGCACGTCAAAATATTTTCTTGGCATTGGGGACACCTAATTTTTTAGCATATAGATTTAGCTATATCAAAAAAATAAAAACAAAAAAAGGAAAAAAAAAAAAAGGAAATTTTAGTCAAATCTTTAAGAGATTTGACTGTATATTTCACTTATCTAAATAGAATATTTTTAAAATAAAAGAATCAACAAAAATCAAGAAGATGAGGAATGAAAGTTTCGGTTGAATTCGTGAAGATTTCATCATATTTTATTTATACCAAACAAAGCTAGATTTAGGGAAAGTTTTTGGTGAAGAGCAAAGAAAAGCAGGCCAAGATTTGACCGAGATATCTCTTCTACATCCTATTAAAGTAGAGGGCTACACCTGCATAAAAGGGGAGAAGACTTTTGGGGGGGAACTTTCTGACACACACACAGAGGGACTTTTGAGAGAAAAAGCAAACACACATACGCACGCACAGAAGATTTTAGAGAGACTTTCTCTGAAAAGAAAAAAAAAAAGCATTCACACACACACACACCCATACACAGACGCACAGGGGGGGGAGGAGACCAAGAGGCAGAGGGAGCTTCCGGAGATCTCTTCGGCAAGCATACACGCACTCGAGAGAGAAAGAAAGGGAGACGCCGAGAGAGAGAAGAGGCGGAGGGGAAAAAGGTGAAAGCTTCGGCCGCTCCTTCGTCTTGCGTTCTTCCCTGCGATTTACCCGTGCCGCTCTTTGTTTGTCGGTAGGTCACGGCTGTTTTTTTTTATCTCTCGTTTGGTTTGTTCTCGGTTTGAATCGAGGTTTTGTTGTTCTAATCAATGCCAAAGCTGCCGTTGTTTGTGGATCTTGCATTTTCGTGATTGATTAGTCGCATTTTAGGGTTAGATTCCCCTTGTTTTCAACCTGCGATTGAACCCCCCCTCACTGTATTGCGTCTGTCCCCGATTTTCCCTCGCGGATTCGTCTTCCGTGTAATCCATGCTGCTCGTGTGGGCGTGGTGATGCTGGAGAGTCGCCGGAGAGTCAGTTTCCTCTAAGTTGCCTCGGCGCCGTCCGCCGCGGTTCCGCCGCGAGCATGACGTCGCCGACTCAGTTGCAGGTCGTCCATGGAGGAAAAACGCGAGGAAGAAGAAGCTCGCGGGCGTCGAGGCTGGGCCGCGTGGAGGAAAGGGGAGCTTGGGCCGACGTCAAGCCCGCGTGGAGAGGAGCTGGACGCGTGCGAGGAGCCGGGCCGAGACAGAAGCATGGGCCGTGGGCTCATGCAGGAAAAAAAAAGAAAGAAATAAAGGAGCTGACCGGGCCCATCGCGAGCCCAGTCCAGCTCCCTTCTCCTCTTCGCGGGCTCCCTCCCAGGAGGGCTTCGCGGGTCGAACGGGCCGAACCGACCCGGTGCGGCTGCCTGACCCGTTTTCTTTTATTCTTTCTTTCATTATTTCGTTCATAATAATAAATAAATAAATAAATAAGAACATTTTCTGTAATAAAAAAGATCTTTCCTTTATGCTGATTTGTTGATTTTTTATCGTTTGCTTGTTTTATTATTTGCTTATTTATTATTTACTTATTTTTTGGATGATAGGCGTTTTAAATTGTGATTTCATTTCATTTTTTTAATGTGCATTAGTCGATAGTCCGATCTCACGTTCGAGATACAAGTCGCGACCACACGAAAATCAGCCGATCCGATCTCATGCCCGAAATACGATCCGTTGACTTAGTAGTTTCTTTTTTTTTTAAATTCATAAAAATACAAAAGAAATTTCATTCCCTGTTTAGATTGCATGTTAGATTAAATTACGTTTTCCACGTTTAGGTTAGATTCACATTTAAGTAGTATTGCATAACATGATTATATTGCACTTTAGCATGTTTAAATTAGGTTTTCACGTTTAATTTCAAGTTTAGTGAAAATAAAAATTCATATGCATGTGCGTGCCTTTTCTTTTTAGTCCGCATTATTAGTCATTGCACGATATTTAGTTTAGGCACATTAAATCGCATGTCACTTAGGAATTGCATACAAATTCATCATGGTAGAACATAACATCTAGAAACTTATGAATCATGTTAGATTATGTTTTCATATTTAATTATTTTATTTAATTTCGAATTTCATTAAATAAATAAGAAAATGTTAAAAAAAATGCCTTTTTACATGTCATTTAATTACTTTAGTTGATTAACATGTCACGTAAGCTAGGTTAATTTAGGATTTGCATATTTCAAGGTAGTTTAGGTCGTGTCACATTTAGAATTAGATTTTACATGCATCACGTATTAAATTAGTCTTTGCATTTTAGAATATTATCCGTAGTTAAGATCAAATTTTAGTTTAAATTAGAGATCAACACGGTTTAGTTCCTAGTTTAAATTAGATGTTTTTTCAGCTATAGATAATTAGTTTCATAAATTTAGAATTGCATTAAGATAGTTGCATATAGGATTAGTTTTTCATTACATGCATTGCATACACCTTAAAAACCCTAAAAAGAATATTTTTGTTGATTTGCTTCATTAGGTCATCTTTGTTCATTATTTTATTTTATTAAGCATTTACATTAATGTTTGCGCACTCGCGTAATCACCGTTTGTGTTAGAGAATAAATTTAAAATCAATTCAAGCTGCCCGTAAATTATTTTTTGGAATAGAAGAAAATGGTTCTCAAGTCTCCGAATTCAAATCTCTGGTTCGTGGAGGTAAAGTACTACTCCAATATTTTACATGGATTTCTAATTGACCCACCATGAATAGATTAGTGGCGACTCCCTTTGAAATTGACTTTGCATGTTTAAAGAGTGAAACTTAAGTCACGAATTAGTATAAGCTTGGGAAAGCTCGAGTTAACATAGGCTGAGCAATCCATTAGCCTAACCCCTAGGTGGTGCACCTTCGGAGAGGTCGCGACAAGCATATTGAGTGCAAGCATCAAGGAACTCTCTATCTTCTCCTTCGTTTCTATTCGAGGAAGCGTTCTCCAATCAATTGAGTTTGCTTGTAGATGTCTATGTATTGTCCATCACTGGTAATCCCTCAATCAGAGTCATGGTTTGAGAAAGAATGTTGACACTTAAATTTTGGTCATGTAAAAACAATATTTGGAAGAATATAAGCATTGATTTTATGCATTTGTCAGAAAAATTCGATCAAGATTATTATAAGATTATTATCGGGGATCATGACATAAAGATGTCGTTTCATCCACTCTTACGGGGACCATGAAAGTCTTTTTAAGGACTTGAAAGGCCAGTGCATTAGAGTCATGGTTTTGAGAAAGGAGGATGAGAAAAATATAACATTTACGAATAACATTTGTTGCGATTTTTCTAGAAAAGAATCTCTGGAGAATATGCAACACTCCTGATTAAAATCAAGAAACTTTGAAATCAATGATCAATCCATTGACAAAAGCATTGAATGCACCTTGATTGTGATGAATCACAGTGAAAGGAAGAGGAGGCGCTACATAGAGTGACCCAACAACCATGTAGGGTAGGCCGACGTTATCGTTATCTTTCATTTTTACATAGCAGACAACATCCGTTTTGACGTCTCATGGAAAGAAGATAGGGATGTCTAAAGTTAAGGGCAAATGCTATTTGTTTTGGACTACCAATGAACATTCTTTAGTTAGATCCACAATAAGTATTAGCTATTAACATTGGCCAAGCAACCATCTTCTTTGCATCTGCTACCTTTGCTTTCATTGAATTTGCTAATGAGGAAAAAGAAAATCAATGAGATCCTCACGAAACGCCGTTCCAAAATCATGTTTTTTTGCTTATATGGGCATCCTCCAATGGGGCGATGAGAGCTAAGAAAATATCTAAGTATAAACTATTGGGCCAAGGACTTTGGAATGAGCAACCAACACTGCTTGAGCGACCCAAACTTATGGGCCAAGGATGAAAGCTGACATAGCTCCTAGTATTTTTGTGGAAAATTGACAGTTCAAAATTTACTTTCCTAATCCTAATCGTTTCTTATGGCTTAGGATAACCTATTGAAATAAGAGAAAGCTCTATTCAGATTATCAACTTTCATTGAAACAAACAGAGCCTAAATTACGTAAAAGTTTAAGCATTGATGTTCACGTCGACAGTCCTTGCCTCCGCTGCTACCTCCACTGGCTATTGCCACTGGCCAACCGACCTTTAGAGATTGGAATCGAACTGTACACGAGATTTAGGTCAAAGCGAGGCAAATCCGATTATTGATAACAACAATTGTATCACCGGCTGGCTAGATCTTGGTCTTAAGTTTGCCTTAGAAGATCACATGCTAGTGGTCAGCAGACAAACCTTTGTTCCAATCGATCAGACCCGCATCTCCGATGGCCAGACTCAATTTCCGATGGTCGATTGAGTCATCAACCTAGCCAAACTAAGCTCTCAATAGCCAATCCTCGGTCTCGAGCAAATAGATCAGGGTTCTGATGATTGTCAAAACTTTTAAATCTCAACATTTTTAGAAAAAAAGAGGAGAGCAATATCTTCCTCCATCCCTAATTAAGTGAGAAACTCTCTTCAACGACGCTTTTTATAGGATATTATCTGCATGCAAACTCAATCAAAATGAAAAATGCGAATGACATTCATACGCGTAACCCACCAATCATAAGTACTAATAGAGGGAGTTTCCTCCCACCAACGCCATAAGAAAACAACAGCCCCGAAATGAAATGAAGAAAAGGTTTCGACTCGCGAAATAATTTCATGAATCTAACAACACATGCTCAAGACAAGTAGTCAGAGTTCCCTTCTTCCTCTCCTTAGCAAATTGTAGAGATTTTGACTTGGAAATTCTGCAACGAACATATGTTAATATGCTCGTTGACGTGCCACGATTGGGTCCCTAAAAAAAACTGATGCACAAGACACGAACAAGCATCCATCCATCCTCAACTCAACATCAACCGTTCTCAATTCTTTCAATTTCATATTCGTCAGATACTTGTGCCGATTTTCTTTCCCCCATATGCTCGTTCCCACTTGGCTAGAGATTCCCTATAAGAGATAAGATAACAATTATTTATATATATATTTATATACATATATATGTATGAATGTACAAAAAAATTAATTCTCTTCTACTTCTGTCCATGCCATATGTTTAAATTATCCGACTCGTTGCGACTCGGACTTTCTATAAATGGCAGCTCGTTATAACGTTTGAATTTTTTTTTAAATCAATTTGTATAGCCATCTCATGGAAAATATGAACATATGACCCAGAAACTATGTAGGAACATGACCCTCTGATGGGTTTTGGGAGAATTCATTAACATGATCGATCATCCCATCGTGTTTGCTTTGCGCTTTCAAAAGCCAAAAATGATTTTTTTCCCCTACTTATGCTAAAAACTAATATGATTTTTTTTCTGAGTATATTGCGAAAGTTTGCGGTGCATTAATATAAAGAATCAAAGTGTATAATCCATAAGATTCAGGTTAAACATGAAGTAAAAAATAAAAGCTAACCTAGACAAGCTTCATCTTTTCATTTTGCCCAAACTTTTTAGTTTCGACATGCCATTAGTTTTGTCTAATCAATCATGCACGAAACATAGACATTCTATGCATTTTGCTATATTTTAAGAGTTAGTTATGTAAATAATTTCTCGACAGATTTTGTTTTAATTAAATTTAACATTTGATCCTCATTTATTTGAATGATTGTTAAGCATTTTAACACTTTCCTTTAGTTTGAGCTTAAATCGTGAAAAGAACATGTAATTTGAGAGGTTAATGAGGGGTTGAAAATATTTGACTGAAATCTCTTATTCTAAAATTATACAAGATTTTACGGATTTATTGTTAATTATTTAAAATAACGAAAATTTCATTTTTATAATTAAGAATTTTGATAAGTATTGCGAAAGTAAGATGAAACTTATCGAGATGTGAAGTGTCATCCACTTGAAATAACCGCCGGAGACGCTACCGGCATTCATCCAATACACGTAGACGATTTATTCATACGGAATCGGACAAGTTAATCAAGCCGAACTTCCGAAAATGTTTCGACCAAAAAAAGAAGAAGCAAAAAGTATGTCCGAAAATGTAAAAGGAATATATTTAAGAAAAGAAAGAAAGTGGATGGCTGAGGACGAATTATTACAAGCACGACACGTGGCTTCTCGTCCTACTCCCGTGGGCGGACGCGCACTCCAGTACTGTGCGTACACTGCTCCCTCGCCTGATGGGGTTGCGCCACGTGTCTGGGTCGACGCTGGGCCCAGCCCTTGACGGCAGTCCGAAGCTACGGCTTGGTCCGCGTCCGTCCCACCCTCGATCGGGTACACTCCGACGGCTGCGATGAGACGCGTCGGGGATTTTCCGACGGTCCCGATCTGGTCCAGGAATCCGCGGGTGGGGGAATGATGCGCTCCCCCGGCTTCGAGTGGGGCGCTTGCTTTGTCCGCACGCAAGCTTTTCCCGCTCCGGCTCGGCGGCTCCTCAGTGGCTCGAGCTTAGTCTCTGATTAGCTGCTATTAAGCTTTGGACACAGGAGAAGGCTCGGCTCGCGCCGAGCCGATGACGGCCCGGGAATTTCTCGTGATAATCACGCGATAAAGACGTCCCTTATCTCGCGGAACATATGGACGGGACCATATTCTTTTTTGGCTCTCTGAAGTGGATGGGTGATCGAGTGTGCTAGGGCAAAGGGAAGACAAGGTTGTGACCATTTAATCTAAATTAGCTGCTAAACCACGTAGTAATAATAATAATAATACATTTTGTAATCAAAGTACGTAGAAAGTTCACGTGCAGCCCATTTTTCACGGCTTTCGTGACATCGAGCCATTTGTATTTCCCAAATATTCTTTTTTTTATGTACTCTAATACTGTTTCATCTGGTCATTAACGTTCACTAACAAAGAAGATCAATCCGGTATCATGAACATAAAGATGTCGTTGCGTCCGCTCTTATGGGGATCGTGAAAATCTTTTAAAACAAGTACTTAAAATGCCAAAGCCTACGACACTTGAAGTCCGATGTATCGGTACCGGTACTGGCACGAGCTAACTTTCTTTTCCATATCAAATGCCGCTTGTCGTAAGTGCGTGCATTGTTGAGTATGATTAGAATATTAGCTTATGTGGAAGAGGATTCCACACTTAAAAAACCGTGCTCTCGGATCCCTCCCTTCCAAATTCGAAATTAATTAGGGGGGTGTTGGTGCCCCCGGGAATTAAATAAGATGAGAGGCATATAAGAGAAGAACAAACATGGGGATGTGATGATAGATTAAGGTTAATCGAGCGCATGCCATCATCATTCGAGTTTTGACATTTCTTCCAGAGGAATAATTGCAGGGTCAGTGGGGAAGAGAACAAAAGCCCCGTTTTGTGCCTCCCTTGGAGGGATCTGGAGGTTTAAAGCCGGGAAAGAATCATCTCCTCTACGAACCGTTGGTTCGATCCAATACTTTAAGGTCGGCTCGCCTTTTTGATTAGGCGGCATTGGTTGTCACCGTCGCAGATCAGTGGGGAAAAAGCTCTAGCTTTTGGCCATCTCGCAGAATATAATAAGTTCCATTATTCTCTCTGAGAACGAGAGAGAGAGAGAGAGAGAGAGAGAGAGAGGGATTCAATTTCAAGGCACTCCCTGTTTATCTCACGCGGAAATGGAAGGTTGATCGTCCTCTCCCTCTCTCCCTCTCTCTCTCTCTCTCTCTCTCGCCCCGCCCAAGACTTTTCGGAAGGGCTTGTCTGTCTCTGGCAACATCCGTCTGTTTCCAGAACTCAGTAGCTTCTTCCTACCTCGCTGTTTCTTTTATCCTCTTGTTCCTTGTTTTTTGGGTTTGTGGAGTTCTTGAACGGTCTGGTTAGGATCGTGGTGATGAACGTCTGTGGTGCTTTCAGTGGCTTGGAATTTCTGCGGCTTTGATTTTTTGGGGGGAGTTCTGGATCTTGATTTTCTTGCTAATATTCGTGGTGGTCTCTTTCTTATGAGAGTCCATGTGTATCCACTGTCTGAACGGGAAAAGAGTCCGTCTTCCTCTTGTCCTCTTGCCCTCTTGCCCTCTTGCCTTGTTGCCAACTTCTCCTTTTACTCTTCGCCGCTTCACATCACGGTTTGAGAAAAGCTCAGCGACTTTCTTCACGGATCCCCCCAAACGCTCTCTAAATTCTGTGCACTCCAATACCCATCTCTCCTCTTCGGCTGAACCCAACCGGGCGAAGATTCAGTTTTGCACATGCCCTTTAAGCTCTAGCTCACAGATTCACTGTCAAAATCGGGTCTTTTTGGCCTCGAAACCACAGATTTCGACCATTTTCGGTCCCCAAACCTCTCAGAACTTGGAACCTTTTTTTTTGGGGTGAGTCTCGCTCGAAGAGGAGGTGAGAAAATGCAACCAGACCCATCATCACTGTTTCAACCTACGACGAGGCCTCAATTCCCAGAGCAAGAACAGCTGAAATGCCCTCGCTGCGAATCCACCAACACCAAGTTCTGCTACTACAACAACTACAACCTCTCTCAGCCGCGCCACTTTTGCAAGAGCTGCCGTCGCTACTGGACCAAAGGCGGCGCTCTCCGCAACATCCCCGTTGGCGGTGGCACCCGCAAGGCCACCAAACGGGCCTCCTCCAAGACCAAGCGTCACAATGTGGGGGCTGGTTCGGATGCGGGCGCGGATCACCCGCCAGCCCCTGGGTCGAGCCAGGCCCAGATTCGGACTGCTGAAGAAACGTCACAATCTCCGCCAAGCTTTGCAGGGCCGACATTGGATCTGGATCCGGCCCGGATATACGGCATGCCGGTAGACCTGGAAAGGAGGTTGCTTGATGTGTCCGGAACCTTCAGCTCGCTCCTGGGGACGAGTGGGCAGTTCATGAGCATCTTGGAGGGTCCGAATTTGAACGCCCCGGGGGCGAGCATGGTGCGTTCAGGAGGGCTCGGCGACGAAGCGAAATCGGGTAATGTCCATGTTCCGGGGCCGGCTCACGATACGGGTGCAACAGACGGGGTCGAGAATTTCATGGACATGCAGAATGGGGATTCGGGATGCTGGACCGGAGGGAGCGGATGGCCCAACCTCGCCATCTATACGCCGGGTTCATCTTTTCACCGATAGAGAGAGATAGAGAGATTGCTAAATTTGGTCGATTCTCTATTCCTTTTGTTTTCCCTCTTCCCTCATTTATTTTCATGGTGACAAGTTTCCTGGCATCGGAATGCAGATGAGAAAATGGAAAGTACATCATACACCTTAGTATATACCACTAAAACATATGTTCATAGGTTTGCTGGGTGTTGGTTTATGTTTTAGCCCCTTTTGTACTGGATCTATGTTGTCCCAAACTTATGTATAAGTACATTACGAACTACAGTAGGCTTGTGATATATTGTGTCCTGCACTGGCAGTGTTAAACTCTCCACCAGGAAGAAGTGCTATGAACCCATTGCAAGAGAGGAATGCAGCATTTGGCATTTGCTTTTGTGCTTGTTCTTTAGAAGTTTACAAGTCATTTCATAACGTGGGCGATGATGGTTTGATATGATGAGGCATGTGCCGACTGAGATGATGAGGTGGTAGTGGGTGCAGATATGGGGTAGAGGAGGGGGCAACAAGAGTCTTGGTTCTGGTTGAATGGATTTGCGGTTTGTCTTGTAAAGAAGGGACAAAGACCAGTTGTGATCTCATTAGATATTATTTTATTACCCGGAAGTTTCTATCTTTGTCGCCTTTTTCTTCTGTAGAGTAATGCCCAAATCGCCCTCTCCCTTTCAACTTCCAGAAGAGTCAAAATGCATCTTGGTTTTTAGTACTGGCAGGGGGGAGGTCCTCTGTGATCGCTCTTCTTCTTGTCAGATGATAATACTTCTCCTGTGCTTGGACATTATATAGCATTGACTTGCATGAATTTCCTCCTGGAGGATTGTGGAAGGGACAGGGATTAGTGACAATCTTCCATGACTATAAAGATGTTTGACGCTTCTTACCTGCTTGGGTAAATGCCTAACCAATCGGACCGTGCGGCCTTAGGTGAGCCAACATAACAAGCAGTGGCTAAAGAGAAACCCGCTTTGTTAAGATGCTCTATTTTTCCTTTGGGCCATCCGAAATGGTAACATACTGTAAATTCTTCAGAAGCTGTCCATTGAGTTTTAGATAATCTCGATACGATCTTCAAACTAGCCATGGAATTTCGAACTTGTACAGTTCAAACGAAGACTCAAAATATTGCTTTGGTCGCAAGGGGTATGAGAAAGTTTCATCGACTCTGTGATAGGGGATAGCGGACGAGCCAAATTCTTCTTCGGGGACGAGCTATCTCTGCCTTGGACTCTGCAAGAGCCAATTGCACTTTGCTCTTTCGATTTCAAGCAGTGTTCTCAAGAAACAAAAGTCGGTAGTCACACTGCTACTATTATTATAACAGTTATCAGCTCCCATTGGAGGAGAGCAGACACGATTACTTTGGAGCTGGTTTATTTCGAGAAAAATAAATAATTTAAATCGCTTATATAAACGAAGGATTAAAAAAAAATTCATTGTCCAAAAAAATATTTACACAAATTATTTTGATAATAATAGAGATAACTTGATTGATTGATTATTTCAAAACGTAATTTTTTTTAAAAAGATCTTTCATTTCTTGCAATACAACACACCCTTAGACTTAGTTTGTTTTGCGAATAATGTGACATTTTTCGAACATGTTTTTCATGAAGCGATAATATTTTTCGGTATTCCATTGAAACCTTAAAATGATTTAGAAAATATTTTCTATCGTATGGAATGAAAATATCTAGAAAATATTTTAAGAAGGAAAATGAAAGTGAAAATAAATCTTAAAAATTTAAAAATTCGATTTAATTTAAAAAATATTATCATAAAAGAAAATGTTTTATTAACTAAGGACCCGAGCTCAATGGACCTAGGCCCAAGCACCGAAGGTCTCGTTCAAAAAATTGGGGAATCGGGAACCACCGTCTGGATTTCCGTGTCGAAATGTAAAGTTTCAAATTCGAACATCAATTCTTATTCATATTTCAAGAATTTTCTTTTTCGATCTTTTACGAATAAAATCATTTTCCTAAATTTAAGTAAAGGTTTCCGGTTGATTAAAAAATATTTTTAACATCTCAATTCCTTAAGTAAATTGAAACAATGAAATATGAAAGAAACTATTTTCTCCAGAAACGTTTCGTTTCGCGAAAAAAGTAGAGCCCGAATGTAGGGCTACTAATTGTTGCCATCAGAGGAGATTAATGGAGTGGTTGCGTTAGCTGTTTGGCATGATCAAAGCTAACCTGGCTCCTCCCTCTTGATGTGACAGTTACTCGAGATTGAATAAATTAAGAGAGAAGGCTGCTTTCGGTTGCTATCACAGAAAGTACTGCTTCCAATCCTTATCGTCTCATGCCATTTTTTTTCCTTCCTTGAGATCGAGGTGGGGTTGGACATGTCAAATGCTGATTTTAAGCGGATGAATCGACAGACGACACGTTTTTTTGTTGCATTCATGCAGAGAACCTTCCCGGTGGGCGATTCATCATCCCAGTCAAAGCCAGTGGCGAAATCCTTGGGACCCATGTTTACCTGATGCAGAAAACCCTTGGAGGATCCGATTGGAATGCTCTAAAGGCACCCCAAAGCCTGGATTTGCCTGTCCTAGAGGCTGACGGGCAAAACATACCCAGTCCATTGGCCTAATACTCAAAGGAGACAAGCAAGATATGACAGAGGATGCATTTGAACCCATCTCTCTCTCTCTCTCTCTCTGAGGAAACTGTCCCTATTCCTTCATTGGAGATGGCATAATCATGGCTCTTGCTAGGGCTGTCAAAAAGAAGCTCGACCTGGCCCGAAAGTTTCGAATATTTCCAGGTTGGGTCTCCTCCGGATAGGGCAAACAACAAACACTTTCGAATCCGGGAGCTTTAATTTTTTTTTAGGTTCGGTTGAGAATACGTGTTTCAAGCCCTACTTCTCTTGTTTTCCTGGCGAAGTGATGCCCTCCACCCCCCAACAACCCATCGTCATCGGACTTTGACTTGCGGCCTCTGCACACCGTCCATGGTCATCGAGCTAGGTCACTTCACTCCCGCCGCCGCCCTTGATCGTACAGCGGCTACAGCCCCGTGATCTGTGGTTTTATTTTTTCCGTTCGTGCGCTGTCTCTCTTTCTAACTCTCTCCCTCTCTTCCTCACAGCGAAAGCAACGTTGAGCTTGCCAACTTTTTCGGCAGTGGCCATGTTTGCTGTCTTTCTACATTTTTCGTTTTGCTGTCGTAGCCATTTGCAGATTGATGTCTGTGGCCGTAGCTATCCCAGGCCATCGCTAGCGGTCGTCACCGTGCGCGGTTTGCGTGAGTTGCCAAGCGGAACGCTTCTTTGGTTTGTTCCGAAAACAGTGCCATTGGTAGCTATCGAAGTCGCCACTCGCGGTTGTCTATGATCCGTAATTGGGTTGAAATGTGGCTGTTTTCTTTATAAATTTTAAGGTAATGGAGGGTGCGCAAACCAAGTCGGAGCCTGAGTTTCGAGTTCATGCATAGGATGCGGGCGGTGGTGGGAGGACAATGTTTTTCCTTCATTGCTTTTCGATTCTGGTTGGACTTTCTCTTGTCATTGGTTCGTTTAGGAGACGGATCATATCAGACTACTTCTAGAATCAGGTATCTGTGTAATCTTGTTGGCCGTGGCAGTATGTAAAGACAACGGCAATCATAGAAAGAGTCAAGACCGGTCATAACCCAAGACCAGTTAACAAGTTGGGGCCCTTCTGCCAAAATTCGATCAAGATCTTCTTGAGTTGGAATTGAAAACCTCTTCGTTTTCCAACTCAATGGAGAAGAAAAGTTCTCCTTTGATTACTTCTACCTAATTTGAGAATTTTGATTTTCCTTTTTGTTGGGCTCATTGTGGAATCCAATCCATCCGAATCGCGCTCTTTCCAACTCGCATTATGCACGGTTTGGATCATAGCATGCGCAGTTCCTTAACAGTTTGGGTCGGGTATGAGGAAGCCTGGCCCGAACCGATTCTAGACCCTCCTAACTCTCACTAAAAAGGAAAAGAAAAGAAAAGAAAACTCTCCCGGAAGCCAAGCGTATTAGAGGCAGCACCGCATAAGGACCACAAATTTGCTAGTTCCCTTCGCCAACAAGTGAGCCAATCTATAATTACACATCAAGTTTCTGCGCACGCTTCATTCGTCACCTATCCAACCAGGCCCTATTATTATTTCCTCGGTCACTTATCGGCTTAAGTATTGGAGAGCCGATCCGTGCTGTTGCATATGTCGCCTTAACCATTAGTATCTATGCACACGAGTCCCGTTCAACTTCTTGGATCTTACCCCAACAGGCGAGCTGGGAAAACAATTGCTAAGAAATTACAAGCAATGGTTCTAATTCAAGTTCAGACAGTCTGACTTTCAAGTGGATTTTTGCTTGGCGGCGAAGGACTGTCGGGAGGGCAGAGAACTACGACTTTACTTCCTTCTCCAATCAACGAGGGGGTCCGCCTCAGCGAGGACATGAATAGATTGGCCTTTTCCAGCAACCCTGTTTCTCAATCAAGAACAGTAACTTTTTCTACAGAAAACAGACATATGATTTTATGATTGCTTGCAGGACATACAAATGGTCGAGAACGGGGAATCGCACCAAGAAAGTATATGCCTCTTGCTCAGTGATCATGTCACGCGCTGCTGATGATTTGCTATCGTAAGATGAATTGTATTTCGACATCGAGTATATTATTCGAAAAGTGGGTTTGGTCTCACTTTCTCAAACCTTTCATAAATTACCTCAGGGTGAAATGGTAAAAAGATATGAAACAAAACACATTTCTCACGGTTTTTTATTTATATTTTTTTTCATATGTTTACGTAGATATTATAGTAACTCGTGAAAGACATCATGATAAGATATTTTATAACTTCTTAATAAGGCCAAGGCACGCATTAGTATGCCTACTTAAGTGTGATTAAACTCACTTTATAGAAGCTAGTTGTTTCTAGAAAGAAAGCTAAAGAATGTGGATAAGTGTGCTTAATCCTCTCGTGCGAGCCTAAACCTGCTGGTCATAGGCTCAGTCCAACATGCTCTAAGAAACTCCCTAGAATTTTAGGCCCAGTCCAACCATCTCTTCTTGGTATTTGAATTTGTTTTTGGAAATACAACACAATGTTCTCTAAATTTTGACCAACTATAAAATACGAATTTCAAAATTTAATAAATGTTCAATTTATTTCATGAATAATATAAAAATACTCAATATTATCTTTCGATTAATTTAAATTCATTAAACATATACCAAAAGTTTAGAGATCATACTAATTAAATTAAAAATTTAAGGATTATTTTGTATCTCTAGACTAAGTTCATGGATCATGTACCATCACCTTAAATTTTTTAGCCTTGATAATTTAATTCGTTATTTTATCTAACCCTATCAATCTAATGGGCAAAATTATGCTTTTATGAAGAAATTAAAGTACAAGTTTAGAAAAATTATCCAAACTGTTGAAGAATTCGTTCTAAAATTTGAATTTATGAGAGACTAAATCAGTTTGTCTTTGATCCATTGTTTAAAAGAAACGCAGCTATTGTTTATTATTAACTATTGACGTGCATAATATTGTAACGTTTTGATAAAAAATTTGAAATTGAAAGTGCTTGTAATTTCCTCTATAAATACTGAAATTTAAAAGGGTACAAAATTTTCGCGAGTCTTGATAAAAAAGTATAATGGGTAAATGACACTAATAATTTTTATGACTTTTAAAATTTTAATTTATATGATGTGATTAATAAATTTTACCATAAAATGTAATATGGTTTCTAAACTTTTAAAATTATTCAATATAGTATATGGACTTTTGGTCTATATTCAATTTAGTCCATAAATTATATTAAAATATGCGATACTATCTCTGAACTTGAAGTAACGAAAGGACATCATCGAATATATTTACATACATTAGAGATTAAATTTAACATAATTTATTCAATGATCACATCGAATAAATTAAAAGTTGAGAGATCATATTGTATATCGGGATATAATATATATTATATAGTAAATTAAAGTTCATAGACCATTTATGCTATTATTTTAAACACGAGGGGTTATTTAAAAATATTTCACCGAATTCTGCGTCCAAAGCGGAATATCTCGATTCTCCAGGGGCCGACAAAGAAAGAGCAAAATCTTTAGTCCAGAGAGAGACGGGGAGAGAGAGAGATCTCTATGTCTCTTCTTCTCTCCCCTTGCGCTCTCTCTGCGATTTCTCTGCGCGAACCGGTCCATGTTCGATCCTTCCGTGGAAGCATGTATTGCGCACTCATTCGCGTAGCTAAGCAGAGCTGACGGAGGAAATCGCACGGAGTATCCCAGTGACGGAGCAATGTTCGGAGCCTCTTCCAAGCTCGGCCGTGGCGTCGGCGGCGGCGGCGGCGGCGGCCGAGGCGGCGGGAGCGGAGGTGGGGCGAAGCGATTCCCCGCGCCACAGCCTGCGCACCGTCCTTCGGGCGGGCCGGCCGGCCGGCAATCCCTGTCGGGGTCCGCTGGGCAGCGCAATCGCGGTTCTGGCCCTAATTCGGGCCAGGCCGCCGTGGAAGAGACGTTCAGCCTTGTCTCCGGGAACAACCCGCTCACGTTTGCGATGATCATCCGGCTGGCGCCGGATTTGGTGGAGGAAATCAGGCGCGTGGAGGCGCAGGGCGGTAACGCGAAGATTAAGTTCGATGCCAACCCGCATAATCCATTGGGCAATGTGAGCTTCTTCGTTGTATTTGACGAGAGCTTTAGTTATCATTTGCAATTCCCTTTTTTTATTTTGAATTTGAAGCTGTAGTTAGGTTTGAGGTAATACGTGCTCGTTGGCTGTGTGATTGAGGCTTAGCTTGATATTTTTGAATTTGGAGGCATTCTATGGATGGTTGCTATTGCGGTTGATTTGTGTTTTATGTTGATAAATCTGTGCTTGGCTATTAATTGGGGATGACCATAAGTTGTGTTGAACGGTGTCTGATGAAGTTTCTGGTAGACTTGCTTCATGTTTTGCTTTCTTGATGTATGGTTGGTTATTTGATTTGAGGAGCACATTTTGTCCCTCACAGTCTATATTCTGCGTAAAGGTCAATTAGCTAGTGGAGGAAACATGTCTCAATGAATGGAGGACCATTATGCAACTTTTTGGACATCTGATTTTTTTTTTTTTTAAGGTTCCGTCTCCATGTCTTATTAGTCCTCTATTAGGTCCTTAGATTCGTAGCATCAGTTTGTTCATCACTTGAATGATAAGAGTGATAACGCCATGTTGCAACCACAATTGGGTAGCTTTAACCCGTGGTTGTGTGGCTTGTGATACCATTTACTTAGGTACACAATCAGCGCTTAGAAACAATACTGAGTATGGAATGGCCCCATGTTAGTTTCATTGGGTAGTTTTGAATTTCTTACAGGGTAGAGAGGCCCACTCTTATTTCATAATGATTAGCCTTTTCCCCAAAACATTCCAGTTGCATCAGGTGATCAGCTTTATAGTCAGTTCCATTTCTTGAGTCGAGAATTTAAGGCAAATTGCATTCATGCCTTAGATGCTACAATTCTTTTCCCTTTAAAAAATAGGCCAGCATCATCTGTCGACAAAATGAGACGGTTGGGATCATGGTGCTTCTCTGCTTTTCTGGGACCTTGAAATTTATAATTTTTCATCCTTTTGCATTTGTAATAGATATTTTCATTTGTTTATGCTCTCTATATTTTCATATTCATCAGGTCATTGATGTGGGAGGTAAGGAGTTCAGATTTACGTGGTCACGCGAGTTTGGTGACCTTTGTGACATATATGAACAAAGGCAGAGTGGTGAGGATGGAAATGGTCTGCTCGTTGAATCTGGTTCTGCTTGGCGCAAGTTGAATGTGCAGCGGGTCTTGGACGAGTCAACTAAGAACCATGTGAAGATGCGGTCAGAAGAAGCTGAACGGAAGCTTAAATCACGAAAGTATGTCCATGAGTGTGAAGATGTCTTTAAATTGTTGACATTGTTTTGGTGTTCATGCATACAGACATGAAAACATGCATCAATGGATATGTTCACATCTTAATTTGCGATTTCACAATATTTAGTAGTACTGAAATTGGTTGTACAAGTATTTTGTTTGGTCTGTTATTGATGAAGAAGGACCTTAGCCTACTCTAAAAGACAGCTTGAATCCTTTCACACATAATACTTTTGACTGGTGCGTGGCAAATGAAGAGAACAATGAGCATTTTAACTGCTGTCCGTTTTCAGTGCTACGGTCCTCACATTTCTTGTCGAACATAATTTGTGTGATTCCTGATTGTTGGTTTCTACATTAAGAATGCTTTCTTTATAACCATGAGCTTTTGCAAGTTGGGTGTTATCTTGGCAGCTCCAATGGTTCTCTTTCCCTTCACCTGTGAAAACATATTTTTCAGAACTGTAAACCTTGCAATTGATTATGGCATTGCTGCTTCTGATGGCATTATCTTTTGGTTGAGCATGCAATTTTATCTTATGTCCCCTGTATGTTCCCTTAATGCATTCCGGGGTTATAAAGTTTAATTGTACATCAAGAAGTATGCTTCTTTTCCTCGGTTCTCAATTATGCTGATATTCATGTTTGGCGATACTTCTGTAATAAAAGAAAGCTAGATTCTCTACTGACTCTGCTACTGGTGACAGGGCTATTATCCTTGAACCTGGAAATCCGTCTATGAAGAGTCAAATAAAGCAATTAGCTGCTGTAGAGGGTAAGCTTTTTCACTGAAGGCAACATATTACTTTCATGTAGTGTTTCTTATTGCTAGGCTAAAGCTTCTAGACTATTGATTTTCAACATTGTTCACTTCACAATGACGTGAGGTCTCTTTCACTTGCAAAGGTGCACACATGTCAATATTCAGGAGAGTTTTCAGATGAGAGCTGCTTGGACTTTTGTTGCTGAACTTGCATGTGCTTAGCAATTAAAGTTTGTCAGAAAGAATAGAATTTGTGGAATTGTTTTCTTAATTTACCTGCACTTATTGGGTTTTAGCATAGTATAATAAAGCTAGTAATTTGTTTTGCAATATTTTGCCCAAGTCTCTTCGTAGTTTGCTTAGATTTGACTGAATGCTGCTTGTATTTCTCTGTGCACATCATGTCCTACAATTAAGCATGATAATATTCCACATGCTCTGCCTCCAGTTAACCCCCGAAGGATGGCTTTCATGCAAAAGAAAGAGCCACCATTCAAGAAGCAGAAAGTTGGTCCATCTAGTGGTGAGTGCAGTTACGAGATTGGTTTTCTCAGTCAACAATCTCAAACCTGATAGACACAGATTTAGTCCATATTCGTGATTAGTCTTTTTCTCTAGCATCTGCTTTTCATGATTATTAGGACATTTAACCCATATCTATTTAACTATTGCCCCAGTTCCTGTTGGCGGTCCTCCTAAATCTGCCTTTAAATCAAATATTTCTATGCCTTTGAAAACTGCTGCAAAGGGTAGAAGTTCATCTTCACCTCTACCTTCTCCACCTGACCAATCTGGTGCTTCAACTTCTCCACCTGGAGCTGCAACCAATTCTAAGAAGAATGTGGGATTGGGAGATACCGTGGAAGCTGAATTGATGAAAAGAGATAGCATTGACACGTGTGAGAGGAACCCAAGCAAGGTTGCCAGGGCTGTGGAGGAAAGACCAGCTCGTAGTTCTAACTTCGGTGATAAATCTATGGATTTGCAGAGCATGTTAATCAGTTTACTCAAGGAGAATCCTAAGGGGATGAGCCTGAAAGTAAGTGCACAGTGATGTTAAAATTATTTACTCAAGGAGAACCCTAAGGGGATGAGTCTGATAGTATTCTGATTTGTGGGTCGATAAGAAGTTTAAGACCTCCATAGCTTGGATTTTCTTATTTTAAATGCATGCTTCAATACATCTTAGTTTATGTCCATAGGTTTCAAGATTCCTTCGCATTACAATGTAACTTGTATCTTGCAGGCCTTGGAGAAGGCAGTTGGAGATGCTGTTCCAAACGCTGGAAAGAAGATAGACCCTATTATGAAGAAAGTATGTGCTTAGACCCTTGGATAATCTTGTCTGGCACACAAGTGGCAATCTAATCTCCTCTTCCTCTTTTGACCCTCAGATTGCAACTTTTCAAGCTCCAGGACGATACTTGCTGAAGCCTGGAGTTGATATAGATAGCTTCAAGGGGCCTTTACCTGCAACTGGCAGGTATTGAGTACATGTTGATATAGAACAATATTTTGTTGGTGATAAGTTTAATTTTGCTTTATCTAGAGTGGAACGTTTTCTCCTGATCCTCTGAAGATTCTTTGCATTAGAAATGTTTCAGGAATTCAGGGACCATTGTGTAACTGTAAAGTTTGTTCATTAGTTGTCAGCTATAAATTCTTCGATCATTTGCTGAATAATAGGGCTTGATTTTTCAGATCTGAAATTTATATTTACAAGCTATACTATTGTCAAGAGTTGTATCTTATTTTTTTTAAATATTTAGTTAAATAAATTAACTGATCTGAAATTGCAAAGGCAAAAAATCAATTTGGATATTTTATCTATAATGGTAAGTCCTTTTACATACATTTAAGTAATCATATCTGTAATGCACGTCATGGTTTGCCAGCTCTCCCGAGGACAATTACAACCAGAGATCAGCAGTGGAAGAAGATTTGAATCAAACATCTGTGCCAGGGCCTACTCTTATTGAGAAAGTACAACCAGGTCAAGAACTTTTAGGATCGAATTCTGCAGTGGAAGATGGACTAATTGATTCAGAAGTAGTAGATATTGAGCAAAATTCACCTGACATTTTTGGTGGTGATAAGAAGAATTCTGACCATAGTGAAGGCCGGGCTGGCAGTTCTAGTGACAGTGGGAGTGACAGTGACAGTGAGAGCGGTAGCAGTGATAGTAGAAGTGACAGTGGAAGTCCTAGTGGCAGCAGGAGCAGGAGCAGGAGTAGAAGCCCTGTTGGTAGTGGGAGTGGAAGTAGCAGTGACAGCGAGAGTGATGCTTCCTCCAATAGTAAGCAAGGGTCTGATGAGGATGTAGACATCATGACTAGTGATGATGACAAAGAACCCAAGCACAACTTTCAAGTGTCGGAACCCATGCTATCCTCTCTACCCCACGAAGATCAGATTCTGCAGGATGAATTTGGTGACAAACAGGAGCAACATAATTCTGATGTACTTTACCGACTGAAAGACTTACCTAATGATGGCGAAGACATTGAAACAGATGTGAATGAAGAATGTGGAGAACTCATGAAAGATGTAAATCGCATTTCACCTAATCAGAAGGAGCTTCTAGACAGACAGACTTTTATCGGAAGTTTGTTTGATGAAAGAGAAGAGATGACTGAGGACAGCTTCAGACGCGAACAGTCAGACAGCTCTGACAGGATTGCCCATAGATCTAGAAGGGGATACGATCTGCAGCATTCTGATGTCAAACGGGATCGAGTGAAAAGGTTAAAAGTGGAAGGGCTGGCTCAACCTTCAAGCCCTGGGGACAACTTTCCTCAGCATATGAGCCCTCTGAATCTATCCCCTGGTAGGCCAATGGACGATCCCTTCAAGAGCCCTTTTCCCGTTGATGGAACTGACAGGGATGTGATGGCCAATCCTCGCTTTCAAAAAGCACCGAGCCAGACATTTCCTGGAAAATCCACTTTGCATTCTCAGCAAACAGGACGCAGGTCATCTGATCAAGGTCTTCGTGGATCCACCCACGATACTCCAAGAAGACGCAACAAACGTTCTGAGAGCTTGGACCATGATCAAAGGTTCTTGGATAAGAGTTCCACTGTGCAGGAAGGGCTTACATTGCAAAAAGATAAATCGGGCAAAGATGCTTATTCTGAAGGTCTCACTCCCGTGAAGGTGTCAAAAAGTATGAAGGATGGTCTAAGTGGAGGCAAACATACGTTGTCCACTGGCTCTCTACATGGTGAGACAATAGGAAAGCCAAAGGACATTGAACAGAATTTAAAGTTGCACACAGGATCCTTACCAAAGGATCAGGGCAGGAGTTTTAGCGACAGATCCTCTCCAGCTAACGCAAGAGGTGCCATGCTCCAAAGGGAGCTTTCAGACTTGGAGTTAGGTGAATTACGTGAACCAGTGCCAGAGGAGGCCCCTGTGAAGAAGCAATTTGAGAGGAAAGGTTCGTTTAAGCAGCCTGAAACCAAATCAACTAATTCAGATAGCTGGAAAACAGACTTTGGCAGAGGAAAACCTCCTGGAGTGTTGTCTGCAGACTCAGGAAAGCTATCTCCGTCCAATTCAAGTGCCAGAATGTCAAAAAGTTCTGAGGGCTTCTCCAGAAAAAGATCCCGAGATGATGAATTGGCAACATCCATCCCACAAGGTTCACAATCTCAGTTGCAACAGCCCTCAAGGATAGATCATGCAGAAATTGATGTACCATTAAGTAAAGCGTTGGATGTGAGTACATCCAGAAAGAATGAAACGGGAGAAAGTCAAGGTACTGTTTTAGAAGAATTTGGAAAAAGTCAAAAAGTAGCATCGGCTAATGGGTTGCAACAGCCTGATAGAAAAAGGGGGCAAGTTGCTCACTTTTTAAAAGAAAGTAAAATACAAGCACCCAATACAGTGGGAAGCGTGATGAATGGACAGAAGGATGTCATTTCAGCTCATAATGGTGGCGAGAAAAAGAGAGAATCGTCTTCTGATGAAAGTAGTTTTTCTTACTCAAAGTATGAGAAGGATGAACCGGAGCTCAAGGGGCGAATAAAAGATTATGCCCAGTAAGTTGCTGTTTTTAGTACTTTAATGAGTTTTGCTTTTCCCTTTTTTTTTTTTTTCGCTAAATGTTGATTATTTGTATCCTTCCATGAAGAAATGGACTTACTATTTGGTGTCTAAGTCAAGTTCTTTTGTTTTGTTAGGTACAAAGAATATGTGCAGGAGTTTCGTGACAAATATGACAGTTATTGTTCATTAAACAAGATACTGGAGAACTACAGGTATTTTAATAAATCCTGCTCATATTTGTGTACTGTTTTCTGATTTCTTTTGCTCGCTTACCTTAGAAGGAATTTTAATACTTGTTTCATGTAGGAATGAGTTCCAGAAAATGGGAAATGACCTTGAGCTTGCGAGAGGGAGGGATCTGGAGAGATACAATAACATTTCGGCACAGTTGAAGGAATCCTATCGGCAATGTGGAGCGGTATCATCTGATCTAGCTTTCATGTTGATTTTGGCACTTGATCTTTCATCTTCACTGCCAAGAATCACTATCTTCTCTTTGCTATAATTTTCTCTTTCCGTTGTAACAACCTTCATTTGTTTGTTCTGTGATTGTTTTCACTTTGACTTGTTAAACATTTTCTTGGTTGTTGAATGATGTCATTTTGGCTTGCATCGCCTTTTAAAATTACATAATGCTAGTGCCTGAGCTTCCAACATCTAACTTCGTTATGTGACTTGGGGCATCATCATACATATAAAACGGCATGTAATTGCTGAACTCTGGGATTGCTGGTCTATCAATGATGTTTTGGCATTGTGGCAACTGTCCTCTTCATGTTTGAGTTATGGTTACTTGGTGCCTTGTCTTCTCTTTCTATTCTTCAGCTAATATCTTCTCATGCACGTGCCAGGGTTTGTTAGATGGCTTTTTAATGTCATATGGGAAATTGATATCTAGTAGGAGCATCGAAGAAAATATACTATTTCTCCACTATAGTGCACTGTGTTTGTGATTTCATCATTATTAACTCGCATTGTCTTCATTTGCAGCAACACAAGAGGCTAAAGAAAATATTTATTGTGCTTCATGAAGAACTGAAGGTGCTATTTTCATAACATTTGGAACTTAAGTTCACGACACTAGTGAAAGGCTTCTCTAGTTGCGCACATTCAGTTTGTCATTATGAAATGGATTAGATTGGTTACTCTTTTCTTTGGAATCTTGCAGCACCTTAAGGAGATGATTAAAGATTTTGCAAGCGCATATTCTAAAGAATGAGGACGACAGGTTCTGCCTATTGCCTTTTCTTGTGTCAGAAGTTGGCACTCATCTTTCTTGATGCACTTCATCAGCCATCAAATTATGTGCATTTGGTGAAAGATTTGTGACGTCAGTGGATCCTTCGCTATACTTGATATCGAGATCCACATGTCTCACATCTCGGGAGGAATGTTACTTTGGCTGGGAAGAATCTCCTCCCAGCGCCATTCCTCTATGTGCAAGATAGGAGGGGGATCAACTTCACAATTTTGCGTTCAGCACTTCAAGTGGCGAGGTTCACTTGAAGGCTATAGCTGGAATGAGCCTGCACACACATGTAAGGGTCAAATCTGCTCCACCCCCCTCTCGGCCAAAGCTCTGTAGTTGGTTCTCCCATTATTGTGCATAAACTAGATTCTCAAATTTACTGTATCAACCAATTTTGTTAGGCAGTTGTTTTTGCCTTCTCTTCCTCTTCACTGCGACCGGTAAGGGGGAGAACGGAATTGTAATTAATTGTTTTTTTATATATATATTTACATGTAAAATGATTTTATTCAGTTTCCATATTCTCTGCGTTCTTGCTGGCGTAGTCAATATCTGAATAGGAGACTGAAGAAGTCCGATTGTCTCGAGAATTCTTTTCAATGATTGTGAGAGACTTAGCGTACGTTCTTCCTTTTCTTTTATGCTGTTGTTTGGTATACAACCCATGTCTTCGCCCCCACCCAACAGTGGACCCCTAATGGAGGTCAATTGGTGCTATTTTTTGATGCTGTCAACCGGCACGCCGGCGAGACCGGGCGTTTTCAACAATATGCCAGAACTGCAAAGTAAGAGGTAAATCGTTCCAGAGTACTTCAAATTCTAATCTCTCTCTCTCTCTCTCGCGGGTGCACCAAATGACCCTGCAATTTGTCATTTTCGATGTGATGAAATTTGATCAAGTTGTTACCTGATTACCATTGTGCTTCCCCTGTTGGCAAAGTATGGGCCAATCATAATGGCGATGGTCCCTCGTGGCATGCTTGAATTATTTCAGGTTCCATGACATTTTGCAGCTTAGAATATGCTTGCTGGGGTCAGCGTTGTTAAAATTCTTCATCGTTTAGTTTGGTCAGCTTACAAAATGCTTTCATTGGTCAAACATCCTTTTGTAGGACATGCGGATAAAGATTCAGCACCATCAAGTAGGCCTCTGCATGTTTTGCAACAAAAGTAACTTGTAGGAAAGCCATGTCTCTCAATTTGTTTTTTGGGAAGTAAGTGCAAATATACATTTTGCCCCGTGAAATTTATTGTTAATAATAAAGGTTAATCTCGAAAAATTTAATTTTCACGTCATCATTGCTTCACCTCGAATTCCTAGTATTATTCCTTTTATAGGTGAAAAAGCATGGGAAGGGAAGACCAGGGCCGTTTTCCTTTTTTCATGTCGCATGCTTTGGGTGAAAGTACATGGTTAAGCTAAAAGCGGAGATTAGGGCAAAGGTAATGCAAATTGCAAACACAAATTATACCGAAAATGGCAAAGTAAAATACATCCTATTATTACAAGAAAATCCGAAAGTTATAAAAAAGACATGAATCTTTAATTTGCGTCAAAAAGTATGCAACTTCAATTAGATGGACTTTAACGAGGGACGTTTGATTTAGAAATATAAGTTGATTCATTTTTATGATTCTCATTCTATTTTAATAAAGTGATCTGATTTGGTCGAAATTTATGAAGTGATTAATAATGCTGAATCATGGGCGGCTTCGGCAACCAATGAGGCTCGTCCCCAATTGTTCATGTGTATCTGCTCATCGATCCGATGTAAAAATGTAAGCTTAAATTCATCGTATCCCAACTATGTTCGGGTGCTGCGTAAGTAACTACCGTCTTGTCTTGTCTTGATAACCCATAAACAAAAAAAAAAACAAAAAACAAAGAAAGCAACCCACCTCTCTCTCTCTCTCTTTCTCTTTCTTCTCTCTCTCCTCGCTCGCTCCTGGTTCTGCTTCCGTAATTGCCCACCAGAGAATCAGAGTCCAGAATCCAATCGACACTTCCTAATTTCCCCTTCTCGAGAGCGATCGCTCATTCTTGACGCCCCCCCTTCCTTTTCACTCTCCGCGGCGTTTGCGTGACGGAGCAAGTGCCCCCGACGAGACTGGAGGAGCAAGACGGAGCTGGAGAATTTCGAGCTGAGACTGCTGCCCGTCGCGGGTTGCGACTTAGGGCCGTGACTCAGTCCTCCAAGGTACTTCTAGCTTACTCTTCTTGTGGCCGTTCGAGGATTTTGCGTGAGGCGATGTTTCGAAGTGCGCGCGCGCCGCGGTGCTCGTCGCGGTGTTTGGTTTCGCGAGCTGTGTTGTGTGGTGCTCGCGAGGACTTGCGATTGTTTGACGTGCGGAGGGGCGTGGAAACTGACGTGAATTTTGGGTTTTTCCGGAGGAGCGGTTTCGCGGATGAATTTGAACTTGATATTGGGAAATTTACCATCTTAATTTCTGGGTAGGCCCCTGCTGCGTAGAGGGCTGTATGTTTCTGCGACCTTTAAAGACAGCGAATTTAAGGCGCTCGGGCTTCGTAGAGTAGCTTCATCGCTGATTCAATGTTCAGGGTTGATGAATGGACCTAAAAGTGGCCTTGGTTAGGCTCGAGAAGATGGCAGTGGCGGGTACGGGGGCTATGACATTTAGAGTTGAGCAGGGAATATTTCCTTTTGAAAGTGCATTTATTCGATTGCTTTTTTCTTGTGGAGGTTGCTGGCTTGTTGAGGGGCACGTAGGTTTGAGCAGTTTCTGTAGTTTTGTCTTTTTCAATAGGTAACGGCACTTCATTGAAAATAAAACATGGTACATTTGAGTAGTGAAGAAGTACGAGCAAAGAAATATATAGAGGTGCCATATGAAGTAGCGCACCTCAGGTCCTCAGCTACTGGCATATCATTACTTTTTCATGAGTGAGGATACGGCAGATGGGAAATGAACATGATTGAGATCACATGTCGTGCTTTTCTGTGCTGATGTTTGAGCTCTTAGCTGTTGACATTTGAGATTTATTTTTTCAAATTCATCTTCTCAACTATTGACTTTGGCTTTTGGTACAGATATTTGGCTAGACCAGCAGCAAAATAATCAGGATTGTGGAAAGACGGTCATGCTGAATGTTGCTTCCATTTGGTGGATCAGGGATGAATTCCGCGATGGATGACATTAACTTGATTCAGCAGGCACAGAGGCATCACCTGGTAGTTAGACAGCTTGGTGAAGAGATTGATCTGGAAATTGGGCCGGGGGACGACGACCCTTCATTTGGTAATTCCACTCTAATCGGTGGCCCGCCACGAGAACCTTCTTCGGAGGAGCCTGATGACACTAAGCAGATGGTGATGGTTTCTCAACTTCCTAGTGATGATCAAGATATGTCGAGGACACAGCCTGCGAAAAGGAAGAAGAAGGTTGTAAAAAGATGGAGAGAGGAATGGGCTGATACATACAAGTGGGCATATGTTGATGTAAAGGAGGGGACAGCTAGGATATTTTGTTCTGTTTGTAGAGAGTATGGTCGGAAGCACAGACGGAATCCTTATGGGAATGAGGGTAGTCGAAATATGCAAATGAGTGCACTTGAAGAACATAATAACAGTCTACTACACAAGGAGGCTCTTCGGCTACAGATGGCCTCGAAGGATAAGATAGTGGCTGATAAACCTGTTTATGTGAAAGGTTGGTCTCATATTTCAAATTAAGTTTTTGCTTGCTTTTGTTTGTTCAGTGTAGGGATTTCAAATGATTTTTTTTTTTTTTTTGGGGGGGGGGGGGTTGTGTCAAACAATGGTTTATTATGTACCTTTTTATGTCGGATGTTGTGTATTTTCCTCCTGTGGCAACAATGGGTGTCTGGGGTTTTTTGGACACCCAACTAATTGTGTATTATCATCTGTGTGAGCCTTCAAATTGGTAATATTAAAACATGTGATACTGCTTTGCGTAGGGCGAAAAATCATTTGCTTGGCATACAATGTCATTTTGATTTGCACTTATGTTTTGATTTACATTCTGTGAAGAAATATCGAGAGAGGTTTTTTCAGACTATTTGGAACGTTGAGAGTAGCTCCAAGTCTAAGAATTTAAATTTATCTGGGACAGTTGTTACATAAGGATTAACTAGATGAAAAAATAAGCTAGTTTGTCATAAAAACTATTTTCATCTGAAAGTCAATGCTCCCAGCTGTGGTCAATGTGATTGTGCTATTCTTCTTTCGTAGAACTTGAACATGCTCATTTTGATTGAATAATCTTGTATTAGGATGCTATAATAACAACAACAAAATGAAACAAATATTTGCAACAAAGCCTTATCCTAATAAGTGGGTTGATTATTGTCATTTCATTCGGTTTTGATTCCAAATTTTTCCTTATTGTCTCCTTCCACAGCTTTATAAGGTTTCTCTTTTGCTTTCGACCTCGTTTCATACCATAATCAGTCTTTGGTCTGAATGAAACAAGTTATCTTGTTCTGTTACTTTTTGCATCTGGCAGCAGGTAGAACATTTCGTGCGACGTTATGCAGCCATGGATCTTAATGTGCCTATTGCCTAGTTTTAGAGTTTTAATGTCATTTGGTTATGATTGGCACTGTTGTATTCAGCATTTTGTTATTGTTTTGCTTTGTTGCATTACTCATACATTTGTGCTTTCTTTTAGCTTACTTTTTCTTACAATTTTGTGGCTTGGTCAAAGCTTTTTCTTATTCTTCTTTTCATCTGTAACTGGTTTTTCATTCGAATGGAAGCCCTTATGTCAAAAACCGCTGGATCAATTGTTGAAGCTGCATTAAAAAGAGATCCAAATGAGCTCGAATTCATACAATCGGTTCAAGAGGCAGTGCATGCCTTGGAGAGAGTCATAGCAAAAAATGCTCAGTAAGTTGTCCTGCGAATGAAGTACACCCTTTGTCCAGCATTTGCAGGAAGATGGTACGCTGTTAAGGTTTATTGCAGATCTGACGAAGTAGCTGTTTTGTCTTTCAGCTATGTCAACATCATGGAGCGCCTGCTTGAACCCGAGAGAACTATCATCTTTCGTGTTCCATGGGCAGATGATAGGGGCGAGACACATGTCAATCGAGGTTACAGGGTACAATTTAACCAGGCGCTTGGTCCCTGTAGGGGTGGTATCCGTTTCCATCCGTCAATGAACTTGAGTATATGCAAATTCCTTGGTTTTGAGCAGGTATTTTTTGCTCCAGCTATACGTATCTGGCAAGTTATGTTTACTTTTCAGATGAAAATCTTTTTGCATGTGTTTTCTTCTGTTAGTTGCATTACATTTGTTCCATTTGTTGCTTCCTTGGAGTTCAAAACTTTCACTGTGGCTGAGCCTGCATGGAGACGAATGTATATGTCATTGCCAATCCCACTGGCTAAAACCTAAGTTATTGATTAAAAGAAAAGAAAGTGATTTTTTTCATAGTTTTATAGGAAGTTCTAATTTTGCTGGATAGGGTTTTAGAAAAGTCTCCTCACTACATTGGATGATGATATATCTCTCAATTTCATTCTGTTACGTGTGCAGACTCTGAAAAATGCATTGTCACCATACAAACTCGGAGGTGCAGCTGGTGGGAGTGATTTTGATCCAAAAGGAAAAAGTGATAATGAGGTAAAGATGACAGTCTGTCATGATGATATGTGCATATTTAAAATGACAGGATTTCAGGAAGTGTGCCTAATTGT
The DNA here is from genome assembly GCA_019926035.1 of Melaleuca alternifolia. NCBI lineage: Eukaryota > Viridiplantae > Streptophyta > Magnoliopsida > Myrtales > Myrtaceae > Melaleuca > Melaleuca alternifolia. Next base: position 1,257,634 of record JAGKPW010002136.1, read on the forward strand.
ACCAGTGATGGCAGATCATGAGCTTTTGCCAGAGTTTTATGAATGAGATTTATCGGTATTTGGGTCCAGATAAGGTACAACCATATCCCAAATAAATTGTAATTTATTTTTGTTTCTTGAAGTAATTTAATTAAATTCCAGGACCTCCCTTCAGAGGAAATGGGTGTGGGAACTCGGGAAATGGGATTACTGTTTGGACAGTATCGACGGATAGCTGGCCATTTTCAGGTACCTCTTACTATCCTCAATCAGAAAGAGCTGAAATTCAAGAATTTCTTTTACCTCTTCTTCTTTACTTCTCTGTCTGTTGTTAGTAGTTGTGTTTTTATTTATGTATCTTACTTATGCAGGGGAGTTTTACAGGGCCCAGGATTTTCTGGTCTGGTTCTAGCCTCCGAACTGAAGCTACTGGCTATGGCCTGGTAAAAAGCCATTCGTTAACTCTCCATCATTCTCTGTCTTGACTGTGGATTGATAGAGTGATACCATATGCATGGAAATGTGCATGCTTGTGGCATAAAAGTCTACAGTTCTGAAATATTGGTTTTGCCTACTATTTCCTCTACTGGTTTAGCATTGACAATTATGCATTGTTTGGTTCTTTAAATGGTGGACTTGATGTTTGCATGCTTCTGCAGGTTTTCTTTGCGCAACTCATGCTGTCTGACGTGAATAAAGAGCTGAAAGGACTGAGGTTTTACACCTGACCTTGAAATTTTTCAATAGCTGTATAAAATTTTATTCTTATTACTTTTACTCATTTGTATGTAGTATCTCATGAAGCTTTTGAGGGTTGCCCTGGTTTACACATACTTTTATGTGAACATTTCTATTTGGGGAAACCTATATGACAAGATTAAATGAGTTAAGTTACTTGGTAGCATAAATCAGTTTAGTCAGGTAGTATTATTAATGCATTCTACTGAGAAATTGCTTCAAAATTTATACCTGCAGAGTGAGGTTACGCTAGATGATCAGGATACAGTTCCATGATGATAAATTTTATTAATCTAAATCTTCATGTTCCATCCTCGAAACATCACTTATATGACATTACTTTCATCCAGATGTGCAGTAAGTGGTTCTGGAAAGATTGCAATGCATGTTCTGGAGAAGCTTATAGCTTATGGGGCTATTCCTATCACTGTATCTGGTGATTTTTCTTGCCTGACTATTTATGTATCTGTTATTGTTTTGGACATGACTTTAGGGGAAAAGTAAGCCCTGTGGGAGTGATTTTTGTGAGTCACAACATTTACTGACAAAAGACTTCACACAGATTCGAAGGGGTATTTGGTGGATGAGGATGGATTCGACTATTTGAAAATATCTTTTTTAAGAGATATCAAAGCTCAACAGAGAAGTCTGAGGTGTGCATTTTCTTTTGTTTTCCTTTTTTTTCCCCCACCTAAGTGTGAATGCTAGAAAGCATCCCTCAGCGACTGTCATCTGCAGAGATTATTCGAAGACATATGCGAGATCCAAATACTATGATGAAGCAAAACCTTGGAATGAAAGGTGTGATATTGCATTCCCTTGTGCTTCTCAAAATGAAATTGAGCAGTCTGATGCCTTTCATTTGGTGAATTCAGGTTGCCGTATATTAGTGGAAGGTAATTATTGTGACTCGACCAATTTTGTCCTTTTAATGTTTTCAATTCACCTTCACAGACAATTATCTTTCTTTTGATGATGCTAGGTTCTAACATGCCTTGTACACCCGAAGCTGTGGATGTGCTGAGAAAAGCAAATGTTCTCATTGCTCCTGCCATGGCTGCCGGTGCTGGAGGGGTTAGATTTTTATCGTCTCTGGCTCATGCATGATCTGTATTGTATATTGTGTGCATGCAGCTTGTGTGGAAATTGGAGTCCAATCAGCTATATCCTTTGATTTTTATGCTGTATGGTTTTTGTATCTGGCAAATTGACACAGTTTTCCGCTAATTTTATGGAAGGTCATTGTATTTCGTGTATAGATTGTAATTTGGGAGTTGATTTCATCTGCTTAATCATGATTAACAACACACTTTACTCTTTGTTGTCTCTCATTCTCTCTGTTTTGTCTACTTTCTCAAGTATGTTTTTGTTGTATCGTTTCTGTGATGGATGGTGCTGGATGTGGATCTCATATCGAGAAGAGTATAGAATTGAAAGTGGCAGAAAATTGCCCCAGAACTAATTAACGCTTTTCCTCAACAAATTCTATTCCAGAAGCAAATTTGCTGAGCAGAATTTGTTGTGATGTGTTTTCCAGAAACAATTATTGTCTAAGGGCAGAAGGAAAGATATTTAGTACATACATTTTCGAGAATTCTATATAACAGATGCAATGGCCTTAAATAGTCTTTGCAGTCATTGCTTTTACTTGAGATAAGACTTGGTCATTGTTGTAATGTCTAATTAGTCTGTGCTAGAGCTTTATGATCAGGTTAGAGAAAGTGTAGATGCATGAATCGGTGTAATCGTGAATATATGGTCATGAATTGCTTCCATATGGCTAAATTTAACAGTTATGCTGGTATTTTGCATTGCTCATTTACTGATAACCATATTATCACCATTGTCAAGCTATTCTCGATAGGATTTTCATAAAGTCAGCTACTTTGTTGGTAAATCTGCTGCTGTAAACTAATGGCTCTCTGTCAGGATAGATAGAGAGGATGTAGCTGGAATTATGATCTTATTTGTGTTTGCCTTTGCAAATGTTTCTGATGCTTGTCCCTAGTCCATTTATGAGATCAATTTATCAACTTGCTAGCAGGTTGTTGCTGGAGAACTTGAACTGAATCATGAGTGTAATCTGCTGCAGTGGTCCCCTGAGGACTTTGAATCTAAATTACAGGTTAGCCTTTGCCACTTCTTTGAAGGGGCCAGTCTTTTTTGGAAAGTTGACAGCAAGTAGATGCACTAAATGTGTTTTCCTTTCTTTCCGCCAAAACAAAATGTGTGTGTATACTCTATGTTTTATGCATATATCCTATAAATAGATTGTAGTTAAAAGTACGAAAATGCTAAGGATGGATTGATTTTCTAAAATCTTATACTTCTAAGACGGAATGGGCCATAATTTACTGGCTCAGTGATCTTTACACTTTGCATAATCCTAATCAATCAGACAGCATACGCTGACTGGTGCTGAGGTCAGATTTTAATCCAGAATTAGGATAAGCAGAAAGTTATTCTCTCTTCATATAGGCCTATAGTGTCTGTGCTTGAGTGAATGTACTCTTATATACTGGGGGTCAAAACTTGCAGTGCTTGGTGATTTGATTTTTTCAAGCAGAAGCCTTGATCAATCCATACTTAAATCATTTTTAAGCGTTTTCCAATGACGTGCTTCTTCAAACATAGTTTTTAAAAAAACTCTTAATTGCTTATTTTTCATTGCCAAAACCTGCAAAGCATGACGCCTGCTAATTTTCATGAGCTCATCCCTGTAAAGTAAGTAATCTCGTACCTGTAAGGATGTGCGAAGTTCACAATTCTGTCATTTTCATGGACAGGAAGCAATGAAACAGATATATCAAAGAGCCCTTAAAGCAGCAACTGATTTTGGTTATCAAAAGGACAACCCAGAGTATGTGCCCTTCAAGAAGAATCCTGTTTTGCCATTTTTGTCTTGTATCCAAGATTCCTTGGAAAATCTGTTGCAATTTGGAATTAGAATAATCTTTTACATCATTGCTTTTCATTTCCTGACATGCTTTCACCATCCTTGATAGGGCTTTGGTACATGGAGCTGTAATCTCCGCTTTTCTGACAATTGCCCAAGCTATGGCCGATCAAGGATGTGTATAGGGGAGATACAGAATAATGTTTGGCGTTCATCCTTGCTCCCCGGCAATCAGCTCATTTGCACCTGGACTGGACCTGCTAATACTCTGGACGATATCGGTTCAGCGGCAAGAAGCTGATGTACATCTTGGTATTCTTGAACTAATATCGATCTTAATTGTGTCAAATGAGGCTGGGATCAGTGGAAGTCGGTAGATCTCTTTGTAACATAAGTGTAGTCTTATATAGGAGACAAAGAAAATAGAATCTTGTCCATAATTGATTGGGGACAAGAAGACACGCGTACATGAATAGTTGTAGTCGTTATTAAAGAACACTGTCCCTATTGATTGCTCAAATACTTTGTTTGCTCCTAAAGATGCAATGCAACATGCAAGAATCCTACTAGCTAGTCATGCGATATCCTGACATTAAGAGTGAAAATGGTCAGCACTCGCTAACGATTTTCAGGTGTCTTGAGCGTTTACAAGATCTGTTCTTAATGTGTTCTTTTAGCTAACATGGAGTCATAACTCAAAACAGATTGTGATCTGCCACTGTTTATCTTCCTTAGCCATTAGCGGAGTTCTCAGTTTGCAGTTGAAATGGAGACATTGCAGAACTGTTCCCATTTGCCGTTGGCCATTACTAGCACGCCGGTGCCCATTTAAATCGTTTTCAGTTCAATTCATATTAGTGCTCAGATAAACGGGGGCCTGTTTGCATCGTATTTGTTACTTTTCTATATAAAAATTAACACAACTTTCAGAAATTGCCATTTCTGATCTTTCAGAGTCGCTTGCCCTAGTCAAAAGTTACTGGCTATAAACAAGTATGTACTTTGCCAGCATCAAGAATTGACTGCCCATGTGGTAAGACTTGTTTGCATGGCAGTACTTGAAAGTTTCGAAAGGTTATCATGTGATGGGGATAGTAAAAGTCGAAGAAGGACGAGTTGTCAAATTGGAAAAAAGAAAAGAAAATCAAAAGTTTAAAAGTACAAATAACATCGAATAATTGACAAGGAGTGTTAAGATAATACTGTAAAATCTTATCAAATGAAATTAATATGGTGAAATCTCAGCAAAGTGTCAAACTAACTCGTATTGGAATCACTTGGTTAATAAATGACATATCGTAATTTCACTAAAGAATATCAAAAAACAACTTCATTTACTTGAAAATGGCCAATTACAATGGATATTTGCGGATTCTTGGTCGCTGATCATTAGTGGATCTTGTAGATCAGCGGACCTTGTTGGAGCTAAGGGTGTCGACAGGTCAGGCTTCTATGATATCTAATCCGACAAATCATAAATGTTTGGCCGCCTTCATCTCTATAGTGATGATTGCCACTCTGTACTTCTTTGACCATAACATAGCTTTGCAAGCGTAACAGGAGTTCAACCTTAAAAAATATGTCTACCTACCATGATATGACTCTTTTTTTTTTCTAGGTTTCATGGATTTCATACATTATCCATGTGTTGTATCTTAAAACATATCTTTGAGTATGTTTCATCGAAAGTTAATTGGTCATATGATATTTGATTCTTCCAGATGTTTGGATTGATTGGATGGCCTGCATTTGATTAGAGATTTACTGCAGTCAGTTCTAGTGGCAGTCTCAATATGCGCTACATTCCTCCTCTCAATCTAAGATATACGGAATCGAGAGTGACATGCGTGTAATATTGCGGCAATGATCGCGATCGAGCCCAAACACTCTTCACTTGCAGAAAGTGTTAAAATAACCGATATCGAAGTTACGAAAAAACCGACGTTTCTCAGAGCTGACATAAGCCCTTAACCAGGGGTAGCTTAGGAACATCACCTGATCAAGGGCACGCCCGTAAATAACTCGAAACTAAGTGGGCTTTGAGGTCTTATGGAAATTCTTCGAACGAATTAGGGTTTCCCTATAAATCTCAGTCTCGTTCGCTTCTCCCCCGCACCGCTGATCGAACCCTGGAGCTCCTCTGAAAGCAGTCGCCGACAAGGTATCCATCTGCCGTGTCCATCGTCTTCGAGGCCTCCATGGGCGTTCCTTTCAAGCTTTTCTGAGCTGGTTTTGTTGTGAGTTTGCAGAGCCAAGAGGGGAGAGAGGAGGAGGCAGATGGCGACGGTGCCGGGGCAGCTGATCTGGGAGATAGTGAAGAAGAACAACTCGTTCCTGGTGAAGGATTTCGGGCGAGGGAACGCCAAGGTCCAGTTCAGCAAAGAGCCTAACAACCTCTTCAACCTCAACTCCTACAAGCACTCGGGTAAGGCTTTCGAACGAGTCCGAGCATTGAACTGTTTTCATTTTCTGACACCTTGGCATCCTCTGTGTACCGTCGGATTCGAGAAAGATATAGTACTGGTTTGGTTGGGAGGATGTGGGAATGTGGAGGTTCGAATGCCAGTTGTTACTAGATTGAATGTGATATCCAGTGTCGGTAATCGTGCCGGTCGAATGTTTCCGTGAAGATATCTTTTCTTCTGACGGATATACTTACAACTATGCAGGGAAAATCCATGCGTTTGACAGTTTAGTAGTTTTTAACTTATGGTGAATGTGGGAAACTATTTGGAGCTAGTGTGGCTTTTCTCATTGGCTCGTGACATTTTAGGAGGTGTCAATGATATTCAGGGGTTTGGAAGTTCAAAGATTATTTTTGACGGGTGGATTTAATCTTTTTGTTGAGTCGGTTTGAGGATGTGACCTGTGGCTGTCTTACTTGTATTGCGACTGAGAAGTGCTTGCCAAATTTCGTCTGGAGGATTTCTTTTGGGAAATAGTGTGGATTGAAGCAAATTCTTCTTCTTCTTTTCGGCAAAAGGATTATAGATGAAGTTTTGTGTAGTTTGTGATCTTTTGTGAAGTTTTTCATATGTTTTGATATGTAGTGCGTGAGAATCAGCTTCGTGGATTTTCACGTCTTTGCTTTTTTCAAAATGATAAGTTAATGAAAGATTGTTTATGGTTGAAGAAAATGTGCATGCTTAAAGTTAGAAAAATGAATTCTCTAACCTGAAAAACGGAAAAATATTTTTCTGGAAAATGCTTTTGGGGAAAGCTTCTGTTTTTATTTTTATTTTTAAGTATGAACTTTTCTCTGAGACTAACATGCCTGTAAGGGATGTTGACATTATGTTGCAATATGATAAAACTCTTTTGGTAATCACTTGGTTTCAAATTTTTGTGCACACCAAACTAAATGCAAACTTGTTTTTGTTGGACAATCTAGGGTTGGCCAACAAGAAGACTGTCACTGTTCAACCAGTAGGTGAGGAGCCATCTGTGTTACTTGGCACTACCAAGACCAAAAAGCAGAATAAACCAGCAGCTTTGGTTCACAAGTCTGTCATGAAGAAGGACTTCCAGAGAATGGCCAAGGCTGTCGCCAACCAGGTAAGCTGATATTGTTTGCGAGTTGCTGAGTGATGGCCTTGAAATCTATTTAAATTTGCATGACAGATAGTTGATGGACTGACAGCATACTTGGATGTTGTAGAGTTTTTCACGCTAATAAAATCCAAGATGTGAGCTCTTTTTAGAACTTTTTTTTTTACCTTTTTTTTTTCTCTTTATGTCCCCAGTCGTTAGTTATTCTGGCAGTGATAACGTATTAACGTGTAAGAAGAACCTTCATTACTTGGTTTCTTCAATGAAATATAATTTTTTTTTTGGTCGCGAACAATGAAATATAATTGATCCGCTTGGCTTCTGAGCTTGAATGTATGAGCTTTGCATGATTAGTATGTAAAGCTTCATTTCTTTTAGAACACAGTCGATCATAACATGATAAGCATGTTAGATGTTAACTCTTTTTAAAATTTTTTCCTTTTTCTCTCACTATGTCCCCAGTCATGTTAGTTATTCTGGCTGTGATGAAGCATTAACGTGTAAGAAGAACCTTCATTACTTGGTTTCTTCAATGAAATATAAGTGATACGCTTGGCTTCTGAGCTTGAATGTATGAGCTTTGCATGATTAGCGTGTAAAGTTTCATTTCGTTTAGAACACAGTCGATCATAACATGATAAGCATGTTAGATGTTAACTCTTTTTAAATTTTTTTCCTTTTTTCTCTCACTATGTCCCCAGTCATGTTAGTTATTCTGGCTGTGATGAAGCATTAATGTGTAAGAAAAACCTTCATTACTTGGTTTCTTCAATGAAATATAAGTGATACGCTTGGCTTCTGAGCTTGAATGTATGAACTTTGCATGATTAGCATGTAAGTTTCATTTCTCTTAGAACACAGTCGATCTTAACATGATAAGCATGTTAGATGTTGACTCTCTTTTGAACTTTTTGCCTTTTTCTCTCACTATGTCCCCAGTCATGTTAGTTATTCTGGCTGTGATGAAGCATTAACGTGTTAGAAAAACCTTCATTACTTGGTTTCTTCAATGAAATATAAGTGATACGCTTGGCTTCTGAGCTTGAATGTATGAGCTTTGCATGATTAGCATGTAAAGTTTCATTTCTTTTAGAACACAGTCGATCTTAACATGATAAGCATCTTCAAATACATAAGACAATGATGTGATGTATATGATTTATGTAGACATCTGTTTTCGATGTTGGATTATGAATAATGGACATGAAGAACTTTCTTTGATAACTTTTCTCCCTGAGTTAAAATTTCTTTTTTGACTTATATATATTATTATATATATTGTCACTATGTTCTTAGTCACGTTGGTAATTCCAGCAGTGATGAAGCATTAATGTGTAAGGAGAACCTTTATTTGGTTTCTTCAAGGAAATATACTTGTACGCTTGGCTTCTGAGCTCAAATGTTTGAACTCGTTTGCACAGTTTCATATCTTTTAGTTATGATATGATTGATCTAAACATGATTGGTTTAGTTTTTGCTCTTTCTGTTTCTCTTGAATACAGCTAATAAACTGATCAGTGTATAATTTTCTTACTCCTGAAAAGGAAAACATTCAGAAGACAATTGTATGCAAATGAATTGCTTATGCTTGTGTTGGATGTTGCCTGCTGAACATTGTAATATGTCACCTGTGGTAGGTGGGAGATAACTACTACCGCCCTGATCTGAAGCATGCGGCACTCGCAAGATTGAGCGCTGTGCATAGAAGCCTCAAGGTTGCAAAATCTGGTGTCAAGAAGAGGAACAGGCAGGCTGTGAAGGGCCGTGGCAGGAAGTGAGTTTTGACGGAATTAGTCCCTTCTTTTTGGTTCCAGAGTCTTTCGACATATGGTTTCGATTGCTGCTTTTTTTTTTCCTTGAACTTTTATGAGAATGTAGTTTTTATTGAGATATCATTGACACAGGTTAGCCGAAGAGGAACTTAGTATTTTTGGATCAAGTGTGTTGCTCTTTTGTCCCTCCCCGCGATCACTGACTTGCGTGGAGTTGTCATGCATCATTCTTGTCTTTCACAAAGAGAATATTTCTGGCTCAAATTCTCATCACTTGGCCATAGCTGGGAGGTCTAAGAAACTAAATTACCTGCACGTTTTGCATGCTACCTTGTCAAGTCACGTGGTTATCAGCAAGCCTATCCTTTAATTAGAGTTTCGGTAAAGAAGGGCGCCAACTTCTTTTCGATGAAATACGTGCGTTCACGTCTTCGTTCGAACTCTGGATGTTTTGACTTGTGTGTTATCTTTGTCTTCATAGGAGGCGTAGACTCAACGCATGTTGCTTCATTGGCCTCTTTCACGTAACGTCTAGAAACCGTACGGACCGCGATGACCACCTACTTGCGCTAAGCTAATGGAAAATCGAGTTCGGAGAAAGTTGATCTTTTATCATCGCAGCAGCCGGGCAGAAGAAGTGGGTCACGCAAACTCTTAAATCAATTAGTCCGTCGCATGATCTGTTTATTAATTTAATCAATCCATTCATCTATACGTTAACTTCTCTACTCGTTGGGGAATCCTTCTTAAGCGAAACTTAGCGTCGAAGACTGATTATGCCCTCCTCTCTTTTCCTTTGTTTAGCCAGATGACCTTTCCCCCACTTGTCCTCTGAAGCATATCTAGTCATGGCTGACCAGTCATTCTGTGTGATGTCAGGCTGAGAATTTTGGAATTCTTCTTATTGACATGGGTAATGTCCTGGAACTTGTTGTTCGGGAAGAAATAGAAATCGGATGCTATAATATTCCATAAGGTGCTACCTGTCACCAGCTGTGCAATCGAATATTCAGAAATCTATTCTTGAGAGAGGTGATTTCAGTGGGAGAGATTCCAGAATATGTTGGGGAAAGTTTTTGATGGCTTGGGCCCCAAGAAGTGCAAGTTAGGGAGGATTGAACTTGTCTAAGAGCAAGACAGATACAACGTGGAATCAATCTAACAGCTCATGGTTTTGGAAAAGTCAGAAATCAACATCCCCGTCAATCTCCTCGCTAGATTAGCAGAGATTTCTGAATTTTGGAGGGAAGTTGATACGCAAAGATTAAGATTAAGCTTTTTGATTGGTTCGGTTTTGACTAATCCAAAGAATAGAACTAGTCGCGATTTAACCTTAACATCTTGAGTTTCTTAAGCCGCAAAACTCATGCTATATGCAATATTTTCGCATGTGTATTGATTAGATCAAAGAGTTCCGTCTAAAACATTGACCCAATATGTGCAATTTTGAAAAGTCAAGTCAACGGAAATAACTTGTGTGCACGCGTTGTTGATGTGATTTGAGCTAATATAAAATCATCCCATCTTCGATGCTGGCCAAAGCTCGTCCATCATCATCATCATCATCATCATCATCTTGTTTCCTTCTGCTTTAAAACATTCAGCAAGACCCAGAAGGAGAAGATAAAGAAAGAACAGCAAGCAGATAAGAGCCTCCGACGCCATGTCCGTGAAGAAAACTCTCTCTCTAAACAGAGGGAAAGCCGGCAAGTCCGCCATGCCCCCCAAGAAAACCCTCTCTCTCAACACCAACAACCGAGTGTCCTCCTCCGGACCTATGGCTACCAGCAGCGATGCCGTCGTCACGAAGAAGAGGCGCACGGACAGGTGCTTCTCGTTCACGTTCACGGAGATAAACATCGAAAAGCCGGCGGGCTCGACGTCGCTGAAGGACGTCGACTCGAACAAGCTGAAGGCCGAGATCAGGCGGTGGGCCAAGGCCGTCGTGAGGTACGCTCGCCAGGTGAGCGACCGCTTCGCGAGGTCGAGCTCGAATGGTGGCAGTGGCTGATCATATATATGCTGCAGATCCCAAGTTAAGTTAATCCTTTTCATCATGGAGAGACAGAGATGAGCGAACCGTGGCTGATTGTGCATGGTGCTTCAAAGAGAATTGAAGCGGAATGGAAGTGTGATTGGGTGTGGATAAAATTTGAGCCGATGCGATTGATTCTGTGTACATAGTTTGAAAGCAAATAAGAATGTAAACATCGAGATTATGGAAACTTTGATTCTTGAGGAAGAGAGATGATCAATGTTGAATAGAAAGAGAAAGGATTACCTGCATTTTCTTACCATCCTTGCGCACCAAAGCACGATAAGAGAGAAGACGTCGATGGGTGATCCAAATCCTATCCCAAGAACGTCAGTCTCTTGGAAACTTAGCCGGATCATAAGTTTTGTGAATTTGTACGACGAGAGTTTTCATCATATATCTTGCTAATTTATCCTTGTCATTTAGCCGAAGAATTGGATCGGACCAAATTTAATTCTAGGAACAATCGGGTAACTGTCACGTTATATAACTGGATCCCATTATTGTTAAAGTCTATGAATATTCAGTCTTACTCGGTTTGAGTATGTTTGGATCGATTTTCACATTTTACTTATTAGAATATATTATATATGATGCGGTGGTTTACATCTTTTGATCTTTCTTTTCATGAATCTGAAACACTTGGAATTTTCACAAAGTGCAAGTGTCGACATGTCAATTCTTTAGCAAAAAAAAAGTGTCGACATATCAATTCATATACAATATATATATATATATATATATATATATATATATGATATTTCTTAAAATTTTGAATGTCATGTTCAATTTTGCCAAGAAAGAGAAAGTTAAATAAATAAAAATGTGGGTGGATTTGAAATGGCATGAGGGTGAAATCAAAAGGAAAAAGAGTACAATTTTTTTTTGGTAACCGAGAAGATGTTTTTGTAACTTGGGATGGGGATCGTAGGTTTTCAAATCTCGAAATACAAATTAAAATTAGATTGAATTTTTTTATAATGCTTTTATATTTCTCTCATAAGAAAATTCAACTTGAATGTCTCGTCGTCTCGTGAATTAGATTAACTGGGGATGGAAAACTCATACTTGAATTGGGATGGAACCATCTCCATTCCGATTATCATAAGCGCAAAAGATTTTATTAAAAACGTTGTCAAGTGACCAGATCTGGGCGAGGCAGGTCAGAGGGTGGCGAGCCTTGGCTAGCCGCCGGCGAGGGCTTCACCACCCTCTGGCAATGGCCGGCGAGCTCCGTCGACCATCGGAGCTCACCGATCAAGTATTTTTTTTTTATTAAAAAGAGAAGAGAAAAAGAGAAAAAATGATATAGTTTAGGGTAAATATATCATAGGAGGTACAATTTGTGGGTTTTGGTGTCACAAATTTTTTTTAGGTAAATGTGTTACAATAGGTAAATTTTGGGGTTTGGTATTAATCCGAAATTTAAAGTTAGGTTTTCTTTTTTTAAAGGAAAATCAGGCCGCTCTAAATAGGGGCTTAATGGTCTTTCCATGTATCTATCCACACGGGGCGTCTGTATGTGATCGTGTGAAAGCCTGGCGTCCCTCCGAAGCCCCTCTTTGCTTTCGAAAAATTCCCCCGAGTCATACCACGATCGAGTTTCTCTCTCTCTCCAATTTCTCTCTCTGCAAACCCTAAGATCAATCGATCTCGCCTGAGGCCTAGCGATCGCGAGCCATGGGGAACACCGAGAAGCTCCTGAACCAGATCATGGACCTCAAGTTCACCTCCAAGTCGCTGCAGCGGCAGTCGCGCAAGTGCGAGAAGGAGGAGAAGGCGGAGAAGCTCAAGGTCAAGAAGGCGATCGAAAAGGGCAACATGGACGGCGCCCGCATCTACGCCGAGAACGCCATCCGGAAGCGCACCGAGCAGATGAACTACCTCCGCCTCGCCTCCCGACTCGACGCCGTCGTCGCGCGGCTGGACACGCAGGCCAAGATGACCACGATCAACAAGTCCATGGCTTCCATCGTCAAGTCCCTCGAGTCCTCTTTGGCTACTGGTAAAATTCGCTTTCCTTGGACTCGGTCATTTTTTCCCATCGTCGCGTTGTGTGCTGTTGACTTCGGACCGTATTTGGCCTGCTTTTTGAGATTATCTCTTACGTTTGATCTCTAAAGTGAATTTGGCTGTCACAACGAGTTAGTGTTATCAATTGAGCTGGAATAAGGTTATTTCTTTGCCGTTTGTTTTAATTCTTTCTTTCGTTATTTGACCATGCTAGTAAGGTTTGATCTTGCTCATGTGATGGTAAGCAACACTTGCTTCCCATATGAAAAAAGAAAAAATCAATATACTCTTTCGGATTATTTGATGTCGGTGGTTTAAGCATTGGTGATCATAGACCGTGGCAGCCTAGTCCAATTGAAGATGTTTCCTGTATAATTCTAGATAACATGGAATTGCTTATTTGGATTAGAATTAGGTGGAGACTATTACGTCTTGTCCTCTGACTTTAGAACGACCACAAGTACCTATATGTCGACTGTTAACCTTGGGGTAGAATAATAAGGATGGATTTATATTGGCAAGGTGTAAGGTTTTTTTTTTTATATTTCCCTTGTTTCTAGCTTGGAATGTTAATTGAGTTGCTGCTGGTGTCCGTTGCATCATCCCTAAACGCACTGAAGATTCGAGGAAAAAGTTTGGGAATGTCATTGTGGTTCAACACGGAAGGGATGTTCATTAACCCCAAAGATAATAGTTGTGCTTTTAGGGCATTTCTGAAGAGAGATATTTGTTGTCATTAACTTGAGTAATGACAGTGGCAGGAGGGATTTCTCAGCGGGTAGTAAATCATTAGCGGAGATCATTTTTGCCAAGAATATTAGGAGAAGAACTGAGAATAGCCATCCTTCCTGTCTTTCTGTCACCTCTGCCAATATTCTTCTATGCTACTTCTCTCCCCTTTAGAATCACTAACTTTCAACTGTCTTCCACAGACTACAGTAACAATAAGGTTAATGAGTGCAAGACACAGTTTCAAAGTCCAAAATGAAGATGACTGAGTGCCACCTTGGCATGTGGGGAGAAGGGGTGGGGGTTTGAGGGTATGAAAGTGGGAATTGAAAACAGTCTGGGATCTATTGGTGCTTTGTGAGTGATGGCTAGGAATAATGTCTCTGATGCATATATAATGAACTTTTATTGGGAGGAACATGTTATAATTAACCTCAGTTTGTCTCCAACTCGTGTGGAATGGACAAGAGTGCTGGATGTGGCCTTTCCAAATCTGCTTCTTTGCCCCCTCGGTTCATGCAGTAGGTGGTTATTTTGTTAGAATGGGAGATGGAAGCTGGTGAGTTGTCACTGACGGTGAAACAGATGAGATGACTGGGGGTATGTGAGGGATGCTTATTTCTTGTGTAATCCATCTTGAGAATCTTTGCCTGTTAAATTGTGTGTCATGTTTTCTCATCAATATGTCTGTGAAAAGATGGCCATTAACATTTTTATGTCTGTGTGTGGCTAAGTTTCCTTTTATAACTCGTAATACTATGCGAGTTTTAAAAATTCCCTTGTGTAAAGGAATGGCAATATTGACTAGCTGAATCTGCGCTGTATAATTGAAATGCTTTCTTTGTGCAGGTAATTTGCAAAAGATGTCAGAGACAATGGATTCATTTGAAAAGCAGTTTGTGAACATGGAGGTGCAGGCAGAGTTCATGGAGAGTGCAATGGCTGGGTCAACGTCACTTTCCACTCCAGAAGGAGAAGTAAACAGTTTGATGCAGCAAGTTGCGGATGATTATGGACTGGAAGTCTCTGTTGGCTTGCCACAACCAGCTGCACATGCAGTTCCAACTAAATCATCAGAGAAGGTTGATGAAGATGATCTTTCAAGACGGCTTGCAGAGCTCAAGGCCAGAGGTTGAGATTTCTATGTTTTATGAGAATGAGAGGACATTTGATGTAAAACATATGTTGGTATGAGGAATCCTGTTGGATGTCTTAAAATACTATTCCTGTGTAAATGTGATTGGTTTCGAACCAGGGTTCCTATCAACCTTGTGGTATCTAGCATCTATGCTTGTAATGTTAAGACCTGAATTTTATCTACTGTGTGAGTTTATGTGTTTGGCTCTACAGTAGGCTGGATGCATATGCATTGTCTTGTTTATACTTTCAACAATTTTCCTTGGGTAAAATTTGATTCTTTTCGCAACTTTGGAATGGACTTAATACGGTCTATCCAGTACTGTTATGATTTTCATGATATAGTTCTCCCATTGAAAACAGATTGGTGCTATATCTCTCTAATTATCGCTATAGCTTGCGAGAATGCTGGTGTAGGTACATGTAGAGACTCTGTACAGGAGGAAGAATTAGAAAAACCTGCTGTCTGCCTAGGACAGGAGAAATGTGGTGTGTGAAGAAGAGAAAGACATACCGTGAGAGAGTTTTCACGTCATAGTTGCTGAATAGATAGATAATCCTCGCCTCTAGTAATACCATCCTCGAGGAATGCGTTTTGGGTTCTAATGTTTAAGACAGCTATTTCTTTTTTCCTCCTTCAATCGGGCAATAGATGATTTGAGTGATAGGGAAGCATATTCTTGTAATACTACGTGACCATCTATCATCAGGATAAACTAGGGCTTGTCTTTATGCTTCACCACCATGTAACATATTACCTGTTATTTTGAAGGACATGCAATTGTTCTGGGGATTAGATCGTTACCTCTCTTTTCCTATAAAAATGATCTGCCACATTACATTTTAATCAGCCGAGCCGAAGGCAAAAAATTTCGAGGCAAGATTTCAGAAGAATCCTGGCAATTGTCTAATACCCAAAAACGTCCGATGCTAAATCTGACAGAGAATCTAAAGCACTAGGAGAAAACTTCCTAGCAAAGAGGAAGCAAAGCGAATATGGTCGATCATTGTAACTGCACGAGGAGTTTTCCAGGATTTTCTTGAAAAATTCCCTTGTTATATCGGCCTCGCCAAAAGTAGCAGGGTGGGGACCGCCTCTTGACCAGTCCACCCAAGTAAGGCTTCTGTTTGCCAGGAGATCTGGAGATTGGATGGTTAGCATTGTAGGGAAGTAGTGTTCATCCACGTAACACGTGGGTCTGCAGAACTTCTTGAACTTGGAGTAGTAGGTCGAATCTTCTATTATGTCTATGGCGAGTTTACGATTCACTTCAAACCACTGAGAACCTTTACGCCACTCAGTAAGGTTGATCTCTGGTGCCATCTTCTTGTTGTAGCGTCCTCTCCCGTAGGGGCCATCTTCATCGAAAGATCCGACAAAACTGTGCTTGGATCGTTTTATATAATTATAGACAGTGGTGAGGTTCTGGATGGGGATGCACGATTCAGAGACGAGGATGAACCATTCGTTGGACATATCAAGAAGGGCGTTTGCCAAGAGTCTCCTTTCTGCATCACACATGCTCATCAACCCCCACTCCACCACCTGATCAGTACAAAAGAGAGAGGACACCAAAAGTGCTTTATTGCTCGACTTACAGAACTTAAACTTTTAGATAAAGTAAGCTCTTCTTGAAGGGTCAGATATGGAGATTATAATGTTTCTTGAAGATTTGACATCGACTAGAACCTAACAAAAGAATTGAGATGCAGTTCTTGAAACAGGTATTAAACGAAGCATAAGCAGAGCAATGAGTCGAAGAATTACGTGTCACGGCACCATGTG
Organism: Melaleuca alternifolia; assembly: GCA_019926035.1. Classification (NCBI taxonomy): domain Eukaryota; kingdom Viridiplantae; phylum Streptophyta; class Magnoliopsida; order Myrtales; family Myrtaceae; genus Melaleuca; species Melaleuca alternifolia. The sequence goes on from JAGKPW010002136.1 coordinate 1,274,268, forward strand.
CTTTTTCATCATTCTCTTTATTCCAATTACCTACTTGCTCACCATTTTTCATCAGATCAATGGTGTATGGCCTTCTGAGTGAGAAGAGGAACCAAGGTCTATCCTAGCTGACCACTCTCAAAATTCCATACAACATTCCTGTGTCTAGCTTCTGAGTCCGATTAGTTCACGTCGTTTCCCTCGTAATATCACTTACTCTAATAACACAACTTAGCGAAATGGATCTGAACATTTACAATGAAGCAAGTGCTAAGTTTTCATACAATACTGCAATCTGTAGAATTTCCCAGGCTTAATTCTAAGACACAAGGCCTTCACTCTTACACAGGATTTACAGTGACCAAACAACAAAATTGCTAAGATCACAGCATGTACCCATCTGCCAACTCAGAGAAACCAAAAGGTGTCTTCCAGGACGAAATAGCTGGTCCAATTACTAATGACGTATGGTCATCAAGAAAGTTCAGATAAGTTGCATTGCTATGCAAATACCCAGTTTTATTCTATGCACCCCAATTCTTCAAAATACAAATTTTCCTTCGAACAGAATGGAGTTAAATGAAACTAACCACATAAACCAGAGGGATTTTATAGCTAGCCCTACTTCAACAAAGATGCTTTTTGAAGTAAAAATATCAGCAATCAGATCAAGCAACTTATGCAAAAGCTTTCACAAAGTGTGATAAAGCACTAAAGCAAATAAAGCAGGATTCATGAAATGCCAACAAAGTAAGAGAACATGAGATTTAGTCATTCAAGAGAAGCAAACGGATCTGCCAGTGCATACAACAAAAAGTGATAACAGCATGAAGCATATACATAGAGATGTCACATAGCTTAATTTTGCAGTTTATCATCGAGCGAAGGCAGAAGACAGTAACATTGCAATACCTCGCTTGGGATTTGTCGCTCATAGAACACCGATGAAGGTGGGTATTCAGCAACATATGAAGGTAGCGAGTGGATGTAGATTGAGTACAGCTCTTCATGCCCCTTGAAAAACCTCTCCCAAAGAGAGGCAAATGGTAATGGACCTTTCACCAAGAACATGAAGGCAATCTTGGGAACTCTCTTATATGGATACGTCTTCATGAGAGGAACAAAAGATGCCCTCCAAAAGAGCTGCTCATCGCTCATGGCATGTAACAGGCTTGACGGGGTGCTAAACCTGCTCTCTATACTAAATGGCTCTTCAAGGCAGAGGAAAGGGCTAATCTTATGTACAGGTTGATTTTGGACTCCAAAGTATCGTATCGTATTCACGCTTAAAATCAACAATCCAAGACTCACAAGCACAAACAACAAGAAATAGTGGAGGAGCCTCCACGGACATGCCCTAGACTGGGAATTCCTAATCAGATATGAAGGGTCTTTCCCTTCCTCCGCAGTCACTATCCTATGGAACATTTTCGACGTGATTTCCAGTCAAAATTCAACCAAGAGATCATAAGAAACCAAGGAAATTCTACATCCCATCGACAAAAGTTCACGTTTTTGCCTCTATAAACGGCAGCCTACAATCAACTGATACCTTCAAAATGTCTTTGGTTCCTCTGGGTTAGTTCTATATGACCCGAACGGAATCAAATCTATTGTACTGAGACCTTTCGACATATGCTGTCTATTTGTACAAAAGGATCATTGATTTCTTCAGCCATCAAACCACTAAGATACCAAAAAAGAGCACCAGCTCCAAACCAAACAAAGTCTATCGAAAAGCTCGATTATTTTTACTCCCCAAACAGGAAGAAAAGAAAGACCCAACAACTCTTTCCGCTAAATAGCAAGCTCTCCACGCGGAAATGCTCAAATCTGATCATCTGAGCTCCTGGGTGGATGGCGTGTAGCGCAAAGACAGGAAAGAAGAGGAAGCGGAAGAGGCATGGGCTTTTACCTAATGGGGTTTATCATCAGAGCATCGAGATTAGACCGACGGTCGCAGAAGCCAAGATCAGTTATGGTTCTTGAGCGGCCTGAGCACAAGCAGTTGAGTTGACTGGGAAGGTCATGCCCTGTTCGATTCTGGTGAGCGTGCTTCAGGGTTACGACGTTGTTGAGGAGGGTGGTTGGGTTTGAAACTTCTAGGGACGTGGGCCTAAAGGGTCAAGTCAAAGTAAGCTTTAAAAGACAGAGAGAGAATGAGAGAGAGAGAGAGAGAGGAGAAGCATCTTGACAGCGCGAACCGTGGGAGGGGTGGTCGGGGGGCGAAGACATCGAGGACAGGTTCTTTCTCTTTCGGGTTTCCCAACGACTGCCGTCCGCTGTCAGGAAAATCCTGGGCTTCCAATGGTTCGATCTCCAATGGGCTGCGTGCCTAGCTTGCGGTCGGCGAAACTACCGCTTCGCCTCTAGATTGGTCCACGGCGGGACAAGCCTGAGTCATGAATTTACAGGTTGGTTCGTTTTCATTCCCGTCCCAAAAAGGTGTTTCTTTTTGTTTTTCCTTCCTTTTGTTTGCCTTTTCTAGGTGATTTTCCTAGGAATTTCTTTGCATGTTTGCCTTAATGCTAAATAATTGTTGACTCATAACTAGTGGTGGTGATGGGACTCTTAATTGTATAAAGTCAGTGATAATTTCAATTGGTATCATTTTCTTGTTGGGTTTTCGATCTCACGGGGGAGAAATTTTACTCCGAAAAGAAAGACTTACTCCAGAAACCAAAACTCAAATTTGATGTGCCTGAAATGGAACTCATACTGTCTGTAAGTAGCGATATAGCGAAATTGCCGGCTGTAAAATGACGAATTAAAGAACTGAGAACTTCGTCAAGGTGAGATATTCTCACACAACAGTACTTGATTTTTAGAAATTCTTTGCGATTTTACCTTTTACTGTGGCCCCATAATCTCAAGTTGAGAATAGTACTTTCTAGATTTCCGTTTATTTTCTAAAAAAATAAATGGTTTCAAAAAATACTTTTAAAAAAAATATTTTCATTGCAAATAGTAATATCAATATTTTCGTGGACGGTAATTACTTTTTCTTTGTTCATATTTATAAATAATACTAATGATGATTTAAAATAAAATGTTTAGTGGAACAACCGGAAATGACCAATAGGCTTCGCGGCAAGCGAACTGCCGAAAATGTCCTCTATTCTCCCGCTGCCACCCTCTCCTCAGCCGTCGTCCCTCGGCCGGAAGAGCAATTCGTACTCTCTCGCCACCGCATTACAATGCCGATGACCACCGCCACCGTGACCGTCCCTGCTCACTCCTTCAAACTAATCACAACTGTGACTCTCTTTCCTCGGCCCCTCCTCCGCAACAGCAAGCTCGCTCCGCTTCCTACTTCCCCAAGAAGAACCAGACACTCGAATTGGAGTGCCAGAGCTTGGCCTGCAAGGGCAAGGGCATCTGCAAGGTCTCCGTCGCTGGATTCGTCGTCCTTAGAGACCGCGCCCTCCCCGGACGAAAGCTTCATCGGTCGCGTCACCCGCAAGAAGGGCAATTGCACCCAGGTTTGTTTCCTTTTTTTCCCTTTTAGCTCGCTTCATTCCACCGGGAAAAGTTTGGGAAGTTTTACCTTGATGAGGCGTGTCTAGAAACATGCAGTCTTGTCGCTTGTCATCATGGTGGACATGGTTTATGACTTAATGGCATCTGAGTTCAAATAACCTGCTTCGTGCGTTAAGGAAAGAATTCGTTGGACTGCAATAGATACTGTATAAGCCATTTCGACCAAGCTGGGGCAGCTAAATGATAAGATTTTGTTTCTCGAGCTAACTTTCGTGAGATCGGTATTTCTTGCCTGTGACTTTGTCCTGATTTTCCAATCTACTGCGTTCTGCGGATGCAACCTTTAATTCGGCTTCAAGGATCGTAATGCCGTGCTCTGTTGGTGTGTGCGTGTGTAACGTTCAAACCCTAACGATGTCATTGGTCAACTCAATTATTCTTTTCTAATTGGGAAGCATATGGTCTCCACGTTTTGGCATAATGTTATTGCGCCGTGTGCACAATATCATTATCTCGATCACTTGAAACTGTGGCAAACCTTGTTCCATCTCTGAGTGAATCTTTGTTCCTTGCCCTATCTTCTGATTGTGCTATTACTTTTTACTTTCACAGATGGAAGATTCATTTGGCTCTCAAAGATGGTTACCACTGGAGTTGTTTGAAGAGAATTGCGATGATACCGAGAAACATGCTCGAGACTGCATGCACCTGGCTTCTTTGATAAGGTCCTGAATGTCAACAAGTGCTTGCTACAAAGTGACCCTCCTAACAAGGTTTGCTACAGAGATGGTCGAAACTTGAAAGGGATTCTTTTTGTATGATTAACCATTACTGCTGAATAAAATTTGAAGCAAGAAGAAGCCACAGCCTACCATAGAAGGGGAAAATCAGATCCACTTACAACTCTAGTCCGAAGGGATTTGTCAGCAGTACATGTAATGAGACATTTACATACAGAGTATGACAACTCTTATCTGACAAAAAACGTTCAACACCTTTCAATTTATCTTCCTTCTATGTTCGTCCAAGTGCATATTTTCTTGTTGGAGTAGTTACCTAGATATAAGTTTACATTTGCTGCATCTCTCTTGTGATTTAGCTCCTACGTTAATTATTGCTCTTCATGCGGTTACTTTGAACTGTTGAGATTTGATTTGCTGATCAAATAAACAAAATTTAAGAACTCTTTGTTGAATGCTCAAAGACTTATTTTCCTTTTTGCTTTTGTGCTTGTAGGTTCTTGCGGCTCTACAAGACTGCTGGAGAGATCCCAACTAGGTTTGTCTCCTTATGATGTCCACACTCCTTCTGGATTTCTTAAGCATCTAATGCTTAGAACTGGGAGGTGGGGGTTGTAGTGTAAAAGCTTTTTCCTTTTGGATAGTTTGTGACGACGATCTAAGCATGTCATAGTTAGTTCTTTAAGATAAATGTTTTACGGTTGATTGACTATGACTAATGAGATCACCAATAAATAAATAGCACAAACTGTCCAAGCTTTATTTGCAACCTCAGTTCGATTCAGGCTTGATACCCTTTTTCGTTACTGGAAGATCGAGTTCTCTCTTTCGCATCCAAGGAGCTGCTCCTAGAGATGTTTTTCCTATTGGAAGATAGAGGAGTGATATGATCAGTTTGCTTGCAACCCTAATTTTACATTTCCTTTTCCTAATTAGTCTTCTTATATTAGCAGACAATCAGATATTTATTAGTTCCTCTTTTCTGTCTATGAGTGGGTATGGACAGTAGCTTTTCTTCCATTATCTAGATATTCAGATATCGGCATGCAATGTAAATCCACTTAAGCAGAAAAGTTAGTTCTAGTTTCCACAGAAATGCAACTGGAATTCAGTGAATTTGTCTGAATTATATCTATCATAAAGTTTGTCAATACTCTTGTTGTGTTTGGATCCTTATATCTCTGTGGTAATTTGTTTTGGTTTCCCTATCTTTGTTAGCTTTCATATATGTTCAGGGACATTGAGACTGGTCAGCTAGAGGTCATGGTTAATTTTATGACATCATCTTGCAAGCCTGAGTTGCTGAAAACCTTAGGAGAGAAAATTTCGTCTTTCCCTGAAGTTATTTGTCAGCCAACTCTTCTATGCTAATTTGATGAGCACATTGCATGGTTCTTTCCTTTTTCTTTTCTTTTTTAACTTTCCAACATTAGGTGAATTATGTTTAGAGTATCCAGTTTGCTAAAAACCATGTTGAACATGCTAGATAAATGTCTCCTTTAAAGAATATCAGGTGGTCGGTTTTTATCAGATGGAAACAATTATATCCGGTGATAATGGTTCTCCATATGTCTGTCCTTTGAGTGGACTGGATTTTCTTTTACAGTCACATAAGAAGGTCGAAGAGATCAAATAATTCACGTCATCTAAAATGCTTAACTGATAAGCTAAACTGAATTAGTGGCATAATAGCCTGTTGCAAGTAAGAGTCAACATTCCTCTGTATTCTTTCTTTTTCATTGGTAATATTAGGCTAGAACAACGCTTAGTGTCCTTTCCCCAGCACCAAGTTTTCAGTTTAGCAGTCTATGCATTTGTGGCTGCTCTGCTTTTTAATTTTTTAAAGATTATATACACGAGCGAGTATGTGCTTTTAAATGGCAGGTAAGCGTCGTTAACAATGTACACTTTGGTGGGCAATACTTATGCTGGAGAGGAGGAACACACTTTTTATGGGAAATCTACCATCATAGAGACATCGAGGGGGATTACTTTTCAATCTGCCGATTCCTTTTAACAAACAAATGCTTGGCAGGTATCAGCACATGATCAATTCAGTGTTTTGCTAACTACTCGGCAGTAGAGGTGTCGCTGGCTGCTATTCCCATTTCAATTTCACTTATGCTTAGAGGATCAAATTTCTCCACTGGAGTAACTAGAATCTGGCTCCATCCTTTCTATGTAATATTGGATACTATATGATTCGAGAATTCGAGGCAACGACACTTGATACATGTAAGGATTCTCAGTTTCTCATATCCATTAACTATGTTCTGCAATGGTAAATGCATGCTCTGCTGGAAATGTTACAGCTCGGGCGATTTTATTAATAATCACTGTGCTTACAATGAGCAATTGACTTGCTCTAACGAGACTCCATGTATCCGAGAGAGGGACTGATCTTGTTAAGCAAATCATGCCCACACAAAGAACATTCTTCGTTATAACTAAAATCTGACTCCATTTGTTATAACTCATGGTGGTTAATGCAGGACAAACTTTTATCAATGATCAGAAGGATCATTTGAATTAAGGCATATGTATATGAGGGGACTCCTCTATTTATCTCTTCCAAAGAATTAGCGATTAGTTGATTTGATTATAATGACTAGGAGCGTGCAAATGTGAAATTTTCGTCCACAAAGGCCCATTCAATCCAGCCCAATCGGGTCGGGCCGAGACAAGCTACGTCGTACCGCCATCTTCTCTTCGCGATCCTGTCTTCTCGCCTTAGGCAATGTAGCTGGGCTTCAACGGCATCGCCGGGCGTTATGTCCAATCATGGCCGCTGCTCCGTCCATCTCCCTCCGCCGCAGCCTCCTTGGCCTCCCCCTCGCCTCCAACTTCCGCCAGCACACGCGCCGCCTCGCCGTCTCCTAGGCTCACATTTGTGAGAGCATGACGCAGTTAGGATTCTTACTTCTCTGCTGGGGAACTCGAACGAGTCAGTGTTCTTTCTTGGATGTCAGAAGTTATTACGGAATTAGACTGAGTTTATCTTCAAAAGCGTGCTCGACTGTTCAAAAATAGAGAAAAGTAATGGAATTTGGAGTCATTCATACTTCTTCTCACGTTAATTTGGGGACTCGTTGATTCGTATCGATCCCATGTCTCAATGGGATTGTTTCGTCATGGCCTATTCCTGTAACTTACGTACGTAAATATAATTGCCATTGATTTTTTGGAGAAGCTGCCCTTTCGCTTCGAGCTCCCGATGGTTAAAACTCCTATTGGGGTCGGTCCCCTAGTTTTTAGACGGCCACTTCAAAATGACTACTTTTGGACTCAGTGAGAAAGTTGACCTGTCCTTTTTGTTTATTTTTCCATCGTCGGAAGGGAAGGGATAAGTCTCCGATGCCTATTTCCTTTCGATTACCAATTCTTGAACATTTCTTTTCGTGTGCAAACTCTTGTCATCGATTCACTTTTGATATTTGCTAGAACAAGCATATTTTTCATCATGGTAATGGTAATCCATGAGTGACATTAATGACGATTAGCAGAATTCGGGTTTAAGGTCGACCAAGGGGATACGCGTCATGTGTAATATAAATAAGAGCATTGTTTCGTCTCATTTTAAATAATACTCAAGGCTGTTCTTCAATGACGATGGTAAGTTCACCAATGCATTTTTCCAAATGGTTGGTGTTGATCGTAAGTATCATTAGTACGATCAGCGATGGGTGTGCTCAATCTGTTCTCCCCTTGATTCCACACTTGAAGCTGCTCAATCTGAGCCGGAATGACTTCGACGCAGTACCGCGTGGGAAGCCTGAAGTACGTGCAAATGCATTGCGATAACACTTACTATGGCGTTGATGTTGAGTTGCCCTTTTGTTTATGCCTTATCCTTAAGATTCACTTCTTTATGAGTTTGCTGTATATTGGTCAGTATGCTGTAGTAGGTATGACCCATGGCCTCTTCAAGGGAGCTCAGGCAACAATTAATGTGTGGAATCCTACAGTACCGGTGGTACCAGAAGTCAGTTTCTCTCAAATTTGGATTGAATCAGGCACTCGTGAGAATTTGAATACTGTGGAGGCTGGATGGTTGGTAAGAACTCAGAATTATCAAATATGAAAATTTTAGCATGATTGGTATTCTAAATGTATGTAAATATGCAAGATAAATGGTTTGTGGTTTTAACATAGGTCGACACGGCTTCTAAGGAGACAAAAATATTCACCTTTTGGACCGTGAGTTCTTATTTCTTTTGAGCATTTAAAATCCATCAAATTTTCACAAACATGTCAAACATTGACATGCTTTTCTTGGGTGGACTTTAGAGCGCTGGCTATAAAAATGGTTGCTACAATCTCGAATGCGGATTCATACTCACAAGTGACAGGTACAAGCCAGGCTTTCCGATCGGACCAGTTTCCACCTACGGTGGACCGCAATACGACATATCTATAGCCATAGAAAAGGTAATGGAACAATATTATAGGTAAATGTACGTGGGATATTTTCCCAGTCTTCTGCCTTTTAACAGGAGATATTTCAGCATCAAGATACTGGAGATTGGTGGCTGCGCATTCAGGATGTGGATGTAGGATTTTGGCCGAAAGAACTCTTCACTTCTCTACAAGACCATGCCGAAGCAATTACTTGGGGTGGAGAGATAGTCAACACAGAACCGGATGGTCGTCATACGTCAACCCAGATGGGGAGCGGCCATTTCCCTTCTGAAGGCTTTGGAAAGGCATCCTATTTCCGCCATCTTAAATTTCTCGACGACAGATTCATTCCAAGGGACCCAGAGAATCTGGAAAGGCGGGTGACAAAACCCGAATGCTATGACTTACTGCTCAACGTGGACTCGCCCGAGGAAGTTGGAGTGAATTTCTATTACGGGGGCCCTGGAGTTTCAGCTTTGTGTGCAAAATAGTGATCATATCATGATAGGCTTTCCCTTTACTTTTCGTACGCTAATAAAAATGGCTCCGTCAGATGTTTGGCACTAGCAATGGAGATACCCAAGCTTTTGAATGGAAGTGCTACTAGGTTGTTTTGATGTACTGGATGTTGTTAAAGTCGCTTATGAACTGCGAATCATTCTGAAAAAAAAGTGTTTTTGGCCATATGACATGCAGACGATTGAATACATATAACATGCATATTCTTATACAACAATGTGACCATCTAGGATCGGGATATACTAGTGCATGTCCTCGTGCTTCTTCATCACCATGTAACATATTTCCTGTTATATGAAGGACGTGCAATTGTTTTAGGGATTAGATCGCTAGCTTTCTTCTCGTGTAAAGGCAAAAAAATTCGAGGCAAAACCACGGAAGAACTTAATGGCTAACAAGAATTTGGACTGGCGAGTGCTCCTGAACTTCCATATTCGAATTTCCAATTACTAGCAATTCTCTTGAGCATTGCCCTTGACCATTTGACCATTTTCACTCGGACAATAATTCTAAACAAGAATTAAGACACCAAAGCGATTCCACTCGGACATATATTTATATGTAGCTCTCGTTTCTCGCCATCAAATGCCACTTTAAAATGAGTATCTTTTAATAGTTTGAAAATTGACCCGATTTTTTTTTCTCTTTTCGATTCCATCTTTACAAGGGAAAGGGTAAATAGTTGATACATATCTCCTTTCGGTTACCAAATCTTGAAAATTTCCTTCCACGACCAAAACCGGCTTGGATTTACATCCATATTTGCTTATAGAAAAATCATCTTCTAGAATTAGCGGTTGGGTAATTTCATTATTATCACTGTGAATAGTGGACTTCTCTATAATGGAGAAATGATAGCAATTGCTCTTGAGAAAGGAAATGACACCTACAAGGTAACCAATTGGATATGAAGATTGTTCTTGATTGCTCCCTCGATTCTTTTTTGAGAACCCATGATGATTTTCCTTTAAATTGATAGTAGGATCTAGCCCATGAATAATTCTTTTCATTCCTTAATCTCCGTCCTTAAACATTGTTTGATTACATGGAAAGAGTTCAAGGGATTGATATGTTAAGAAATCTCAGATAAAAGACTGGTGATAGGAAGCATCATTATGTCAATATAAGACACTGCCTATAAATTTATCTATTTCAATCAGAACTATTTCCATCCCTAATTGGATTAAAATCCGACGCATCCTCAACAGGGAGCCATGACGGATATGCCGGAAAACGAGCTTGCACTTGAAGAGAAGACGGGTCTAGCTAAGCCTGTTGGCACAGTGAAAGTCATAGAGGTCTTTCTTAGACATGTCTTTTCCTATTCCTATTGTTTCTTTGAGTTCTACCACCTTAGTCTGCATAATAGTCTACTGGATTTGAAGTGTTGAAATTGAATTGCAGTGTTATACTGCAGTGTCCACATGAAACGATCTATTGCGTCGACGTCTTTTGGCAAACCACCTTTGATCGATCAAAGAATGGCATCCTACAGGTATTGCTGAATCCAATTTGATTTAGGATAAATGATGCTGAATATTATGGAGACCTAAATGCGATCTAACCATTCAACCATATGAGATAACATTTTGTTGAAGGCCAGCATGTAGCCATTGCAAGAGAAGTCAAATTTTTCGGGCATGCAAACCAACGTTGACGGTTTTGGGCGACTTTACTGCTTACGATTACGTTTTTAGCACGCGGTTGGGATTATAGAAGCCCAATTCATCAGCACCATGGTGGCTCTTAGACTAAATCAAGCTCAGATTAAGCACACATATGTGGACAACAGTATGTGATGCTTTTACTAGGCCCTTGCCAACATGTAGCCAACCTAAACAGAAGTAGTTTCAGCATCTCAGGAAGATGAGCCAGGTAGATGGCTCTTTTCTTTGATGATCTAATGAAAGTTGAAACTTTTATCTTCGATACTTTGCAGTTGGAACCGACGCAAGATAAGGTAAAATTACGCGAGGGCCAATGTGGCCATACTTGGTGGGAATATGAAGACTGCCCTGAAGGAACGGTCCCCATAGTAGTCAGCAAATATAAGTGGACTACGACATTGCCGTCGTCCCCATCCATTCCTTGAACAAAGGAAGGGAGCCATTCAAAGACGACTCGACCCGATCCATGCTGCTGGTCAGGAAGTATGAGCAATCTGGAATAAAGGAAATATTCTTAAGACCATCGCATTTTAGTTCATTTTTCATCACAGAGATGCTTCGATTGCATGAAAGCAGACATCCTAATAAACATGATGTGAAATATATGTGGAACGGTACTTCCAAGTGTCTTACTGCGGAGCACATGCGTCTGTCAATGTGTGGAATCCTACAGTATAGGATTGCAAAGTTAGTTTCTCTCAAACGTTGGTTTTGGCGTGGCAAAATGAAAATATGAATATTAAGGAGTTTGGATAGACCTCTGTCTCGACCCTCCCAAATGTTATGGGAAGGGGTATAGAAGTATTGCGGTCCGAATGGTTCACTGAAAAGATGGTTCTAAGGAGTTGACTAATGACATTCCAAGGGGTCCGAATGTTATCACTGAAAATATGTTTGTTTGTTTTTTTTTTTAAACCAGAGGAAGTCTAGGAGTCGCCATTAGCCATTTTAGGTGTGGGAATAATTTCTCGAATTCTACGTTACTAGAGATTCTAGCTCGGGGATTTGATGACGCTGATTTTCCTATCAACGGATTTTCGATATCACTAATTTAACGGTCATGCAATCTTCATTACTAATTATGATCTTAAGATATCAAAGCTACTCCGTGAACATGAAAACATTCTTAAGAGGTTTATCATGACCCTAGACTAGCCTTAAGCATTCTAGTAAGGAAAAGTAACAAAAAATCCATTGAAATAACCATAATAAAAAATCCAAGTAGTTGAAAGCTCAAAATAGAAGTGTGGAAGTGAAAACCCAATACATGTCTGGTAAAAAATATACATTGCCATGTTATAAGCCCTTGGACATGATCACCATGAGCTAAATTCGTACTGAGTTCAATTTCTCACCTAAGATACTATTTTTTGTTGTTGTTGTTGATAATTTCAACATTAGAACCACCAAAGGAAATCCTCACTACAGAAAAAGGTCTCAAGACACTAAGAGAATACTCACTCTTGTCTATTGATCCGACCCAATCGAGCTTTCGCCAGCCCGTTTTGATCATCCCCAATTGGGTCGGACTATGACAAGGCTATTCCTAAGTGACATCGTATCAATCACCTTCTTCTCATCTCATCTCTTCTCGTTTCTCTTGCACGCTTTTAATTACTTGGGTGCTAAACCTGATCTCCCTAATAAATGGCTCTTCAAGACAGAGGATAGGGCTAAGCTTATGGACATGTTGATTTTGCACTCCAAAGTACCGTGTGGTATTTATGCTTAAAATAAAAAAATCCAAGACCCACAAGCACAAATAACAAAAAATAGTGTAGGAGCCTCCATGGACATGCTCTAGACTTCCAAATTAGAGATGAAGGGTCTTCCCCTTCCCCTGCAGTCATTATCCTTCGGAACATTTTCGACTTGATTTCCAGCCGAAATTCAACTAAGAGATCCTAAGAAACCTGTGAAAATCTATATCCCTTCTCCACAAAGTTCAGGTTATTTGCCCTTGTAAAGAGCGGTGTACAATGAATTAATACCAGCAAAATGTCTTCGGTTCCTCTAGGTTAGTTCTATATGATCCTCATGGAGTCAACTTTATTTTACCGAGACCTTTCGACAGGTCATGCCATTGATCTCTTCAGCCATCAAACCACTAACATACCAAAAAAGAACATCAACTCCATATTAAATATAATCTATCAAAAACTCGATTATATATTTTAACTCTTGCATAAGGAGAAAAGAAAACCCAGCAATTCTTTCTGCTAAATCGGAAGCTCTCCACTCGGAAATGCTCGAATCTGATCATCTGAGCATCCGGGTGAAGGGCGTGTAGCTCAGAGACACGAAAGAGAAGGAAGCAGAAGAGGAATGGGTTTTTACAAAATGAGGTTTATTAGTGATGGTGACGGGGGACTTTTAATCGTAAACAGCTGTGATAATTTCAACTCATACTATTTTCTTGTTCGTTTTTTAATTCCACAAAGGAGAAATTTATTCATAACAAGTTCCTCTGTAAATATGGAATATTCAAACATGACAATGCTTGAGTATCTCATGTTGATACTAAACTTAGCACATTCTGAAGTTTCGTTTGTTTCGTCAAGAGATGAATGATTTGATAATTTTTTGTGTGAAAAGAATCGTTAATTAATGAAATATATTTTTGTTATGATAATAATTTTTAAGTGATTATTTTCGTGAATGATAAGAATTCTTTTTGTTTATTTAATTATGTGAGTGATACTAACGATCGTTTGAAATAAAAGATTTAATAGACTGATGGGAAATGCTCGACGGGCTTCACGTATTTTACCGGCCCGAGCCCGCCCATTCAACTAGCACATGAACTACCGAAAACGCCCTCTATCCTCCTGCTTCCTTCCCTCCTCAATTCATAGTCCCTCCACCGGAACTACATTTCGCAGTCTCGCTCACCACCGCATTCCACACAATGCCGATGACGACAGCCTTCGCCGCTCGCTCCTTCAAAGTCGGCGCAGCCGCTCTCTTCCCTCGCCTCCTCCTCTGCAACAGCAAGCTCGCTCCGCTTCCTACGTTAATTCGGGGACTTGTTGATTCGTATTGATCCTATGTCTCAATGGAATTATTTCGTAATGGCCTGTTCTTGCAACTTGCTATTGAGGTCGGTCCCCTATTTTTTGGACGGCCACTTCAAAATGAAAGTTGACCTGTGTTTTCTAATTATGTTTCCATCATCGGAAGGGAAGGGATAAGTCTCTGATGCCTATTTCCTTTCGATTACCAATTCTTGAACATTTCTTTTCGTATGTAAACTCTTATCATCGATTCACATTTGGTATTTGCTAGAACAAGCAATTTCTCTTATGAAAATTGAAAGGATAAATAGTGGACGAATATCTCCTTTCAATGACCGAATCTTCAACATTTCCTTCCACGAGAAAAATCGGCTTGCCATTGACCTCCATAGTTTGCTAAAAGAAGAATCATTTTCTATAATTAACGGTTAATTTAATTGTAATCAATGCGAGTAGTGGACCTCTCTAGAATCCATAATTGCTCTAGAGAAAGGAAATAACATATAAAAGGAAAATGATTGTATATGAGGATTGTTCTTGATCGTGCATTGCTTCTTTGTTGATAATCCATGGTAAATGTTTTTATATTGGGAATAAGATCTAGCCCATTAACATTCTTTGCATTCCTTAATCTTCTTCCTTAAATATTTATTGATGACGAGAGAGGAATTCAAGGGACTACTATGATTAGAAGTCTCAATTAAAAGACTGGTGATAGAAGGCGCCATTAGGTCAATACAACATACTGGTTATAAGTTGATCTATTTCAATCCGGAGGATTTCCATTCCCCAACTGGATTGATATTCAACACATCCTCTAGCGGCCTTCACAGTATTGCCTGACCTAGTGAAGATTGGTGATGATTGAATCAAGGGGACAATTGCCAAAAGAAGTTCTAAACATTTTGCTACTTTGCCAATTCAGTCCTAAATTTTTTTTTTGTGCCAAATCAGTCATAAATCTTTTGCAACTTTGCCATTTAAGTCATTCCGGCGGACTTTGGCCGGAAAATGCATACGTGGCGACGACGTGGCCGACCGGATCTCGTCGGAGACTCGCTGGCGACGACGTGGCGGCGAAAAAATTAAAAAAAATCCAAAAAATCCAAAAAAATAAAAAAAGGGGAGGGCCGGAGCCCTCCACCTGTGGCCGCCGCCCCCATCACCGGTGGGGCGGCAGCCATGCCTCCAGCCCCCGCCGGCGTCCAGATCTGCAGCAGCTCCGGGCGAGCTCTCCCCCAGCTGGGCAGATCGCAGCAGAGCTCGAGGGCCGCCCCCGGCCGGCGAGGGCCGGGCGAGCTGCTGAAGATCTGCAGCAGCTGGGGGAGAGCTCGCCCGGAGCTGCTGCAGATCTGCAGCAGCTCCAGCAGCTCCGGGCTAGCTCGCCCAGCCCCGCCGGCGTCCAGATCTGGACGCCGGCGGGGGCTGGAGGCATGGCTGCCGCCCCACCGGTGATGGGGGCGGCGGCCACAGGTGGAGGGCTCCGGCCCTTCCCTTTATTTATTTATTTATATTTTTTTTTGGAATTTTTGGAATTTTTTTTAATTTTTTCGCCGCCACGTCGCCGCCATGTCGTCGCCGGCGAGTCTCCGACGAGGTCCGGTCAGCCACGTTGTCGCCACATATGCATTTTCCGGCCAAAGTCCGCCGGAAGGACTTAAACGGCAAAGTTGCAAAAGGTTTAGGACTGATTTGGCACAAAAAAAAGGTTTAGGACTGAATTGGCAAAGTAGCAAAAGGTTTAGGACTTCTTTGGCAATTGTCCCTTGAATCAAGGCATGGTTGCTGAATGATGCAGTACACAAGTGTAGGTCGAAGAATTTCATTTATCTTGATTTCATTGGTAGTGTTTCGTGATGACAAATTCTAATCGTGCTAAGACTTTCTGTGCGTAGCTATATCTGCTAGGAGTCATGATGGATATGCCGAGAAACAAGCTTGCGCAGGAAGAGAATACGGATTTAAGAAAGCCTGAAGGCACAGTGAAAACCATAGAGGTCATTCTTGAATTATCTGTTGCTGTTTCGGTTTCTCTGAGATTTTATCATCTTATCTACCCGATGATAAATGTTTGAATTTAATTGCACTGTTATAAATGTTTGTGTTGACATCCTCAAGCAACCCGCCTTTAATAATCCACTTCTGAAGAACCACATCCTGCAGGTATTGTTGAATTCAGTTTAGTTTAGGACAAATGATGTTGACATATCATGGAGACCGAACCAGATGAGCAATCTAAATGTTGTTTAACCATTCAACCATATGAGACAACATCCTATTGAGACTCAGCATGTAGCCATTGCAAGAGAAGTCAGATTTTTGAGGGATACAAAACCAATTTTGACAGCTTTTAGTGATTTTGCTGCTTACGATTATGTCTTCTAGCACTTAGTTGGGCTAACAGAAGTCGATTCCATCACCACCATCGTGGCTCTTTGACTAAAGCAAGCACAAAACCAAGACAGATTAACTCAATTTAAGCATCCATATGTGGACGACAACATGAGAGCTCTTAGGAGGCCCAAGCCAACACATAGCTTTCCTAAGCAAAAGTAGCTTTAGTTTCGTAGGAAGGTAAGCCAGTAAGATGGCTCTTTTCTCTGATGATCTAACGAAAGCTAAAACTTTCATCTTCGATACTTTACAGTTGAAACCGAGCGCAAGCCAAAGTCAAATAAGGCAGAATCATCAGTAGGCAAGTGCGGTCAGGCTTGGTGGAAATATGGAGAGTGCCCTGAAGGAACGATCCCCATAATAGCCAGCAAAGGTAGGACTACGGTGAAGAAATCGCATCCATCCTTCCACACTGAAGAGAGTCACTCAAAGCCAACTTGATCCGATCCAAGCTGCTGCTTCTGAAGCAAAATGTTCTTAAGACCATCACATTTGAGTTCATATTTCATAACAGAAATGCTCTGATTGTGTTAAAGCAGGATGTAAAATTTATATGGAAGTTTAGTATGCCCAGGTGTCTTACCGAGTCGGACCCAACCTAGTCGGAGTGTGAAAAGGCTATTCGGAAGTAACATTGCATCAATCACCTTCTTCTCATTTCTTATCTTCGTTCTCATTTCTTCTCTTCTCGTTCCCTTCGCTTGCTTTTACAAACTTGGATGTTAAACCTACTCTCTATGCTAATGGCTCTTCATGGCAGAGGAGAGGGCTAATCTTATCTCCAAGTTGATTTTTTACTGTAAAGTATTGCATCGCATTCATGCTAAAAGTCGACAGTCCAAAGACTCACAAGCACAAAAAACAAGAGACAGTGGAGGAGCCTCCAATGGACATGGCCTAGACTGGCAATTCCTAATCAGAGACGAAGGCTCTTTCCCTTCAATTGCAGTCACTATCCATTGGAACATTTTTGACATGATTTCCAGTCAAAATTCAACCAAGAGATCATAAGAAATCTTTGAAGATCTATATCCTTTCTACAAAAGCTCGAGTTTTTACCTCTATAAAATGCAGTCTACCATCAATTGATGCTTGCGAAATGTCTTCGGTTCCTCTGGGTTAGTTCTTCTATATGAACCGAATGGAATCAAATCTATCGTACTGAGACCTTTCCACGTATCTGTTAAGGGCTATATGAAGGAGCTCGCACAAGCTGATATTGTAGCTGATTCAGCTAATGTTGTTGAAAGGAAAAGAAGAGAAGGACTGACGGCTGATGGAGCTGCTGACCTACTCAGAGATGAAGCTGTTTGTCCATTAAAGAATCGTTACTCTGTTTTAAGTTAGTTTAGTCAGTTAGACAACTGGCATATCTGTTAGTTGTGCGAAGAGTTGTATAAATAGTCAAAGAGCTTGTAATTGTAAAAATACTCTCCGATGAATATTCAGTGATATACAGAGAAGAAGAAGCTCTTCATCTTCTTCGAGCATTCTTCCTCTGATTTCCTCTCTGTGCATCTCCTCTTCTTCTCATTATGTTACCTTTAAACTTTCATATGGTATCAGAGCAGGAGATCCTAAGTTCAAATCTTCTAGGCCCCTATTCCGCCTCTCCAAAAAATATTTCCACATTTAGTACTGGCAAAAAGACCAGACTAAGCGTGAGGGGGAATGTGAAAGTACTTAAATATAAATTCACGCTTTCACCTAACGGGTTAAACTTTTAGGACAGTTGACAGTGGTCCTACAAAAACTTCACATATATGAGAAACAATCAAACAAGTGTGTAATGAAGATGATGAATTAATAGGATGAAGATGAACATAGAGATGAAGAAGACGTGATGCTGAATAATGCTTCATCAATCTTGTATTTAATCATTGAGAGAGAAAGCTCTCATATGTAAAGAGAAAGAGCTCGTAACTCTATTTTCACACACTCTGCATTTTACAAGTTTATTCTCAAGTTTATTATACACCACTCTTGACTAACTGTTTACTCAACTAATCAATAACAAAAACAGCTGGCTCTATAACAGAACACCAGACTTCTCTCTCTCTTTAACTAATCACGTAATTAACTTGCATTGGCTTAGCTTCTCTTGAACTCCAGCTCTCAGCTTAGCTCTCGGCTTTGTCTCTGGCTCTTTAATTCGAACTCCACTAGACTCTACTTCTTCTTCGACTTTAGGCTCAGCTCCTTTCTTCAACACGATAGTTGCTCTATTCTTAACATCCTCCCGCAAACTCCCGCAAATTGGTAATGGGTAAAAATCCCATGCCCAATTTGACACGAAAGGAAAGGTGTGCAGGCCGGGAAAGAGACTTAGTAAAGAGATCGGCAAGTTGATATACACTAGGAACAAAACGTACACTAAGAGAGCTTGAAGAGACTTTTTCCCGAACGAAATGAAAATCAACCTCTATATGTTTAGTGCGAGCATGAAGAATCGGATTTGCAGTAAGTGAAATGGCTGACTTATTATCACAAAAAGATAGGTTGGTGTTTGTAAAGGAACACCAATATCACGAAGCACAAATCCAACCCAAGTAAGGTCAGCCGTGGTAGAAGCAAGAGCTCTATACTCAGCCTCCGTTGAAGAACGGAGACTATAGGCTGCTTCTTAGCAGACCAAGAAACCAAATTAGAGCCAAGATAGATACAAAAACCAGTTGTTGATCTTCAAGTGAAAGCATAGCCGGCCCAGTTAGCATCAGAGTATCCATAGAGTTTCATAGAGCTATTAGAATGAAGAAAAATGCCATAATGTGTTGTACCCTTCACATAACGAAGTACTCGCTTTAATAGATGACCATCACCAATAGTAGGACTCTACATTTTTTGGTAGAGGAGATTGGTAGCAAAGGCCAGATCAGGACGTGTGATGGTTAAGTACTGAAGTCCTCCCACTAAACTTCAATATTCAAGAGAATTATCAAGAAGAATAGAATCATGTTTCAAGACAACTGGTCGAAGAGGCAGTGGTGTACATACAGGTTTGCAGCTTTCCATATGAGCACGAGTCAACAAGTCAATAGCGTACTTGTGTTGACAAAGAAAGAGATCATGATTATTGCGTTTAACTTCAATCCCAAGAAAGTAATGGAGATAACCCAGATCTTTCATGTGAAAATGTGTGCTCATTAACTCAATGAGATGAGTCAGTAATTGAGAAGAGCTGCCAGTCAGCACAATATCATCGACATACAATATTAAGAGTACTATATCTGACCCCTTGTGAAGTATAAAAAGAGATGGGTCATGGCACTACAAAAGAATCCAAGTTCAAGAAGAAAGTTGCTAAATTTATCAAACCAAGCTCATGGAGCTTGTCGAAGTCCATAGAGAGACTTCTGAAGTAAGCAAACATGTGATGACTTAGTGGAATCAACAAAGCCAGGTGGCTAGTCCATGTATACTGTCTCATGAAGATCACCATGTAAGAAAGCGTTTTTGACGTCTAACTGATGAATAGACCAACGCTTAGTTATAGCCACAGAAAGAACAATACGTATAGTTGCATGCTTAACTACAGGGCTGAAAATTTTAGTAAAATCTATACCCTCCTCTTGATGAAATCCTTTAGCAACTAAGCGAGCTTTCAACCTGTCTAGGCTGCCATCAAGTGCTAACTTGGATCAAATTTATGTTGGGCATAGGACCTAAGACAGGGATAACATGCACAGCCAAATACTCTCAAATGTTCATAGATCGGTTGTTGTTGATGAAGCTTAGCATAAGGTGACTGCATGTTGAGTTTTGGTGTAGGCAGAAGATTAACAATATAATTTGCTGTGATGAATGCATCCACCCAGAATTTTAGAGGAACTTTAGCATGATAGAGCATTGCAAGTCCTAGTTCAACCACATGCCGATGCTTTCTCTCAGATACTCCATTCTGTTTGGAAGTGTAAGGACAAGAAAAGTATTGTGTAATGCCACAATTTTGTAAGTGATTCTAAAATTTGTGGCTATTAAATTCTCCTCCACCATCACATTGAAAGAACTTAAGTCGACAATCAAATTGATTTTCGACTTTCTTCTGAAACATAACAAAGATATCATAGAGTTATGATTTCTGTTTCATTGGATAAATCCAACTAAACCGAGAATAGTTGTCCACAAAAATCACATAGTACTTGAACCCCTTAAAGGAACTAACTAGGGATGGCCCCCAAATATCACAACGTATCTTTGCTAATGGGGTAGATGAATCAGAATCTGATAGAGGAAATGGTAAAGATGTACTTTTTGCAACTTGACAACTTCTACATAAATGTTGTAGAGTCGAATTACAGTGAATCAATTGCTGTATTTGCAAGTACTTCAACGTTTTCATATTAGTGTGAGCTAACCTCTGGTGCCACACATCCTCACCTACACTTTTGTTCCTCTAAGTAAAGAATGCTTCTGTGACTTGTTGATCCACTCGATAAAGCCATTTAACTTTCTTGCCGATCATCAATGTGTTGTTGGTGCAATTGTCCTTTATATACACACTAGTTTTATCAAAAACAAATGACCAGAGATAATCATCTGTTAGTTTAGATACCGACAGATGATTCTTCTTAATTTCAGGAACAATCAACATATCATTCAATGGTAATGAATTAAAGTTTGTATGTAGCAAAGTATCACCAATGTAGGTAATAGGTAAACATGCACCATTTCCAACCATGACTGAATATGTCCCACTATATTTAGAAAGATTATGAAGCATACTAGAGTTTACTGTGATGTGAGCAGTTGCTCTAGTGTCAAGGAACCATTCATTGCCTTTGGTGTCTTCGAGATGCATAGCTGCTAATGCAGTAGGAATTTCCTCTGCTTGATAATAATTGTCAAAAGGATACCAGCAATGGAGAGCATAATGTCATGGTCATTTATCGATTTGACACTCCAAGCGACTATTATCAACTATTCTTTCACCTTGCATATGTTTATGAGTTTTGTCACTTGCTATGGGATATGACTTAGTGTCTTGGTACCTCTGTGAAGTACTAACATACGATGGGGACCTTTGACCAGAACCAAAACTAGAGATATTATTATACTGCTTGTAATGTTGACTTTCTGGTTCATGAATTAGTTTACTTGATCTGTAGCTTGAATTTCTTACTAAAAACCCATAGCTTTGACTTCTATTACCACGACCTCTGCCATAGCCACGTCCTCCATGACTATTACCACTTCTGAAACCTCCAATGCCAGAATTCAACTAAACAAATTCTCTAGCATATTCTTTTTTTCTACTGGACATCAGTTTTCCTTTGTCCATAGTAGGCCACGTTCGAGCTATATTGACTGGATGAATAACTTTGTAATCTTGCATCAAATCTTTCAAGTTGAGATAGTACTTCTTCATAGTCAGGTTGAGGTTTCAAGCAGTATATAGTTGTTCTAAAATTCTCATACTCTGGGCCTAAACCCTCAAGAATCCCAAACAACTTTGTTATCTCATCTAATGGCTTCCCTATTGCATTTAATTGATCGCAGATTAACTTGTATTCTCTGAGATAGGCTGACAATAATCGATCTATCTTTTGACACGCTTGTAACTTTCCTTTCAATTCTAACTCCCTTGCTATAGATTTTTGAGTAAACCGATTAAGCAAAACTTGCCATATTTCAAACGATGTTTCCAAGCCAATGATCAAGCTTAGAATATTTTCAGAGACAACTCCACTAATCCACGATGAAACAAGTTGATTTGTTCTTACCCAATCTTTATAGTCACGATTCATTACATCTGTTGTACTTCCTTCAACTTCAATTTGAATTGATTATGTAGGCGAAGGTGTTTCTCCATTAACAAATTTGAGCAGTTCTTGACTTCCTAGAAACCTTAGAAACTACGCTTGCCAAAGCAAGAAATTGTCTTCAGCCAATCTAATCGTGATGA
Source organism: Melaleuca alternifolia (assembly GCA_019926035.1). NCBI lineage: Eukaryota > Viridiplantae > Streptophyta > Magnoliopsida > Myrtales > Myrtaceae > Melaleuca > Melaleuca alternifolia. Next base: position 1,296,361 of record JAGKPW010002136.1, read on the forward strand.
AATTTGAGATGTTGACATGGATCGGAAATGGATATTTTGGTACTCTTGTTGCCATTGTTATGCTCTCGGGAGAAGCTCTGATACCATGTGAAGTTTTCGTAGGATCAGGTATGAATTTATATTTAAATACTTTAACACTTCCCCTCACGATTAGTCTAATCTATTTACCAGTACTAAGCATGAAAATATATATATTTTTTAAACAGAATAGGGGCTTAGGAAGATTTGAACTCAGGACCTCCTGCTCGAATACCATGTTAAGTTTTTGTAGAATCACTGTCAACTGTTCTAAAAGATTAAGCCGAGGCGTTGATTTATATTTAAGTACTTTTACACTCCAAACCAAACATAATCTATCAAAGACTTAATTATTTTTAACTCTCCCACAAGGAGAACAGAAAAAACCCAACAACTCTTTCTGCTAAGTCGCAAGCTCTCCACGCTGAGATGCTCAAATCTGATCATCCGAACTTCTGGGTGGATCACGTGTAGCGCAAGGACAGGAAAGAAGAGGAGGCGGAAGAGGCATGGGTTTTTGCCAAATGGGGTTTATCATCAGAGCATCAAGATTGGACCGACGCTTGTGGAAGCCAAGATCAGGTTCGGTTCTTGAGCGGCCCGAGCACAAGCAGTTGAGTTGACTGGGAAGGTTATGCTCTGTTGTTCTGGTAAGCGTGCTTTCGGGTTATGACGTTGTTGAGAGAGGGTGAATTTGACACTTCTAGGGACGTGGTACTAAATGGTCATGTCAAACGAAGCTAAGAAGACGAGACCGGTGAAGCATCTGACAACGAGAAGCCAGGAAGGGTGATCGGAGGCCTTAGCCTGAGTCCACTGACACTGGACCTGGGTGCTGGGGACTCAAGCACAAACACTGAGATTTTGGGTCTCGTTTTGATGGACCTAGATACAGGGATTGAAGACTTGGGCATGGGCATTGATGTCTTGAGACCGACCTTAATATTCGAGGCATGCACCTTAGGAGCTTGAGCATGGGCACCGAGGTGAAGGGACTAACCTTAATGGGCTTGGGCTTTTGTGTCAGGGACCTGAGAGCAAGCATTAGGGCTTTCATACTCGAAGTGCAAATTTTTTGATCAAACGTCGATATGTAGTTACATTTTAAAAAATATTTTTTGAATATAGATTTCCATTGACTTATTCTCCTAAACGTTACAAATACTGGTAAATAATAAAATTGATTAGTTATATTGTTTATAAAAATGAATGAACGAATCTACTGTTCATCATGTACAAAAATATAAAGTGAAAAATTTGAACATATTTTTCTATTGAATAATAACTTTAAGTTTTAGGAGTGATCAGTATCAACGAATATAATTTCTAAACCACCGCCCGCAATTGCTAGGTTGGTTTCGGGCTCTCTTCCCCTCATGAAGGAAAAGAGTTTGAATCCCAGCTCTGTCGTTAGGGATTCTTAAGTGTGACGTCGTAGTGATGAGTCCTACGCTAGCGTCACTCTGAGTTTACCTCTTCGGCTGTCAGCCATGCGGGGGTTCTAGGATTATCAAAAAAAAAAAACAGATATAATTTCTAAATTAATTTAGTTCTCACAAACCAAAACGGACCAACCAGAAATGCCCGACGGGCTCCTCAGAAACGGGCTTCGCAATGTCGCTGTTCCAAGCCCGCTTCTTTAACTGGTACGAGAATTACCGAAAATGCCCTCTATCCTTTTCCCGACCCTCCACCGAAAGAGCATTTCGCAGTCTCGATCGCCACCGCAATCCACACAACGCCGATGACCACCGCCACCGTGGCCATCCCTGCTCACACCTTCATACTCATCACCACAACCTCTCTCTTCCCTCGGCCCCTCCTCCGCCGCCTCCGCTTCGCTACCGCCGCTGCCCCCACCTCCGTCCCCTCCTTCGAAGACCCCCCACCGCAGCAGCAGCAAGCTGGCACCGCTTCCTACTTCCCCAAGAAGAACCAGACCCTCGAATTGGAGTGCGAGAGCTTGGCCTACAAGGGCAAGGGCATATGCAAGGTCTCCGGCACCGGCTTCGTCGTCCTCTGCGACCGCGCCCTCCCCGGCGAGCGCTTCGTCGGCCGCGTCACCCGCAAGAAGGGCAATTACGCCGAGGTTTGTTTTTCCTTTTCTTTTTTTGGCTCGCTAGATTCAACTGGGAAGATTTTGTGAAGTTTTACCTTCATGAGGCGTGTCCGGAAACGTGCAGGTGGCTAAGTTGAGGACGATATCTCCGCACTGGGACATTGTGGATGCCCCCTGCGAGTATGCTTCGTACTGCGGAGGGTGTAAAACGCAGAACTTGTTGTACGAAGCTCAAGTCAGAGCCAAGGAGCAACAGGTCCGCGAGTTGATTATTCATGTGGGGAAATTTCCTATTGATGATGCGGAGTTTCCCACGATGATGAAGCCCATTGTTCCCTGCGATATCCAATTCCACTATAGGAACAAGGTTGGTAGTGAATATTGCACCTTCTTGTCGCTTGTCATTATGCTGGACATGGTTTATGACTTATTGGCATTTAAATTCAAATTAGTGTTAAACTAATCGATGAAGTCATAGCTTGCTTCGTGTGTTAAGGGAAGAATTTGTTGGACTGCAATAGAAATTGTATAAACCCTTTCCACCAAGCTGATCAGAAATTGTTTCTGGAGCTGAACTTTCATGAAAGCGGGATTCCTTGCTTGTGACTTTTCCTAATTTTCCCATTTATTGGGAGCTGTGTTCTGCAGATGCAACCTATAATTGAATTTGAAGGATCGTAATGCCATGCTCTGTTGGTGCGTGTGTGTAATTTTCAAACCATAACAATGTTATTGGCAGTCCTTCATTTCTAATTACGAAGTGTATGGGCTCCAAGTTTTGGCATAATGTTATTGCGCTAGGGGCACAATATCATTATCTTGATCACTTAAAACTGCGACAAACCTTGTTCCATCTCTGAGTGAATCTTTCTTTGTTGTGATATCTTCTGATTGTGCTGTTACCTTTTACATTCGCAGATGGAATTTTCATTTGGCTCTCAAAGATGGTTGCCACCTGAGTTGTTTGAAGAGAATTGCGATGATACCAAGAGACATGCTTTGGGACTGCATGCACCTGGCTTCTTTGATAAGGTCCTGAATGTCGACAAGTGCTTACTACAAAGCGACCCTGCTAACAAGGTATGCTACAAAGATGGTTGAAACTTGAATTGGATTCTTCTTATATGATTAATCATTTATTGTTGAATCAATATTAAGTAAGAAAAGCCACAGCCTACCATAGAAAGGGCAAATTAAATCCACTTAGCGCTACACATGATGAGACATTTGCATGCACGAAGTATAACAAATCTTATCCAACCCAAAACATTCAACACCTTGCAAGTTATCTTCCTTCTATGCTCATCTAGGGGTAGGTTTTTTTCTTCGAGTAGTTTCCTAGTTATAAGTTTACAGTTGCTGTATCTCTCTTGTGATTGAGATCCTACTTTAATAATTGCTCTTCACGTTTTGTTGACTAAACAAACAAAATAGAGGAACTCTTTGTTTACTGCTCAAAGACTTCTTTTCCATTTTGCATTTCTTCTTGTAGGTTCTTGCAGCTATACAAGACTGCTGGAGAGATCCCCAACTAGGTTTGTCTCCTTATGATGTCCACTCTCATGCTGGATTTCTTAAGCATCTAATGCTTAGAACTGGGAGGTAGGGGCCGTAGTGTAAAAGCTTTTTCCTTTTGTATAATTTGACCAGGACATAAGCATGTCATGGTTAATTTTTTTAAGATAAATTTTACAGTTGGTTGACTATGCATAATGAGATTGCCAATAAAGAAATCTGGAGAGCACAAAATGTCCAAGCTTTATCTGCAACCTCAGTTAGATTCAGGCATGATACACTTTTTCGTTACTGGAAGATCGAGTCAAGTCTCTTTCATGTCCAAGGAACAGCTCTTGGACGTGTTTTTCCTTTTGGAAGATAGAGGAGCTAAATGATCAGTTTGCTTGCAACCCTAATTTTACATTCCTTTTATCAGTTATTCTTCGTATTTTAGCAGACAATCAATTAGTGCAATGACTTCTTATTTAGTTTCTCTTTGCTGTTTATGACTGGATATGGACAATAGCCTTTCTTCTATTGTCTAGATATTCAGATAGCCGCATGCTATGGAAATCCACTTATGGGCAAAAGTCGGTTGTAGTTTCCACAGAAATGCAACTGGAATTATAACTATCATAAAAGTTTTTCAACACTCTTGTTGTGTTTGGATCCTTATGCCTCTATGGTAATTTGTTATGTTTAACCTATCTTCATTAGTTTTCATATATGTGCAGGGACACTGAGACTGGTCAGTCGGAGGTCATGGTTAATTTTGTGACGTCATCTTACAAGCCTGAGTCGCTGAAACCCCTAGTCGAGAAAATTTCATCTTTCCCTGAAGTGGTTTGTTGGCCAATGCTTCTATGCAAAATCTAAAGAGCACATTGCATGTTTCTTTTTTTAGGTTGAGCAGAGGAACTTTTCAACTTTTGGTGAATTATATTTAGCGTATCCAGTTTGCTAAAAACCATGGCCAACACACTGGATAAACGTCTCCTTTAAAGAGTATCAGGTGGTCAGTTTTGATCAGATAAAAAATTTATTCTTAACCTATTGTATCCGCTGATAATGGTTCTCATATTTCTGTCCTTGGGATTCCTTTTCTCAGAATGGACTGAATTTTTCCTTTTCAGTCATGTAAGAAGTTCAAAGAGATCAAATGGTTCATGTTATTTACAATACTTAACTAGTATGCTAAACTGAATTAGTGGCAAAATAGCCTGTTGCAAGCAAGAGTCAATATTCTTCTGCATTCTTTCTTTTTCATTGTTAATATAAGGCTAGAACAGCATTCAGTGCCCTTCCTCCAGTGCCAAGTTTTCAATTTAGCAGTCTATGCATTTTGCTTGCAGTTCTTTTTAATTTGTTTAAGATTATTTATACAAGCTAGTTTATACTTTAAATGGCAGGTAAGTGTTGTCAACAATGTCAATACTTCGGTGGGTAATACATCTGCTGGAGAGGAGGAACACACTTTGTATGGGAAATCTACCATCACCGAGACATTAAGAGGGCTCACTTTTCAAATTTCTGCCAATTCCTTTTTTCAAACAAATGCTTTGCAGGTACCGATACATGATCAATTCAGTGTTTTGCTATTTCCTCATACATTCCATTGTGTTGTAAAAATCTTCTGTGTTTTTTTTGTTTTTTTTTCCCCCTTGTTCCCTTTGAAAATTGCTAAACACTTGGTGCACTTCAGGCTGAGGTTCTATACAAACTTATTGAAAAGTGTGCGGGTCTTAGAGGAGATGGCTCAGAAATCGTGCTAGACCTGTTCTGTGGAACAGGCACCATTGGTCTGACACTTGCCAGAAGGTACAGATATTTGTCCATTGTGACAATTATGTGAAAGAACTCGACTAATCTGAGACTTTTTTTCAGGGTTAGACATGTTTATGGTTACGAGGTTGTTGCTCAGGCTATCTCTGATGCTTGTCTGAATGCGAAGCTCAATGGCATCGACAATGCAACATTTATCCAAGGAGATCTCAATAAGATCGATGAAAATTTTGGTAGCAACTTCCCTAGACCGGATATTGTCATTTCAGGTATCTCTTCTTAAATTTTATAATCGAGCCTTTCTTGGTTGGCTTAATGATGGTTCTACATCTGCAGTTTTTTTGTTTAGTGTATGTGTTCTCTGCAAACTAGTAGATCTTCTTGGCTAATTTTTGTATGTATATAAACTTCACTAGCTAAGCATAGCTTCTCTGTAACTACAAATAATTCTTCTCCCACTGTTTTACTGTGATCAATACTGCAGATCCAAATCGGCCAGGCATGCACTTGAAGTTGATTAAGTTTCTGCTGAAGCTCAAGGCTCAGCGTGTAATTTATGTATCTTGTAATCCAGCTACTTGTGCACGCGACCTCGACTACCTTTGTCATGGTGTGGTGTGTATTGAGTCCATCACACCAGTTGCTCTTTTTCTTAGCTTTCTATCACTTAATCCTGTGTGTCTTTGCAGGGAGAGCAAAATATAGAAGGGTGTTACAAACTAAAAAGTGTACAGCCAGTTGACATGTTCCCACACACTCCTCACATCGAGTGTGTGTGCCTACTGGAGCTCTGTTGATCTGAGGTTGTTGGTGTTCTATCAACTGCAAAACTACAAAGAACTCTCGCAGCAAGTATGTTCTCCAGGGGACAACCCTGGTTTTCTCTGTACTGTCTTTTCAGAACAAGGATACTTTCTTCTTCAGGAAAAAGAGATACATTCACATTTTCGATTCTTCTGTCTTTTAACAGAACTGTTTGAAAACTAAGTTAGAGGACATTGGTGGATGCGCCCAGATGTGGATATAGGATACTGGTGCAGAAACGGCTTCCCTTCTCTAAACAGTACCACTGATGTGATCGATTTGGGAGGATATGGTCAATCAAGAACCTGATGGTAATCACACAACACCACAAAGGGGGAGAGGCTGTTTTCCTTCTAAAGACTTTGGAAGGCATCTTTTTTCCAGTCTTAAATTTGGCACTGCGAATTTTACATAGAGAGATGCAGAGAATCCCGAGAAGTACGTGTCAAGACCTGAATGCTATAATTTACGGATCAGTGAGCACACCTCCGGTGCGTACGGAGTCCATTTTTATCACGAGTGTCCTGGATTTTCATCGACAGTATGTCTCTCCTGACCAGGATGAAGAGATACATGGGCGCAACAAGTCTTCTGGGATATAGACGGAAACAATAGCAACCACAAAGTTTAGGATTATTGTCAGTTAGCAATTGACAGGATTGTTGCTAATTCAGCAATCTATTAACTTCTCGCTAGTATTCCCCTGAGATGAAGCATCGGTTTTGAACCTTCTTGGGGAACGTATGAAGCCCACTTTAAATCTATGGATTCTCAAGAATTCTCAATAATCACGTCCACCTCCATATCTTCAATCTTATTCAATGTGTTAAAGTTAGCTAACTATTCGTTGACCACTTAATTAAAGGTTGAGAAATTTGTCATCCAGGTAGCCAGTAGAACGAGGTTATGCACGAATGGAAATCACTTTCCCCTTTCATATCATCTATTAGAAGGAAATCGAATGAACAGAGAAAGCCTATCTTGAATATTAATTGCTTTGAAGCGCAGAAGAGGTATTGATGGCTGCTGTTCTCGTGCCAATTCCACTTATGCTTGAAGGAGAACCTTTCTGCACCGGAGTAAATTAGAATCTGACTCCGTCTTTTCTGAGTAATATTGGATACTACATGATAGGAGAATTCAACATAAGGACATTCAATACATGTGAGTATTCTCATTTTCTCGTTTTCACCTGCAGTGGCAAATGCAAGCTCTATCAGAAATCACTGTGACTACGCTGAGCAATGGACTGGCTCTAATGAGGCTCCTTGTTTCCGATAAAGGGACAGATTTTGTTAAGCCTAAAGGAGCAGTAAAAACCATTGAGGTCATTCTTAGCACTGCCTATAGCTACTTCACCTTTCTCCTCTTGACTTTCTTTTATCTTGGGTGAACCATCGGAAACGAAGGAAAGGTTATGAGATCATACGGCAGAGTCGTGAAGACAGCGACGCGATAGATTGTTTTGATATCTTCAGGCAACCTGCTCGTAATCATCCACTACTCAAGAATCACACAATCCGGGTTCTTTTTCACCCTCATCTTGGCTCATTTACTATACTAATATCAGCTGAGTTACTTTACTACTCTGTCCCTTCTAATATAAGTCTGCTGTTAGCTGTTAACTTTTCCAAACCAGCTATGATATGCATATACCCAAACTTCGAGGGCTGCCATATGGCCTTTGTGAAAGAGAGTAGTTTTAATTTATCATGTTGTCAAGGATACTTGGAATGTTTCACACAGGATCTTTGATAGTTGTCCTTTCTCAGACATTTTAGCACATAATACGATATATTATGTCATCCATCTGAAAAGCTGTGTACTAACATTGATTGTGGTCCTCGGATTTGGACACATGCTGAGGAAGACTCAGCTATGTCTTGGTCTTCTTGTATTGTAGCCATGACTCGGTTTATATAAACTGAAGAATCGATGGGTGACTCCAACCACCATAAGCGCGGCTTGGAAAGCTGTGAAGATAGGGACGTCACGAGTTTCGCCGTATGCAATTAAGAGGCCATAAATATGCCAAATTTAGCTGAGCTGAAGGAGTGTTTAGCCACAGACATGACAAGCCAAAGAGTGTAAAATGGGGCGATGGAATAATACGAGGGGTGACTGGACCATCTAGAAGTGTAGCTATCTCCGTAACGCGTGAACTATATTTGAATATACGGGCTTATTCACAGATTAAGGATGCTTTTGAATGTTTTAAATAGATTTTTTTTTTCAAAAAAATCATTTTCATTGAGAGCAATGTATACTTTACCATTTCTTGGGTCACCTATGCATAACCAAATAGATTTTCTTAACAAATTTTTTCTTTTCCTGTGAATGATTTTGACTAGTACAAATAACAAAATTATAACTTCCGTAATGATGCATAGAAAGGGAAAGTGGTTGGCCCGAATCATGGTTAGGTTCCTTGATATTGATGGTCTATTTGGTGGTTGTTATAGATGACATAGATATAGCAAAGAAATTTCATAGTTAGAAATTTTTGTCTACCATGAAACCATTGTTGTCACTCAATTAGTTCTGGCCATGCCAAATGCCAAAAATTTCAATTAAAACTCATCGTCTTGGTGTTCACTCTTCCTTATTATAATCCACCATATCGGTTTTCATTGCGGATGCCTCCAGCTTGAAAAGAAGAAGATGACGATTTCACGATGCACGGTAATCGTGATATGTAAAATATGAATTAGCGCATAATATGATATGTTGTTTCAAATTTACCAATGATCAATATGTCATCAATCTGAAAAGATGTGTACTAACATTGATTGAGAAGACTCAGCTATGTCTTGGCCTTCTTGTATTGTAGCCATGACTCGTCTATATAAACTGAAGAATCGATGGGTGACTCCAATCACCGGAAGCTCGGGTTGGAAAGCCGTGAAGATAGGTACGTCACGAGTTTCGCCGTCTACAATTAAGAGGCCATAAATATGCCAAATTTAGCTAAGCTAAAGGAGTGTTTAGCCACAGACATGACAAGCCAAAGAGTGTAAAATGGGGCGATGGAATAATACGAGGGGTGATTGAACCATCTAGAAGTGTAGCTATCTCCATAACGCGTTAACTATATTCGAATATACGGGCTTATTCACAGATTAAGGGTGCTTTTGAATGTTTTAAATAGACTTTTTTTTTCAAAAAATCGTTTTCATTGAGAGCAATGTATACTTTACTGTTTCTTGGGTCACCTATGCATAACCAAATAGATTTTCTTAACAAATTTTTTCTTTTCCTGTGTGAATGATTTTGACTAGTACAAATAACGAAATTAGAACTTCCATAATGACGCATAGAAAGGGAAAATGGTCGGCCCGAACCATGGTTAGGTTCCTTGATATTGATGGTCTATTTGGTGGTTGTTATAGATGACATAGAGATAGCAAAGAAATTTCGTAGCTAGAAATTTTTGTCTACCATGAAACCATTGTTGTCACTCAATTAGTTCTAGCCATGCCAAATGTCGAAAATTTCAATTAAAACTCATCGTCTTGGCGTTCACTCTTCCTTATTATAATCCACCATATCAGTTTTCTTGCGGATGCCTTCAGCTTGAAAAGAAGAAGATGATGATTTCATGATGTACGGTAATCGTGATATGTAAAATATAAATTAGCGCATAATATGATATGTTGTTTCAAATTTACCGATGATCAATATGTCATCAATCTGAAAAGATGTGTACTAACATTGATTGTGGTCCTCAGACTTGCACACATGCTGAGGAAGACTCAGCTATGTCTTGGTCTTCTTGTATTGTAGCCATGACTCGTCTATATAAATTGAAGAATCGATGGGTGACTCCAATCAACAGAAGCTCGGGTTGGAAAGCCGTGAAGATAGGTACGTCACGAGTTTCATAGTCTGCAATTAAGAGGCCATAAATATGCCAAATTTAGCTGAGCTGAAGGAGTGTTTAGCCACAAACATGACAAGCCAAAGAGTGTAAAATGGGGCGATGGAATAATACGAGGGGTGACTGGACCATCTAGAAATGTAGCTATCTCCGTAACGCGTTAACTAGTTAACTATATTTGAATATACTGGCTTATTCACAGATTGAGGGTGCTTTTGGATGTTTTAAATAGACTTTTTTTTTCTCAAAAAATCATTTTCATTGAGAGCAATGTATACTTTACCGTTTCTTGGGTCACCTATGCATAACCAAATAGATTTTCTTAACAAATTTTTTCTTTTCCTGTGAATGATTTTGACTAGTACAAATAACGAAATTAGAACTTCCGTAATGACGCATAGAAAGGGAAAGTGGTCGGCCCGAACCATGGTTAGGTTCCTTGATATTGATGGTCTATTTGGTGGTTGTTATAGATGACATAGAGATAGCAAAGAAATTTCGTAGCTAGAAATTTTTGTCTACCATGAAACCATTGTTGTCACCCAATTAGTTCTGGCCATGCCAAATGCCGAAAATTTCAATTAAAACTCATCGTCTTGGCGTTCACTCTTCCTTATTATAATCCACCATATTGGTTTTCATTGCGGATGCCTCCAGCTCAAAAAGAAGAAGATGACGATTTCACGATGCACGGTAATTGTGATATGTAAAATATGAATTAGCGCATAATATGATATGTTGTTTCAAATTTACCAATGATCAATATGTCATCAATCTGAAAAGATGTGTACTAACATTGATTGTGGTCCTCGACTTGCACACATGCTGAGGAAGACTCAGCTATGTCTTGGTCTTCTTGTATTGTAGCCATGACTCGTCTATATAAACTGAAGAATCGATGGGTGACTCCAATCACCAGAAGCTCGGATTGGAAAGCCGTGAAGATAGGTACGTCACGAGTTTCGCCGTCTACAATTAAGAGGCCATAAATATGCCAAATTTAGCTAAGCTGAAGGAGTGTTTAGCCACAGACATGACAAGCCAAAGAGTGTAAAATGGGGCGATGAAATAATACGAGGGGTGACTAGACCATCTAGAAGTGTAGCTATCTCCGTAACGCGTTAACTATATTCGAATATACGGGCTTATTCACAAATTAAGGGTGTTTTTGAATGTTTTAAATAGACTTTTTTTTTTCAAAAAAATCATTTTCATTGAGAGCAATGTATACTTTACCATAAGCTCGACTTGGAATGCCGTGAAGATACGGACGTCACGAGCTTCGCCGTCTGCAATTAAGAGGCCAGAAATTTGCCACATTTAGCTGAACTAAAGGAGTGTTTAACCACTGACATGGCAAGCCAAAGAGTGGAAAATGAGGAGATCAAATAATACGATGGGTGACTGGACCATCTAGGGGTGTTGCTATCTCGACAACGTGTTAACTATATTTAAATATACAGCCTTATTCACGGATTAAGGGTGTTGTTGAATGTTTTTAATATATTTCTTTTAAAAAATCAATTTCATTGTGAGCAATGTATACTTTACCTCCCAACGGTGGGTAGCTGTGTTGGTTAAGAGTTTATCCATTATTACCGAGGTTAAGGGTTCGAAACTCGCAATTACTAGCGTCTTAAGTGGAGGGTCATGGTGTTGGGGTCCTGTGCTAGTCTCCCCCGAGGTATAATGGCCCGACCCTTTGATGCCAGGCACAGGGTGCCTGTGATGGAATCCTCGGTTATAAAAAAAAGTATGCCTTACCGTTTCTTAGTTCCCCATGCATAACCAAATAGATTTTCCTAACCAAATTTTTTCTTTTCCTGTGAATGATTTTGACTAGTAGTGATAACGAATTTATAGGGAAAGTGGTGGGCCTGGACTATGGTTAGGTTCCTTAATATTGATAGTTTGTTTGGCGGTTATTATAAATGGCATAGAGATAGCAAAGAAATTTTGAAGCTTGAAGTTCTTTTCTACCATGAAAATATCGTTGTCAATCAGTTAGCTCTAGCCATGCCAAATGCCGAAAATTTGAGTTAAAACTCATCCTCCTAGCATTCATTCTTCCTTATTATAATCTACCATATTGGTTTTCATGACAAATGCCTCTAGCTGGAAAAAACCCCCAGAAATTGCAGTTTTTGCTGGTCTCTGTCCTTTAATTTCTTTTGCACACAAAAACTTAAGAATTGAGTTGTTGGTATTCTAGCTCAGCGTGATTCTTGAAATAGACCAAAAGGAGAGGTATTATGGAAAGCTTCCCGCGGTTGCTGGCGATGGGGTCGTTGGGTGCGTATGTCGTCCATCAACCATCATGACGACTAGAGGTGGCAAAATGGGTCAAAGACCCATATTTTAACCCATATTTGATAATATGGATCATAAATATGTTAGCTTAAAAAGTTAGTTGGGTAAAAAATGGGTCACTTAACAATCTTATGGGTCTTAAATGGGTTCTAAATGGGTCATAACTAGGTTACCTACTTAATTTTAAGTTTTATTAACAAATCATTTAAAATATTATTAACAAGTCATTTTTAAACTATGAAAATTATGATATTATGATATTATGATTATTTTATTTTTTTAAAAATCAAATTTGATTATTTTCATATTTTTTTTAACAATACGGGTTGGGTTGGGTATGAGTCGGGTCAAGGTCGGGTCGGGTATGGGTCATCATATTTACACTACATGAATATGGGTCAAAACGGGTTAAATGGGTCAAATATGGTCCGACCCATATTTGACCCGACTCAAACCCGACCCGACCCGACCCACCCGTTTGACGCCCCTAATGACGATCCTCAAGATCTCAAGCACGAAACATTTGTTCATGACCATCACCTCCAAGAATTCACCCACGCCTTTATCCCTGACCTGCTTCCAATTTGAGTCCAGCATGTCATAGCTAGAACGAGGTCTCGTGCCACCTCCCTGATTAAATTTTGTTAAGAAAGGCAAGAGGAATTAAAATTTCATTAAAGAAACCACCTAGGACAATAGTCAAAATTTGTTGCTGGTACTTAAGTTATTATTTTTTAATGATGTGCTAATTAAGTGATCACTTGAAAAGTTTTTATACTAAAGTGAATGCCATATGAAAGTTATGATACTTTTAGACTCTGTTTATTTCGCGAAAAATTAATAATTTTCAAAACATTTTCTTGAAATTAATAATTTATACTACTTGTAGTAGAAAAATTTTCATCGCCGACAACAATTTATGTTTAAATATTTTTGTAAATGATGAATATATATTTTTTCATTTATTCACTCTTGTAAGCAATACATATTATTGTTTATTAGGAAAAATATTTTTCAAATCATTTAATTTTCAAAAAACAAACGGAGTTTATTTGTGTCTTTTCTATACCTTAATCTTTTGCTTGTAATACTTATAAGCAAGATACTCCGATGGCCTTCTAACTCGTTGGGTTTAAACTTTCTCACATCAGATGCTTTGGTAAGAGATTTCTTGCTCCTCGTGGCTGGTGTAAAGATGTCGATCTTGAACCTGGCTGGATATTATACATCAGGGACATGGTATCGGTTCCACTGTTAAAGTGAAGAAAAGTTAATGGTTTCTTTGCATAGATCCTTCTCGAATGGGTACGCGAAGGGGCTGGTGGAACAAAAAATGGTCAACTCGTAAAGCTATGTCCATGTATTACCGCAAATTTGTTGAATTACAAATCCAATGGGGAGTCGGTACGAATTATTCCCATGTTGCTGAAGCCTGGAAAATTACACGATATCTTACCTCTATGTTGAACGAGCATTTTTGCGGATTTCTCCATTAGCGTGGACATGATTAATGATATATGTAAGGTGATGACGCATGGCATGCCAAGGTGATCGTTCCAGACCATGGTAAGATTCGTTGATACCAATAGCTTGATTGATGGTCGATGCAAATGATACAGAGGTAGTGACGAAATCTCGAAGCAAGAAATTTATGCCAGATGCTGTAAATGCGAGCCAAAACTGATCCTCCTATCAAGTACTCTTCCTACTCTTTGTCTACCATAGGGTTTTTCACGGCGGATGCCCCTAGCCCATAAAAAATAAAAAATAAAAAATTCCAATGCCACAGTGTATTGTGATAACATGTAAAAAATAAATAAATAGCGCATAACATGATATATTGTTTCGAATTTACCAATGGACCATGGGTGATCAATAAAAAACGGTCCTTTGAAATTGATTGTGGCACTTACTTGGGTGCATTGCCATATGAAGATCTAGCTGCGAGTCCCGGTCTTCTTGCATTCAAGCCATGACTCAGTAAATTATAAATTGAAGAAAATTCAAGACAAGAATAATGCGTGGGCGAACGAGCACCACATGAGGTCGCTTGTTACTTCCAATCCTCTTAGTATTTTCCAACAGAAGCAGAAAGTAATTTTTGGATAAACATATTCTGAATCCAAATCAATCCCGTGACAATCTCGTGTTGTAGCCATGGTCTTAGTCAATTACAAGCACCGCGTGGGGCCGGGTTTATGGAGAGCTCATGATATTAATATAAGGCGTGCATGCATATCTTCCTTACACTTCTCTCTTCGACAATCTCCACTGTTTGCTGACTATGGCGAGATCAATTGCAGCTTTCTCGTTTGCACTGGTTGCTTCTTTTGCTTCAGGATTATTCCTTGTGGTTCAAGCCCAGCAAAATCCAGGTACCTCTCTCCCTCCCTCTCTCTCTCTCTCTCTCTCGTTGAGAAAATTTTCTGAGTTTGTATGAGATGCTAAAAGATTATGAGTTGGCATACTTTGCTTGGACTATAAGGAGAGAAAATGGAGGGGGAATTTTGAGTGAAAATATAAGAAAAAATTGGACTATTTATAAGATGGGAGAGGAAGAGAAATCTAAATTAAGGGCATCCTGGACCCCAATTTTCATCTCCCCTTTCTCCCCAACACGGAATGATATTCTTGTGCTTTAGGCTTCCCACAATTCTTTTGTCCCATCTATGACGTCAAGAAATGGTGGCCATTCTATTCTTTATAGTCCTATATTAGTCATGACCTTCTAATTAAACAAAATGGTTTCTCATTATATTCAGTCTGATTTAAATTAATCGTCAAATCATTGGTGTGTTAGAAAAAATTCTACTGAAGTGTGCGAACGATTGAGATTTACTGAACTTGTTCAATGTTTCAACAATATAAACTGGTGTTCCATTTCATTGACCTTCTCTTTTCTCTAGATTTACCAAGTTTTATCAGCATTGATTGTGGGGCAACTAATGAATACACCGACGATGACACCGGCATAACATACAAAACCGATGAAGGGTTTATAGACACCGGAGAAAATATGCAAATATCCACGGAGTTCATATATCAGGATAATCGCCAGTTGGCGAATAATTTAAGGAGGTTTCCCACCGGGACGAGGAACTGTTACCGTTTAAAACCAGATCAAGGCAAGAACAAGAACTACTTGATTAGGGCAAGATTCTGGTATGGGAACTACGATGGGAAGAATCAGACTCCTTCCTTTGACCTGCACATCGACGTTAATTATTGGACCACGGTGAACTACGCGAATGATACTTGGAAGGATATCATGTATGTGTCCCAGGCAGATGACATACAAGTGTGTCTTGTGAATACTGGCAATGGTGTGCCCCTCATTTCGGCATTGGAATTGAGAGCTATTGATGATGATGACATCTATCGTTTAGGTTCTGGATATTTGCAACTTCATTGGCGGTATGACATTGGAGGAAGCTCGGACTCTTCCATCAGGTGATCAGTTAATTTTTACGTATAGATATATGGTGATCATAGTAAAGGAAGATCCCGTTTTGTTTTCTTTTTTATTGAATCTAGCCATTTTGCAAACTATCGAAGGCACATGTGTCCAGTTTAACTGGAAAAATAAGGCCGACCGAATGGTAACGAGTCAAATATGTGAAAGACCAAAAGGGGGCCACCACCCAAGAAAAATATTAAGCAAAGACACGAAAAAAGGCCACAAGATATCAACGGATTTTAAAAAAACGTTTAAATATGATAAAAAAAAAACATATTAGACGTCAAAGATTACAAGCGACACCATTCGATGATATAAAATATGAAAGGTGAAATAGAAAAGCCATTAGGTTAAAGGAAAAAAAAACAAATTTATTTGAAAATTTTTAATATAAGCTAAATAAAATTAGAATTTCACATATTTATCAAGAACACTTACTCCAGCATAATAAGCGGACTGATTGATTTATTTAAGGAAAAAAGAAATCAACGCCATTGCAAAGATAACATAATATAATCATGATTATTTTCTGCCTTAATATGCACATAAATATCCAATAAGCTCATAAGCATCACATACTATGATAAAGGTTTGAAATGAGAACATCACTAATTATTTACTAGAAACGTTAGTGTTATAGTAAGTTATTGGTGACAAATAAGTATCAGGTCATGTGGTAATTTTGAGTCGCATATATATGTTACTTTTGTTAATAATATGTATCTCTTCCAAATATATATATATATATGCATCTCTAAAGTTTGGTGCTAATACTCATTTTACAAAAAATATACAATTAATATACTCTGCTATTTTGAAGTCCTTACATCCCATCGAAGAAATATTTCAGTAATGGGAGAAATAGATCCCAACCTCGTCCAAACCCTCTTAGCCTGCAAAAAAGAAACGAAAAATCACATTTGGGATATGCGACAGAACAAATAATTATTTGTTCAATTACGTAAATTGAACTATATGAAATCCGGTTGTATGCACAGACGGGCTACAATTTCGTGGCCACTAACTTCTCTTGGTGAATTTAATCAACTGCACATCATATTGTAATTTTCAAGTTTTGCATCACATCACCGGCATGATATACTGATTTCTTTATGTTCAACCAAAGCATCGCGGTTTTTTGCTAGTGATGCGTTGAGTATGGTAGGGATCCACTTTTTGGGGAATATGAGTCGAAGCAATAACAAGAATATTTTGAGTGGAACATCTTTCACAATCCCTGGAGAGATAGTTCACTAATAGACCGAGGGATAAGTAATTCGACTCATTCACATCCAGATCATGAATGTTTGGAATCCATATTATGCAAGGAGACATTGCTTTTGCTAATTCAAATTGAAGGGTAATTCAATAATTATGTTGCATATCCATATGAGTAGGCATCTGTTGGTCCCTGTCAGTTGCTTAATTGGTTGGTCTTGAACTGTTTGTGAAAATGCCTAACTTAGGTACCCAGACGATGTTTACGATCGGATTTGGACAACTGTAAACTATACTGGCTGGATCTTTCTGAACACTGCATCTACCATTGAATCATCTGACAAAAATGATGCGTATAAGGTTCCTAGCGAAGTTCTTCGGACTGCTCAAAAAACAATCAATGCCAGTACTCCCTTGTATTTATATTGGTCATCAAGCTCTGTAGACAAATGGATTTTGTATTTTCATTTCGTCGAGATTGAGAGACTGACAAGCAACCTTCAGAGGGAGCTCACAATTTCCATGAATGATAATCAATTCAAGAAGACGGTGAGCCTCGAATACTTGAAACCAATGGTTGTAGTTTCCACTCCGGTTAGCGGGTCGCTCATCACCTTCTCGATTGATTCAACAAATAAGTATGGAAATCCACCGATCCTCAATGCCGTGGAATTCTATACTGTTAGTGATCTTCGAAATGTACCCACAGCACAAGATGAAGGTACACTTCTATTCTTTTACATATCGTTATTATCCACATACACGTTGTATATTGTGCTCCAATTGACACAGACAATAATTAAACAGATCAGTAAGATTGATTGAGGCAATCCTATGCTAAATATGTTGGCAGTCTCTATTCTAGGTCCTATTTTATTCGTGAACTCTGATCAATAGTTGCTTTGTTGGGATCAATAGATGTGCTTAAGTATTCCTCTGTTCTCTACTTAATTTCTGGCTTTAGCTACTTTTTCCTTGGTAATTGTGGGAAAGTCTCTTCAAATTGAAGCCCCAAAACGTCATTAGCTCTTTTGAAAAACTGAAAGTCTATGTGACTTATATGTGATTACAACCACTTTTAGCATCTCTATTCTTTTCTCTAAGTACTATATATCTTTTGTGATTTAAAACCACAGTGAAAGCTATTAACGAGATCAAAGCATCGTATCGGATTCAGAAACAAAGCTGGCAAGGTGATCCGTGCGTACCAAGCGAATACACATGGGCTGGTCTAATTTGTGACTATGAAAATTCTCCAAGGATTATATCATTGTGAGTCCCCTAGCACTATTTCTTGTATTGATTTTCCAGGTGAAACTTAAAAGAAATCTTGTTCATCATGAAAGCTGGAAGTTTTTTGTATCAAAGAGAAAGACCATTTAAGATCAATGCGACTTCCCAAAGTGAATTCTCCCATGGGATGGTGACTTTCTTGCGGGAATGTGAAGTTAGGAATAGTTTATGAGCTCTCTCCATATCACGGTGAGATTCCTTAATGGCCTATTTTTCCAATTTTTTACATTAGTGTTCCAAATTGCATTGTGTATCAGCAACTATTTGGTACTCCAAATATAACTTTTAGGTACTCTAGGTCCAAAAATAGCCATAAATTGTAGAACAAGGAGATAGTGAGACCCATGCAAGGAATCTAATTGACGATTATGAAAGGTCTTCTGGTAACATTTACACCAGAAGGACCTAAAAGAATTTCATCCTCAGGAATTGATTGCACAGACTTTTCTTGGTTGTAGCGAAAAAATGCTGCTTCTAGGAAGATGGCAATGACAGGCTCTTCTATTTTGATCTATTATGTTCAGGAATTTGAGCTCAAGCAATTTAAAGGGCGACATAGTCTCGTCCTTTTCACAGCTATCAGCAATGGAATATTTGTAAGTATGACCGAGGTTGACTTAGCTATGTCTGTATGTCACTCATGATTATGCACTCTCTGGGCGTCAACTAATGATTAAATGATTAAGATTGAGCTTTAGGAGACATAGGCTGTTGAGATATTGCCCTAATGTGTGGAAACATACTGCTTTTGGCTATGGAGCTGCTCAACTTGATATTAGGTGTTGTTCTAAACTTGCTCTTTCCCCAGAGATTTGTCCAACAATCAACTTACAGGAATTATACCGGAAACTTTGGCAAAGTTACCGTATCTTAGATTTCTGTAAGTTAATGTGCCTAAGTGAATCAGCAAAAGATTGGAAGTGGACATATTTCTGACCACGGCTAAATTTGCAGAAATTTAAGTGGAAACGACCTGAGTGGATCAGTTCCAGAAGCTCTTAATAAAAGGGTTGTGGGAAATACTTTAAGCATGAGGTGCTCTCTCTCTCTCTCTCTCTCTCTCTCTCTCTCTCTCTCTCTCTCTGAGTCAGATGCGACTTTTCTAAGGTGGCAAGACTATCGATATGTTATTTTATTGTGATTAAAAGCAAATAAGAAGGCCAATTTACGATCAGCATATGAGAAAACAATATGGGCATTTGTTGATAGGAATTTAAGTTCAGCTCCTTCATTCTTGTGGCAGTTTGGCAGGAAACACGAAGCTTTGCCTAGCTAATCATTGCCCGCAGAACAAGAAACAAAATACCTTCCTCGTTCCTGTTGTTACATCAGCTTCAGGCTTTATTTTAGTTCTCTTTGGCGCTTTGGCTATTATTTGGTTGATTAAACGGAATAGCAAAGCAGGTAAGCGTTCTTTTCTTGTCCTGTCCACGCAATATACCCTACATTTGACAACAATCTTGACTTTGGTTCTCTAATGGCGCAGTTCCAACTGCAACAGTGTCTTTTCCAGGATATCTAATTGAGAAAATACTACTCAGCAACTTGCTGTCTCTCCTCTCTCCCCCCAACCCAAAACCCGTAGTATCATTTCATAATCTCATCAACCTCAGGAATAAAGGAAAGTTGGTATTAATCCAAATTCCCCAATGCTAATAGTTTGAGTTACATTGTGGTCACAAGAAAATGGAGAGAAAAGAGAGTCAGGGGTCACCACAGCATGGTCGCATCAGCATCACAAAGAGAATATGCATTTTTGGCTTAACTTAATGAAAAATCCGATTATTCTTTTCAAAAGTAACTGTGCTATGCACGGGAAGGACTAATAACAACTTCAGAGTGCAACTTTAAATTTAATATTCCGAGGCTCCCTAAAATAAAGTTTGATTGTGCGATGGTAAACTTATCTTTGTAAATTGAGCAAAGAACAATTATCTATTTGATAGCATATTGAAGGTAGGTGACAGAGAATCCCTGCCTAAATCTTTCGATTATTGTCCTCTTATCCATTAATATAGTTCTTGAAACGGGATCAGAAAAACCCTTCACATGTCTTTTTAATTGTTGCTGACGCAATTACCATGGGAAGTCGTTTTCCTTGAAAGTCTACTAAGCGAAGGGGTAGTTGCAGTACTCATAGGAACCTTTTTGGTACAGAATCTAGTGGAAGGACGTTGAGATCAAAGAATCGACCTTTCAAGTATGAAGAGATTTCAAGAATCACCGAGAACTTTGGACGAGTGATTGGTGAAGGTGGATTTGGAAAGGTTTATCTTGGTACACTAGATAACGGCACCATGGTTGCTGTGAAGATTCTATCTGAATTTTCAAAGCAAGGGTACAAGGAATTTCAAGCCGAGGTTAGATGCGATGATGCAATCATTCTTCCTTTTAAACTCAGCTTACATTTACACAGACCTTTGGAAACTTCCTCTTAGATTATTGTCAGTATGCATTATAATAATGCACACTCGTAACACTGCAGGCGCAACTCTTAATGGTTGTTCATCACGGAAACTTGGTTTCTCTGTTTGGATATTGCTGTGATTCCAAGCACATGGCTTTAATATAGAATACATGGCTAATGGAAATTTAAGACAACATTTATCAGGTGCGTATTTATGTTGTTTTCTGTTGTTTTCTTCTCTAAAATAATCCTGTAAAACTGTTTTCCTTGCTTATAGGTAAAGTTAAGATGCATCCAACAAAGGACCATTCGAAGGTCTTGACATGGAGTAAGAGACTACAAATAGCTGTGGATGCGGCACAAGGTACATGAATGGGATATCCATATTTTTGAGTTCTTTCCCAACATTTTTTTGGCATTGTTGACATGGTTTTCGCATGGATTTACAGGTTTGGATTATTTGCATAATGGTTGCAAGCCACCCATCATCCATAGAGACTTGAAGACAACCAACATCTTATTGAACGAAGACTTCCGAGCCAAAATAGCTGATTTTGGCCTCTCAAGAGCATTTGCAACTGAAAAAGACTTGTATGTGTCAACTTGTCCCCCAGGCACTCCTGGTTACCTCGACCCCGAGTAATGGCTAAAACTCAATATTATCAATCTAGTTCTGTTCACGATTTCTATATGCATATAAAAATTAGCATTGCTTAGGATTTCATATTTGAATTAAAGATCCACAATTTTATTTTTCCTTCTAGGTTTCAATCTTCTGGAAACTTAAATAAGAAGAGTGATGTTTACAGTTTCGGAGTTGTGCTCTTTGAGTTGATCACGGGCCGACCTGCAATAATGAAGACCCGGGATGGCAGCGCCAGCATGCACATACTTCAATGGCTGATTCCTATTGTTGAAACTGGGGATATACAGAGGATTATGGATCCAAGGTTACAAGGAGAATTCAACATCAACTCGGCTTGGAGAGTATTGGAGATTGCTATGGCATGTACGCGATCGATGGCTATTCAAAGGCCGGACATAAATGATGTTTTGGCAGAGTTGAAGGAATCTTTCGTGAGCAAATCAAGTGGTTCCTTTGAAATGACCTCCTCCGAGCTCCAATTTGAGAGTGCCCCTAAGGCAAGGTAGTTAGAATTTTGCCAATAGAGAAACACTATCGTCTTTTTAGGTAAAAGATTAACTTTTCTCCGCAAAGTTGTACTATTTTTTATTGCGTCATCCATTTCCCTTTTCTTATTGTGATTAAATCTTCAGAACTTGCTTTATAACAATACTATGCTTTCTTCCTTTATCACTTCTTTCTCAATTCATAATGTCAATTCATGGCATTTCCTAACATTGTGGGATTTGAAATTCCACGTTGAGGGTGGGCGGAGGTGATTCAGACGTTAGGGTTATCCATGGATGGGTTAATTGTCGTTAATAGGCCCTCGCTGCACGTTCCGGTGCATCAGCTCAGGTTTCAGTTGGAATCAAGACAATTGATTAAGTAGCGACAATTTTGACATGTTGAGGGGATACAATAAGAAAATTTACAATGAGGGACAAATTATCTTTTTTCTTTCTAGTGGTCCTAACACAGTACTTCTCACAAGCAGCCTAGGATATATAGACAAACATTGTTTACAAATTATGGACGCAAGACTTGAGCTTGACTTATGATAATGCATACATTTGCAGCATGTTTATATCCAGATAGAGGCGATCCCGATCTCTCTGATTCTTAGTATGCGGAATAGGCTTTCTGGCTCCGGGTTCCAATGTAACAACAGTTATCACTGACGCAAGGAGAGCCAGGTTATAACATTGCCTGATTCATCAAAAAGGGATCCACGGACGTGCCAAGGATTTGTCTCGTCTGTGGCAACCGGTTGCGGGGTCCAGAAAAATGGAGGGCTCATCCTAGCAAGCAAACTGAAAAACTGTTAGATGATCTTAGACCAACAGGAATTTGCGCAATACCGTGACATAATAGTATGATGTCCCTTCCGGATACAAGAGACTTTGGAGCAAACACCACATGCAACAAGAGGACCAGGAGTTGAAACACTTAGTGATATAGGAAGTGTATCCTGAGCTCCAGCTCCTTTTATCGTCGGTGCTCTAGTGACTTTTCTTGGTCTACCACGAGAATTGACGAAAGCTTTGCTGATTCATTACCTGTGACAGAATAATTGAGACCATAAGAAGAGAGAAGAAAAGGAAATTATTTTTTCTTTAAGAAAAATTAATCACAATTGATTAGTCCCAACAGTCAAGGCCTGACGAGAGATGACCGCCTTTGAGTTATTGAGCTGTTATGGCAGAAACTGGAAACAAATTGACTATTTGAATCTCATTTTTCCGAATTGCAAGGTTTCATAAGTATTGACCGCGGAGCACTTGATACATACCTCGATGACCGGGGCAACCTGTATTATGAGGCAGGCTAGGTATACACCGACTTTGGAAAAAGCAAGGACATTATTAAAAGACCCAATGAATATATAGAACAGCAACAGCTCGACAATTTAAGGAGCTTTCCACGGAACGAAGAACTGTTACACGCTAAAACTAGAGGGAGGCAAGAAGAACATGAACTCAATCAGGGCATTCTTCTCTGGCAACTATGACTAGGAAGATGGATCACCCACGTTCAACGTGTACATTGATGTTATTGATTCGGTCACTATTTATTACCCTAAGTTTTGGTACGGGGAAATTGTATATGTTCCCCCAAGCGGATTATATACATATGCGTGTCTTGTGAATACGGGAAGTGGGGAAAACCTTTCATTTCAGCTCTGGAATTGAGGGTTTTGCACAGTACCATCTATGGAATTGAATCTGGGTCCCTGAAGCTAGTTGGGCGGTACGACATTGGATTAGACCCTGGGCATGCAAGGTAAATCGTTTTGGAGAATGATTAGGAATTCAAGGATAGTTTGATAGTTTCCACTAAAAAACTCAATTTTCTGCGAGAATCCCATGAAAGTATAAATATTCGTGATTGAAGATGTTTAGTATAGAAATTCACTACACGGTCTTCTTAATGAGTCCAGACAAGCACCCGCCTACTTGCCTCATGCACATCATGAGAGTTGATGTAGAAGTACCATAACCAAAGACTTTGAAACGTGGCAATTTTATTGATTTTTCAATGTCTGAGCGTATCGATTGTTCGTGAATATACCTAAACCAGGTACAGAGACGTTGTACGTATGTAATCCCAAAACTATAGCAACTGGCTTTCACTCGCCCACAACGGGGCATCTGGTACGTCCTTGTCCAATATCGATGTGCATGAGGCTCCGTGGGAAGTTCGTAGTACCGCGCAAACCGCGAGGGATGGTGGTTTCTCCTTGAGACGTAATGTGACGTGTGACTATGATAAATTGATCTTATCCGTCCATTCGGCCGAAACTAAAGAGTCTGCTGAGCGGCCAAGAAAAGGATTTTGTAGTTTTCATCGACGGTAATCAATTCACAGAGAGGGTCACGCTCGAGTTATTTAAACTGGTGATCGTTTGTCTCCCCTCTACGAATCCGGATCCTTTGCCCATGACATTAGGGGTTGGACAGCCTTCATTAAAATTGGAAAAAAAAATAATTTCAACCGCTCGATTTAAATTAGATAATTAAGACTTGACGTCTGTCGATCAATTTCCTTCAAGTAGTGGATCCTGGGTCAAGTACTCGATCAATCCCACTTCAAATCAATCGAGATATCAATCGATCCTATATGCCATCGAGTACGACGGCCCAGTGTACCAACAGCACAAGCCGATTGTCTTTCCCGTACTTCTACGTGTTTTTCTAGTGCCGATTCCAATGTTGTGCTCCCAGAAGTCTTCTAAAGTTTAACACAAAAAACAAATGGATTGAAAAAAGAAAAAAGAAATATTAATTATCTGAATTCAGTAAATAGTATCGTCACATAAACTGGTCAATCTTCGCTCTGTCGTCTCGTATTCTTAATCAATGGATATCTATGGTTTTAGTGATAAATTGTTGCATTGGTTTCCGTTCATCTCAAACTCTAACGTCGAAGATGCTTCTCCCATAATCTGACTTGACTCATGCATTTCTACACGGCTAATGAAAGCAAAACATGAGAAAGGAATAACGCTTTGCTGATAAGATTAATGTCTCCAGTTGATAAAGAGTACCCTCTCGGTAGTCAAGGACGCCTTAAAGCTCACTACTCCTAAGATACCTCACAAGCTCTCAGAAGGTAATTATTTAGATTCCCTTGCGTCGATTTCTCCGTAGTAAGAGAAGTGATGTTGGATTGGATAGGTAATTATTGGTGGTGACATATTTGGTAGGTAAAGATTGTTACCACAAAAAGTTTATGAGCTAAGTTTTCTAAAATCTACGGAGAAAATTGAGCTACAAGAAGTTTGTTGTGAGAAGTCTGAGAGGCATAAGATAGAGTTTTCTTCAATGAGCTCTAGAAGATGCAATTTTAAAGGTTAATAGACTACTCTTCACTTGGTTTATCCTAAAAAACACAAGTAAAAGGCTACACTTTGCTTGGCATATTTCATTTCTGGAAATTACTTCAAGTTGAACGCATATAGTGTTTTGTCTTTTTTCACAACATTATAATTCTTGAAAACAAAAACTGATATTGTTGTGGTGTAAATTACAATGGAATCTATCAACAATATCAAGGAAATGTAATTGCCAGAGGTGACAAGGTGATCCATGTGTCCCGAGCAATTATATGTCGTGTCGATACCTAATTTTTTGCTGATCTGATAGTTCACATTTGGCTTAATTTTTGATAAAGTTGTTATAAATTATAAATTTATTTTGTTTTCTAAAAAAATTCAGGAAGGAGACCGGGCCTAATTAACCTGGCCCGGCCTCACGCGCAAATGGGCCACGTC
This sequence comes from Melaleuca alternifolia, assembly GCA_019926035.1. Classification (NCBI taxonomy): domain Eukaryota; kingdom Viridiplantae; phylum Streptophyta; class Magnoliopsida; order Myrtales; family Myrtaceae; genus Melaleuca; species Melaleuca alternifolia. The sequence goes on from JAGKPW010002136.1 coordinate 1,321,981, forward strand.
AGAACGGACTGGTCTTCATGGTCCGCCTTCCTTCCCGGCCCATCCTTCTCGGCTCGCGACTTTCCTCTTTCCCGCTCGGCCAGCTCAGTGAACAGAAAGGGAAGATTGGCTGGGATTCCTCGGGATTCCTAGAGGAGGAGCAGGGAGCCTGACACCACACGACGAAGACAGGAGAGGAAGCGCTGCCAGGCGAGCAAAGAGAACAGAGACAGGAGGAGAGAGGGTCGCGAGGCAAAGAACAACGAAGGAAAGGAAAAAAAAAAAAAAAACAGAGGGAGGTCATCAGGGGAGAGAAGGTCTTGCTTGAAAAATCCAATTTTAGCTTTAGAATGGGCCTAGGATAATTAATCAACACCTTTTTAGAGAAAATTGAAGAATTTGTTTTTGTGTTCATTGGTACTTCTTAGCCTAAATCGTATGTTTTATCAATGGTCTGTGAATGTTTAGATGCATGATTTGATGGATAGCTTATTGAAATGACTCGAGGTAGTCGATTTGCGATTTGCATAAGTAATTTTCATGTCAACCATGGGCCTATCTATTTAATTTGATATGCACATTATTGATGATTTGCTTGCTTGAATGCATTAAATCATTGTCTAAATGTTGAAATCGAGTGCCATTGGGTTATGGCTCACGGCAATGACTGAGGAGGTGGCCCAAATGGAGTTGATGTCATTAGGCCGATGTCCATTCCAGTTTTAATCTTGCAAGGGTTTATATATAGGTCTTGTATTTTTAAATACCCATCGAGTTGCAAGTTCTACATTCTTGTCATTAGATAATCATTTTTAATCATTTGAGTGTTTATTTACCGCAACGTATATCAATACTTTGAATACTTACTTTTCGCTTTGTCTCCCAATACATTGCATGTTAATTTCTTTTCTAGGTTAGTTTAGTGTTGGCTTAGATTCGCATGAAAACGATCCTATAAAAACTATTGCATGGACATGTAGAGACTTTGAATGACATTTTAGGGCTTTAAAAGAAAAATAAGAGTGCATGACAATTTTTTATTAAACAATCAATTAGTTAGGTACCAAAAAGGGCGTTAATAGAAATGTTAGCGTAAACAAGTCTTCGAACTTATAATTTCTAATTTCGTAGGGATCGATGGGACACTCTCGTATCTCAATCGGTTTCCAGCAAACCCTAATGGGCTAGTGGTGACTCTTAGAAATATTTAAATTGTTAAAATGAAAACGCATAAACGTCACACGATGTATGAATTTGGGAGAGTCTGTGCTCGTAATTGACAAACTGAATCGGATTACAATTAGATGTTGCTTTTAAGTTGTCTTTTAGGAATGTTGATCTGGGTTTCTTCACGAGCAATGCTTCTAAACCTACCTAGAAACGTTCCTTTTCCAGGGGAGGTTCGGGTTGATCGCGACATGTGGGATAGTCTGAATTGTAGTTATGGTCTGAATTATGCATATGTGAAGACAAGCAACATCTTAGTTGTAACAACCCAATTTGACAAGAGTTGTCAATGGTTGATGAGGCCAAAGGGCTCAAACAAGTGTGGCTTCTAGCAAGCTTCTAGGATGGTAAAAAGGGGCATGAATGAACAGAATTGCATACTAAATAGTGGAAGAGCGTGCTTAAGCCTCTCTAATGTAGTGAGAAGCTTTGTCCCGAGAACTCCAAAGTTGAGGCTTTGCTCAAGCTAGAGCACTAAGTATATCCAAAGGACAAAACCATGAACTTAATATGGAATGGATTAAAGTGTACAATACCTCAGGTAAGTGTATTTAGAGACATCATATTAGTGATCAAGGATTCCAGAGTGGAGTTGTCCAAATTTGGGTTGTCTAGAGATTTGGTCGTGGAAGATAGGAGTCACTCGATGTGGCAGATACATAGATCAATTTTCCATTTATGTTTTACTAAATAGTAAATTTCTTAAGCCCTAAAATTCATATTTCATAAGCATCGATTGTAGAGCCACCAACATCGATTGTAGAGTCACTCGATGGGCACGCAATCGTTGGTCCTGGCAGGAACATGCGAGTGCTCAGTGAGAACTTTGGCATGAAATACGACGCGAGGCCAAATAATTTGAGTTCTCTAAACGGAGCAAGGAGCTGCACCAAGGCAAGGGCAGTAAGAGCTTGATTAGGGCCTCCTTTGGTACGGGAACTATAGCAGCCCAACCAAGCCGGAACATTCGACTTGCAAATTGAGGTCAATTTCTGGGGAAGAGTGGACTCCTCTTCCCATATGTACAAGGACACTATGGATGTGCCCACAGGGGATGATACACGGAGTCCGTCTCGTGAACGTTGGTTCTGGAGTTCCTTTCATCTCGACTACGCCATCTAAGGGATCATCTTGGACCATATTTTTCTCCTCGAAAAAGAAATGTGGGACAGGTAGCAGAATGCACTTTCCTCGTGAAGTTGATATTATGGGCTCTTCATAAAACTGGACAAGTCCTATCTTGTCCTTTTTTGTGCCCAGAAAATTGATGTTTCACGCGGTTGAAGTAATTGACGGGGTCTAACCCGATACATCTCGGCCCATAGATCATGGGGCGAGATGCACTCCTTTTGTCCATTTGATCTCTCGAGAGCTAGAACACATGCCACGTATCATGAACGAGGTCTATGGTCAGATTTAGTGAACATCGCCTCATGCATCCATCAGGTACCCAAAGGATGTCCATGATTGAATATGGTCAGATTGCATATGGACAAGGAATTTCATGCGGGGGTTATATGCGACGATCACATCTCATGCTATTCTTCGGTCTAGAGAACCATGAGGGGTGATCCCAGCTTTCGGAAGCATAACTATTTCCTCTGTACAAACCCTAGCAAATATAATACTTTAAAAAGGCAGCAACCTATGTAATCGAGGATAAATAAATCTAGTGCTTTAGACAACACTAATAACAAGATAGAGATGTGACTGTCATATCACATTTCAGCAACGCGTTAAGTATATTTAAATAGACAGGCTTTATTAAGGTGGGGTAAATCTGCCCACAAGTCCACAGTAAAAGGTCATTTCTGATGTTTGTAACAGATTTTCTTTTTTCAACATCATTTTCATTGAAAGCAACGTAGTGACTTAGGATTTTCCCGTCAACCACGCAAAACTAGATAAATTTTCTTAACCAAAGTACCTTTTTATTTTCAAAGAAGATATTGGGTAGTACACACAGAAAAATTAGCCTTTGCAAATGACACGGGCCAAGCAAAGGTGGTAGATCCAAACTATGGTAAGCTTCATTGGTACCAGCAATTCGTTCGGAGATATTACAAATGACACAAGATAACAGTGAAATTTCAAAGTAAGTTCTTGCCAACCATGAAAACATCGTCATGGATCAATTATCTCGGCCATGCCAAATGATGAAAATGTGAGCCAAAACTCATCCACCTAGAAATTACTCTTCCTTCTATTAATTTACTGTATGGTCCTGTAGCAGGAAAAGGAAATAGGTTAATTTCACAGTGTACTGTAATAATGGTACCTATAAAATAATATCAAAAGACATGATATATTGTCTTGCAAATACCATTGATCAATATGTCATCAGTCAAAAGCTGTCTATTACGTTTGCTTGGACTTTGATACATTTGGGGACAAAGACCTAGCTGCAAGTCTCGGTCTTCTCGTATTGTAGCCCAGACTCGGTCAATTGGGCGAGTCCAGTCATCAAAAGAGACGAGAGATTGCAAAGCTGTGGAGATAGCGATAGCATGCATGCCACCATCTGCAATTAAGAGGCTTGACAGTTGACATGAGTCGCATATTGGCTGAACTAAAGCGATGCTTGGCCATAGACGTGTAAAGGCGGAGAGTGGAAAATGGCGAGATGGGATTAAGCGGCTTCATTAAAGTGGTCACTCTATTGCTTGACTGTGATAAGGGTTCTCCTTGAAAGGCAAATGCCGAAATTTAACAATTATCTCTCGAATCTCACATCGAATATGTGGAAGCTCTTGATATTATTCATAAGTAAGATTCACTCAAACACTTACCGCTTTGGGGAAATACTCAAAATACTTTTTTTTTCCAGAGTTTCAGATCATGTAGAACAGGTCATAAGACATGGCATATGCTAAGAGGAACAAATAAGCCGAGCTTTCTTTTTTGCCTTTTTCAGAACAATAAGTAGGGTGGCCGGACCTGGTGTAAGCCTAGCTTTCTGACTTTTGTAGTTTCTATTTCAAAATTCTGTGTCCTCCAAAACTTCGTGGTTGAAGGCATAAATCTCATGCTTGAATCTTCAGCCGAAGTTGTAACTGTGTCATATGCCAATAAGTGAACCGTCAACTCTGCCGCCATGCTAAATAAGCAGTTGTAGATATGAACACCCAATCATGATGATCTAATTCAATTTGAGATTTCCTCATACAGGTTGAATCTCCAGCATTTTTAGCGAGCTTAAGAAGATAACAATTTCGTGTTTGACTGTGTGATTACGTATCTCGTCATTGTTCTGCATGATACTTTAGTCTCTTGCTCGTCGATATATATTAGACACCTTTCAGGCAAGATATATGCCGATTACTATATCACTTTCGCTTCTAACCTTTCTTATATGAGATGCCTCATTAAGAGCTCCCTTTCTCATTGTGACTTTTATAATTCTATGACAGAAAATGTCAATCTTGATCTCGGCTGGATCGTACAAGTTCCGAAATGAACGGACAATTCGCGATAACACCAGAGACACATGGAGGATCAAGCAGGATGTATAGCCATTATGTTAAAGTATGCATCGCACCATTAAAGTGAAGAAATTATTGGCCTTCTCAGATAATCCACTGCAACAGGAGAATGGAGGGAGCTATGTCCTCATATTACCGTAAATTGTTGATCGATCCCAACCATGGTAATATCGTTGATACGGCTAGTTTGTGCATTCATTGCAAATGGTATAGAGGTAGCAACGAAATTTCTAAGCTAGAAATTCTGGCCGACCACGAAAATGTCACCGTCAATCAATTGTTTCTGGCCATGCAAAAGGCTGAAAATACGACACAAAACTCATCCTTCTCATAATTAACTATATTCATTTTCGTGGCGTGTGCCACAAGCTGAAAAAAAGATAATTTCACGATGTCTCTTAATGATATTTGACCAATAGCTCGTCGTCCCCGACGGGGTATTATTAATCAATAAAATTATTTGCCCGTGACATGATATATCGTTTCGAACATACCAATTGTCCAAACGTCATCAATCAAAAGCTCTTTATCGACATTGATTGGAGTATTTGGACATGCGGACGAAGACGCAGCTGCAAGTCTCGGTCTTCTGGTATCGTAGCCATGACTCAGTCAACTACTAATTGAAGACAGAATAAGAGACTAATTTCCAATAATTATTGTCTTAATACGGGTCAATCTTGTATATGCCTTCCAAAATCGATATGATCACGTTACGATTTATGTTGAGTTGAATTCAAATTAATGAAATTTATGATCATGTTGTTTAAACTCTTAATTACCGTCATTTCTGGAAACCGTTTTTCCAGCAAGAATATATTTCCACAAAAGAAAATTGAGGATACAAAATACTTAGTAGCAATGAAAAATACTGGGCCAAAGCCACTAAGATAGTGTCGATTGGTCGTATCGAGAGCTCTTGGTATTTATATATACCGCAGGCACTAGCAGGCATGTCTTCCTCACATTTCTCTCTTCGACCATCTCCGCTTCTCAATCGCAATGGGAAGGTCAACTACAGCTTTCTCGTTTTCTTTGCTTGCTTCTTTAGCTTTAGAATTTGTCCTTGTGGTTCAAGCCCAACAAAATCCAGGTATCTCTCTCTCTCTCTCTCTCTCTGAGTGATGAATAAATTTTATGAGTGATAAGAAAATTAAAAGATTGAATGCTGGCAAAATATTGACTCACTCGATATATCATATATCAAACCCAGGATTCACAGTCCAAAAAATAGCTCATCAGGTTCAGAAAAGCGCGCATACATGAAGGACTTCTGGCCTAAGTAGTACTAAATCTGTAAATGGTCTGCTATGTGAGCATGCTGTGCTTGGAAAAAAGGAGAGAAGATAAAAATTTGAGGAAAGAATCGAGAACACTTTAACTTCCATATTATAAAGAATTTAACTCTTGGACATTCTCGACCCCGATTTTTATCTCCTCTTTCTTCAAAACACAGAGTGACAGTTTCTTGTCTCGTGGTTTAAGCTTCTTACAATGTTATTTTTCCCATCCAAGACGTCAAGAAACGTTGGTCATTCTATTGTCTCTAGCCATTCATTAGTTATGAGGTTTTAATGAAACAAAATTATTTATTCTCACTTGATTTGGTGTCATATCGTCGAGACCCCAGGGAACTTGTTCCAATGGTCAGATGGAAAAACTGCCGCCCTGTCTCATTCAGTTTTTTTTTTATATATACCTAATATAAGGTTTTATTAGCATCGATTGTGGGGCACCCAATGCATACACCGACGAGGAAACCAACATTGCATACATAACAGATGAAGGGTTCACAGACTCCGGAAAGAACATGTGGGTATCCACGGAGTACATATATGAAAATTATCTACCGTTTACGAGGAATATGAGGATTTTTCCTGATGGAATAAGGAATTGCTACACTTTAAGACCAGATCGAGGCAAGAACAGCACCTATCTAATTCGGGTATCATATCTGTATGGGAACTATGATGGGAAGAATCGAGCTCCTTCCTTCGACCTATATATCGACGTTAATTATTGGACCACGGTGGACGACTCAACTGATGGGTATAAAGAAATCATGTACGTATCCCAGGCAGATGATATACAAGTGTGTCTTGTAAACACTAGCAAGGGAGTGCCCTTCATCTCAGCATTGAAACTAAGAACTCTTGATGATGATGGCATCTACCGACTGGGATATGGATTCTTGCGACTCGATGAGCGAGAGGACATCGGAGGAAGCTCGGGCTCTTACATCAGGTGATCAGTTAACTTTTACATACAGATGTATAGTTTGCATACGTAAAGAGAGATCCCGGTTTTTTATTTATTTATTTATTGAATTTAGCCATTTTTCAAACTATCCAATTTAACTGGAAAAATAAGGCCCACCGAACTGGTAACGAGTCAAATGTATGAAAGACCAAAAGTGGGCCACCAAACAAGGAAAAATTGAGCAAAGACACGGGAAAAGGCCAAGAGATATCAACAGATTTTAAAAAAGAGAGTTAAAATTTCATATAAAAATCATATTAGACGTCAAAGATTACAAGAGACACCATTAGATGATATAAAATATGAAAAGCGAAACAGAAAAGTCATTAGGTCCAAGGAAAAAAAATAAATTTATTTGAAAATTTTTAATATAAGCTAAATAAAATTAGAATTTCACATATTTATGAATAACACATTAGTTACTCCAGCATAATAAGCGGACTGATTGATTTATTTAAGGAAAAAAGAATTCAACGCCATTGCAAAGGTATCATAATGTAATCATGATTATTTTTTGCCTTGATATGCACATAGATATCCAATAAGCTCATAAGTATTACATACTATGATAAAGGTTTGCAATGAGAACATTACTAATTATTTACTAAAAACGTTAGTGTTATAGTAAGTTATTGGTGACAAATAATTATCAGGTCATGTGGTAATTTTGAGTCTATATATATATGATAAAGAGGATCTTCTATCTTCTATTTTAAGGGAAAACAACATTATTTTCTTTCTTCAATAATATTTAGAATTGAAAAATCTTTTGATTAATAATTGTATTTCACCTCGTCAATTTCTAATATAAAGTTTGAGTCTTTTCTATCTTACAGAAAAATGTACAAAAAAAATTCTAAATAGTGAAAATATGATGATTAGACAATAAGATGATTATTTTTCTCTCTATTAGTAATTAGTAGTTCAAATACTTTATGATAAGATAATTAGGCAACATTCTTCACATACACAAATGCATGTGCATTAGCACCTACTTAATAACAGTGTCTTCCCTAACGGTCCCCTTTTAAGGTCGACATATAGGAGTCTTATTTGTAAGGGAATGTATTCATATTTGCAAAGCATGGAGTACATCTAGTATATTATAGAACTCAATGTCTAATCATGAAGAGGGGACTTTGCATATACATGTACGAAAAATAAAAGTGCACTCAAAACATTTATTAAGGGCTATATTTTGAATATATGAACTTTTTCATCTTTATTATTCTAATTTCTTGGGGACAATTGCCATTTAAGTCCTAAACCTTTTGCTACTTTGCCAATTCAGTCCTAAACCTTTTGCAACTTTGCCGATTAAGTCCTTCCGGCGGATTTTGGCCGGAAAATGCCTACGTGGCGATGACGTGTCGTGCCGAACCTCGCCGGTGATGACGTGGCGATGACCGGGCAAAAAAAATTCTTTTTTTCTTAAAAATAGATACTTGGCCGGCGAGCTTTGGCTCCGAAGGGCGAGCCCGCCCTCGCCAGCCATGGGCGGGGGGGTGGGGGGGGGGGAGGCCGCCGCCCCCCTCGCCGGTGGCCAACGAGGGCCGATGCCGGCCACGAGCGAGCTCCCTACTTGCTTGCAGATCTGCAATCTGTAAGCGAGTAGGGAGCTCGCCCCTGCAGATTTGCTGCAGGGGCAAGCTCACCCCGCCTAGGCCGGCCCTCGCCGGCCACGAGTGAGGGCCAGCCTAGGTGCGCAAATCTGCAAGGGGGTGAGCTCACCCCTACAGATCTGCTGTAGGGGCGAGCTCGCCCCATCCAGGCCGGCCCTCGCCCCTAGCCAGCGAGGGCCGGCCTGGGCACGTAGATCTGCAAGGGGTGAGCTCACCCCTGCAGATTTGTTGCAGGGAGCTCGCCCGTGGCCTGTGCCGGCCCTCGCCGGCCACAGGCGAGGGGGACGGCAGCCTCCCCCGCCCTCACCCGCGGCCGGCGAGGGCAGGGCCGCCCTTCAGAGTGGCCGGCGAGCTCCGAAGTATGTATTTTTAAGAAAAATAAGAAAAAAAGAATTTTTTTTGGTCTGGTCATCGCCACGTCATCACCGGCGAGGTCCAACGCGCCACGTCGTCGCCACGTAGGTATTTTCCAGCCAAAATCCGCCGAAAGGACTTAATTGGCAAAGCTACAAAAGGTTTAGGACTTATTTGGCATAAAAAAAAGGTTTAGGACTGAATCGGCAAAGTAGCAAAAAGTTTAGAATTTAAATGACAATTGTCCCAATTTCTTGAGATATGTCATATTTAAGATTTAGTGATCTTGACTAGCATCACCATCACACTTGTTAACAAAATGTATCTCTTCCAATATATATATATATATATATATATATATATATATATATGTATCTCTAAAGTTTGGTGCTAATACTCATTTTACAAAAAAAAATTAATATACTTTGCTATTTTGAAGTCCTTACATCCCATCGAAGAAATATTTCAGTAGTGGGAGAAATAGATCCCAACCTCGTCCAAACCCTCTTAGTCTGCATAAAAGAAAAAAAAATCACATTTAGGATATGCGACAAAACTAATAATATATTTATTCAATTACGTAAATTGAACTATATGAAATCTGGTTGTATGTATAGACGGGCTACAATTCCGTGGTCACTAACTTCTCTTGGTGAATTTCATCAACTGCACATAGTTTTCAAGTATTGCATCGCATTACCAGCGTGATATTCTGATTTCTTTATGTTCAATTAAAGCATTGGTTTTTCGCTAGTGATGCGTTGAGTATGGTAAATTCAATAATTATATTGCATATCCGTACGAATAGGCATCTGCTGGTCCCTAGTCAGTTGCTTAATTGGTTGGTCTTGAACTGTTTGTTGAAATGCCTGACTTAGGTACCCTGACGATGTTTACGATCGGATTTGGACAACTACAAACAATGGTGAATGGATCTTTCTGAACACAACATCTACCATTGAATCATCTGACAATAATGATGCGTATAAGGTTCCTAGCAAAGTTCTTCAGACCGCTCAAAAAACAATCAATGCCAGTACTCCCTTGTCTGTAAATTGGTCGTCGAGCTCTGCAGACAAATGGATTTTGTATTTTCATTTCGTTGAGATTGAGAGATTGCCAATCAACCTCCAGAGGGAGTTCACAATTTCCATGAATGATAATCAATTCACCAAGACAGTGAGCCTTGAATACTTGAAACCAGTGGTTGTAGTTTCCACTCCGGTTATCGGGTCGTCCATCACATTCTTAATTGATTCAACGAATAAGTCTGGAAATCCACCGATCCTCAATGCTGTGGAATTCTATACTGTTGGTGATCTTCCAAGTGTACCCACAGCACAAGATGATGGTACACTTCTGTTCTTTTACATATCGTTATTGTCCACATACACGTTGCACATTGTGCTCCAACTGACATAGACAATAATTAGACAGATCAGTAAGATTGATTAAGGCAATCCTATGCTAAATATGTTGGCAGTCTCTATTCTAAGTCCTATTTTATTCGTGAACTTTGATCAGTAGTTGCTTTGTTGGGATCATTAGATCTGGTTAAGTATTCCTCTGTTCTCTGCTTAATTTCTGGCTTTAGCTACTTTTTCCTTGGTAATTGTGGGAAAGTCTCTTCAAATTGAAGCCCCGAAACGTTATTAACTCTTTTGAAAAATTGAAAGTCTATGTGACTTATACGTGATTGCAATCACTTTTAGCATCTATATCCTTTTCTTTAAATAATATATATCTTTTGTGATTTAAATCACAGTGAAAGCTATTAATGAGATCAAAGCATTGTATCGCATTCAGAAACAAAGCTGGCAAGGTGATCCGTGCGTACCAAGCGAATACACATGGGCTGGTCTAATTTGTGACTATGAAAATTCTCCAAGGATTATATCATTGTGAGTCCCCTAGCACTATTTCTTGTATTGATTTTCCAGGTGAAACATAAAAGAAATCTTGTTCATCATGAAAACTGAAAGTTTTTTGTATCAAAGAGAAAGACGATTTAAGATCAATCCGACCTCCCAAAGTGAATTCCCCCATGGGATGATGACTTTCTTGCGGTGGGTGTGAAATTAAGAATAGTTTATGAGCTCTCTCCGATTTCACGGTGAGACTTCTTAGTGGCCTACTTTTCCAATTTTTCACTTTAGTGTTTCAAATTGCGTTGTATCAGCGACTATTTGGTACTCCAAAGATAATTTTTAGGTACTCTAGGTCCAAAAATAGCCATACATTATAGAACAAGGAGATAGTGAGACCCATGCAAGGAATCTAATTGATGATTATGAAAGGTCTTCTGGTAACGTTTTCACTAGGAGGACCTAAAAGAATTTCATTCTCAGGAATTGATTGCACAAACTTTTCTTGATTGTAGCAAAAAATGCTGCTTCTAGGAAGATGGCAATGACAGGATCTTCTATTTTGATCTACTTTGTTCAGGAACTTGAGCTCAAGCAATTTGACGGGCAACATAGTCTCGTCTCTTTCACAGCTATCAGAAATGGAATATTTGTAAGTATGACCGGGGTCGACTTAGTTATGTCTGCACGTCACTCATGATTATGCATTCTCTGGGCGTCAATTAACGATTAAATGATTAAGATTGAGCTTTAGGAGACATAGGCTGTTGAAACATTGCCCTAATGTGTGGAAACATACTGCTTTTGGCTATGGAGTTGCTCAACTTGATAATAGGTCTTCTAAACTTGCTCTTTCTCAGAGATTTGTCCAACAATCAGCTTACAGGAACAATACCGGAAACTTTCGCAAAGTTACCAAATCTTAAAATTCTGTAAGTTAATGTGTCTAAGTGAATCAACAAAAGATTTGAAGTGGACATCTCTCTGATCACAGCTAAATTTGCAGAAATTTAAGTGGAAACGACCTGAGTGGATCAGTTCCAGAAGTTCTCCATAAAAGGTCTGTGGACAATACTTTAAGCATGAGGTGCTCTCTCTCTCTCTCTCCTCTCTCTCTCTCTCTGAGTCATATGCGACTTTTGTAAGGTGGCGAGACTATCAATATGTTATATTTATTGTGATTAAATGCAAATAAGAAGGCCAATTTACGATTAGCATATGAGAAAACAATCTGGGCATTCGTTGATAGGAATTTAAGTTCAGCTCCTTCATTCTTCTGGCAGTTTGGCAGGAAACCCGAATCTTTGCCTAGCTGATCATTGCCCGCAGAAGAAGAAACAAAATAGCATCCTCGTTCCTGTTGTTACGTCAGTTTCAGGCTTTATTTTAGTTCTCTTTGGTGCTTTGGCTATTATTTGGTTGATTAAACGGAAAAGTAAAGCAGGTAACCGTTCTTTTCTTGTGCAGTCCACGCAATCTACCTTCACTTGACAACGATCTTGACTTTGGTTCTCTATTGGCACAGTTCTAACTGCAACAGTGTCTTTTCCAGGATAATCTAGTTGAGAAAATACTACTCAGCAACTTGCTGTCTCTCCTTTTCCTCCCCCTCCCCCCCAAACCAAATCTGTAGTATCATTTCATAATCACATCAACTTCAGGAATAAAGGAAAGTTGGTATCAATCCAAATTCGCCAATGCTAATAGTCCGAGTTACATAGTGGTCACAAGAAAATGGAGCGAAAAGAGAGTGAGGGATCAGCATAGCATGGTCGCATCAGCATCACAAAGAGTATATGCATTTTTCGGCTTAACTTAATGAAATTTCTGATTTTTCTTTTCAAAAGTAACTGTGCTATTGACGGGAAGGACTAATAACAACTTCAGGGTTCAATTTTATACTTAATATTCTGAGGCTCCCTAAAATAAGGTTTGATTGTGCGATCGTAAACTTATTTTTGTATATTGAGCAAAGAACATTTATCTATTTGATAGCATATTGAAGGCAGGTCACAGAGAATCCCTGCCTAAATCTTTCGACTGTTGTCATCTTCTCCATTAATATAGTTCTCTAAACGGAATCAGAAAAGCCCTTCCTATGTCTTTTAATTGTTGCGGACGCAATCACCATGGGAAGTCGTTTTCCTTGAAAATTTACTACCCGAAGGGGCAGTCACAGTACTCATAGGAGCCTTTTTGGTACAGAATCTAGTGGAAGGACGTTAAGATTAAAGAATCGACCTTTCAAGTATGGAGAGATTTCAAGAATCACCGGGAACTTTGGACGAGTGATTGGTGAAGGTGGATTTGGAAAGGTTTATCTTGGTACACTAGATAACGGCACCATGGTTGCTGTGAAGATTCTCTCTAAATCATCAAAGCAAGGCCGCAAGGAATTTCATGCTGAGGTTAGATGCGATGATGCAATCATTCTTCCTTATAAACTCAGCTTATGCTTGCACTTACACAGACCTTTGTTTGCAAACTTCCTCTTAGATATTGTCAGTATGCATTATAATAATGCACACTCCTAACACTGCAGGCGCAACTATTAATGGTTGTTCACCACGGAAACTTGGTTTCTCTGTTTGGATATTGCTGTGATTCCAAGCACATGGCTTTAATATATGAATACATGTCTAATGGAAATTTAAGACAATATTTATCAGGTGCGTATTTACGTTCTTTTCTGTTGTTTTCTTCTCTAAAATATTCCTATAAAACTGTTTTCCTTGCTTATAGGTAAAGTTAAGATGCATCCGACAGAGGACCATTCGAAGGTCTTGACGTGGAGTAAGAGACTACAAATAGCTGTGGATACGGCACAAGGTACATGAATGGGATATCCATATTTTCAGGTTCTTTCCCAACATTGCTTTGGCATTGTTGACATGGTTTTTGCATGGATTTACAGGTTTGGATTATTTGCATAATGGTTGCAAGCCACCCATCATCCATAGAGACTTGAAGACTACCAACATCTTATTGAACGAAGACTTCCGAGCCAAAATAGCTGATTTTGGCCTCTCAAGAGCATTTGCAACTGAAAAAGACTTGTACGTGTCAACTTGTCCCGCAGGCACTCCTGGTTATCTCGACCCCGAGTAATGGCTAAAACTCAATATTATCGATTTGGTTCAGTTTAGGATCTCTATATGCATATAAAATTGACATTGCCTAGGGATTTCATCTTTGAATTAAAGATCCACCATTTTATTTTTCCTCCCAGGTTTCAATCTTCTGGAAACTTAAATAAGAAGAGTGATGTTTATAGTTTCGGCGTCGTGCTCTTTGAGTTGATCACGGGTCGACCTGCAATAATGAAAAGCCGGGATGGCAGCACCAGCATGCACATACTTCAATGGGTGATTCCGATTGTTGAAAGTGGTGATATACAGAGCATTGTGGATCCAAGGTCACAAGGAGAATTCGACATCAACTCGGCTTGGAAAGTAGTGGAGATTGCTGTGTCTTGCACACGACGAACGGCGACTCAGAGGCCGGACATAAATGATGTTTTGGCAGAGTTGAAGGAATCTTTCCTGAGCAAATCAAGTGGTTCCTTTGAAATGACCTCCTCGGCGCTCCAATTTGAGAGTGCCCCTATGGCAAGGTAGTCAGAACTTTTCCAATAGAGAAATGCTATCGTCTTTTTAGGTAAAACATTGACCTTTGTCCGCAAGTTTGTATTATTTTTTATTGTGTCATCCATTTCCCTTTTCTTATTGTGATTGAATCTTCGAAACTTGCTTTATAACATTTCCCTTTTCTTATTGTCATTCATAATGTCAATTCATGGCATTTCCTAACATTTTGGGATTTGAAATTCCACGTTGAGGGTGGGCGGAGGTGATTCGGACGTTGGGATTATCCATGGATGGATTAATTGTCGTTAACAGGCCCTTGGATGCACGTTTATGGGCTTCAGCTCTGGTCTCAATTGGAATCAAGAAAATTGATTAAGTAGCAACAATTTCGAAATGTTGAGGGGATAGGATGAGAAAATTTCCAATGATGGACGAATTCCGATCTGCAAGGCAATTCCGATCTCTCTAATTCTTAGTATGCGGAATGGGCTTTCTGTCTCCGGGTTCCAATGCAACAATAGGTATCACTGACGCGACGCGAGGAGAGCCAGGTTATAACATTGCCTGATTCATCAAAAAGGGATCCACGGACTTGCCAAGGATTTGTCCCGTTTGCAGCGACCGGTTGCGGGGTCCAGAAAAATGGAGGGCTCATCCTAGCGAGCAAACTCAAAAACTGTTAATGATCTTAGACCAGCAGGAATTTACGCAATACCTTGACATTATAGTATGATGTCCCTTCCGGGTACAAGAGACTTTAAGCAAACACCACATGCAACAAGAGGACCGGGAGTTGAAACACTTAAGTGATATAGGAAGTGTATCCTGAGCTCGAGCTCCTTTTATCGTCGGTACTCTAGTGACTTTTCTTGGTTTACCCCGATAAATGAAGAAATCTTTACTGATTCATTACTTGTGACAGAATAATTGAGATCATAAGAAGAGAGAAGACAGAGAAATTATTATTCTTGAGAAAAATTAATCACACTTGATTGATCCCAACAGTCAACACTTGATTGAATGGCAACAGCTCGATAATTTAAGGAGCTTTCCATGGAACGAAGAACTGTTACATGCTAAAACCAGAGGAAGGCAAGAAGAACACGAACTCGATCAGGGCATTTTCTTCTATGGAAACTATGACGGGGAAGATGGATCACCTACTTCCGACGTGTACATTGATGTCACTAATTAAGTCACTATTTATTACCCTCAGTTTTGGTACGGGGAGATTGTGTTTGTCCCCCCAAGCGGATATATAAAATAGGACACAATTAACGTATAGAGTAAATCTCAGAAAATTTTAAAAGTTAATCGTCTAGTCTGTCAATTAGGGATTCGCCTAGTTCCTATTCCAAATTTATAATCCACCATATGATAAACTACGGGTGCTATTACCTTAATTAATCACTCCTTGTCCACTAATTTTTACTAAAATACCCCAAATCAACTAAAATTAGTAAATTGCCCCTAATTAGCCAAGAGTTAGTAAATTATCTTTAATTATCCGAAGTTACTCATTTATCCTCAAATAACTAATTATCAAATTAGCTAAAGCCAAGTAATTACCAATTCGCCAACCCAAATTTACCAATTTACCCTTAATGGTCAATTCACTAAATTACCCCTATTGGCGAGTTTACCAAATTGGCTCTATTGGCAAATTACTAAAATTTATCCAAGAATAGCCAAATCCAAGCCTCAATAGTCAATTTCTTGAATTTACCTTGAATTGGACAAAATTACCGAATCACCCCTAATTCGTCCAAAAATAAAAATAAATTACACCTAATTATCCAAATAATCACCCATTTAGCCTAAACAGTTCTATAATTAACTACCGAAGCAAGGATTATGAGGTAAACTCACGTATTTTAGGTGCAATTAACCGTGATTGTTTGCGGCGGGCCTATTATTTCACATAATTTGTGACCCAAAACGCATGAATGGCCAGGTACTTCACGACACGACTTGACACTACGCAATGGCGGCGACGACGGCTTTCCAACGAACTCCGGCGGGTCGCTGGCAAGGTTCCGACGACGCTTCGGTGAGATGGCCAGGCACCAGGGCGAGCAGAGGCGCCGGCGAGCTGAATCCAAGCCGATTCGAGCTGGGTCGGTTTGGGCTGCGCCGGGGGTGGCGAGAGGCTCTGTGGACGGCATCTGGGGTCGCTGAGGTGGCGTCGGGGCCGGGGGAAAGGTCAGTGGCGCGAGGTGGCGAGGTCTGGTCGAGGTTGGCCTCGGTTCGTCCCGAACGGTGGAGCTCCGGCGAGGCGAAAAATGGGGGAAGCTTGGCCGCGAGCAAATCGGCGTGGGCAACTGCCGAGACTCTTGCCGGAGGTCTCAGGGCATTGAATCCGACGTCGAGGTGGCGCCTGAGGGCCCTCGCCGCGACAACGAGCCGAGACGATGAGCTAAGCTGGGTTCGTGGCCTCGGTCCGGCTAACAGGGGACCAGGGATCGCGATTAGGGCTTCTCACGGCACGGCGGCGTCCACGAACAACACAGCCGTGGCGGCGAGCTACGACCATCAAGGCGAAGTCTCCCTGGCCGAGCTGGTGTGGTTCACGGTCAAACGGCGAGACGGCGTCCCCGGAGAAGACGATGAACAGTCCTCTGGCCAAGGGTTGCGGGGGAGAGAGAGAGAGAGAGAGAGAGATGGGGGTGAGCTGGCACGAGGGGGCCGCGCGTGGGCCCCATCCGCGCCCACGGGTGCCAGGTGGCAGGGGAAGAGCTGAGGTGGAGTCAAGGTGGGGGGCGAGTTGACTGGGCCCGGCAGAAGGTCAAAATATAAGGAAAATAAGGGGAAAAAAGAAGAAAAGAAGGAAAATAAAGAAAAATAAGGAGAGACCAGAAATTGGGGAGGATCGATCCAAATTTAAATATTTTAGGCGAAATTGAGTAAAATTTTTAAAATTTGAGTCTCCAAAACATCCAAAAACGGGCCATCACACGGCATTTTTCGTTTATGAAATTACTTCAAGTTGAACATATGTTGTGTTTCGTTTATTTTCACAACATTAAATTTTTGAAAACAAAAAACTGATATTGTTGTGATGTAAATTACAATGGAATCTATTAGCAATACTAAGCAACGTAATTCCCAGAGGTGACAAGGTGATCCATGTATCCCAAGCAATTATATGTGGGATGATTTGAATACCAGAGTTGGCAATGGTGGATAAGGGCAAAGGGCTCAAACAAGTGTGGCTTCTAGCAAGCTTCCAGGGTGATAAAAGGTACATGAATGAATTGAATTGCATACTAAACAGTGGAAGAGCATGCTGAAGCCTCTCTAATGTAGCGAGAAGCTTTGTCCAAGAACTTCAAAGTTGAGGCTTAGCTCAAGCTAGAGCACTAAGTATACCCAAAGGACAAAACTATGAACTTAATATGGAATGGATTAAAGTAGATAATACCTCAGGTAAGTGTATTTAGAGACGTCATATTAGTGATCAAGGACTCTAGAGTGAAGTTATCCAAATTTGAGTTGGCTAGAGATTTGGTCGTGGAAGATAGGAGTCACTCCATATGGCAGATACATAGATCAATTTCCCATTTATGTTTTACTAAATATTAAATTTCTTAAGCCCTGAAATTCATATTTCATAAGCATCGACTGTAGAGCCACCAACATCGACTATAGAGGCACTCGATGGGCACGCAATCGTTAGTCCCGGCAGGAACATGCGAGTGCCCAGTGAGAACTTTGGCATGAAATACAACGCGAGGCCAAATAGTTTGAGGAGTTCTCTAAACGGAGCAAGGAGCTGCACCGAGGCAAGGGCAGTAAGAGCTTGAATAGAGCCTCCTTGGGTACGGAAACTATAGCAGCCCAACCAAGCCTGAATATTCGACTTGCAGATTGGGTCAATTTCTGGGGAAGAGTGGAGTCCTCTTTCCATATGTACACGGGCATTATGGATGGGCTACATTGGATGATACACCGAGTCCGTCTCGTGTACGTTGGTTCCGGAGTTCCTTTCATCTCGACTACGCCATCTAACGGATCATCTTGGACCAAATTTTTCTCCCCAAAAAAGAAATGTGGGACAGGTAGCAGAGTGCACTTTCCTCGTGAAGTTGATATTATGGGCTCTTCATAAAACTGGACAAGTCCTATCTTGTCCTTTCTTGTGCCCAGAAAATTGATGTTTCACGCGGTTGAAGTAATTGACGGGGTCTAACCCGATACATCTCGGCCCATAGATCACGGGGCGAAATGCATCCCTTTTGTCCATTTTATCTCTCGAGAGCTAGAACACATGCCACGTATCATGAACGAGGTCTATGGTCAGATTTAGTGAACATCGCCTCATGCATCCATCAGGTACCCAAAGGATGTCCATGATTGAATTTGGACAGGTGGAGAAGCCAATCTCAGGGATACAAGGAATTTCATGCGGGGGTTATATGCGATAATCACGTCTCATGTTCTTCGGTCTAGAGAACCATGAGGGGTAATCCCAGCTTTCGGAAGCATAACTATTTCCTCTGTACAAACCCTAGCAAATATAATACTGTAAAAAAGCAGCAACCTATGTAATCGAGGATAAATAAATCTAGTGCTTTAGACAACATTCATAACAAGATAGAGATGTGACTGTCATATCACATTTCAGCAACGCGTTAAGTATATTTAAATAGACCGGCTTTATTAAGGTGGGGGTAAATCTGCCCGCAAGTCCACAGTAAAAGGTCATTTCTGATGTTTGTAACAGATTTTCTTTTTTCAACATCATTTTCATTGAAAGCAACGTAGTGACTTAGGATTTCCCCGTCAATCACGCAAAACTAGATACATTTTCTTAACCAAAGTACCTTTTTATTTTCAAAAAAGATATTGGGTAGTACACATAGAAAAATTAGCCTTTGCAGATGGCACGGGGCAAGCAAAGGTGGTAGATCCAAACTATGGTAAGCTTCATTGGTACCAGTAATTCGTCCAGAGATATTACAAATGACACAAGGTAACGGTGAAATTCCAAAGTAAGTTCTTGCCAACCATGAAAACATCGTCATGGATCAATTATCTCGGCCATGCCAAATGATGAAAATGTGAGCCAAAACTCATCCACCTAAAAATTACTTTTCCGTCTATTAATTTACTGTATGGTCCTGTAGCGGGAAAAGGAAATAGGTTAATTTCACAGTGTACTGTAATAATGGTACCTATAAAATAATAGCAAAAGACATGATATATTGTCTTGCAAATACCATTGATCAATATGTCATCAGTCAAAAGCTGTCTATTACGTTTACTTGGACTTTGATACATTTGGGGACAAAGACCTAGCTGCAAGTCTTGGTCTTCTCGTATTGTAGCCCAGACTCGGTCAATTGGGCGAGTCCAGTCATCAAAAGAGACGAGAGCTTGGAAAGCTGTGGAGATAGCGATAGCATGCATGCCAACATCTGCAATTTAGAGGCTTGACAGTTGACATGAGTCGAATATTGGCTGAACTAAAGCGATGCTTGGCCATAGACGTGTTAAGGCAGAGAGTGGAAAATGGCGAGATGGGATTAAGCGGCTTCATTAAAGTGGTCACTCTATTGCTTGACTGTGATAAGGGTTCTCCTTGAAAGGCAAATGCTGGAATTTAACACTTATCTCTCGAATCTCACATCGAATATGTGGAAGCTCTCGATATTATTCATAAGTAAGATTCACCCAAACACTTGCCGCTTTGGGAAATACTCAAAACACTTTTTTTTTCCGGAGTTTCAGTTCATGTAGAACAGGTCATAAGACATGGCATATGCTAAGAGGAACAAATAAGCCGAGCTTTCTTTTTGGCCTTTTTCAGAACAATAAGTGGGGTGGCCGGACCTGGTGTAAGCCTAGCTTTCTGACTTTTGTAGTTTCTATTTCAAAATTCTGTGTCCTCCAAAACTTCGTGGTTGAAGGCATAAATCTCCTGCTTGAATCTTCAGCCGAAATTGTAACCGTGTCATATGCCGATAAGTGAACCGTCAACTCTGCCGCCATGCTAAATAAGCAGTTGTAGATATGAACACCCAATCATGATGATCTAATTCAATTTGGGATTTCCTCATACAGGTTGAATCTCCAGCATTTTTAGCGAGCTTAAGAAGATAACAATTTCGTGTTTGACTGTGTAATTATGTATCCTGTCATTGCTCCGCATGATAATTTAATCTCTTGCTCGTCGATATATATTAGAAACCTTTTAGGCAAGATATGCCGATCACCATATCACTTTCGGTTCTAAACTTTCTTATATGAGATGCCTCATTAAGAGCTCCCTTTCTTATTGTGACTGATATAATTCTATGACAGAAAATGTCAATCTTGATCTCGGCTGGATCGTACAAGTTCCGAAATGAACGGACAATTCGCGATAACACCAGAGACACATGGAGGATCGAGCAGGTTGTATAGCCATTATTTTAAAGTATGCATCGCACCATTAAAGTGAAGAAATTATTGGCCTTCTCTGATAATCCACTGCAACAGGAGAATGGAGGGAGCTATGTCCTCATATTACCGTAAATTGTTAAATTACAGATACAAAGTGGAGTCAGTACGATTTACTCCCGTATTGCTGAAGCCCGAAAATTACACTCTACATCTTCACAATTTTGAGGAACTCGTGTCGTTAAAACTACCTTTGTTGAGCTTTCCAACTGAATCGTTCCTGATACAAGGGTTGCTTTGCGTTAACGAATCCATCAACAGTCTAATGAAATTTGGCTGGAATGATTCCCTTTCCGATATAAAGAGATTGAAGGATTTCGCTTGTCAAAAAACAAAATGAGAGGGAGCTGACTGCAGATATACTCTTTAACCGAAGTGTAAGTTGCAATGTCACCCCCATTGTACTCTTACTTTTGCATTTAAGCCCCAACCTTTCGATGGTAGCTTATTGTCCCACAGAATCGCTTTATTCCTCTTCAACTCGAAATCACCTTTATTGCTTAACTATGTCCTACCTCTATGTTGAATAAGCATTTTTTGGGGCTTTTTCCATCAGTACGAACATGAGACCATGATAAGTGTAAGGTGGTGGACACATGGCAAGCAAAAGTGATGGGTCCGAACCATGGTAATATCGTCGATACGGCTAGTTTGTGCGGTGGTCATTGCAAATGGTATAGAGGTAGTAACGAAATTTCTAATCTTGAAATTCTGGCCGACCATGAAAATGTCACCGTCAATCAATTGTTTCTGGCCATGCCGAAGGCTGAAAATATGAGCCAAAACTCATCCTTCTCATAATTAACTATATTGATTTTCATGGCATGTGCCACAAGCTGAAAAGAAGATAATTTCATGATGTCTCTTAATAATGATATTTGACCAAGAGCTCGTCGTCCACGAAGGGGTATTAATCAATAAACTTATTAGCCTGTGACATGACATATCTTTTCGAACATACCAATTGTCCAAACGTCATCAATCGAAAGCTCTTTATCGACATTGATTGGAGTATTTGAATATGCGGACGGAGACGAAGCTGCAAGTCTTGGTCTTCTGGTATCGTAGCCATGACTCAGTCAACTACTAGCTGAAGACAAAAGAAGAGACTAATTTCCAATAATTATCGTCTGAATTCGAGTCAATCCTGTGTATGCCTTCCAAAATCGATACGATCACATTTCGATTTATGTTGAGTTGGATTCAAATTAATGAATTTATGATCATGTTGTCCAAACTCTCAATTACCGTCATTTCTGGAAACTGTTTTTCCAATAAGAATAAATATCCACAAAAGAAAAATGAGGATACAAAATACTTAGTAGCAATAAAAAATACTGGGCCATAGCCACTAAGACGGTGCCGATTGGTCGTATCGAGAGTTCGTGATAGCTAGATATACTGCAAGCACTAGCAGGCATATCTTCCTCACATTTTTCTCTTAGACCATCTCCGCTCCTCAATCGCAATGGGAAGATCAACTACAACTTTCTCGTTTTCTTTGCTTGCTTCTTTAGCTTTAGGATTTGTCCTTGTGGTTCAAGCCCAACAAAATCCAGGTATCTCTCTCTCTCTCTGAGTGATGAATATATTTTGTGAGTGATAAGAACATTAAAAGATTGAATTCTGGCAAAATATTGGCTCACTCGATATATCAGATATTAAACCCAGGATTCGCAGTCCAAAAAATAGTTCATCAGGTTCAGAAAAGCGCGCATACATGAAGGACTTCTGGCCTAAGTAGTGACTAAATCTGTAAATGGTCTGCTATGTTAGCATGACGTGCTTGGAAAAAAGGAGAGAAGATAGAGGGACGACAAAATTTGAGGGATCGAAGAATTGAGAACACTTTAACTTCCATATTATAAAGAATTTAATTCTTGGACATTCTCGACCCCGATTTTTATCTCCCCTTTAACACAGAGTGACAGTTTCCTATCTCGTGGTTTAAGCTTCTTACAATGTTATTTTCCCCATCCAAGATGTCAAGAGATGTTGGTCATTTTATTGTCTCTAGCCATTCATTAGTTATGAGGTTGTAATGAAACAACATTATTCATTCTCACTTGATTTGGCGTCACAATGTCGGGACCTTAGCGAACTTGTTTCAACATTCGGATGGAAAAACTGCCGCCCCCGTCTCATTGAGTTTTTCATTTTTTTTCTAATATAAGGTTTTATTAGCATCGATTGTGGGGCACCCAATGCATACACCGAAGAGCAAAACAATATTACATACGTAACAGATGAAGGGTTCATAGAGTCTGGAAAGAACATGCAGATATCCATGGAGGTCATGGATGAAAATTATCTACTGTTGTCGAGGAATATGAGGACTTTTCCCGATGGAATAAGGAATTGCTACACTTTAAGACCAGATCGAGGCAAGAACAACACCTATCTAATTCGGGCATCATTTCGGTACGGGAACTATGATGGGAAGAACCAGGCTCCTTCGTTCGACCTATATATCGACGTTAATTATTGGGCCACTGTGGACTACTCAAAATATCTATATGAAGAAATCATGTACGTGTCCCAGGCAGATGATATACAAGTCTGTCTTGTGAATACTGGCAATGGTGTGCCCTTCATTTCGGCATTGGAACTGAGAGCTTTTGATGATGATGGCATCTACCGATTGGCGTCTGGATTCTTGGAACTCGATGCGCGAGAGGACATCGGAGGAAGCTCGGACTCTTACTTCAGGTGATCAGTTAATTTTTACATT
This sequence comes from Melaleuca alternifolia, assembly GCA_019926035.1. NCBI lineage: Eukaryota > Viridiplantae > Streptophyta > Magnoliopsida > Myrtales > Myrtaceae > Melaleuca > Melaleuca alternifolia. The sequence goes on from JAGKPW010002136.1 coordinate 1,345,528, forward strand.
CATATGTATAGTGATCATAGTAAAAGGAGATCCCGTTTTCTTTTTTCTTTTTTATTGAATTTAGCGATTTTGCTATAGAAGGCACATGTATCCAGTTTAACTGGAAAAATAAGGCCGACCAAATTGGTAAAGATTCAAATGTGTGAAAGACCAAAAGGGGGCACCACCCAAGAAAAAATTGAGAAAAGACACCAAAAAAAGGCATTAGGTCCAAGGAAAAAATAAAGTTACTTGAAAATTTTTAATATAAGCTAAGTATAATTAGAATTTCACATATTAATAAAAAAACACTTAAGTTACTCCAGCATAATAAGCGGACTGATTGATTTATTTAAGGAAAAAAGAATTCAACGTCATTGCAAAGATAATCAGAATATAATCACTGTTATTTTTTGCTTTAAGATGCACATAAATATCCAATAAGCTCATAAGCATTACATACTATGATAAAGGTTTGAAATGAGAACCTTACTAATTATTTACTAAAAACGTTAGTGTTGTAGTAAGTTATTGGTGACAAATAAATATCAAGTCATGTGGTAAGAGGATCTTCTATCTTCCATTTTAAGGGAAAACAATACATACATATATATATATATATATATATGATAAAGGTTTGAAATGAAATCCAGTTGTATGTACAGACAGGCTACAAGTCCGTGGCCACTAACTTCACTTGGTGACTCTAATCAACTGCACATCATATTGCAAATTTCAAGTTTTGCATCACATCCCCAACGAGATGTTCTGATTTCTTTATGTTCAACCAAAGCATCGGTTTTCGCTAGTGACGCGTTGAATATGGTAAATTCAATAGTTATGTTGCATATTCATATGAACAGGCATCTGTTGGTCCATAGTCAGTTGCTTAATTGTTTGGTCTTAAACTGTTTGTGAAAATGCCTAACTCAGGTACCCTGATGATGTTTACGATCGGATCTGGGAAACTCGAAACTATGATGACTGCATCTTTCTGAACACAATATCTACCATTGATTCATCTGAAAATAATAATGTGTATAAGGTTCCCAATGAAGTTCTTCGGACAGCTCAAAGTGCAATGAATGCCAGTACTTCCTTATCTATAATATGGACACCTTCGAGCTTTGCAGGGAAACGAATTTTGTATTTTCATTTCGTCGAGATTGAGAGACTGACAAGCAACCTCCAGAGGGAGTTCACAATTTCCATAGATGATAATCAATTCACAAAGACGGTGAGGCTTGAATACTTGAAACCAGTGGTTGTAGTTTCCACTCCGGTTAGCGGGTCGCCCATCACCTTCTCGATTTATTCAACAAATAAGTCTAGAAATCCACCAATCCTCAATGCCTTGGAATTATATATTGTTGGTAATCTTCCAAATGTACCCACATCACAAGATGATGGTACGCTTCTGTTCTTTCACATATTGTTATTGTCACTTTTAACATATCTATCTTTTCCTCTAAATATTATATATTTTTTGTGATTTAAACCATAGTGAAAGCTATTATTGATATCAAAGCATCGTATAAGAAAGAAAGCTGGCAAGGTGATCCTTGTGTACCAAGTAAATACACATGGGCTGGTCTAAATTGTGGCTACGACAATCCTCCAAGGATTATATCATTGTGAGTCCCCTAGCACTATTTCTTGAATATTGATTTTTCAGGTGAAACATAAAAGATATCTTGTTTGTCATAAAAACTGGAAGTTTTTTGTATCAAAGAGAAAGACCATTTAAGATCAATGCGGCCCTCCCAAAGTGAATCCTCCATGGGATGATGACTTTCTTGTAGTGGGTGTGAAATTAAGAATAGTTTATGAGCTCTCTCCGATATCACGGTGAGATTTCTTAATCACCTACGTTTTTCCAATTTTTTACTTTAGTGTTTCAAATTGCGTTGTGTATCAGCAACTATTTGGTACTCTTTTAGGTACTCTAGGTCCAAAAATAGCCATAAACTATAGAACAAGGAGATAGTGAGACCCATGCAAGGAATCTAAGTGACGCTTATGAAAGGTCTTCTGGTAATGTTTACACCAGGAGGACCTAAAAGATTTTCATTCTCAGGAATTGATTGCACAAACTTTTCTTGATTGTAGCAAAAAAATGCTGCTTCTAGGAAGATGGCAATGACAGGATGTTCTATTTTTTGATCTATTATGTTCAGGAAGTTGAGCTCAAGCAATTTGACGGGCAACATAGTCTCGTCTTTTTCACAGCTATCAGCAATGGAATATTTGTAAGTATCACCGGCGTTGACTCTGTTGTGTCTGCACGCTCACTCAGGATTATGCATTCTTTAGGCGTCAACTAATGATTAAATGATTAAGATTGAGCTTTAGGAGACATAGGCTGTTGAAATTTGCCCTAATGTGTGGAAACAAACTGCTTTTGGCTATGGAGCTGCTCAACTTGACATCAGGTGTTCTAAACTTGCTTTTTCCTAGAGATTTGTCCAACAATCAGCTTACAGGAACAATACCGGAAACTTTGGCAAAGTTACCGAATCTTAGAATACTGTAAGTTAATGTGTCTAAGTGAATTAGCAAAAGATTTTGAAGTGGACATATATCTGATCACGGTTAAATTTGCAGAAATTTAAGTGGAAACGACCTGAGTGGATCAGTTCCAGAAGCTCTCAATAAAAGGGCAGTGGACAATACTTTAAGCATGAGGTGCTCTCTCTCTCTCTCTCTGGTGGCAAGACTATCAATATGTTACATTTATTGTGATTAAAAGCAAATAAGAAGGCCAAATTACGATCAGCATATGAGAAAACAATCTGGGCATTTGTTGATAGGAATTTAAGTTCAGCTCCTTTATTCTTGCGGCAGTTTGGCAGGAAACCCGAATCTTTGCCTAGCTGATCATTGCCCGTGGAAGAAGAAACATAATACCATCCTCGTTCCTGTTGTTACGTCAGTTTCAGGCTTTATTTTGGTTCTCTTTGGTGCTTTGGCTGTTATTTGGTTGATTAAACGGAAAAGCAAAGCAGGTAAGCGTTCTTTTCTTGTCCTGTCCACGCAATCTACCCTACATTTGACAACAATCTTGACTTTGGTCCTCTATTGGCACAGTTCTAACTGCAATAGTGTCTATCCGTAGTATCATTTCATAATCACATCAACCTCAGGAATAAAGGAAAGTTGATGTCAATCCTAATTCCCCAATGCTAATAGTCCGAGTTACATAGTGATCACAGGTAAATGGAGAGAAAAGAGAGTCAGGGATCACCACAGCATGGTCGCATCAGCATTACAAAGAGTATATGCATTGTTCGGCTTAACTTAATGAAATTTCTGATTTTTTCTTTCCAAAAGAAACTGTGCTATGCACGGGAAGGACTAATAATAACTTCAGAGTGCAACTTTATACTTAATATTCTGAGGCTCCCTAAAATAAAGTTTGATTGGGCGATCATAAACTTGTCGTTGTAAATTGAGCAAAGAACAATTATCTATTCGATAGCATATTGAAGGCAGGTGACAGAGAATCCCGGCCCAGATCTTTCGATTATTGTCCTCTTCTCCATTAATATAGTTCTCGAAACGGGATCAGAAAAACCCTTCATGTCCTTCACGTCTTTTAATTGTTGCGGACGCAATTACCATGGGAAGTCGTTTTCCTTGAAAGTCTTAGTAGCCGAAGGGGTAGTCGCAGTACTCAGAGGAGCCTTTTTGGTACAGAATCTAGTGAAAGGACGTTGAGATTAAAGAATCGACCTTTCAAGTATGGAGAGATTTCAAGAATCACCGGGAACTTTGGACGAGTGATTGGTGAAGGTGGATTTGGAAAGGTTTATCTCGGTACACTAGATAACGGCACCATGGTTGCTGTGAAGATTCTCTCTGAATCATCAAAGCAAGGGTACAAGGAATTTCAAGCCGAGGTTAGATGCGATGATGCAATCATTCTTCCTTTTAAACTCAACTTATGCTTACACTTACACAGACCTTTGTTTGGAAACTTCCTCTTAGATTATTGTCAGTATGCATTATACTAATGCACACTCATAACACGGCAGGCACAACTCTTAATGGTTGTTCACCACGGAAACTTGGTTTCTCTGTTTGGATATTGCTGTGATTCCAAGCACATGGCTTTAATATATGAATACATGGCTAATGGAAATTTGAGACAACATTTATCAGGTGCGTATTTATGTTCTTTTCTGTTGTTTTCTTTTCTAAAATAATCCCGTGACACTGTTTTCCTTGCTTATAGGTAAAGTTAAGATGCATCCGACAGAGGACCATTCGAAGGTCTTGACGTGGAGTAAGAGACTACAAATAGCTGTGGATGCGGCACAAGGTACATGAATGGGATATCCATAATTTTAGGTTCTTGCCCAACATTGCTTTGGCATTGTTGACATGGTTTTTGCATGGATTTATAGGTTTGGATTATTTGCATAATGGTTGCAAGCCACCCATCCTCCATAGAGACTTGAAGACAACCAACATCTTATTGAACGAAGACTTCCGAGCCAAAATAGCTGATTTTGGTCTCTCAAGAGCATTTGCAACTGAAAACGACTTGTATGTGTCAACTTGTCCTGCAGGCACTCCTGGTTACCTTGACCCCGAGTAATGGCTAAAACTCGATACTATCAATCTAGTTTAGTTGAGGATCTCCATATGCATATAAAAATTGACATTGCCTAGGATTTCATTTTTGATTTAAAGATCCATCATTTTCTTTTTCCTCCCAGGTTTCAATCTTCTGGAAACTTAAATAAGAAGAGTGATGTTTATAGTTTCGGAGTCGTGCTCTTTGAGTTGATCACGGGCCGACCTGCAATAATGAAAAGCCGCGATGGCAGCGCCAGCATGCACATACTTGGATGGTTGATTCCTATTGTTGAAACTGGGGATATACGGAGGATTATGGATCCAAGGTTACAAGGAGGAGAATTCGACATCAACTCGGCTTGGAAAGTAGTGGAGATTGCTATGGCTTGTACGCAATCAACGGCAATTCAAAGGCCGGACATAAATGATGTTTTGGCAGAGTTGAAGGAATCTTTCGTGAGCAAATCAAGTGGTTCTTTTGAAATAACCTCCCCGGAGCTCCAATCTGAGAGTGCCCCAATGGCAAGGTAACAGAACTTCCAATCTAGAAATGCTATCATCTTTGTAGGTAAAAGATTAACTTTTCTCCGCAAATTTGTACTTTTTTTTTGCGTCATCCATTTCCCTTTTCTCGTTGTGATTGAATCTTCAAACCTTGCTTTATAACACTACTATGATTTCTTCCTTTATCACTTCTTTCTGCATTCATAATGTCGATTCATGGCATTTCCTAACATTGTGGGATTTGGAATTCCACGTTGAGGGTGGGCGGAGGTGATTCAGACATTGGGGTTATCCATGGATGGGTTAATTATTGTTAACAGGCCCTCGTTGCATGTTCATGGGCTTCAGCTCAGGTTTCAATTGGAGTCAAGATAACAGATTAAGTTGCAACAATTTCGTAATGTTGAAGGGATAGAATGAGAAAATTTGCAATGAGGGACAAATCATCTTTTTCTCTCTAGTGGTCCTAACACAGTACTTCTCACAAGCAGCCTAGGATATACAGACAAACATTGTTTACAAATTATGGACGCAAGACTTGAGCTTGACTTATGATAATGCATACATTTGCAGCATGTTTATATCTAGATAAACGCAATCCCGATCTCTCTAATTCTTAGTATGCGGAATAGGCTTTCTGTCTCCGGGTTCCAATGCAACAACAGGTATCACTGACGCGAGGAGAGCCAGGTTATAACATTGCCTGATTCATCAAAAAGGGATCCACGAATGTGCCAAGGATTTGTCCCGTCTGTGGCAACCGGTTGCGGGGTCCATAAAAATGGAGGGCTCATCCTAGCGAGCAAACTCAAAAACTGTTAATGATCTTAGATCTAACAGGAATTTGCGCAATACCATAACATAATAGTATGATGTCCCTTCTGAGTACAAGAGACTTTGAGCAAACACCACATGCAACAAGAGGACCAGGAGTTGAAACACTTAGCGATATAGGAAGTGTATCCTGAGCTCGAGCTCCTTTTATCGTCGGGTACTCTAGTGACTTTTCTTGATCTACCACGATAAATGAAGAAAGCTTTACTGATTCATTACTTGTGACAGACTTGTGACAGAATAATTGAGACCATAAGAAGAGAGAAGACAAAGAAATTATTATTTTTGAGAAGGCCAGACGAGAGATGACCGCCTTTAAGTTCTTGAGCTGCTATGGCAGAAATTGGGAATAAATTGACTATTCGAATCTAATTTTTCCGAATTGCAAGTTTTCGTAACTATCGACCGCAGAGCACTTGATACAAACCTCGATGACCGGGCAACCTGGTACTGTGAGGCAGGTTAGGGATACACCGACTTTGGAGAAAGCAAGGACATTGTTAAAAGACCCAATGAATATATACAACGGCAACAGCTCGATAATTTAAGGAGCTTTCCACGGAAGGAAGGACTGTTACACGTTAAAACCAGAGGGAGACAAGAACACGAACTCGATCAGGGCGTTCTTCTTCTATGGCAACTATGACGGGGATGATGGACCACCCACTTTCGACGTGTACATTGATGTTACTGATTAGGTCACTATTTATTACCCTGAGTTTTGGTACGGGGAGATCATGTATGTTCCCCCCAAGCGGATATATAAACTAGCGCACGATAAACTTATAGAATAAATCCTAAGAATTCCTAAAAGTCAATGATCCGTGAATTAGGGATTCGTCCGGATCCTTATTTTAAATTTATAATCCACTGTAAGATAAACTACGGGTACTACCACCTTAATTAACCACTCCTCGTCCACTAATTTTTACTAAAATACCCCAAATCAATTAAAATTAGTAAATTGCCCCTAATTAGCCAAGAGTTAGTAAATTATCTTTAATTACCCGAAATTACTCATTTATCCTCAAACAACTAATTATCAAATTAGCTAAAGCCAAGTAATTACCAAATCGCCGCAACCCAACTTTACCAATTTGCCCCTAATGGTCAATTCACTAAATTGCCCCTATTGGCCAATTTGGCAAATTACTAAATTTATCCAAGAATAGCCAAATCCAAGCCTCAACAGTAAATTTTTCCATGTTATCCATAATTTGCCCCTAATTCGCCTAAAAAAACTAAATTGCACCTAATTATCCAAATGATCACCAGTTTAGCCCAAACAATTCTATAATTAATTACTGAAGCGAATAGCCACCATAATGAAGGATTATGAGGTAAACTCAAGTTATTTAGGTGCGATTAACAGCGACGGTCCACGGCGAGCCTATTAGTTCACATAATTCGTACCCTGAACGCACGAATGGCCTAGTACTTCGCGGCACAACTCGGCGCTACGCAATGGCGTCGATGACAGCTTTCCAGCGAACTCTGACAGGTTGCCGGCATGTTCCGACGACGCTTCGGCGAGACGGCCAGGCACCAGGGCGAGCAGAGGCGCCGGCGGGCTGGGTCCAAGCCGGTTTGAGCTGGGTCGGTTTGGGCTGCGCCGGGGGTGGCGAGGGGCTCTGTGGATGGCTTTTGGGGTCGCCGAGGTGGCGTCGGGGCCGGGGAAAAGGTCGGTGGCGCGAGGTGGCGAGGTCTGGTTGCGGTTGGCCTCGGTTCGTCCCGAACAGTGTAGCTCCGGCGAGGGGAAAAATAGGGGAAGATTGGCCGCGAGCAAATCGGCGTGGGTAACGGCCGAGACTCGTGCCGGAGGTCTCAGGGCTTTGAATCCGGCGTCGAGGTGGTGCCTGAGGGCCCTCGCCGAGACAACGAACCGAGACGATGAGCTAAGTTGGTTCGTGGCCTCGGTCCGGCGAACAGGGAACCAGGGATCGCGATTAGGGCTTCTCACGGCACGGCGGCGTCCACGACCAGCACAGCTGTGGCGGCGAGTTAAGACGACCGAGGCAAAGTCTCCCGGGCCGAGCTGGTGTGGTTCCCGGTCAAACGGCGAGACGGCATCCCCAGAGAAGACGATGAATAGTCCTCTGGCCAAGGGTTTCCGGGAAGTGAGAGAGAGAGAGATGGGGGCGAGCTGGCACGAGGGGGCACGAGGGGGCCGTGCGTGGGCCCCATCCACGCCCACGGGTGCCTGGTGGCAGGGGAAGAGCTGAGGTGGAGTCAACGGTGGGGGGCGCGTTGACTGGGCCCGGCAGAAGGTCAAAATAGAAGGAAAATAAGGGGAAAAAAGAAGAAAAGAAGGAAAATAAAGAAAAATAAGGAGAGACCAGAAATTGGGGAGGATCGATCCAAATTTAAATCTTTTAGGCGAAATTGAGTAACTTTTTTTAAAAATTTGAGTCTCCAAAATATCCAAAAACGGCCCGTCACATGGCATTTTTCGTTTTTGAAAATTACTTCAAGTTGAAAGTATGTTGTGTTTCGTCTATTTTCACAATATTAAAATTCTTGAAAACAAAAAACAGATATTGTTGTGGTGTAAATTACAATGGATTCTATCAACAATACTAAAGCAACTTAATTGCCAGAGGTGACAAGGTGATTCATGTGTCCCAAGCAATTATATGTGGGTTGATTTGAATACCAGAGTTGGCAATGGTTGATAAGGACAAAGGGCTCAAACAAGTGTGGCTTCTAGCAAGCTTCTAGGGTGATAAAAGGTACATGAATGAATGGAATTGCATACTAAATAGTGGAAGAGCATGCTGAAGCCTCTCTAGTGGGAAGCTTTGTCTGAGAACTTCAAAGTTGAGGCTTAGCTCAAGCTAGAGCACTAAGTATACCCAAAGGACAAAACTATGAACTTAATATGGAATGGATTAAAGTGGACAATACCTCAAGTAAGTGTATTTAGAGATGTCATATTAGTGAGCGAGGACTCTAGAGTGAAGTTATCCAAATTTGGGTTGTCCAGAGATTTGGTCGTGGAAGATAGGAGTCACTCCATATGGCAGATACATAGATCAAATTCCCATTTATGTTTTACTAAATAGTAAATTTCTTAAGCCCTGAAATTCATATTTCATAAGCATCGACTGTAGAGCCATCAATATCGACTATAAAGCCACTCGATGGGCACGCAATCGTTAGTCCCGACAGGAACATGCGAGTGCCCAGTGAGAACTTTGGCATGAAATACGACGCGAGGCCAAATAGTATGAGGAGTTCTCTAAACGGGGCAAGGAGCTGCACCGAGGCAAGGGCAGTAAGAGCTTGATTAGGGCCCCCTTTGGTACGGAAACTATAGCTGCCCAACCAAGCCTGAATATTCGACTTGCAAATTGGGTCAATTTCTGGGGAAGAGTGGACTCCTCTTCCCATATGTACAAGGACATTATGGATGTGCCCACAGGGGCTGATACACGGAGTCCGTCTCGTGACCGTTGGTTCTGGAGTTCCTTTCATCTCGACTACGCCATCTAAGGGATCATCTTGGACCAAATTTTTCTCCTCGAAAAAGAAATGTGGGACAGGTAGCAGAATGCACTTTCCTTGTGAAGTTGATATTATGGACTCTTCATAAAACTGGACAAGTCCTATCATGTCCTTTCTTGTGCCCAGAAAATTGATGTTTCACGCGGTTGAAGTAATTGACGGGTCTAACCCGATGCATCTCGGCCCATAGATCACGGGGCGAAATGCATCCCTTTTGTCCATTTTATCTCTCGAGAGCTCGAACACATGCCACGTATCATGAACGAGATCTATGGTCAGATTTAGTGAACATTCGCCTCATGCATCCATCAGGTACCCAAAGGATGTCCATGATTGAATATGGACAGGTGGAGTAGCCAATCTCAGGGATACAAGGAATTTCATGCGGGGGTTATATGCGATGATCACGTCTCATGCTATTCTTCGGTCTAGAGAACCATGAGGGGTAATGCCAGCTTTCGGAAGCATAACTATTTCCTCTGTACAAACCCTAGCAAATATAATATTGTAAAAAAGCAGCAACCTATGTAATCGAGGATAAACAAATCTAGTGCTTTAGACAACATTCATAACAAGATAGAGATGTGACTGTCGTATCACATTTCCGCAACGCGTTAAGTATATTTAAATAGACAGGCTTTATTAACGTGTGGTAAATCTGCCCACAAGTCCACAGTAAAATGTCATTTCTGATGTTTGTAACAGATTTTCTTTTTTCAACATCATTTTCATTGAAAGCAACGTAGTGACTTAGGATTTTCCCATCAACCACGCAAAACTAGATAAATTTTCTCAACCAAAGTACCTTTTTATTTTCAAAGAAGATATTGGGTAGCACACACAGAAAAATTAGCCTTTGCAGATGACATGGGGCAAGCAAAGGTGGTAGATCCAAACTATGGTAAGCTTCATTGGTACCAGCAATTCGTTCGGAAATATTACAAACGACACAAGGTAATGGTGAAATTTCAAAATAAGTTCTTGCCAACCATGAAAACATTGTCATGGATCAATTATCTCGGCCATGCCAAATGATGAAAATGTGAGCCAAAACTCATCCACCTAGAAATTACTCTTCCTTCTATTAATTTACTGTATGGTCCTGTAGCGGGAAAAGGAAATAGGTTAATTTCACAGTGTACTGTAATAATGGTACCTATAAAAAAATAGCAAAAGACATGATATATTGTCTTGCAAATACCATTGATCAATATGTCATCAGTCAAAAGCTGTCTATTACGTTTACTTGGACTTTCATACATTTGGGGACAAAGACCTAGCTGCAAGTCTTGGTCTTCTCGTATTGTAGCCCAGACTCGTTCAATTGGGCGAGTCCAGTCATCAAAACAGACGAGAGCTTGGAAAGCTGTGGAGATAGCTATAGCATGCATGCCACGATCTGCAATTAAGAGGCTTGACAGTTGACATGAGTCGCATATTGGCTGAACTAAAGCGATGCTTGGCCATAGACGTGTTAAGGCAGAGAGTGGAAAATGGCGAGATGGGATTAAGCGGCTTCATTAGAGTGGTCACTCTATTGCTTGACTGTGATAAGGGTTCTCCTTGAAAGGCAAATGCCGGAATTTAACACTTACCTCTCGAATCTCACATCGAATATGTGGAAGCTCTCAATATTATTCATAAGTAAGATCCACCCAAACACTTACCGCTTTGGGGAAATACTCAAAAAACTCTTTTTTTTTCCAGAGTTTCAGATCATGTAGAACAGGTCATAAGACATGGCATATGCTAAGAGGAACAAATAAGCCGAGCTTTCTTTTTTGCCTTTTTCAGAACAGTAAGTGGGGTGGCCGGACCTGGTGTTAGCCTAGCTTTCTGACTTTTGCAGTTTCTATTTCAAAATTCTGTGTCCTCCAAAACTTCGTGGTTGAAGGCATAAATCTCATGCTTTAATCTTCAGCCGAAGTTGTAACTGTGTCATATGCCAATAAGTGAACCGTCAACTCTGCCGCCATGCCAAATAAGCAGTAGTAGATATGAACATCCAATCATGATGATCTAATTCAATTTGGGATTTCCTCATACAGGTTGAATCTCCAGCATTTTTAGCGAGCTTAAGAAGATAACAATTTCTTGTTTGACTGTGTGATTATGTATCCCGTCATTGCTCCGCATGATACTTTAATCTCTTGCTCTTCGAAATATATTAAAAACCTTTTAGGCAAGATATGCCGATCACCATATTACTTTCGGTTCTAAACTTTCTTATGTGAGATGCCTCATTAAGAGCTCACTTTCTTATGTGACTGATATAATTCTATGACAGAAATGTCAATCTTGATCTCGACTGGATCGTACAAGTTCCAAAATGAACGGACGATTCGCGATAACACCAGAGACACGTGGAGGATCGAGCAGGTTGTATAGCCATTATTTTAAAGTATGCATCGCACCATTAAAGTGAAGAAATTATTGGCCTTCTCAGATAATCCACTGCAACAGGAGAATGGAGGGAGCTATGTCCTCATATTACCGTAAATTGTTGAATTACAGATACAAAGAGGAGTCAGTACGATTTACTCCCATATTGCTGAAGCCTGAAAAACACACTCTATATCTTCACAATTTTGAGGAACTCGTGTCGTTAAAACTACCTTTGTTGAGCTTTCCAGCTGAATTGTTCCTGTTACAAGGGTTTCTTTGCGTTAACGAATCCATCTTCCCTTTCCGATATAAAGAGATTGAAGGATTTCGCTTGTCAAAAAACAAATTGAAGAGGGAGCTGACTGCAGATATACTCCTTAACCGAAGTGTCAGTTGCAATGTCACCCCCATTGTCTTCTTACTTTTGCATTTAAGCCCCAACCTTTCGATGGTAGCCTATTGTCCCGTAGAATCGCTTTAACCCTCTTCAACCTGAAATCACCTTTATTGCTTAACCAAAATTTTTCTTTTCCTATGAATGATATTGACTAGTGCAAATTACCAAATTAACCTTCCATAATGACGCATAAAAAGGGAAAGTGGTCGGCCTGATCCATGGTTAGATTCCTTGGTATCGATGGTTTGTTTGGTGGTTATTATAGATGACAGTAGAGATATCAAAGAAATTTTGGAGCTAGAAATTCTTATGTACCATGAAAACATTGTTGTCAATCTATTAGTTCTGGCCATGCCAAATGCCGGAAATTTGAGCTAAACTCATCCTCCCAACATTCACTCTTCCTTATTATAATTTACCATATTTGTTTTCCTGGTAGATGCCTCCATATGGAATAAAGAAGATGATGATTTTATGGTAATCATGATATTTAAAAAATAAATTAGCGCATAATATGATATATTGCTTCAGATTTACTGATGGTCAATGTGTCATCAATCTGAAAAGCTGTGTACTAAGATTGATTGTGGTCCTTGGACTTGGACACATGTTGAGGAAGACCCAGCTACGTCTTGGTCTTCTTGTATTGTAGCCATGACACTGTCAATATAAACTGGAGAAACTTCGATGGGCCACTCCAATAACAATAAGCTCGGCGTGGAAAGGTGTGAAGATAGGGACGTCATGAGCTTCTTCGTTTGCAATTATGAGGCTAGAAATATGCCACGTTCAGCTTAACTGAAGGAATGTTTAGCCACATATACAACAAGCCAAAAAGTAAAAAAATTGGGAGATGGAATAATACGAGGGGTGACTGGACTGTCTGGAAATGTAGCTATCTCCACAACGTGTTAACTACATTTGAGTATACAGCCTTATTCATGAATTAAGGGTACTTTTATATGTTTCTAATAGACTTCTTTTAAAATTTCATTCTCATGCCTTACCGTTTCTTGGGTCAACCATATATAACCTAATAGATTTTCTTAACCAATTTTTTTCTTTTCCCATGAATGATACTAACTAGTGTAGATAACCAAATTAACATTCCATAATGACGCATAGAAAGGGAAAGTGGTCGGCCTGAGCCATGGCTAGGTTCGTCAATATCGATGGTCTATTTGGTGGTCGTTATAAATGACAGAAAAATGTCAAAGAATTTTTGGAGCTAGAAATCCTTGTCTACCATAAAATATTGTTGTCAATCAGTTAATTTTGGCCATGCTAAATGCCGAAAATTAGAGTTAAAACTCATCCTCCCTACATTCACTCTTCCTTATTATAATCTACCATATTGGTTTTCATGGCGGATGCCTCCAAATGAATAGAAGATGATGATTTCACGATGTACGGTAATCATGATATATAAAAAATAAATTAGTGCATAATATGATATATTGTTTTTGGCCATGCCAAAGGCTGAAAATATGAGTCAAAACTCATCCTTCTCATAATCAAGTATATTGGTTTTCATGGAATGTGCCACAAGCTGAAAAGAAGATAATTTCACGATGTCTCTTATTAATGATATTTGAGCAAGAGCTAGTCGTCCCCGAAGGGGTGTTATCAATCAATAAACTTATTAGCCCGTGATATGACATATCGTTTCGAACATACCAATAGCCCAGACGTCATCAATCAAAAGCTCTCTGTCGACATTGATTGGAGTATTTGGACGTGGATACACATGTAGTCGTAGACGCAGCTGCAAGTCTTGGTCTTCTGGTATCCTAGCCATGACTCAGTCAACTACTAACTGAAGACAGAAGAAGAGACTAATCTCTAATAATTATCGTCTAGATACGGGTCAATCCTGTATATGCCTTCCAAAATCGATCGATATGATCACTTTTCGATTTATGTTGAGTTGGATTCAAATTAATGAAATTTATGATCAAGTTGTCCAAACTCTCAATTACCGTCATTTCTGGAACCTGTTTTTCCAATAAGAATACATATCCACTAAACAAAAATGAGGATACAAAATACATAGTAGCAATAAAAAGTACTGGGCCATAGTCACTAAGATGGTGTTGATTTGTCTTATCGAGAGCTCTTGGTATTTATATATACTGCAAGCACTAGCAGGCATATCTTCCTCACATTTCTCTCTTCGACCATCTCCGCTCCTCGATCGCAATGGGAAGATCAACTACAGCTTTCTCGTTTTCTTTGCTTGCTTCTTTAGCTTTAGGATTTGTCCTTGTGGTTCAAGCCCAACAAAATCCAGGTATCTCTCTCTCTCTCTCTCTCTCTCTCTCTCTCTCTCTCATCTGAGTGATGAATATATGATGAGAACATTAAAAGATTGAACGCTGGCAAAATATCCACTCACTCGATATGTCGGATATCAAACCCAGGTTCGCAGTCCGAAAAATAGTTCATAAGGTTCAGAAAAGCGCGCATACGTGAAGGACTTCTGGCATGAGTAGTGACTAAATCTGTAAATGGTCTGCTATATTAGTATGTTGTGCTTGGAAAAAAAGAAAGATAAAGGGACAAGAAAATTTGAGGGAAAAATTGACGACACTTTAACTTCCATATTACAAAGAAATTAATTCGTGGACATTCTCGACCCCGATTTTTATCTCCCCTTTCGCCAAAACACAGAGTGACAGTTTCCTGTCTTGTGGTTTAAGCTTCTTACAATGTCATTTTCCCCATCCAAGACATCAAGAAATGTTGGTCGTTCTATTGTCTCTAGCCATTCATTAGTTATGGGTTTTAATGAAACAAAATTATTCATTCTCACTTGATTTGGTATCATATTGTCGGGACCTTAGCGAACTTGTTCCAACGGTCGGATGGAAAAACCGATGTCCTGTCTAATTGAATTTTTTTTGCTAATATAAGGTTTTATTAGCATTGATTGTGGGGCACCCAGTGCATACACCGAAGAGCAAAACAACATTACATACGTAACAGATGAAGGGTTCATAGACTCCGGAAAGAACATGCAGATATCCACAGAGGACATAGATGAAAATGATCTGCAGTTGTGGAGGAATATGAGGATTTTTCCCAATGGAATAAGGAATTGCTACACTTTAAGACCAAATCGAGGCAAGAACAAGACCTATCTAATCCGGGCATCATTTTGGTATGGGAACTATGATGAGAAGAACCAGGCTCCTTCGTTCGACCTATACATCGACGTTAATTATTGGGCCACAGTGGACTACTCAACTAATGTGCATGGAGAAATCATGTATGTGTCCCAGGCAGATGATATACAAGTGTGTCTTGTGAACACTGGCAAGGGAGTGCCCTTCATCTCAGCATTGGAACTAAGAACTCTTGATGATGATGGCATCTACCGATTGGGGTTTGGATTCTTAAAACTCAGTGGGCGACAGGACATCGGAGGAAGCTCAAACTCTTACATCAGGTGATCAGTTAATTTTCACATACAGATGTCTAGTGATCATAGTAAAGAGAGATCTCGTTTTCTTAGTGTCATAGTAAGTTATTGGTGATACATAAATTTCAGGTCATGTGGTGATTTTGAGTCGCATATAATATATATATATATATATATATAAATTTTGAGTGAAACAAAGGGGCTTTTCTATCTTACAAACAAATGTACAAAAAAATTCTAAATATTGAAATATTTTTCTCTTTGTTTATAACATTGGATAAGTGACACAAAGGGTCCATGAACCTTAATCAAATGTGCAATGCGGTTCCTAAATTTTATTTCAATATGTAATGTGATCCATTAACTTTTAATTTATTTAATGTGATTCGTAAATTTTTTGAACATTTTTAATTTAGTCCCTAGACCATGTGGTTCTTTTATTAGTCAAGTGTTGACTAAATTGAATATAGAGAAAGTTCAAAGACCATAGTGAATACATAAAATAATTCAGGGACCTCTTTGTACATTGAGATAAAGTTTATGTACTATATTAAATAAATAGAAAGTTCAATGATCACAATACATATTGAGTTACAGTTCAGGGATCTCCTATGTTGTTTTTTTCTGTAATATATAATATATGTGATATGCGTTTGTATGCGCGCGCGTTCAATTTACTTAAATATTATCAATAATCTCTCTCTTTTAGTAATTAGTAGTTCAAGTATTTTATAATAAGATGATTAGGCAACATTCTTCACATACACAAATGCATTTGCATTAGTACTACTTAATAACAGTGTCTTCCCTAAGGGTCCCATTTTAAGGTTGACATATAGGAGTCTTATTTTTAAGGGAATGTTTTCGTACTTGCAAGCATGGAATATATCTAGTATATTATTGAGCTCAATGTCTAATCATGAAAAGGGGACTTTACATGTACTTATACGAAAAATAAAAGTGCACTCAAAACGTTTATTAAGGCCTATTAGTTATATTTTGAATATATGAACAGGTTCATTTTAAGTATTCTAATCTCTTGAGATGTGTTGTATTCAAAATTCACAACATATATTAATATGCGTTTTTTTTTTGGGTTTAATGATTTAGTAATCTTAAATAGCGTCACTATCACACATGTTAACAATATGTATCTCTTCCAAATATATATATATATATATGCTTATATTTATATTTATATATGTATCTCTAAAGTTTGGTGCTAATATTCATTTTACAAAAAAAAATACAAAAAATTCTTTGCTATTTTGAAGTCCTTACATCCCATTGAAGAAATATTTCAAAAGTGGGAGAAATAGTTGCCATCCTTATTCAGACCCTCTTAGCCTCTCTTAGCCTGCAAAAAAGAAAAAAAAAACACATTTTGGGATGTGCAGCAAAACTAAAGATATATTTATTTAATTACGTAAATTGAACTGTATGAAATCCAGCTGTATGTACGGATGGGCTACAAGTCCATGGCCACTAACTTCTCTTGGTAATATAATCAACTCAACATCATATTATAATTTTCAAGTTTTGCATCAAATCCACCAGCGACATATTCTGGTTTCTTTATGTTCAACCAAATCATCAGTTTTTCGCTAGTGATGCGTTGAATATGGTAAATTCACTAGTTATGTTGCATATCCATATGAATTGGTATATGCTGATCCCCAGTCAGCTGCTTAATTGTTTGGTCTTCAACTGTTTGTGAAAATGCCTGACTCAGGTACCCTAACGATGTTTATGATCGAATTTGGGAAACTCCAAATCCAAACTATGATTTCTGGATCTTTCTGAACACAACATCTACCATTGATTCATCTGACAATAATGATGCATATAAGGTTCCTAGCGAAGTTCTTCAGACCGCTCAAAGTGTGATCAATGCCAGTATTCCCTTGGCTTTAGGATGGATACCGTTGAGCTCTGCAAAGAAATGGATTTTGTACTTTCATTTCGTTGAGATTGAGAGACTGCCAAGCAACCTCCAAAGGGAGTTCACAGTTTCCATGAATGATAACCAATTCACGAAGACGGTGAGCCTTGAATACTTGAAACCAGTGGTTGTAGTTTCTACTCCGGTTAGCGGGTCGCTCATCACCTTCTCGATTAATTCAACAAATAAGTCTGGATATCCACCAATCCTCAATGCCGTGGAATTCTATACCATTGGTGATCTTCCACATGTACCCACATCACAAGACGATGGTACGCTTCTGTTCTTTTAAATATTGTTATTGTCCACATACAAGTTGTACATGGGACCATTGCCAAATAAGTCATAAATTTTTTGCTATTTTGTCAATTTAGTCATAAACCTTTTTTTTATGCCAAATCAATCCTAACCCTTTTGCAACTTTGCCATGTAAGTCCTTCCGGCGGATTTTGGCCAGAAAATGCATACATGGCAACGACGTGGCAGACCGAACCTCGCCGGCAACTTGCCGGTGACAATGTGGCGGCGATGTGGCACAAAAAAATTAAAAAAATTCCAAAAAAATAAAAAAAGGGGGAGGGCCGGAGCCCTCCACATGTGGCCGCCAGCGTCCAGATCTGGACGCCGGCGGGGCTAGGCGAGCTGGCCCGGAGCTGCTGCAGATCTGCAGTAGCTTGGCGAGCTCGCCCGGATCTGGGCGGGGCGAGCTCGCCCAACTGGAGGTGAGCTTGCCCAGCCCCATCGGTGTCCAGATATGGATGTCGGTGGGGCTGGGGGCATGGCTGTCGCCCCACTGGTGATGGAGATCTGGACGCCGGCGGGGCTGGGGGCATGGCTGCCGCCCCACCGGTGATGGAGTGGCGGCCACAGGTGGAAGGCTCCAGCCCTCCCCTTTTTTTTTGGAATTTATGGAATTTTTTTTGTGCCACGTCATCACCGGCGAGATCCGGTCCCCCAGGTCATCGCCACGTATGCATTTTCTGGCCAAAATCCGCCGGAAGGACTTAAATGGTAAAGTTGCAAAATGTTTAGGACTGATTTGGCATAAAAAAAGGTTTAGGACTAAATCGGCAAAGTAGCAAAAGGTTTAGGACTTATTTGGCAATTGTCCCCGTTGTACAGTTGTGCTCCAACTGACATCGACAATAATTAGACAGATGAGTAAGATTGATATAGGCAATCATATGCTAAATATGTTTTTTTTTTTGTCGAAGTATGCTAAATATGTTGGCAGTCTCTACTTTGGGTCCTATTTTATTTGTGAACTCTAATCAATAGGTGCTTTGTTGGGATCAATAGATGTGGTTTAGTATTCCTCTGCTCTCTACTTAATTTCTAGCTTTAGCTACTTTTTCCTTGGTAATTGTGGGAAAGCCTCTTCAAATTGAAGCCCTGAAACGTTATTACGTCTCTTGAAAAATCAAAAGTCTATGTGAGTTATATGTGATTGGAATCACTTTTAGCATCTCTATCCTTTTCTCTAAATAAAATTTTTTTTGTGTGATTTAAACCACAGTGAAAGCTATTAATGAGATCAAAGCATTGTATCACATTCAGAAACAAAGCTGGCAAGGTGATCCGTGCGTACCAAGCGAATACATATGGGCTGGTCTAAATTGTGACTATGAAAATTCTCCAAGGATTATATCATTGTGAGTCCCCTAGCACACTATCTCTTGAATATTGATTTTCTAGGTGAAACATAAAAGAGATCTTTTTTTTTTGGGTAAAGAAAACATAAAAGAAATCTTGTTCATCACGAAAACTGGAAGTTTTTTGTATCAAAGAGAAAGACCATTTAAGATCAATGCAACCTCCCAAAGTGAATTCCCCCATGGGATGATGACTTTCTTGCAGTGGGTGTGAAATTAAGACTAGTTTATGAGCTCTCTCCGATATCACGGTGAGATTTCTTAATGGCCTACTTTTCCAATTTTTTTCTTTAGTGTTTCAAATTGCGCTGTGTATCAGCAACTATTTGGTACTCCAAAAAAAAATTTTAGGTACTCTAGGTCCAAAAATAGCCATAAAATATAGAACAAGGAGATAGTGGGACCCATGCAAGGAATCTAATTGACGATTATGAAAGGTCTTCTGGTAACGTTTAAACCAGGAGGACCTAAAAGATTTTCATTGTAAGGAAACGACGATTGCACAAACTTTTCTTGATTGTAGCAGAAAATGCTGCTTCTAGGGAGATGGCAATGACAGGATCTTTTTTTTTTTTTTTTGTTCAGGAACTTGAGCTCAAGCAATTTGACGGGCAACATAGTCTTGTCTTTTTCACAGCTATCAGCAATGGAATATTTGTAAGTACGACTAGTTTTGACTTAGTTGTGTCTGCACGTCACTCATGATTATGCATTCTCTGAGTGTCAATTAATGATTAAATGATTAAGATTGAGCTTTAGGAGACATAGGCTGTTGATATATTGCCCTAATGTGTGGAAACATACTGCTTTTGGCTATGGAGCTGCTCAACTTGACATCAGTTGTTCTAAACTTGCTTTTTCCCAGAGATTTGTCCAACAATCAGCTTACAGGAACAATACCGGAAACTTTGGCAAAGTTACCGAATCTTAAATTTCTGTAAGTTAATGTTACTAAGTGAATCAGCAAAAGATTTGAAGTGGACATATCTCTCATCACGGCTAAATTCGCAGAAATTTAAGTGGAAACAATCTGAGTGGATCAGTTCCAGAATCTCTTAATAAAAGGGCTGTGGACAATACTTTAGGCATGAGGTGCTGTCTCTCTCTCTCATATGCAACTTTTGTAAGGTGGCCAGACTATCAATATGTTATATTTATTGTGATTAAAAGCAAATAAGAAGGCCAATTTACGATCAGCATATGAGAAAACAATCTGGGCATTTGTTGATAGGACTTTAAGTTCAGCTCCTTCATCCTTATGGCAGTTTGGCAGGAAACCCGAATCTTTGCCTAGCTGATCATTGCCCGCAGAAGAAGAAACAAAATACCATCCTCGTTCCTGTTGTTACGTCAGTTGCAGGCTTTATTTTAGTTCTCTCTGGTGCTTTGGCTATTATTTGGTTGATTAAACGGAAAAGCAAAGCAGGTAAACGCTCTTTTCTTGTCCTATCCACGCAATTTGCTTCTCTATTGGCACAGTTCTAACTGCAACAGTGTCTATCAATGCAAATTCCCCAATGCTAATAGTCTGAGTTACATGGTGGTCGCAAGAAAATGGAGAGAAAAGAGAGTTAGGGATCAGCATAGCATGGTCGCATCAGCATCACAAAGAGTATATGCATTATTCGGCTTAACTTAATGAAATTTCTGATTTTTTTTTTCAAAAATGACTGTGCTATGCACGGGAATGACATAACAACTTCATAGTGCAACTTTATCCTTAATATTCTGAGGCTCCCTAAAAGAAAGTTCGATTGTGTAATCATAAACTTATGTTTGTATATTGAGCAAAGAACAATTATCTATTTGATAGCATATTGAAGGCACGTGACAAAGAATCCCTGCCTTCGCTTATTGTCCTCTTCTCCAGTAGTATAGTTTTTGAAACGGGTCGGAAAAACCCTTCATATTTCGTTTAATTGTTGCGGACGCAATTACCATGGGAAGTCGTTTTCCTTGAAAGTCTACTAACCGAAGGGGTAGTCACAGTACTCATAGGAGCCTTTTTGGTACAGAATCTAGTAGAAGGACGTTGAGATTAAAGAATCGACCTTTCAAGGATGGAGAGATTTCAAGAATCACTGGGAACTTTGGACGAGTGATTGGTGAAGATGGATTTGGGAAGGTTTATCTTGGTACACTAGATAACGGCACCATGGTTGCTGTGAAGATTCTCTCTGAATCATCAAAACAAGGGTACAAGGAATTTCAAGCCGAGGTTAGATGCGATGATGCAATCATTCTTCCTTTTAAACTCAACTTATACTTACACTTACACAGACCTTTGTTTGGAAACTTCCACTTAGATTATTGTCAGTATGCATTACAATAATGCACATTCGTGACACTGCAGGCGCAACTCTTAATGGTTGTTCACCACGAAAACTTGGTTTCTCTGTTTGGATATTGCTGTGATTCCAAGCACATGGCTTTAATATATGAATACATGGCTAATGGAAATTTAAGACAACATTTATCAGGTGCGTATTTATGTTCTTTTCTGTTGCTTTCTTCTCTAAAATAATCCTGTAAAACTGTTTTCCTTGCTTATAGGTAAAGTTAAGATGCATCCGACAGAGGACCATTCGAAGGTCTTGACGTGGAGTAAGAGACTACAAATAGCTGTGGATGCGGCACAAGGTACATGAATGGGATATCCATATTTTCAGGTTCTTTCCCAACATTGCTTTGGCATTGTTGACATGGTTTTTGCATGGATTTACAGGTTTGGATTATTTGCATAATGGTTGCAAGCCATCCATCATCCATAGAGACTTGAAGACTACAAACATCTTATTGAACGAAGACTTCCGAGCCAAAATAGCTGATTTTGGCCTCTCAAGAGCATTTGCAACTGAAAAAGACTTGTATGTGTCAACATGTCCTGCAGGCACACCTGGTTACCTCGACCCCGAGTAATGGCTAAAACTCATTATTATTGATCTAGTTTAGTTCAGGATCTCTATATGCATATAAAATTTGTCATTGCCTAGGATTCCATCTTTGAATTAAAGATCTAGCATTATATTTTTCCTTCCAGGTTTCAATATTCTGAAAACTTAAACAAGAAGAGTGATGTTTATAGTTTTGGAGTTGTGCTCTTTGAGTTGATCACCGGCCGACCTGCAATAATGAAAACCCAGGATGGCAGAGTGAGCATGCACATACTTCAATGGTTGATTCCTATTGTTGAAACTGGGGATATACAGAGGATTGTGGATCCAAGCTTACAAGGAGAATTCGAAATCAACTCGGCTAGGAAAGTATTGGAGATTGCTATGGCTTGTACGCGATCAATGGCGATTCAAAGGCCGGACATAAATCATGTTTTGGCAGAGTTGAAGGAATCTTTCATGAGCAAATCAATTGGTTCCTTTGAAGTTGACCTCCTCGGAGGTCCAATTTGACTGTGCCCCTTTGGCAAGGTAGCAGGAGTTTTCCCATCTAGAAATGCTATCATCTTTTTAGGTAATTAACTTTCGCCCGCAAATTTGTACTATCTTTTGTTATTGCGTCATCCATTTCCCTTATGGGGATTGAATCTTCAAAACTTGCTTTATAACAGTAATATGCTTTCGTCCTTTGTCACTTCTTTCTGCATTCATAATGTCGGTTCATGGCACTCCTAACATTGCGGAATTAGAAATTCCAAGTTGAGTGTGGGCGGAGCTGATTCAGACATTGGGGCTATCCATGGATGGGGAATTGTCGTTAACGGGCCTTCCCTGCACGTTCCTGGGGTTTCAGCACAGGTTTCAGTTGGAATCAACACAATTGGTTAAGTAGCAACAATTGTGAAATGTTGAGGGGATAGAATGAGAATTTTTTTAATGAGAGACATTGTCTTTTTTCTTTCTGGTGGTCCTAACACAGTACTTCTCACAAGCAGCCCGGGATATACAGAAGCATTTTTAACAAATTATGGACACAGGACTTGAGCTTGACTTTTGATAATGCATGCATTTGCTACATGTGTATATTCAAATAACAGGCAATCCCGATCTTTCTAATTCTTAGAATGCGGAATAGGCTTTCCGTCTCCGGGTTCCAATGCAACAACAAGAGTCATTGGCATGGCGAGAGACACGTCCCCGTAGAAGATGTGCATCACCGGTTATGACAATGCCTGATTCATCAAAAATGGATCCTCTGACGTGCCGAAGCTTTATCCCGTGTGCGGAGATTGGTTGCGAGATTCAGAAAAAAAACAAAAACAGAGGGCTCATCCTAGCGACCAAACCCCAAAAAAGAACCTGTTAGTGACTTAGACCAATCGGAATTTGCGCATAGCATGATATGACATCCTTTCTGGGGGATTCGGATCCCCTGACTAAGTGGCGTCAAGGGATCTAACGGACTAGGGAGGGGGACTTTTCCCTTTTACTAAGGGGGGTTCCATTAACGGATGGCCAGGATGGCCTGCAGTGCTTTAGGCAATCCTTTTCCCCTTCTGGGTCCAAGAGACTTTGATCAAACACCACGGAGTCGAAACACTTCTCGTGTAGACGTGTGTCCTGAGCTCGAGTCCCTTTTATCGTCCGTACTCTAGTGACTTTGTTGGTCTACCATGAGAATTGACGAAAGACAAGCGGAGCATCAAGTTACTTCCCGTGTCTATGGATTCATCACTTATGACGGAATAACTGAGACCATAAGAAGAGAGAAGACAAGGAAATTATTATGTCTAAGAAAAATTAATTTCACTTAATTCAATCCCAACGGTCAAGGCCCGACAAGAGATGACCGCTTGTGAGTTCTTGAGCTGCTACGACAGAAATTGGGAATAAATTGACTATTTAAATCTCGTCAAGAATCAACGAGAGTCCCATAAAGAGATAGCTGAATCATGATTGAAAATGTTTCCTAAACAGAAATCCGCTTAATAATTTACTACATGGTCTTCTCAATGACTCCAGACAAGCTCCTATCTACTTGCATCATGCACATGATGTCCACTTTTCCTTTCAGTTATAGGAATTTGACTGTTGGTGGTGGCGGCGGCGGTGGTGGTGTTATTCGTAGTCGCAGTAGAGCAATAATCAAAGGCCTTGAAAATTCGCAAATTTATTGATTTCTCAACGGCCGAGCATATCAACTGTTTGTGAAAATGCCTTAACCAGGTACAAGGGACGATGTTTATGATCGCGTCCGGAACGGCTGAACCAGCTTTTGCTCCATGACAACGGGGCATTTGGGGTACGTCCTCCTCCAACATCGATGCATATATGATTATTCACCATGGAACATATCTATCCATGTTGAAACGAAGAAGAAGTGTGGATTAGAGATCCTTCTTAGCTGAAGAGTATGAGCATTAACTACTTCAAAGAGCTGTATAAATCTTCAGGGGACAGATATCTAAATGCTATATTAGAACAGATTCCATGCAGAATTAGTGATGCTATCAATGATAAGCTAACTGAAGCAATCTCCATTGAAGAAGTCACCAAGGTTGTATTTCAGTTAGGTGCCCTCAAAGCACCAGGACCAGATGGGTTTAGTAGCAGATTCTTTCAAAACCACTGGGATGAAATCAAAACAGAGGTCTTTCAAGAAGTACAAACTTTCTTCAGTACAGGGTTCCTCCATCCAGAGCTGAACAAAACTGTTATCACCTTGATCCCCAAAGTGCCCAACCCTAAAAAGTTAAACCAATTCAGACCTATAAGCCTATGCAACTTCACATACAAAATTATCTCAAAGATAATGGCTAATAGGCTGAAAATTTGGCTACCAGAGATCATAGAAGAAGAGCAAAGTGCATATGTCAACAATCGTCCAATTCAAGACAATATTTTTATTGTGCAAGAAGTCTTATACTAGCTAAGGACTAGAAAGAGGAAAAAGAAGTTCAATGTTGTAGCCAAAGTCGACATGAAGAAAGCATATGACAGAGTGAAGTGGGATTTCTTAAAGGAATGCATGCTGAAAATGGGTTTCTGTCACACATGGGTTAATTGGATTATGACTTGTGTCTCTACAGTGTCATATAGTGTCAAATTAAATGGCGAACAACTACCTTTTTTCACACCAACCAGAGGTATAAGACAGGGAGACCCACTTTCTCCTTACCTTTTCATCATCATAGCAAATGTTCTCTCCACACTTTTGAAGCAAGGAGCAGAAAATGATTTGATTAGAGGTATAAGGCTAAACTCAGCATGCCCTACCTTATCTCACCTGATGTTTGCCGACGACTTAATCATCTTTCTTGATGGGAAAGTTTCTGAATGTCAATCCTTTGCTGAAATACTCAATCAATACTGTGTAGCCACGGGTCAAATAGTTAACCTCAACAAATCAGGGGTTTATTTTAGTAAAGATTGCCCAGAAGCCCTGAAAAGAAATATGGCCTTTCAATTGAGAATGCCAGGAATAAAAAAAACTGGAACATATCTCGGCATTCCCTCTGATTGGGGAGATTCCAAGAAGCATATGTTTTCATGGATTATGGACAGAGTCAACAAGACGTTGGAAGGATGGAAGGAGAGTTTGTTATCTAAGACCGGTAAAGACATCTTGTTAAAGACTGTGGTAAAAGCTTTGCCACAATATGCCATGTCGATGTTTAAAATTCCAGTTTCTATCTGCCATGCTATTGAAAGCAAAATTGCTAATTTCTGGTGGAATAATACCCCTTCCCAAAGAGGAATGCATTGGAAGAGCTGGGACATCCTAAAGAAACGTAAAGATGCAGGAGGGCTAGAATTCAGAGATCTCCTTGATTTCAATAGAGCTATGCTCAGTCGACAGGCTTGGCGATTGACTCAGAACACTAATGCATTATGGGAGAAGGTGCTCAAAGGATTACACTTTCCAAATACCAGCTTCTTACATGCTTCTAAAGGTACTCGACCCTCGTGGGGTTGGAAAAGTTTGCTGCATGGCCATGAAGTTATAAAAACTGCTACTTGTTGGGTTGTTGGAAATGGCCAAAAAATTAACATAAGAGAAGACAAGTGGATTGCCAAGGGACTAATTGGGGGTCCAGCCAACAAAAATGACCCTACATGGGTTTCTGAACTTTTTGACACAGAAGGAACAAACTGAAATGCAGCCATGATTGAAAACACATTTGATGCAAGCACAACTAGAGAAATCTTGTATATTCGTATAAACCCACAAATTCAGGAGGACACTTTAAAGTGGGAGCACTCAAATTCAGGGCAATTCTCAGTCAAAAGCGCCTATAATTATCTAAGGGCTTGTCATGAACATAAAACACAACAGCAACCCTCATCTTCATACTCAACCCCGAAGAGGCTCTGGAGACAAATATGGAATATTCAAGCAGCACCAAAAGTTAGGTTTTTTATGTGGCAATTAAGTCAAAATGCATTAGCCACTAAAGATAACCTGATGCGTAGAGGAGTAGTGCCGGAAAATACCTGTCTGATTTGCAAGCAAGTTCCAGAAACTGTTGAACATAATTTTCTCCTCTACTCATGGACCAAACACATCTGGGAAGCCCCTGAAATCGACATCGCAATCCAAACCCAATCAGTTAGCAGAATGGATGAGTGGCTTGCTAGTTTTTCACATACCTTTATATCCTTTGATTTCCTGGCTAAGTTGTTGTGGCAGGTTTGGAAGGCGAGAAATCAATTTGTTTTTAAAAATCAACAAGTACACCCTACGCAAATCATCTTGCTTGCCAACACAGTGAAGGAAAGCTTTACTAGATGGGCAGATAAAACCTAGAAAAAGCAGAGAAATCAGAACCCCTTACCAACGAGTTGGTTTCCCCCATCCACCGGAGCAATCAAGGCTAATATAGACGGTTCCTTCGACCCGATAACTGGAGAAAGCACAATCGCTTGTGTCTACAGAGATCATAAGGGAATTTTGCTGGATGGATTCACACGACCGATAACAACCTCATCTCCTCTCCAAGCGGAAGCCCTAGCCTTGACGGAAACCCTAAAACACTTCGAAGCCGTACGCGAACAGAGAACAGTAGTCGTGGAAATAGATTGTAAGGATCTAGTGCATTTGATAAGAGCTCTTGCAGATCAAATACAGTGGGACGCACACGCGCTTATCCTCAAAGCCCAGGCCCACCTGCAAAAACAAAGCAACATCAGCCTGTCATACAGCCCAAGAGAGTGCAATAGAGTAGCTGATTGGATCGCAAAAGCCCAACGGGTGCAAATACTCCCTCAGTCTTGGCTGAATTATCCTCCCACGAGTCTTGTGCATTTAATTTGTTTAGAAGCCGATGATTTGTCATATCACTATCCTTCAGTTTCATGAATGAAGTATGAATATTTCTAACCAAAAAAATTACAATCTCCATTATCGGTTGATCTATAGTAAATTCACTATTGTTCTCCCCGTGGATATAGATCATTATGACCAAATCACGTAAATTTGGTGTTCAATTTATTTTCTTAATTTGTCTATTTTGTTGTTTGTTCAATTGGCTTTCGCAACACATTTAATCTTTAAGCTAGTCTCATTCTCCATTTTATCTTTCCATCTCTTAAATATAACAAACACAATCAGATTTATGTTTCAAATGATAGACCCATACCTTTCTAGTTAAATCATCAATAAACGTGACATAATAGTGCAAGCCTCCAAGGAATTGAATAGGGGCTGGCTCTCACACATCTATATGCACGTACTCTAATTTTATTTTCTTTGATATCCTCCCAATCTTTGAAAAACCAACACATTTCTGCTTGCCCACCAATATTTGTGGACTTTAGATCAAGCAATTTTTTTCCCTTAGATGCTAACAACTTCATTCATTTTTCTCTCATGTGTCCAAGTCTGCGGTGTTACAATTTGGAACCAGCTTTCTATTCATGACTTCTATGATTTGTCTATTGCTTTTAGTCATGTACATCATTCCTGACTTTTGTTCCCCCTGCTACAATCAAAGCACCGTTAGCTATATTTCCAAAAGTTATCCTCAAAAATAGTTTTGCTGTCTAATTGGCTTATGAAGATAGGATTTCTATAGAGTCCTGGAACATATCTAATAATATGCAACCCTCATTGATAGTCGCTAGGAATTTTTATGTTAACATTTCTCATTATATCCAAAGGTACACCATCATCAAGATAAACATTAATTTTGAACTTCTTAACAGTAAAGTTGTGCATTAATTCTTCGGACAAAGCAAAATGAAATGACACGCCTAATTCTAGAATCCAAGGCTTAATCAGATTATCAATGATCAAAAGAATCAATACTAACATGAACGTTTTTTAATAATTTGTCAATTTTTATAATATTTTTCTTTTATTATTTGTTCTTTACTTTTCTTTTTCTTTTTCCTCCAATTTAGGGCCAGAGAGGGTTGGGACGACCTTGCTTGCCCAAATTGTGCAATGGGAATGAGGCCCACGGGGTCAGCAAGGCACCCTCACCGGATCCGGATCACCTGTTATGGCGTACGGACCACAGTAGGCGATATGATAATCCCAACCGTCCAATCTGTTGGGATTTTATATAAAAAAAATAAAAAAAGTAAATCAAAAATATTAAAAAAAATTGAGCTTTTTCTTAGTTTTTCTAGCCGTCCGATTCAGATCGGACGCCTACAACAGCACCCCTGTTGTGATTCGTACACACAGCGGGGGATCCATTTCCACTCTCACTATCCCTAAGTCAAGAAGAAGAGAAGAAAAAGAATATAAAAATATAAAACAATTCAAAATGTTACTAGAAAATGTCAAGACATGATGGATGATGTATGCGTCCATGATTTCCAGCCAAAACTAGCCAAATTAATTCAACTGATGAAACATAAAAGTATTTACTATTAAATTAATCAAATTACAATGTTTATAGTTGAATTGGTATAACTACAACAAACTTACGGCTTTTTAAGTAATTTTACTGTCTTCTTATCTCCTTGCAAGTGGTAAGAGAGCTGTGGCACTCCTTTTTTCAATCCCCTCATCATTTTCCACAAAAAAAAACTTTGCTTTTGTCTGCAAAAAACCGGTAAACCATTAAGAACTTTCCAAGTCTACGCTTATCATATTGTCTTTCTCTCGCTTCTGGACAAACAAGGCACGAATCTCATTTTACTTTTTCCCGGAACCCCACAAGATTTTCCCATATGATCGACGCTATTGACTCGGAGAGATTACTTTCTTTCCATAAGGCCATCGTGACGGGGGAATGTCATAAGCGTGCAATGGTTATAGATACTGTCCATGGGGTTTATGCGATCTATTCGTCCATCATACATATATGTAGTTAACTCCATTTTATGCTATAAAGATAGAAATAATAGAAAATTTTCCATAGAAATACTTAAACATAAGAGTCACATAAAATTTCAAAAATTTCATTAGTGTGGCTCTAACCAAGACATTTTGAAGAGAAACTATAGCATTATATACCGAAATGAAAATATGATTCGAAATGAACATCGAAAAGAATAAGATATATGGTCGCTAGTTGAAAGAAATACATCAGACTGACTATATCTCAGCTCTTGGATATAAAGAAAATATTAGCAATGATAATGTTGTTGTCGCTGCAGTTCCTTTCTGCTCTTGCCTTGCCATTAGTTGTAAAAAATTCGTCTAAAATTAAACAATTGAAGTTGGAAGCAACGGATTAATATGAAAAAAAAAAATTCACGCACATGATATAACATGTTGTAATTCATAAATTATATACTCTCTTTCGTATGCGTTTGAAAGTATAGAAACTTTTGGCTATAACTGATATTAAAAAAGATAAAATCTTTACGTTCCCAACATGAACTGACCCTTGATGACCCACGCTCTCATTTTCCACATCGAGCATCTATTTTTCCATGGAAAGAATATGGTCCGACACACTTTATTTTGTCGTACGACAAACTTACAAGTGGACAATATAAAGTGGCTGTAAAATAAATGCGCTCGGATGGTCGTCGTCCTGCTCTTTATTTCACATCCAAGTGTGAGTCAAGTCTCCCCCCATAAGATCGCATGCTTTCTTCTCGTACTGTTCGGACATTCCTTCACGCCACAACTCATAATAGTTACTCTATGTAGATTAGTGGGTTCGTCGCAGTTGCCGAGCTTGATTAACCTAGTTATGTTTTTTGACAAACGATCGATGTGTTTTACTTTTGGATGCAACAATTGATCGTCATGAACGTTAACTTTTCTGGTACACTTGTTGTGCCGAACGATATGACGACATTTTGTTATAGTTAAGTATATAAAAGATAATATCGTATCATATCATAACATTGTTTTATGATATTTGTCCTGATGAAGTACCAAAATAGTGTAAAATGAAACAACGTACCCGCAATACCTTTAGAAAGAAGCACTTTGCATCCAAAGAAATAGGAAAAAACAGTTAAATCTCTCCTGAAAAATGCCTTAATGATTGGGGGTGTGCAATTGGACCAGGTAAACTCGGTTCTCTATTTGGGCCACCCTACAAATTGGGTCGAGAACATGGTCCAATGCAAATAGGGTCGGGTACATGGTCTAGAAATAGGAGAACCTGTTATAACAGGGTCGGGTACATGGTCCAGGTCTAGAACCTACCCTGAACTCGATTATTAAAAAAATGAACTTCATTTAGTTTATGATTTTGTAAATAAATATACTTTATTAAATCATAATTTTTGCATATGTTTTAGAACATGATTTCTTGTTGATGAATTTTAGGTTTTTGTTAAAGATTTTGTACCCTGATTGGCTTGCCTAATGAGTTATGTTGATTTCATTTTTGGAGAAGTGTTTGCACCAAAAATTTGTTAACCATTTTAGACACATGAAAAGTTTCATATAGTATTGTGTGAATGAGACTAATATTACTAATGTATATGTAATGTTATAATTTTTGCTTAGACATGAAAAGTCGTATAGGATGAGCGGTTGCAAAACAAGTTCCAATATAAAATATGGTTAACCCTAGAACCGGACCAAAAAAATAGGGTGGGTCGGGTATAGGATCCAATGCAAACAGGATAGGATATAGGGTCCAAAAAAGGAGAACCAATTATAACAAGGTCGGGTACAAATACAGGGTCTAGGTCTGGAGCCTGCCCACCCTGTTTTTGCTCACCCCTAATAATGACTCTCTTTTCTTGCCAAACGTTGATTGGGACAACTAATGTTCAACATTCTCTTCCCCTTTTCACTAGGAAGAAAGAAGCGTCCCTCTTCCTTTTACGTGCAATTCAACAAAGTTAGCTCCCTAGACCAGCGTTCTGAGGGAAAACGAAATGGCACATTTTGCACCAGTCAAAAACCACTTTCATATTGTCAGATCAACCGTAAAAATGGCAAATTCAAGGAAAACTTTTTTAACATGACATTCACTTTTACTAAAGCAAAGAAAAGCAAAAGATTTGCGTGAATCATGTCGGCATGTTTTTTGTTTCCATAATGAAAGAGTTGCGTCCCACACATTTGGATCAGAGAAAATCTAGGCAAATTACGAATTTAGTCCTAATACTATTGTACAGAAAAATCAGGTTCACATTGTTTTTTCTGCGGATCCCAGAGATTGTAAAAAGATGATAGATGGCCACAATTAAATAGCTCTCTCACACTGAACTGGAGAAACCAATGTGAAGAAAGGTTTGATATACCATGAAGATCTTGAAGATGTTGCATGTCTTGATTGGTTGTCTAGCTTTAGGATTAATTGCTCGCGGGCAACAAAATCCAGGTTCTCTCTCTCTCTCTAGCGCGCACATGCATGGATGGTGATTACTGAATTGTGAAAAGTTGAGACGTTAGATAAACGGGTTTCTACACACTGGTGATTCATTGTCTTTCTTTCGTTTGGCAGTGTCTCATCTTCTAGCTTACTTTACTTTTGCAAATGACATCTCTGTTTTAAAGCTTTTCATAGATGCCTGCGTCATCCGATTTCGCATAAGAACTTTTCAATTTACAATTATCAAGCCATTTCTCACAATTTTCATTGCTAAAATTTTTATCTGGTTGATACATTGGTGATAATATAAGATAAGAAGTTTAAGGGTCATGGTAAAGAATCAGGAAATTTATAACACTGTTTATATTTCGAATTTATGGTGCCTAGTGAAAACCAAGTGACGATCTCTTATTTCACCTCGATTTAGGTTTCATTAGCATCGATTGCGGGGCACCTAATGATTACCCTTACGGTGAGCTTGGTTTATACTACAAGGCTGATGCGGAGTTTGTAGATTCCGGAACAAACATGCAGGTGTCTACTCAGAACTTCGACCAAAGCTACCGACTACAATCAAAGAATCTCAGGGTCTTCCCCAATGGAACAAGGAATTGTTACACATTAATGCCAGATGAAGGAAAGGGCAATACATATTTGGTCAGGGCTTCATTTTGGTATGGGAATTATGATGGCAAGAATCAAACCCCAGCATTTGACCTTCATATTGATGTTAACTATTGGATCACGGTGAACTCTTCATCTTGGACGTACGAAGAGATTATTTACACTCCTCCAAGAGATTATATACAAGTCTGCTTGCTGAATACCGGCCATGGAGTTCCATTTATATCAACCCTCGAGTTGCGGTTGCTGGATAACTTGACTTACCAGATCAGTTCTGGTGCACTTGTAACCTACGGAAGACATAATTTAGGGAGCATGAAAACATACAGGTGATTGTCTCTGTTATTGCCCATGATATTCGGATACTGACCACATTCATAAATCTGTAAATTACAGATTACCCTAGTTACCTTTTACTAAACATGCATTATTACATAATTCAACTGCACGAACAATAGAAAACACTCTGTTAATGGCTAACCAATTTGTGTCGGCTTGTTCATCATTTTGCACTTACTATCATCGTTATTTGATTGGCTTCGGCATTAATAGGCATCCGCAAGATGTATATGATCGCATCTGGTACAGTAATACTTATAGTGGAGGTTGGCCGCCAGTCATCAACACAACGAACATCGTGACAAGTACTAGCAATGATGCCTATAAAGTTCCACCCGAAGTTTTGATGACCGCCGCACAAGTAAGAAATGTCACCGATCCTTTGAGACTGTTCTGCACCTCGGACAACCCCGCTACTGTCTGGTATGTTTACTTTCACTTTGTGGAGTTGCAACTGCAAAAGGGCCACAGTTCAGAGAACTCAGAGTGTATGTACAAGATGAATTCGTGGACACCGTCGTGCTCGAGAAACTAAAGCCAGTGACCATACCCTCATTGCCCATAAGAGGACATTCTTTGAACTTGACTGTTAATGCGACAGCCCGCTGTAGTCTGCCACCTCTCCTCAATGCCATCGAGTATTTCACTGTAGAGCAGCTTCCGAATTCACCCACTTTTCTTGATGACTGTCCGTATATATCTATGCTCTTACTTATTTTTGTTTCAACACTCTTAATTTCATTATGATTGTAGCTCTTTATGTGGTGATGTAGTCAATG
Organism: Melaleuca alternifolia; assembly: GCA_019926035.1. Lineage (NCBI taxonomy): Eukaryota > Viridiplantae > Streptophyta > Magnoliopsida > Myrtales > Myrtaceae > Melaleuca > Melaleuca alternifolia. The sequence continues at coordinate 1,379,106 of JAGKPW010002136.1, forward strand.
TCATGTATGACGTCAAGAAAACATATGGGGTGATTAGAGAGAGTTGGCAGGGTGATCCGTGCGTACCTGCACAGTACTCGTGGAGTGGACTGAATTGTAGCTATGATAGTTCAACAAGAATCGTCTCATTGTAAGTCCACAACATATTTTTTTTTCTGAAAACATGCTGCATGGGAACATTACAAGTCCCGAAAGATAACCTTTCTCAACAACAATAACTACATGCGACTAAATAAATGATTTCAAAAGTTAAGTCTTTATATTAACGCCTTCCATGTTAAAGGTTTATGCGGTGGGATTTTGCTCTTATTAACTGCTAATGTGCAGGAACCTGAGCTCTAGTGGACTGAAAGGACTGATAGCCACATCGATCTCCAATTTGACAGCGGTGGTATCCTTGTATGTATAAGCAGTTTTTCTTCCATCTTGTTTACTTAATTTGCGCGGAAACGGAATGGACTACAATAAGCACGATGTTCATTATCTACTTATCCTATTATATGCATTTCAATAACTATATGCACATGAAGTTTCAAAGTACCTTTTTGGCTTAATTTCAGGGATTTATCCTACAATTCATTAACTGGGCCCGTGCCTGAGTTTTTAGCACAACTGCCAAGCTTGAAAGTTCTGTGAGTTACTGAGCTTTTAATAGATTAGTGTGGTTATCTAGCTCGAGTGAATGGCTATCAACTTCTAAATTTCAAACTCGCAGTAATTTAAGTGGAAACCGCTTGAATGATTCTGTTCCACAAATTCTCTTGAAGAAGGCGGCAGAAGGATCGTTGCTACTGAGGTTCGCTCATTGCAGACAATTGTAACACTACATTTAATCGCTCATTCTTGTTTATGGAATCTACCATCTCTTTCTAAACGTTACTGATCACACTGAAGAATGAAAAGGACAAAAATGATACTTGTCTCCTTAGTTTTCTCTTTAATCATGTAAGTCATTCATACGCAGGGTTGGAAATCCATGAATTCATGTGCTGATCTTTTGGCATTGACATATGCTATCATCTTTTCTTGACAGCTTAGGTGGAAATCCAAATCTTTGCGTATCACACAAATGTCAGATGAGCAATGTGCGGCCAATCATCGCATCAGTTGCAGCCGGTCTGGTCCTCATTTTATTGGGAGCGCTTGTAGTATTGTGGATAATCAAAAGAAGACAAACCCAAAGTAACTTTCTTGCCTATTGCATGTGCAAGAAAATCAAAAGTTGTACATGTGATTTTCTCAGTCCAGGTCGGGTTTTGAACCCCGAAACGGTTAACTGGTCCAATTGCTTGTGGTCCTTTCGACAATTGGGCCTGTAAGAAGTGAACATGACACACCGGCGACGTGATCTCACTCCTATAATCACGTTTCTATGCCATCACCGTTTCATGTCAAATATGCACCCGGCATTGGTTAACAATATCATAATTCTATCAAAGCATACCCAAGTGTCGTGAAAATAAAGGCATTTCATGGAATATTTCCTCATTTGCCTGAAGTAACTCCTTCACTCTTTCTGCTTCGTTTTCCTGGAAACGATATTTTCTTTGAATATAGCATTACATATTCTTCAAGAAGGTTCCTTTTTGCAGTGAAGGCATATGGTATCAGACTGAACGTCATAATTCGCACAACTCCGTTGAGGTTAACTAATTTCCCTTTCATTTCTCCAGATGTTTCTACTGCTACGACGACTACTGGCGGATCCACTAGGAGTCTAAGGTCAAAAGATCGACCTTTTACATCCACCGAGGTTATAAGAATTACAGACAACTTTCAAACAGTAATTGGAGAAGGAGGATTCGGGAAAGTTTACTTAGGCAGACTAGATGATGGCACTCAAGTTGCAGTAAAGATGTTATCTCGATCTTCAAAGCAAGGATACAAGGAGTTTCATGCAGAGGTTAGAAACGCTAGTGCAACTAGAATCGATGTCTTGTATTTTGGAATATTTATGTTGTTCTGCTCATAGCAAGCTCTGAAACCTTGATGTCTAGGCACAACTCCTGATGGTTGTTCACCATAGAAATCTGGTTTCACTTGTCGGATATTGTGAAGAATTTGAAAACATGGCGCTGATATACGAGTTCATGTCCAATGGAAATGTTCGACAACATTTGTCAGGTTTGTCCAGTATTTCCCTTCCGAAATTCTAACCAGATAAAGCTCTCTTAGACTCTCATTATATGACAGCACAACATGCGCCAATATGTATTTTATATAATCACCATTCTTTGATAGTTCAGGCTTTTGAAATAATCGGTCAATTAACATATTCATTAATAGAACGATCAAAATAAAATTAGCACCATAGTGAACAGGCTTTTACATCTTTTACGATTGGAATGCTCCTTATTTCTCTACTTTCAAACAGCACACAACCCAAATTTTTGAGTTGGAGCCAGAGACTACAAATCGCAGTCGATGCAGCTCAAGGTACATAAAGTAGAGCGATGAAATCATTGTTCACATTTCCACAAATTGAGCTGCAAAATATATTTGATTTAATTTTTTTTTGTAAGTGCAGGGTTGGAGTACCTGCATAATGGCTGCAAACATCCCATTATCCATAGAGATTTAAAGACGCCCAATATCCTACTAAACGAAAAGATGCAAGCGAAGATTGCTGATTTTGGCTTGTCCAAAGCATTTGTAACAGAGCATGATTCCCATATTTCGACTGGCCCAGCGGGAACGCCTGGTTATCTTGATCCCGAGTAAGTGACTCGAACTAGCGTCTCTGAATGAAGAGACTATTCCACCTGCAAAACAAAATATAAATAATAATTTAGACCAGCGCAAGAGGCCCATAAATCTGTTCGGACATGTTTATGCTGGATACACGTGCAAGTATGCTTTTGTCAAAGTAGTTTCGACATTCATTCTCCTGGTCAAAGCTACAATTCCTTTTCAATCCTCAGGTTTCAAGCATCTGGGAACTTGAGCAAGAAGAGCGACGTATACAGCTTTGGCATAGTTCTATTCGAATTGATCACGGGCCACCCCGCCATAATAAGAAGTCCGGAGGGAAGCATGCACATACTTCAGTGGGTAACTCCACTCATAGAAAGAAGGGACATCCAGAGCATTGTCGATCCGAGGTTATATGGCCAATTCGACGTCGGTTCTGCATGGAAAGCAGTGGATATAGCCATGTCCTGCGTGCCGACAACAGCCGTCCAAAGGCCGGACATGAACCATGTTCTGTCGGATCTGAAGGAATGCTTGACGGCGGAGATCGGTTCAGTAAGGAGCCAGAGAATGGAGAGAAGAAGTGACTCTGTTGAGATGACCTCAAGTGAGCTTTAATAGTTGCTTCGTGTGCTCGTTAGCTATTACTTCGTATAAAAGGTTATTCGTGTATGTGCCTTTAACTTATTTTCTTTTGTTTAATCATGTTATGCCGTCTTCACAGATTGCCTCTAATGTTCAAAACATACCGTTCAATGTACGATTGTTTGTTTAAATATTTCTTGAACTTCAGATTTTTTTTGCTGGTAAAAGTAAGAACATAAATAAGTGAGGAGATTGAACAAAAGAACGAGAAAAAGTACTAATTACAAAACGACGTGCTGCACAAAGATGCCTCTTTTTCTTTGTATAAATGACGTTATATACCATTCGAATCCACTGCGTTTGATGAATACAATATTTGTTCTACCACATATCCAAATATTTTTTTTTTTTTAATTAACACAAATGAAGTGTAAGATAATAAAATTAAAAAAATCATTTGGAAATCCTCATTTTGACATAAAATCACTTTGCTATTCCAATCCAATTTTTTTGCCTTGTAAAGGTTAATTTATTATAGAAATGATTCCCAAATATGCAAGGTGGTCCTTGAACCTTAAATTTGTTTGATGCGGGCCATAAACATTAATCTAATATACAATGTTCCCCCGAACTTTTGATATGTTTAATGCAATCATTAAACTCTTAATACATGTTCAAATTAGTTTATTAATTATATTAATATTTTTATAGTTGCTTTTAAGTTGAAGTAATGAAATGACAATATTGAACATTTTCATATAGTTTAGTGATTAAATTGAACATGAATAAAAAATTAATGGGCCATATATTTAATAAACTAAAAGCTCAAAGATAACATTGCATGTTAAGCTAAAATTAGGGGATCACATTAAACAAATTAAAGATTATAATTGCGTATTGATTTAAAGTTCATAGACTATTTGTGTCATTATCCTCAACATCCAAATCAGAATTCCAAATTAGGCTATAAGTAATAAAATAGGAGAGTGAAAAAACTTAAAGTTCATTGAAAAAACACATTCATTCAAAATATATATAATAAAATAAACATTACATACGTTGACATATGAAATTACAATCAATGTGCAGAATGCCTCAATTTTCTCTATGAAAACATATCGTCATGAGCCGCACGGCGATAAAAAAGGATTGGGACGTTGATGCAAGAAAATCCATATAGAAAAATTGCGATTGAACCAAAATAAGAACCTTCAATTGCGATTGAAGCAAATCCTCAAATTGAAACAGGGCAGAACAGAGCGGCTCCTCAAATTGAAACAGGGCAGAACAGATCGGCAACGGTCCTTTGCTGGAAAACACGGCATAAATGAGACAAACTGACTACGACTTCACTAGCAACCAACAAGGGCAGTGAATGGCAGGTGGCTTCGATTTGTGATCGGCCTGAGATATTAGCGACCGATGTGGGTGAATAGTGGCCGCCTCCGTCGCTGCTCGTACTCAGTTGGATGATGCCTTCGGGAAAATAGATGAGGCAACGTGGTGATTGATGGTGGCCATGAATGTCGATGATGGCTGCGCGTCGGTTGGCAGTGGTTGGGAGTTTTTTTCTCTATAGAGACGAGGGGTAGCAAACATGGATGGTGGTGTTGTTCGGTGGCGAGGGAGGGACGGCGACGGTAAGCATTGAACGGCGGCGTTTTTCAGTTGGGATTGAGCGTAGAGAGCCGGCATAGGACTACGTCGACGAGAAGAGAGCCAAGGAAGAAGAGAAGTCTCTCGTGACACCAAATTCGACCTCACTGACCTCAAATCTAACCTTGTCTTCGGACGACCCAGATATTGGGTGGGTTGAGACCTGCGACGCCCTGACAGTGACAAGGAGCTAAGGTCGCGGAGGGGTTTGTCGAAGGTTGTCGCACAGCTCGTAGGTCTGGGTGGTGATGGGGGAGCGCCGGTGAGAGTAGTCCATCACATGAACAGTCACCGAGAGCGCAGGAGGGAGAAAAGATAAGAAAATATCGAAAAAGAGTAAAGAAAAGGAAAGAAAATTTGAGGCGGTGGGAGAGGGAGAGGACGGAGAAATGTACGAAAACATCAAGTCCTATTAAAATTTTAATTATAAAAATCATGAAATCATTTTAACCGAAATTTATCACCGAATATAATTAAATGATCATTCTTTTTCCGATTCAACAGTTAAGTAAACCAACAATGACTTTTGATTATAAAGTGAGCATCGTAAATAACTTTTAATACTTCTTGTATCGTTCTCACAATAATTTAAATCATTATTGCAAAGCATATGAATATGACGTTCCAACATACTCAACTAGACAACAAGCAAGTGGTAAAGCTGTGTTAGCTGAAGAATTCAATTTCCATGTAAGGGTCCATTGAAAAAGAATTTAATTATGCAATCCCCGATATATCTACATTCTAAACTAGAACTGCTACCTAGATCTTTCACTTTTTCGTCCTACTACTATTGGTTCCTCTTTTTTGACTTTGATAGCACAATTGGAGTTATCTTGGGATGATTTTTGCCTTGAAAGTCTACTATTCAATCTTCAAAAGTCTCCTCATAGATTACTCATTGTAAAATCGTATGCAGAATCCCAAACAATCAGATCAAGACCGTTCCAATATGGCGATACTTGAGGATCACCAAGAACTTGGAAACAGTTGTCAGTGAAGAAGCATCTAGAAAAATTTATCATGTTTAATTAGGAGACACGACAGTTTCCGTGAAGGTGCTCTCCAAATCATCAGGGCAGCTGGGTAAGCGATTCCTAGCTGAGGTTAGAAAAAAAGATTTTATCAGATGCTTATCCGACAGCTCGATCCCATACTTCAAGTATGTCAATATAAAAATCACATTAATGAAATTGCAGGCACAACTCTTGACGAAGGTCTACCATTGAAACTTTGTTTCCCTAATTGGATATTGCGATGACTCTTCATGGCTAACGGAGATCTACAGTAAACACTTATCGGGTACTTTATCAAGTTCTTGGATGTTTCTATATTTTCTACAATAATCCCACAAACAGCTGTTTCGTTCTCAAACATAAGGCGAGGATGCTGGTGTACCGAGGGACCGGGGGCCAAGCCAAACTTCTTGACTTGGGATAGGAGACTACGGATTGATGTTGACGCGGCACAAGGTACATAAATCAAATATGCATAATCATGAACTTTTCTTGGTCGAAGGAAATTCTACAAGAGCTTTGGTAGCTGGAAGTGGCACTTAATATGTCAACCAGTCCTTGGGGCACTCCTGGCCACCTCTACCCTGAGTAACAACTCAAACTTGATTCGCAATCTCTGTTTCCAAAGAAAATCCAACAGTCAATATATCTCATTATGCCTTGTGCAGGTATCTACCATTCTCTTGTGAGTTAAAGAAGAAAAGTGACATCCACGGTTCGGGACTGCGATCTTTTAGCTGGTTTCAGGACAAGTGGAGATGGACAAAGCGTGCACACACGTGAATGGGCATTTTCGATCATCAAAAGTGGATATATACACGGACTTGTTGATCCCAGGGGAGGAGGAAAATTCCATATCAACCCGGCTAAAAGAGCAGCGTTGGTTTGCCGAGTCTTGTTCGTAAAGAAGCGGATACAAGGCCGGACACAAATTATGTTTTGGCACAATTGAAAGGGGCGATAGAACTTGCATCCAACGATGGATATGAGAACGACAATCAAGGAATTACCTCCATGGAGGCTGATCCGGATGTAGTGCACCTCCCGAGTAAGGTTTGTAACGGCCCGTTTTCGGTCATTTTTGGGGTTTAATTATTTAAAATTTCAGGTTTAGTAACCTGTTGGCCTCGAGAGGTGCCCGGATTAAACCACGACATTTATTTTGGGCGGTCCCCAAATATTTGATAAATGCAAAAAGGTCCTCCAACTTTTGGGTATTTGCAATATGGTCCCAGAAATTTGAATTTTGACCCCAAGGGCAAAGTTGTAATTCCGCCCTTCTCTCTCTCTCCTCTCCCCATTTCCCGCCAGTTAACCGCTCTCTCTCTCCTCCCCGATTTTCCACGGACTCTCTCCTCCTCCTCCTCTTCTTCTTCTTCTTCTTCTTCCTTCCTTCCTTCCTTCATTCCTTCCTTCTCCTTTTGGTTTTCCTTCCCGCTCGCCGCTACTCCTACTCCATCGCCGCCGCTGCCGCTTTGATGAAAGGACACCGCCACCATAGCCCGCCGTCGCTTGTCCCAAGCTGCTCAGCCTGTCCCAAGCTCCTCCATCTGCTCCAAGCTCCTCGCCACCATCCCCACACCACCCTGCGCCATCCCAATGCATGCTCCGATGTTCGCCATTGTCCCTAGCCCCCTCAAAGCCTTGCTGTCACCAAAAACCATTGTTGAACTTCGTTGGAGCCTCTTCAGAACCTCACCGGTGCTTTGTCAGAGTTGAATCCCCGCCTTGTCCAGCCTCCCCCAAAGCCTTACCATCGTCAGAGCTTCGCCAAAACAATACTCCCGACCCATCGTGCGATGGTGTGCCCTCATTGCACAAGTTCCGCGACGTCGCAAGCTCGCGGCGAGTCGTCATCCACGTTGACTTAGGTTGCACGAACCGAGATGTAAGTTTCCATCAAAATCATTAGTTATGACTGTTTAACTAAAGTATGATGGTTTGGTTGTGCTAGTAAAATGTCTGAATTGCAATTAGGGCGAGATTAGGGGTTGAATAAATTAAGGTTTTATCATGGGCAATTTCGACAAATTAGGTGGCTATCAACTCAAGGTTGTGAAAGTACTTAAGTATAAATACATGTCTTCACCTAACGGCTTAAGCTTTTAAGACAGTTGGCAGTGGTCCTATAAAACTTTACATGGTATCAGAGCATGAGATCCTGAATTCAAATTTTTTGAGGCCCTTATTTTGCCTCCCTAAATAATATTTTCACGTTTAGTACTGGCAAAAAAACCAGACTAAGCGTGAGGGAGAGTGTGAAAATACTTAAATATAAATTCATGTAGCTTAAGCTTTTAGGACAGTTGACGGTGGTTCTACAAAAACTTCACAAAGGTTGGCCAAATAAGGTGATCGCACCAATAGGGTATCGATCAGTGAGTCATCATTCGGTTTAGGCAAATGGGTGAGTCTCTGTTTGACTAGCTCGAGCTGTACCAGCATAGAATTGTATATGCTGTATTTTAATAATGTGTCGCTCAAGTTGGCATATGGCTTGAGTGTGAACAAATTACGATATCTATCATGCTACTTAGATGGCCAACATCTCCATCATGATTTTCCAGTTAACATTGATTAGATTGATTACATTAGTAAATTGTTAAAAAAATTTATAATTAAATTAGTCAAATAAAAAGTTTTGAATTGAATAGGTACGACCATATAAATTTGTGATTTTTTTTATATAATTTTTCTGACTACCGCGGATTGCTCCATATTTCGTAGGTCAACATTAGCACAAGTAATAACGATAGTGATCCCACTTGAATCTAAGTGCTTGCCATTACCAAAAGGAAAACAGGAGAAAAAAATTATGGACCGAGAAACTAGATTATATAAACGTCAATTGTTGATGTCAACCCCCATTATATATATATGAGTAAACAGCTTTTGTCCACGATATCACATAATTTTAGTAGGCAACCTAATTTCTTTGAAATAATTTATGGATGTTGGCAAACCTTTAGTACTGTATAATATGAGCTTAGAAACTTTCGTGCTCCCACCAGCATCAGCAAGGATGCACCCAACGAATGTGACATAATCATGAGAAGGTCAAGGAGCGTATAAAATAAGTCGATGGATGTGCAAGATGGCAGACCGAGTCTACCCCAATCAATGTGACATACTCATTTCGTTTCAAGAAATTTATAAAAATTAGAATGGCTTGCCAATTGCAAACCGAATCTTGTACGGGAAGCCATCTTGTCCTTGCGTGAAGCTTAGTATCCGTAAAAAGAACGAATTTCAGGCAGAGATCATCAGTTTTTCCAATAAGCAATATGACCAATATGCACAAAACGTATCGTGTCGGTTCAAAATGAGAGTAATTCCCCACTATATGAAGTAATCGAGAGGCTTACCTATAAAGAAAATCAGTTTCAATGAACATTATTATTCTTGAGAAAAGCTCCTCAACTATTTTTTTAACGACAGATTTCATAAGTATCGATTATAGCGTACAGAATAATTATCACGATAATGTCCTCCTCCTTAATATATTGTACTAGGCTGACACTGGTTTGTAGACTGCAGACTGGTCGTGTAAGTCCCAACTATACCGCATCTACAACAACATGCAACAATTGAAGAACTTGAGTGTAAAATGCCTGAATTGTCTCAATGAAAAGATATCGTCACAAGCAATTTAGTGATAACGAGGATTGGTGAACGAGATAGAATCAGTGAACGAGATTTTCTTGATCCGTTTATATAGACAAGATAATTCCTTGGCATAGAATTAGATGAAGTTCTCGTCCATTTTAAGTAAGCCCTTTTCTTTTTCTAGGGCTAGTCAAGCAATTCACAGTTTACTTCCTGATATGCCAAATTAAATCAAGCTTCTAGGAAATGTACTATAAGATGATGCTTTAGAAGTGATTGAAGCCGACCCTTTTTCTCAATCTCCATGTGAATTCAATTGTGGTGGACATGGCGGAAGATGAAAAGCAAGAATCAGACCATCGTTGCATTCCCAACATGAACTGACTCTTAATAACTCACGCTCTCATATTCTACTATTATTTTCTTTTCTTTTTTTCCTTTTTTCCCTTGAACTTAGGGCCAGCAAGGACTAAACACTTTCGGGCTTTTTTTTGTGTAGGTAGGGCTTGGGAAATATTGAGAGTGCTTGAGTGACTCACGTGTGATTACAATCTTCATTATCGCTTGATCTATAGTAAATTCACTATTATTCTCCTGTGGATATAGATCAATTATGACCAAATCACGTAAATTTGGTGTTCAATTTATTTTCTTAATTTGTCTATTTTATTGTTTGTTCAATTGGCTTTTGCAACACATTTAATCTTTAAGCCAGTCTCATTCTCCATTTTATCTTTCCATCTCTTAAAAATAACAAACACAATCAGATTTATGTTTCAAATGATAGACCCATACCTTTCTAGTGAAATCATAAAAAAAAACGTGATATAATAGTGCAAGCCTCCAAGGAATTGAATAGGGGCTGGCTCTCACACATTTATATGCACGTACTCTAATTTTATTTTCTTTGATATCCTCCCAATCTTTGAAAAACCATCACATTTCTGCTTGCCCACCAATATTTATGGACTTTAGATCAATCAATTTTTCCCCTTAGATGCTAACAACTTCATTCATTTTTCCTTCATGTGTCCAAGTCTGCGGTGTTACAATTTGGAACCAGCTTTCTATTCATGACTTCTATGATTTCTCTATTGCTTTTAGTCATGTACATCATTCCTGACTTTGTTCCCCCTGCTACAATCAAAGCACCGTTAGCTATTTTCCCAAAAGTTATCCCTAAAAATAGTTTTGCTGTCTAATTGACTTATAAAGATAGGATTTATATAGAGTCCTCGAACATATCTAATAATATGCAACCCTCATTGATACTCGCTAGGAATTTTTACTAACATTTCTCATGATATCCAAAGGTACACCATCATCAAGATAAACATTAATTTGAACTTTTTAACAATAAAGTTGTGCATTAATTCTTTGGACGAAGCAAAATGAAATGACGGGCCTAATTCTAGAATCCAAGGCTTAATCAGATTATCAATGCTCAAAAGAATCAATACTAACATGAACGTTCTTTAATAATTTTTTTTTTATAATTGTTCAATTTTTATAATATTTTTCTTTTATTATTTATTATTTACTTTTTTTTCTTTTTCCCCCAATTTAGGGCCAGAGAGGGTTGCGACGACCTCACTTACCCAAATCGAGCAATGGGAATGAGGCCCACGGGGTCAGCAAGCCACCCTTACCAGCCCCAAGTCAAGAAGAAGAGAAGAAAAAGAATATAAATATATATATAATTCAAAATGTTACCAGAAAATGTCAAGACATGATGGATGGTGTCTGCGTCCATGATTTCTAGCCAATTAACTCAATTGACGAAACATAAAAATATTTACTATTAAATTAATCAAATTACAATGTTTATAGTTGAATTGATATAAGTACAACAAATTTACGACTTTTTAAGTCATTTTACCATCTTCTTTTCTCCTTGCAAGTGGTAAAAGAGCTGTGGCACTCTTTTTTTCAATCCCCACATCATTTTCTGCAAAAAAGAACTTTGCTTTTGTCTCTAAAACCGGTAAAACATAAAGAACTTTCCAAGTCTACACTTATCATATTGTCTTTCTCTCGCTTCTGAACAAACAAGGCACGAATCACATTTTACTTTTTCTAGGAACCCCCCAAGATTTTCCCATATGAATTATTTTATTTCCATGAGGCCATTGTGACATGGGCACGTCATAAGCATTCCGTGGTTATAGATCTCCATGGGGTTTATGCGATCCATTCGTCCATCATAGATATATGTAGTTAACTCCATTATTATGCTATTAAGAGAGAAATAATAATAATATTCCATGAAAATACTTTAACATAAGATTCACATAAAATTTCAAAATTTTTAATAGTGTTGCTCTAACCAAGACATTGTGAAGAGAAACTGTAGCATCAAATACCAAAATAAAAATATGATTTGAAATGAAAACCGAAAAGAAGAAGATATATGGTCGCCCGATGAAAGGAATACATCAAACTGGGTAGATCTCGGTTCGTGAATTTAAAGAGAATATTAGCAATGATAATGTTGTTGTCTCATAAGAGATGATGGAGCTAAGATGCGGTCAACTCCATTGTCAATTTTGTTCTCATTTTTATAAGAAAACATAGTGTGTTAGCACAAGAAGAATCCATCAGATCAGATATGACTAACAATTAATAATGACCCTTCTTCTCCGAATGACCTCCAGATAAAAGAAAAAAAAATTGTTTAATCATAAAAAGAAGCACCGAAATTTTAATAATCTTAATTCACGATAGTTTAATAACTATTACTCTATCAATGATAACACCAAATCATAACACTGCACCATCACAAAGATGCTAACTATGGATGACCCTGCTTTCACATTCCTACTTTTCTTCTCCTTTTTTCAAAATAAAACTATTTCCCACGACAAAAATATATTTTTGAATGAAAAAATCACGAGAAAAATTATTAATTCAATCCTAAACTTATTTTATGGATGTCAATTTTGTCATGAATTATTCAATTTTGTCAATATTTTCTTAAACCTTTGAATGAAATTCCAATATAAGCTTTTCAGCCAATTGTGGCTAGAAATTGCTTATGTGTCAATCTATTAAATATATTATTTCAAGCAAAGTTATCTATATTAGCATGCTACATAAAATGGGTGTTGACTGAACGCTACATTAGTAAGAACTTTCCAAGTCTACGCTTATCATATTATCCTTCTCTCGATTCTAAACAAACAAGGCACGAATCACATTTTACTTTTTCCAGGAACCCTCCAAGATTTTCCCATATGATCGACTCTATTGACTCGGAGAGATGATTTTATTTCCATGAGGCCATCGTGACGTGGGCATGTCATAAGCTTTCTGTGGTTATAGATATCGTCCATGGGGTTTATGCGATCCATTCGTCCATCATAGATATATGTAGTCGACTCCATTATTATGCTACTAAGATAGAAATAATAGAAAAATTCCCTAGAAATACTTAAACATAAGAGTCACATAAAATTTCAAAAATTACGATAGTGTTGCACTAACCAAGACATTTTGAAGAGAAACTGTAGCATTATATACTGAAATGAAAATATGATTCAAAATGAACATCGAGAAGAAGAAGATATATGGCCACTAGATGAAAGAAATACATCAGACTGACTATATCTCAGTTCTTGAATATAAATAAAATATTAGCAATGATAATGTTGTTGTCTCACAAGAGATGATGGGGCTAAAATGCGTTCAACTCCATCTTAGCCCTTTTTTTCTCTTTTTTTATAAGAAAACATATTTTGTTAGCATAAGAAGAATCCATCAAATCAGATATGACTAACAATTAACAATGACCCTTCTTCTCCAGATGACCTCCAGAAGAAAAGAATAAAACCTGTGTTTAATCATAAAAAGAAGCACCGGAATTTTAATAATCTTAATTCGCGATAGTTTAATAACTGTTACTCTGTCAATGATAACACCAAAATCATAACATTGCATATCATCACAAAAGAGCTAACTATGGATGATCCCGCTTTCACATTCCTACTTTTCTTCTCCGTTTTGCAAAATAAAACTATTTCCCACGATAAAATTCTCTTTTTGAATAGAAAAATCATGAGAAGAATTATTAATTCAATCCTAAACTTATTAGATGGATGTCGATTTTGTCATGAATTATTCAATTTTGTCAATATTGTCCTAACCTTTACATGAAATTCCAACATAAGCTTTTTAGCCAATTGCCGCTAGAAATAGCTCATGTGACGATCTACGTAAGATATCATTTCAAGCAAAGTAATCCATATTAGCTTGCTACAATAGGATAGGTGATGACTGAACGCTACATTAGTAATTTTTAGCCGTAATCAGCCACAAGACTACATTGAATTGTTTTGTGTAAGAATTTAAGACTACTCAACAAAATTGAAGAGTTTACAACTAAATAATATAACCTACCCATGGGTAGCCCAACTGGTTAGGGCAAACTTGGATCTCGTTGAGGTCTTGGGTTCGATTCCCCAGGAAAGCGCCTGTGATTTAAGTGGGGGGCCATGGTGGTAGGTTGCTGTGCTAGTCTCCCCCGAGAAATAGTCGAGGTGCGCGCAAGCTGGCCCGGACATCTCGGTTATAAAAAAAATAAAATAAAATAAAATATACATACAATAAGTTAAAGACTATTTTAAAAAGGGATTTTGGCATCTTTTCAACCTAGAAATATGAAAGCAAAACTCCCTTTTTAGTCCTGCAGTCTTTTTCTTTCAATCTCTTTAACAGCAGTGTGATGTGCATCATTGAAGCGGGGTATCGTGTAAGTTGGTCCATGCTTTTATTGTTGAAGACAAGCACTCGGGAATTTTTTTGGCCCCAAAAAAAGGAGCAAGAAATGCACGGGAATCATGGGGCAAGATGTTTTGCTTCCATAATGAAAGAGATTGCGTCCCATGCAATTGGATTGAGGGCTTAATTAATTTTGCTAATTCTCTGAACCATGTCGTGAGAAGTAGTGCATTATGATCAGCCGCAAGGAAGGATATTATCAATGGGATATCGGGTGTGCATGCCCAGACAACGTTATTATCTCTGATTGTTCATTTGCTGGTTTAACATCATGCATAGGAAAATTTCACCATTATTAATTATGCTCAGAAATATGTAAAATGCATAGAAAAAAAATACGTGGATTGCTAATAAAGGAAAGAGAATATGAATTCTCTCTTCTCTTTGCTTTTTGATAGAATCCAACATGATATAAATCGGGCATAATTGAGGCAAGTAAAAAGATACTGAATGAAACAATCCTATCAGGGATCACTTAAGAATAATAATAGGAGTAAATGAACTTTTAAATTTACTCCAAGTGCGTCATTTCCTTGATTTCAGAGTAGGTAGTCATGTCGCCTAATTAATTAGACTTAATTGTGCTCTAAGGCCTGAGTTGGTGGTGTGTCACATAGACAAATATATATTTGATTTTAATAATGTGGGATTATTATAGAGAAAATTTGTGGAATCAATACTAACTAATACAAAACCTCCTATGGATGCATGACGACATGGCTCAATATTTAAATTTTATGCTAACGCATCCCACAAAGTATATATGATTATTATATACATGTGACTCCCTCAATCTATAAATATAATATGTTAGGTTGGACCAGTTAACATGTTATTAGAGTTCGGTTCTATCCCAACTTATTTCACATATAAGGCCATTGACCCTTCGTAATAGTAATGTGGGAAATTGCCAAGTCATAAATGTATTGCGGGGCGAGGGCGGTGGCGGCCTCCTTCGCCCTCGCCCACAACCAGCAAGGGCCGGGCCACCCTCAGGAATGGTCGGCGAGCTCCTTCGGCTGTCGGAGCTCACCGGCCAAGTAGGTTTTTTTTAGAAAAACAAGGAAAAAAAAAAGAAAAAAAAATCTGGGGTTCGACCATCGCCACATCGTCACCACGTGGATATTTTTGGGCCAAAATCCTCCGAAAGAACTGAATCGGCAAAGTTGTAAAAAGTTTAGGACTTATTTGGCATAAAAAAGGGTTTATGACTGAATCAGCAAAGTAGCAAAAGGTTTAGGACTTATTTGGCAATTATCCCAATTTATGCACTTATGGCAATTCAGTCATAAACTTTTTAATTTAACCAATTAAGTTCTAAACATTTTGGTGATATGTCAATTTAGTCAATTCAACTAATTTTAAGTGCATGCAGCAAGGCCACAATGCCTAGATCTAACCAGAACATATTGGCCCTCGTGATTCTCAAGTAGGAAAAAGAAAAGAAAAGAAAGAAGTATGGAAAATAGAAGAAAAAAAGTTCAATAATATTGAAAATTTATAATAATAAATATTCATTTATGCATCAATTGTGCCATGTAAGACGCACATAGAAATGTCAGCAATTCCTTATCAAAATTGATCAGATAGACTCAATTAGTAAAGTATAAAAAAAAATTAAAAAAAATTAACACGGTTGAAAAGGTTTATAACTTTGGTAGCGATAGATTTAGAACGTTTTGTTAATTTCCTCTAGACGACTCACGTTCAACATTATTTCCCTACTTTGTGATGCAGCCTGCAACCAGCTGGTTCATCTGAGAAGATCAGCTCGCATTAAAGCTCGAAGTCCTTCACCGGCAAGAGTCTTCTCATTTAAAAATTAGCTGTCATTTGCAAGGACCTTGGGATGGCATGAAGCATTGGAAGTAATTTTCTTTTAATCACTTCTAGTTCCTAAGCGTTTCTAGTTTTTATGTATTTTAATTAATTTCAAGACTTGACTTTAATCTCCTGATTTGCTTTAAAAGCCATCTAATTCCTTGTACAAGATAGATGAATTTGATTAATAAAAACTTTACGTTCAAGCAAGTATCGTGAACCTTGCAGAATTCATACCCTTGAAAACCTATAAGAGTTTTCACTCCGTCTTAGAAGAGTCGGAACTTTCCAAAGTCTGCATCCTCGAAGAGTTGCAGCCATCGATCTCGAAGAATCGATACCCTCTCAACTTCCTTGGAGGCCTAGAAGAGCAACCAACGAAGTCTCTATCTTTTCCTGTTTTTGTTCGTTATTTTCGTCCACTTTCACCCCAAATTCGACCATCCTACAGAGCTTATTTCAGAAAACCCAAAAAAGAAAAGTTGTAGATCCGGAAGTCTTTGTTCATTTGGCTTTGGAATCAAGTCGATCCGATCTGTATTGACAAAGATAAGACTATTCTCATGAGCTTGCGCAGTGCTGAAATTTCTGTTCGTCCTGCTTCCCGTGCGCGAGTCACTCTCTCAATCCTATTGTTCGAGTAGCCTACTTGGGCTGCATCAATTTAATTTTTGAAATTCATTTTTTTTTCTATATGAACTTTAGTTTGTCGTATAGATCCAAAAGAGGAATTTCGGGTTAGGCAACAAGTAATAAAATATCATAGTGACACAAAACATAAAGTTCGTTAATTAAGAATTCCGAGTTAGATATGTCGATAGGTTGGGTCGGGTTGTACGACACTCAACCTAAGACATTAAAGATGTATGCTTGATTTGACCTGACTCGAAACATTATAAGATAATAACACAAATATCTAAGTTCGATTAGATTAGGTCAGCTGAAGTATGTTTTTTTTAAAGTTAAGATGAACATGTATGCTTTTTTGGGTTCAACCTGATTTGAAAGCATTATAATGCCTAAGTATTTTATTGACTAATCGATCCAAAAAATATATTATAAAGTTGGCATTTGATCGGATCAAGTCGTATTTCGGTTTAAATAAAATACTCGGGTTCAACATTCCTCGTGGGCGGAACATGGAAAAGCAAGAACCCGGTCGCCATCACGTTCCCCAACACGAACCGACTCTTCATGGCTTCCTCGCTAAATTATGGCCCAACACGCCTTACTGTCTCGTACGACAGTTTTGTACGAAAACAATGGGCGGGCATCGTTGGATGTACCGCCCAAGTCAAGTCTTCTCCATTCTATTAGCGAAACATCTTGGCAAGTCTCCATGCATGCGTTGTTCTTCTCAGTCCTCGGACGTTTGACATCGTGTCACTCCCGTTACCATCGGCAGAGCAGGGATGAATCAGCTGATTAGTTCTAAATCTATCACACATATAAAAATTAAACTTTAAATTTCTCGATTTACTAATTCGAACTTAAATGTTTGCGCGAAATTCTAATACAATCTTCCCAAATCCATATCAACAATCGATATATTCCATGAAAAATTCAATTGGGACATTTCGGGCAATTGTCCTTTGGGAAAATCCCTGGTATTGAAACTACTTTACTAGCGTACCACTGCACATAATGTTCAGTTTGATTTGGCGGGGTGGGGGGAAAGAATGGAATGGCATGGCATGACAATTTCCGATATTCTTGTTTGGTAAAATGTGGAAAGGAAATGGAGTAGGGATTCTTGTGTTTGGTTGGAAATGACCATTCTTTTCTCGCCAGAAGTCGATCGGGACGACTCTTCTTCGACATTTTTTCCACTTTCCGAGTGAAGAAAAAGCATGCCTCTTCCTTATTTTCCCGATGCTTCCTCCCCATTTTCCCCCACAATTTACCGGTCAAATATAATTTTTCTTCTATATAGAATTTGGTTTAGTATATATCCAAATAGGGATTCCGGGCTAGGTAACAAGTAATTAAATATGAGAGTGAAAAATTCACGCTATGAAATCACAAAATCAGCATTTTACTATTAGCAGACTTTTCATCCCATAATTTGCTGTATAATTAATTCTCATAGCGAAAGTTGACGAAGACCTAGCTGCAAGTCTTGGTCTTCTTGTGCTGTAGCCATGGTCTCAGTCAAATACAAGCACCGCGTGGGGTTGTCTTTATGAGAGCTCAATTATTGTAAGGCGTGCATGCATATCTTCGTCACACTTCTCTCTTCCACAATCTCCACTGCTGGATGGCAATGGCGAGATCAATTAGAGTCTTCTCGTTTGCACTGGTTGCTTCTTTAACCTCAGTAATATTCCTTGTGGTTCAAGCCCAACAAAATCCAGGTACCTCTCTCTCTCTCTCTCTCTCTCTCTCTGAGTGATGAATATGTTTTATGCGTAATAAGAACATTAAAAGATTGAATGCTAGCAAAATATCGACTCACTCAATATATCAAATATCAAACTCAGGATTCGCAGTCCGAAAAATAGTTCATAAGGTTCAGAAAAGCGCGCATACCTGAAGGACTTCTGGCGTGAGTAGGTGACTAAATCTGGAAATGGTCTGCTATGTTAGCTTGCTGTGCTTGGAAACAAGGAAAGAAGATAGATGATAAGAAAATTTGAGGGAAGAATCGAGAACACTTTAACTTCCATATCACAAAGAAATTAACTCGTGGACATTCTCGACCCCGCTTTTTATCTCCCCTATCTCCAAAACACAGAGTGACAGTTACCTGTCTCGTGGTTTAAGCTTCTTACAATATTATTTTCCCCATCTAGGACGTCAAGAGATGTTGGTCATTCTATTGTCTACTTATGAGGTTTTAATGAAACAAAATTATTCATTCTCACTTGATTTGGTGTCATATTGTCCGGACCTTAGCGAACTTGTTCGAACGGTCAGATGGAAAAACCGCCACCCCCATCTCATTGACTTTTTCTTCTTCTTTTCTAATATTAGGTTTTATTAGCATCGATTGTGGGGCAACCAATGCATACACCGAAAAGCAAAACAACATTGCATACGTAACCGATGAAGGGTTCATAAACTCCGGAAAGAACATGCAAATATCCACGGAGTTCATATATGAAAATGCTCTACAATTGTCGAAGAATATGAGGATTTTTCCCGATGGAAATAGGAATTGCTACACTTTAAGATCATATCGAGGCAAGAACAACACCTATCTAATCCGGGCATCATTTCGGTATGGGAACTATGATGGGAAGAACCAGGCTCCTTCATTCGACCTATACATCGACATTAATTATTGGGCCACGGTGGACTACTCAACTTATGTGTATGAAGAAATCATGTACGTGTCCCAGGCAGATGATATACAAGTGTGTCTTGTGAACACTGGCAGGGGAGTGCCATTCATCTCAGCATTGGAACTAAGAGCTCTTGATGATGACATCTACCGACTGGGATCTGAATTCTTGCGACTCATTTGGCGGTACGACATTGGATTAAGCTTGAAGTCTTATATCAGGTAATCAATTGATTTTGAAATACAAATGTATGGTAATCATAGTATAGAGAAAGATTCGATTTTTCTCTTTAGCGATTTTACTATTTTACAAACTATTGAAGGCGGGAGTATCAAATTTAACCAACAAAATAAGGCCAATCAATAACAAGTCAAAAGTGTGAAGACAACCAAAAGGGCCACTAAATCAGGATAAATAACATGTACACAAGAAAAAATCAAGCAAGAAAAAAAAACGGCCACGAAAAATCAACAAATTACAAAAGAAAAGGCGGTTAAAATAATCAAGAAAGATAATTAACAAAAAAGATGTCTAAGAGTACCATAAAGATCACTAAATGATGGGAAAATGAAAAGGTAAACAGAATGACCATTAGGAAATTTAAGAGTTCAATTATTTGAAGTATTGAAAAATCCAAATCACACTTAGAATTTCACATATATGTAAATAAATAAATAAAACCTGAGTTGATCATCATAATAAGAGAACAATTCTGGAAAAAAAAATAACGTTGTTCCAAAATTGTTAGTATGTTCATGATTATTTTTAGCCTCACTATAAAAGTAAAAAATCGTTAAACTTATATGAATCATATACTACGTGGAAATTTGAAATTAGAATTGACAATAGCATCTCATGTTAGAGATGTCATTAGTGTTGTAAAAGATAATCCCTTTCTTTTCAACATAAGTTGTGGATATCAAATAAATGTAAGGTCATGTAGCAATTTTTTCTTTATTTAGTCACATACTAATCTAATAAAGTGAGTCAAGGTTACTTGTATATGTATCATCTCTAAATTCACAAGAATATTTTTCCATAGCATGGGGATTTTTAGCTACTACTATTTTAGCTTCTTTCAGGTAGTGATCACAACTAAATCATTTATTCCTACAAAATTTATAAGTATTTTGTATAGATAGATAGATCTATGAATTGACAACTTTATTTTATCTCTGGTGTATTTCCAATTTAATATTTAAATATTGTTTTCTCTTATAAACAATCTTGTAGAAATGTTCAAATGTCAAATCTTTTTCCTCTTCCCGTATAATTTATGTGAGTGGTGTCAATAATTTCGTTCTATTAATTATTAGTAATTCAAATATTTTGTAATGAGATCATTATACACAATCTTATGAATGTCACTTTCGCATATACACACAATATGTGTTCACTTTTGGGGATAATTGCCAAATGAGTCATAAACCTTTTGCTACTTTGCTAATTCAGTCCTAAATCTTTTTTATGCCAAATAAGTCCTAAAACTTTTGTAATTTTGTCAATTAAGTCCTTCAGGCGGATTTTGGCCGGAAAATGCCTACATAGCGTTACCGGCCGTCGCCAGCAACGACGTGGCAAAAACAACATTGTTTTGGCTATAAAAAAAATTTCTCCCGGTTACTGTTCATCGTCTTTCTCCTTGTCCATGGCGGAGGTGGCCAAGCCCTAGCCACCGCAGCCCTCACCCACGACAGCCAAGGGCTGGCCCCGCCCAGCCTCGCCCAGATCTGGGCAGGGCTCCTAGGCGAGGGAGCCCCGCTAGGCAAGCTCCCTCGCAAATCTAGGCGAGGGACCTTCCCAGATCTGCGATGGAGTGAAGCTCCCTCGTACAGCAGCCCTCGCATAGAGTCTGTACAAGGGAGTCTCCCTCGCGCACAAAGTCTGTGAGAGGGCTGCTGTCCCTCGCACAATAGATCTATGCGAGAGAGACTACCTCGCACAGATCTGCTCTACGAGGGACTCCCTCGTACAGGAGCAGATCTATGTGAGGGAGCTTCTCCCTCGCAGCTCCCTTGCACAGATCTGCGAGGGAGCTCACCCGGCCACGAGCGAGTGCGGCCACGGCCTCTCCTACCCTCACCCACGACCGGCGAGAGCCAAGCCGCCCTCTGGAGTCGCCGGCCGAGTAGTTTTTTCTGAAAAAGAAAGAAAAAAAATTAAAATAAAATTTTGTCGCCACGTCAGCGGTGGCGACGGCCGGTAATGCCACGTAGGCATTTTCTAGCCAAAATCCACCAAAAGGACTTAATCAACAAAGTAACAAAAGGTTTAGGACTTATTTGGCATAAAAAAAGATTTAGGACTGAATTGGTAAAGTAACAAAAGGTTTATGACTCATTTAGTAATTGTCCCTTCACTTTTGCTAGTAAATATTTGATAACAGTGTTTGTCCAAGAACTTTCTTTAAGATTGACACATAAGAATCGAATTTGTGAGGAATTGATCACGTAGTTTTCTTCCACTCTTTACTCATTTTGCTACCTATTCGTTGCTAATTTAACGTTTTTACATTCCCTCTAGGAAACATTCCAACACAAAATAAGGGAGGTCCCAACTTCGTCCAAACCTTTTTTTGACTTGAAAAATAAAAATCAAAAAACACAACAAACAAAAGATTTCTTCTGGGAAAAGCTTCAAAACCGATATTTTGTTTTGTTTAATTACATAAATGGAACCATATGAAACTAACGTATTTTATGTCCAGACGACGTGTTCCAAGTCTCTGGCAATTGACTTCCGTTAGATAGAGTAGCTAGTAACGTGCCGAATAAAGTGGGTTCAGCATTCCTGTTGCATATCCATATGAATTTGCATTTGCTAGTCACGTAGTCAATTGCTTAATTTTTTGCTCTCAAACTGTTGTTGAAATGTTGTATACAGGCATCCTGTCGATGGTTATGATCGGATCTGGACTGCTCGAAACGCTAGTAACTGGATCATACTGAACACCATATCTGCCATTGATTTATCTTATGATAATGATGCGTATAAGTACAAGGTTCCCGGGGAAGTTCTTCAGACTGCTCAAAGATCAATGAATGCTAATTCAACCATGTATTTACAGTGGAAACCTTCAATCTCATACTCCACAAACAAATGGATGGTGTACTTTCATTTCATGGAGATTGAGAGACTGATGAGTGGCCAGCAGAGGGAGTTCACAATTTCCATGAATGATGGTCAATTCACGAAGACGGTGAGCCTTGAATACTTAAAGCCAATGATTGTAGTTTCCACTCCAGTTGATGGGCCATTCATGTTCTTCTCACTTGAATCGACAAATAAGTCTGGGAATCCACCGATCCTTAATGCCGTGGAGTGCTATAATGTTGGCAGTCTTCTAGATGTGCCCACAGCACAAGATGATGGTATGCTTTAATTCTTCTAAATGTTTTTATTGTCTACATACGCTTTCGCCAGTTGAAATACAATTGACATCAATAATAATTATGTAGATATTCCATTGTCAATAATTAAGATTTAGGGAATCCTATGGTAGGATTACGAGTCTCCACTGTGGGTCTTATGCTATCATTAACTCTGAGCAAAAATTGCTTTTTTGGGATCAACAGATGTGGTTAAGTATTACTCTGCTATCTACTTAATTCTCCTGCTTTGGCTACTTTTTGCTTTGTAATTGCTGGAAAGTGTCTTCAAGTCGACGCGCTGAAAAGTTACATGTCATTTAAAAGTTGAAAGTCTGTAAAACTCACATGTGATCACAAACACTTTTCGAATCTTTATCATTCTTTTTGGATAATAGATCATTTTTGTGATTTAAACCGCAGTGCAAGCTATCAATTATATCAAAGCAACATATCAAATTAAGAGAGAAAATTGGCAAGGTGATCCGTGCTTACCAAGCAATTACACATGGGATGGTCTGAATTGTAGCTATGGAGATCCTCCAAGGATTATATCGCTGTAAGTCATCTGACACTATTTTTTTGATAATAATGATTTTCTTGGTGAGACTTAATAAGAATTCTCATTCGTCATGAATATTGGAAGTTTTTTTCTTTTTTACCCATGGGAAAGAACATACAGGATGAATGCAACCTTTTAGGATGAAATCTCAGATTGACCAATATCTTTGTCACGCTTTTGTCTAGTTCTAGGAGGCATGATGGGAACTTCAGTACTTCAATAGATTGAGCTTTTGACACCCTAAGCCTCACATGGCATTGCACAGAGCTCATATACTAATCCTTTAGTTGACACCTACCCCAAAAAGTTACCATCTCTCTCTCTCTCTCTTGCACAGAGCTCATCTCTCTCTCTCTCTATTTATTTTTTATTTTGGGGTGGGGGGTTGTTCCATATGTATGGGGTGGGTCATATCAGACAACTGTTCCAAATTGCATCATTCAAGAGCAAGTGTTAGGTCCTCCGAAATTTAGGTAGGAAGACCCACGCAAGAAATGAGATTGACCATTTTGAATGATCTTGTCGAAACATTTACATCAGGAGAACCTTAAATATTTTCTTTCGGGATAATTGATTGCTCAAACTTCTCTTTGTTGTACAAAAAATGTCGACTTTTATGAAGATGGCAATGACAGAATCCTCTATTTTGATTTATTATGATCAGGAAATTGAGCTCTAGCAATCTAATGGGCAACATAGTCTCATCACTTTCAAATCTATCAAGATTGGAATACTTGTAAGTATTACCGTGGTTGAATTAGTTGTGTCTACACATCACTCATGATTAAGCATTCCATGTGAGTCAACTTGTGATTGAATGATTAAGGTTGTGTATGAGGAGACACGGGCCGTCTAGATATTACTCTACTGTGTAGAAACATCCTACTTATGGTTATGGAGCTTGTTGACTTGATATTAGGAGTTCTAAACTTAGTCATTTGCCAGAGATTTGTCCTACAATCAGCTTACGGGAGCAATACCAGAAACTCTGGCAGCATTACCACATCTTAAATTTTTGTAAGTTAATGTGTCTAAGTGAAAAACCAACGGATTTAAAGTGAACAAATTTCTAATCATGGCGACTTTTGCAGAAATTTAAGTGGAAACAACCTGACAGGGTCAATTCCTGAAGCTCTTAAGAAAAGGGCAATGGACAATACTTTGAACATGAGGTGCTGCTCTCTCTCTCTCTCTCTCTCTCTCTCTCTCTCTCTTTGAGTTTTATGTGACTTTTATACGCCAGAAGGACTATCAACATATTTTTTTAGTTACATTTAAAAGCAAATACGAAGGCCAACTTGTGATCAGCATTTGGCAATGTTGATAGGAATTTGACTTCAGCTCCTTCATTCTTTGTGGCAGTTTGACAGGAAATGCAAATCTTTGCCTAGCTGATCCTTGCCCGCAGAAAAAGAAACAACATGACATCCTCATTCCAGTTGTTACATCAGTTTCAGGCTTCTTTGTAGTTCTCTTTGGTGCTTTGGCTGCAGTTTGGTTAAGTAAACAGAAACGAGTAGCAAGTAAGTTTTCTTACTTGTCTTGTTCACTCAATTTATGCTACATTTGATGATAATTTTCAATTTGCTTTTACTTTGGTAAAATTCTATCAGTGACAGTGTCTATTCTAGAATATTGATGGCAGTTGACAGAAATCCCAGGATAATCTTCTCATTTTTGGTCCTCTTCTCCATCAAGATAGATCGTGAAACAGGATCAGAAAACCCCTCCTACATATTTTAATTGTTGACGACATAATTGAAGTAATTTTCCTTGAAAGTCTACTATACAAAGTGGTAGTTGCAATACTCATAGGATCCTTTTTGGTACAGAATCTAGTGAAAAGACGCTGAGATTAAAGAATCGACCTTTTAAGTACAGAGAGGTCTTAAGAATCACTGGGAACTTTGGACGAGTGATTGGTGAAGGTGCATTTGGAAAGGTATATCTTGGTACACTAGATAACAGCACCAAAGTTGCAGTGAAAATGCTCTCTGAATCATCAAAGCAAGGGTACAAGGAATTTCAAGCTGAGGTTAGATAGCATGATGCAATCAACTTTCCTTTTAAATTCAGCTTATGCTCACTCACATAAATGTACGTTCAGGAACTTCCTCGTAGATTGTTCTCCGTGTACGTTATGATGATCCAAACTCATGATACTGCAGGCACAACTCTTAATGATTGTTCACCATGGAAATTTGGTTTCTCTGTTGGGATATTGTGATGATTTGAATCACATGGCGTTAATATATGAGTACATGGCTAATGGAAATTTAAGCCAACATTTATCAGGTGCATATTTATGTTTTTTTCTACTGCTTTCTTCTCTAAAATAAGCCTGAAAGGCTCTCTTCTTGCTTATACGTAAAGTTAAGACGCAACCAACAGAGGACCATCCCAATGTGTTGACATGGAGTAAAAGACTACACGTAGCTGTGGATGCAGCACAAGGTACATATATGAGTCATCCACAGTAGTAGATTCTTTCCAAAATTGCTTTGGCATTGTTGACGAGGTTTTTGCGAGGAGTTCAGGTTTGGATTATTTGCATAATGGTTGCAAGCCACCCATCATCCACAGTGACTTGAAGGCTACGAACATCTTGTTGAACGAAGATTTCCGAGCCAAAATAGCTGATTTTGGCCTGTCAAGAGCCTTCGCAACTGAAAGCGACTCTCATGTGTCAACTTGTCCTGCGGGCACTCCTGGCTACCTCGATCCCGAGTAATGGCTATAACTCAGTACTACTGTCTTGGTTCAGTTCAGGATCTCTATTTGTATAGATATATTGACATTCCCTGGGATTTCATTTTGATGTAAGGATCCGTTATTTGTTTATTTCTTCCTCCTTCTAGGTTTCAATCTTCTGGAAACTTAAACAAGAAGAGTGATGTTTATAGTTTCGGAATCGTACTCTTTGAGTTGGTCACGGGCCGACCTCCAATAATGAGAACCCGAGATGGCAGCATCAGCATGCACATACTTCAATGGGTGATTCCGATCATTGAAAGCGGTGATATAAAGAGCATAATGGATCCAAGGATACAAGGAGAATTCGACATCAACTCAGCTTGGAAAGTGGTGGAGATTGCTGTGTCTTGCACCCGACGAACGGCAACTCAGAGGCCGGACATAAATCACGTATTGGCAGAGTTGAAGGAAATTTCGGTGAGCAAATCAAGTGTTTCCCGTGAAATGACCTTCCCAGAGCTCCAATCTGACAATGCCCCGGAGGCAAGGTAGCAGAACTTTTCCAATTCAGAAAGGCCATGTTCTTAGTCAAAAGATTAAACTCTTCGTCCGCAAATTTATACTCTTTATTTTTTGTGTTCACTTTGTCATGACTGTCCCTCAACTTACATCTATCTTTGGTGGTCCTTATATTATACTTCTCATAAGCAACTTGGGATATAAATTATATTCATATAAGCATGTTTAAAAATTATGGGTACTGGCTTGAGCTTGACTTTTGATGATGCCCCTACATTCATAGCATGTTTATATCCATATTAGAGTCAATCCCCATCTCATCTAATTCTTAGAATTGGGTATAGGCCTGCTGTGTTAGGGTTCCGATGGAACAACCAATACTGTTAACTCGACGAGAGCTACTTGGCCAGAGAAGACGTGCCCCGCCGGGATAACATCGCCGTTGCCTGATTCGTCCGAAAAGGATCCACTGACGTGCAGAATAGTGCCATCCACGGAAATCAATGGCGGGATTCATAAAATGAGGGCTCGTACTTTTTTTTAAGTAACGTGATATGAAACTTTAATATGACAATCTTTACTAAAAAGAAAATAACTTTAATATGACAAGTGAGAATCAGAAACGGAGTCACTATTGTCACTACTAAGAGATCAATCACACTAAGTTGTACAAAACCAATCAAATAAAATGAGGATAGATCATCATGTGGGAAGATCTTTCATGCGAATAATCGCTCCGAAAACTAAATTTACAAAAAAGGAACATAGAAAAAAAAACTACTATGATGCTTTTTGGACAAACCAAATACTAGAGCATCCTTTTTGGACCATCGCATGGTAGATGGCCTAATCTTCGACTTCTTTTCGTGTGCAAAAAGAACGACAGGAAGCAGGGGAATTAGTCACGAACATGATGCTAACGTGAAACAAGGTTTATGAAATTCATAGTGGACCGAAAGATTCTCCTAACTTCAATAAAAATAACGAGGACAGTTTTGCTTTTCTTTTTTCTTTTTTAATATAAATATAAAACCACATGGAATAAATTGTTAAAATAGACACATTTGATGGGGAAAATTGTCTAAAAAAATGCTAAATGTATTGCCCTTTTACCAATTCAGTCCAAATCCTTGTAATTTTGTCAATTAAGTGCAAGACGTTTTTATGTTATGCCAATTGAGTCCATCTAGTCAATTTTGTTTACATCAGCGCTGATCGTGCCACGTAAAATCACATGCGACCATATCAATGATTTGTGGCCAACATTGAATAGTTGGACTATATAACCAAATGGATAAAAGGTTTAAGACTTAAATAATATAATTGAAATGCTTTTGACTGAATGACGGAAATACAATAGGTTCAATACATTTTTGGTAATTTTTCATCTAGAAAAAGAGACCCCAAGAGCTCTAACTCTCAACAAGAAATTGAAGAGAGAGAGAACAACCAAGAACGGCGGCCATCAGACCATAGGCTAATGTCAAGGCCGATTCCAATGGAACGGTCAGCAATAGCCTCCGCGGCACTACCAACCTTAGAAAGGTCTTCAATATGACTCCATGAACACAAATTTGAGCTACAAAATTAATTGCAGCCTCTCCAAGACCCTCTACTTTTGTAACACTCGTCGCCGCTAATAGAGCCACAGCAAAACCCTAAGGAATGACCTCGTCAACGGCAGCAACCGGCCATTTTAAATCTTAAGATTAACAATAAAATTAAAAAAAAAAACAAGAAAAGGAGAGGGTGAGAAAAAAAAATTTTAAAAAGTCAAAAAGTTGCTCAAAATGACGTGATTAATAGATGTGGTCAATGTTAGCTCATTAATAGTGACACATAAGACAATAGACGGTGACTGGACCATCATATCAGTAGTTTCCTAAAAATTTAACTTAGATGGACTACACTAAAAGACTGTGATAATATTTTTGGTTACATAAGCTAAATTGAATATTTTAGAGATAAATTGACAGTAATATAGTAGCTTTATGACTTTTTTGGACATTTTTTTTCAAATTAATGCATATGTATGTATGTGGGTATCGTGATGACTCCAAAAAGATGACCTTCATATATGAATTCATGTCAGCACTTATCGATACTTCATTGTATGCTTGCATGTTTTAAGTTCCTCCAAAATAATTCCACAAATATCCGTTTCTTTCTCATGAATGATGCGAAGATATGCTGCGATCTATAACAGGGCCACTCCAAATGTCCTGACAACTCAACTCCTTCACTCATTATAATAATGCGATTCCATTGTCTCCAGTGATTCGGCGTGAGGAAAGAGGCGAGGCTTTGACAGAGCGGGAGGAGCAATGTCTTACTGTCGCCCATAATATGCCGAGAGAGAGAGAGAATCCTTATCCGGCATTTCTGCATATGTAAGCACCAGTCCTCGAGCCGCATCTATATAACAAAGACCGGTTTTGTCGAGAGAAGTAAGCACTCGATTTTCTTTCATGCATGCCATTCTACTACCAGCGCCTTCCCTTCTTCTGTTCTGCTGCCCACCGTTCATTCAACATTGCTATTCTCGTAGCCCTATTAAAGATCGCCGTAGTCCCTCTTTGGACGGCCCCTCCTTCCCATGACGCCTGCCTCGGCCGCCGTTCACTTGGGACATCTCAAAATGCTGATCATCCATTTAACTATGTACTTAAGTTTGAGCCTCCCCATCAGCCCAAAGTCCTCTTGTACTGGACCAACAATCTCCATCTGAAAATCCCAGCCTGCAATTGTGGCTTTACGACACCAAAATAATCGCAAACTAACTTCGCCTTTTATCTCAATGGGCAAATGATCCTGCCCAGATTAATACATTATCCAAATATCGATTCACATGAGGCTCCAAATTATCAAACTCATCGGCTCAGGCTGATTCTGTTAAAGATTATAATGGAAGTCTAACTCGAACTAGACATAAACTCGTGTATCGTGCCCGTTATCATTTAAAATACATATATAAGTACACATTGCATGAAAAATTAATCATAAATAAAACGTTCTCTTACCATGTCATTAGTTTTAAAAGGTTCGTAGCAAATTAAATAATCGAAGTCGGAAGCAACCGATTTATATGAAAATAGAAAAATACATACCCATGGGTAGCCTAGTTGATTAGGGCGAACTTGAACTTCGTTGAGATCTTGGGTTCGATTCTCCAAGGAAGCGCCTGTGATTTAAGTGGGGGGCCATGGCGGTAGGTTATTGTGCTAGTCTCCCCCGAGGAATAGTTGAGGTGTGCGCAAACTAGCCCGGACACCTCGGTTATCAAAAAAAAAAAATTCATGCACATAATATAACATGTTATATAGTCTCTTTCATATGCATTTGAAAGAATATAAACTTTTGGTTATAACTAATATTTTCAAAACAAATGACCTTATGTTATTGAGTTAAAATAAAATATATTTCTTAAATATTAACCAGTTGCTAACAAATATTCGAAAAAATGAAAAAAAAATGAACTTTTTTAGAAAAGTGACCTCAATTGATAATATCCATATATATCACTGGCGATCGTTCACAAGTAGCCAATGAGATACACGTGCATTTTTTACAAATTTGTCCACAAGACTTGAGCTTCTCTCATGATAATGCATACAAAAAGCATGTTTATACCCAGATAAAAAGGCAATCCCAACTCAACCAATTCTTAAAATTTGGGATAGGCATGCTGTCTTGGGGTCCCAGTGCAAGCAACCAGTTCCATTGACTGTACGAGGGCCACTGGCCGAAGAAGATGCGCATCGCTGGTTTAAATTTGCCTGATTCATCCAAAAAGGATCACTGACACGTCAGAGAGTTGCCCTGTCTGCGCCATCAATGGCGGTTTAACATTGCCTGTTGTTGCATGTGGTGTTGGATCAAAGCCCCACATACCAAGAAAGGAAATAAGTGTTTTAAGTTTTTTTTATCATCTCGACGTTGAGCTATTTTTTCACAGAACCACATAGTCAAAATACTTGTGATGTGAAAAGCACGTTCTGAGCTCGAGTCTCTTATCGTTAAATCTCTAGTGACTTTATTGGCCTACAATGAGAATTGACAAAAGCGCTGCTGATCTCTTTTTATTCTAAAGAAAAAAGGGGAGTAAAGTCACTTTTGGTGACTGTGATTCGTCATTTACGACAAAATAATCGAGACTCTAAAAAGAGAGAAGACGGGGAAATTAAAATCTGAATAGCATCGTATATTTTATGCAATTAGATTGTTCGCCACGTTATCAACTTACACTGGTAGCTAATTAAATGGATCCTAAATCAAAGCCGAGATTACACTGATAATCTTGTAACCATCACTGCTCCAGCTAAGAAATTGTCAAGAGCAACTGGAGTAACTACACTGACGTAGAGATATGTTTTGGTATCGAAGAATCGTCGGGCTTGGCAGGATGGACGTACGTTAATTGAGCTCATTGCGAGATACATATAGATGTCGAAAAGAAGGTAGATTAATCATCACTAGATGAAAGGAACACAACAGTAAAGTTGCTTTAGTATCTCCGGTTCCCCCTGTCTCAATCTATGGCGGACACCAATATGACATTTACATATCCATAATCAAGGTAATGAAAAGACCATTTTTCATGCATATGTTTGTTTATTGTCTACGGTATCTTTTGACAAAAACAAGCTTCCATGATCAAGCCACAATACTGACCCGGTGGAAATTGTGCTGATGATGTGCTTTGGGGCGGAGTGATAATCAACGCCGAAGTGAATGGTCGTCATACCACGACTCGTATCGGAAGGCTTTGGAAAAGCTTCCTTTTTACACAACCTTAAGTTCCTCGAGGGTAGTTTCGCCCATAGGGATCCGAGCGGTGAAGTATGTGACAAGACTAGAATGCTACGATCTACAGATTGACGAGGACGAGTCCGATGCATGTGGAGTCCATTTCTATCACGTCAGTCCTCGATTTTTGCCCCAAAATCCAAATTAACGCACAAAAAGGAAAGCACAATTATATGGACCTCTGTTTTGTTAGTACCATACCAAGAGAAGTGATACTGCGAATGTTTAGCAGTGGATTTTCAGTGGTATTACTCAAAATGGGCACATGAACATCAACGGATTGTAAATGACTTTCCATCTATATGTGTCAAGCTCGCTCTATCGAACATTTGAGTCTCAAGAGCCCAAACAGAGAATAAGAGTCATTGCCTCTCTTGCCCTCGAATGTTAAAGTATATAAGAATTTGACGACCAATAAGACGGACGAATTTCAGATGAAGAAAAGACGTTGAATGTTTGAATTCCTAATCAAGAAAGATGATAATTTGACAATTGACAAGAACCAAAACAAACTATCCCAATGGATTAGTTGGGTTCTAGTGGTGACGATTTTGCCCCTAATAAGTAAGGCTAAGCACAATAAATCGCCCAATCCAAGAACTGCTCAATCCAGGAACCGCTCGGATCAGATTGGACCGATCGGGTTTGTCCGATTCTTTGAAGTTTTGGTCTGGTTCATAGTTCATAAAAATGGAACTGGTTCCTAGGCAATCGAATTTTCGATTCCTTGGAGGACAGGATCAGACTAGACCACTAGGACCGGACAATCTGGACCAAAATTAAAACCAACTCAATTTCCCTATCTCTAAGTTCTCTCCATCTCAATATCTCTCTCGTTTTCTCCCTCATGCCTCCTTTTTTCGATCAATCGAGAGTCGAGCGTTTGCCGCTCTAAATAAATCTACGCTAGTTAGCCGGTACCATCTACATGGCTTAATGCTACACCAGTAATTTTTAGCTGCAGTCGGCTACAAGACTACATTGAATTATTTCATGCAAAAAGTTAAGACTACTCAACAAAATTGAAGAGTTTACAACAGAATAATATACATACACTAGGTTAATGACTATTTTAAAAGGGGATTTTGGCATCTTTTCAACCTTGCAATATGAAAGCAAAACTCACTTTTTAGTCCTGCAGCAGATCTTTTTCTTTTGATTTCTTTAACAGTAGTGCGATGTGCATCATTGAAGCGGGACATCGTGTAATTTGGTCCATACTTTTCTTGTCCAAGTCACGCACTCGGGAATTTTTTTGGCCCCAAAAAAAAGGAGCAAGAAATGCACGTGAATCATGGGGAGAGATGTTTTGCTATAATGAAAGAGATTGCGTGCCATGCAATTGGATTGAAGGCTCAATTCATTTTGCTAATTCTCTGAATCATGTTGGGAGAAGTGGTGCATTATGATCAGCCGCAAGGAAGGATATTATCAATGGGATATCGGGCGTGCATGCCCAGTCAACGTAATTATCTCTGATTTTTCATTCGCTTGTTTAACATCATGCATAGGAAAATTTCACCATTATTAATAATGCTCGTGAATAAGAAATATGTAAAATGCATAGAAAGAAATACGCAAATTGCTTATAAACGAAATAGGATCTGGATTCTCTCTTCTCTTTGCTTTTTGACAGAATCCAACGTGATATAAATCAGGCATAATTGAGGCAAGTAAAAAGATACTGAATAAAACAATCTTATCAGGGATCGCTTAACAATAATAATAGGAGCAAATTAACTTTTAAAAATTTACTCCGAGTGCGTCATTTCCTTGATTTCAAAGTAGGTACTCATGTTGCCTAATTAATTGAACTTAATTGTGCTCTAAGGCCTGCATTGGCGGTATGTCGTGTAGACAAGTATATACTTTATTTTAATAATGTGGGATTATTATAGAGAAAATTTGGAATCAATACTTATTAATAAAAAACCTTCTATGGATGCATGAAGACATGGCTTGATATTTAAATCTTATGCTAAAGCATCATTGCTTGTTTACGAAATTTATATGCTTTTTATATACATGCGATCCCCCCTCCATCTACAAATATAATATTTTAGGCTAGACCAATTATCATGGTATTAGAGTTCGATTTTATTCCAATTTATTTTATATAAGGCCATTGACCCTTCATAACAATAATTGGAGAAAATGTCAAATAAGTCATAAATTTATTGCACTTATGGCAATTCAATCACAAAATTTTTAATTTGACTAATTGAGTTCTAAAACTTTTAATGATTTGTCCATGTAGTCAATTCAACTAATTTTAGTGCATGCCAACAAGGCCACAATGCCTAGATCCAACTAGCACATATTGGCCCTCGTGGCTCTCGAGTAGAAAAAAAATAAAAGAAAAGAAAGAAATATGGAAAAGAGAAGAAAAAACTTTAAATAATAATTAAAAATTTATTATAATACAGATTCATTTATGCATTGATTGTGTCATGTAAGACGTTCGGTGTAAAAGTCAGCAATTCTCTACCAAGATTAATTGGACAAACTCGATGAGCAAAGCATAAAAAAATAGTAGATTATTAACATAATCGAAAAGGTTCATAACTTTGGTACAGTAGTAATAGACTTAAAACTTTTTTGCTAATTTCCCCTGGACGACTCATGTTTGACATTTTTCTTCCACTTTGCTTTTGAAAATCATTTTGTTTTCTCTATGAACTTTAGTTTTTCATATAGATCCAAAAGAGGAATCCCATGTTAGACAACAAGCAACAAAAATATCAAAGTAAAACAAAACATAAAATTCGTTAAACTACAACAACCAAAACACAAGAAAAACCATGACATCATATCACTCTCACATCATTTGTCGACCGGGACAGTCCATCAATTTGCGAAGACTAGAATACATATATAGTCTGAAGTTTAAAGATATATGGAAATACTGAATAGAAATCTCTTGATTTGTCTATCTAAACAAAAGATCGTAGCATATAATCAAATAAAGCTTTTATCCGAATAAAGCAAGTCTCGTCCATTTTTTTTTCCTGATCGATTTCACTAGCATAAAATAAAGGAGCAATGTTTGAGGTTGTTGATATCTAAATTATACATGTTTGGTAAGTCATTTTTAGCTTAATTTTTTGAATAACTATTACAAATAAATATTCAGAATTTATTCTATTTTAAAAGATATATAAATAATAAATTATTAATTAAATTACAACTAAAAAAATTAAAAGGAAAAGAAAAAGGGGCTGATTTGAAGGACTTGGCTGGAAAAGAAAAAAAAATGAATTCAAAAATCGAAGAAATAATAAAATAGAGCCCTGTAGAGAGTTAATGGAAGGGACGTGAAAAGAAAAAGGGAAGAAAAGAAGAAAAGGAGGGGGAAGAAAAGTCAAAGCAGCAGGGAGGTTCGGCGGAAAAGAAGGAAAAGGAGCAGAGAGAAGGAGGGGAAAAGAGATGGCTCGGCAGGGAGAAGAAAAAACGGGGTAAAAGAACAGAAGAACGGGAGGGAGAGCTCGGCCCTGAGGGGAAGAAGGAGACGAAGGAGAGAGTCCGGCGTGGTGAGCGGAAGAATCCAGAAGAAAAAAGACGATAAAAAATATCAAACGGCCTTCGCTGTTCGCGACTGTCAATCTTGAGCCGTGATGCGCCTTCCTTCGCCCCATCCTCAACCGAAGGTCGAGCATTTTCCGATGAGTCTCTCGATGGCCCAATCCCGAGCTCCTTTCTCCGAGGATCTCCGTTCGGAGACATCCCGAGGTAGCTAGCCGTCGTTCGACTTGCCTGGAACTCGTGCTATGGCCGCCGTCCTCGACTGAGTAGGATCCCCATGATGAAGACCCACTCCCATGAACTCTTTACCAGCTTTGCCCCGTTTGGATTGGAACCGAAGTTTAGATTCGGCTTCCTTTGTTTGTGTGTGTTTTGGACTTGAATGAGGTGTTGTCTATAACATTACCCTTGCCCAAGTCGAGCTATCTTTTAGATGGTCTGTGTTCTGTCTCTAATTAGTCGTGCATGACTTGTCCGATGAAATTCCGATCTGACCTTGCTATCTTTCAGGTCGAGCTGCCGGAAACTGATCGAGTGAGATGGGCCTTTGAAGTGGATGTAGAGGCTTGGTTCAATTTCGGGCTGACCAAAATTTGGAAATAGCGAGATGGGCTCGAATAAGGAGTTGGGCCGACACAGTTAAATTCTGGACTAGGGTTTAGATTTTTCTTTTGGGCTGATACTAGACTATCATTCACGGTGCATGTAGTGACTACCAGTCCGAGTACAATACATTATCATTATCACCATATTGTCGAGTACATAGGCCCCAAGCTTAACTAACATGCAATTAAATCATTCGCACGTGAGCCATATTGTGAGCATATTAGGCTAATTAGGAACTAGGCCTCTATTGCAAGGCATCTCATGCGTGCAATCTATAGGAGATCACCGGTTAGCGTGGTCCCAGACCACTTGATACTTCCTCCCTCTCTTTTCTCTTTCTTCTTTCCCTCTCTCTCCTCCTTTCCCTTCCCGATCCACGTTTGCCGCTGACTCCCACTTTCTCTTCTCTCTCTCCTCTTCCCTTTTCCCCATGCGCTGACTCTCTTTCCCCTCTCTTCGAGGAAGTATTAGGTGGTCCTAGTGGTCCCGAAAGAGAAGAAGAGAGGGGAGGAGAGAACAAGTCAGCGCATGGGGAAAGGGAAGACAAGAGAGGAGAGAAAGAGAAGGAGGGGCGCAGAGAGGAGGGAAGAGGAGGGAGGAGGGAGGAGAGAGTGGGCTATTACACTGATCCTATTCGGATTTTTTGCACTAGCCAAATAATTATTATTATTATTTTACATGATGATCACTGTTATCCAATTTAATTGATCTCGTTATGTTTGTACTGAACAATAATAAGAAATCCCATCATAATTAAGACCTTAGCATAAAATGAAAAGTTATACCCTCAAAAGTTTTTTTTTTTTTATACTTGATTACCGTTTTCCTTTCAAAATTTTATCTCCTTCAATTGGAATCAAGCATTCTCCATTTAAAGAAAAAAAATCACTTAACTATCTTTAGAATAATTCGATTTTGATAATAGGAGACTTTACAAATAGAAATTTTGTGAAAGTAATGCTAACTATTTTAACACTTCAGCTTTGGCACGTTCAGTTTAGGCTTCCTGGCCAAAAAAAAGCCGCGTCGAGAGCGTGAGAGCTTTCGGGGAAATGAGGTGGAACCGGCCATCATCGTGCTCGAGAAGTGAGGGAATCAACATTCACCACAATCTCCTCGATGGACGAAATAATTTGGAGTCCATCTATGAGTATCTTTGCTTTTGGGACAAAATATGTTCCAATAAACTCCATCAAAGTCCACGTCCGATGATTTGAAACTCCCGAATAATCTCTACTTATTAATAAATAACAATCCTGATAGAATTGATGACTTTTGTTCCCCAAATTTAATCTCGATACTTTTTTTTTTCTTCCAACAGGCAAGATATTCCATGGAAAATTCAATCACGACATTTCGATAATTGTCCTTTGGGAAAATTGTCGGCATCGAAAGTACTTTACTAGCGTACCACTGCACATAATGCTGAGTTGGATTTGGCGGAGTGGGAGGAAATAAGGGAATGGCATGGCACGACGATTTCCGATATTTTTGTTTGGTAAATGTGGAAAGGAAATGGAGTAGGGATTCTTGTGTTTGTTTAGTAGGAAATAATTCGGTGGGAATTATATTGGATGACTATACTTTAAATAATCTTACATTGTGTTCCGGGCTAGGTAACAAGTAATATAATAGGAGAGTGAAAGAATCGCGCCATGAAATTACGAGATCAGCATTTTATTATTAGCAGACTATTCATCCCTTAACTTACTGTATAATTCTTATGGCGAAAGTTGACGAAGACCTAGCTGCAAGTCTTGGTCTTCTGGTGCTGTAGCCATGGTCTCGGTCAAGTACGAGCACCGCGTGGGGTCGTGTTTATCGAGAGCTCATGATATTATTATAAGGCGTGCATGCATATCTTCCTCACACTTCTCTCTTCGACAATCTCCACTGCTGGATGGCAATGGCGAGATCAATTAGAGTTTCCTCGTTTGCACTGGTTGCTTCTTTAACTTCGGTAATATTCCTTGTGGTTCAAGCCCGACAAATTCCAGGTACCTCTCTCTCTCTCTCTCTCTCTCTCTCTCTCTCTCTCTCTCTCTCTCTCTCTCTCTCTCGTCTGAGTGACGAATATGTTTTATGTGTGATAAGAACATTAAAAGATTGAGTGCTAGCAAAATATCGACTCACTAAATATATCAAATATCAAACTCAGGATTCGCAGTCCGAAAAATAGTTCATAAGGTTCAGAAAAGCGCGCATACCTGAAGGACTTCTGGCGTGCGTAGGTGACTAAATCTGTAAATGGTCTGCTATGTCAGCTTGCTGTGCTTGGAAGCAAGGAGAGAAGATAGATGATAAGAAAATTTTAGGGGAGAATCGAGAACACTTTAACTTCCATATGACAAAGAAATTAACTCGTGGACATTCTCGACCCCGCTTTTTATCTCCCCTATCTCCAAAACACAGAGTGACAGTTAACTGTCTCGTGGTTTAAGCTTCTTACAATGTTATTTTCCCCATCTAAGACGTCAAGATATGTTGGTCATTCTATTGTCTAGTTATGAGGTTTTAATGAACCAAAATTATTCATTCTCGCTTGATTTGGTGTCACATTGTCGGGACCTTAGCAAACTTGTTCCAACGGTAGGATGGAAAAACCACCACCCCCGTCTCATTGCCTTTATCTTCTTCTTTTTTCTAATATAAGGTTTTATTAGCATCGATTGTGGGGCAACCAATGCATACACCGAAAAGCAAAACAACATTGCATACGTAACGGATGAAGGGTTCATAGACTCTGGAAAGAACATGCAAATATCCACGGAGTTCATATATGAAAATGCTCTACAATTGTCGAAGAATATGAGGATTTTTCCCGATGGAAATAGGAATTGCTACACTTTAAGACCAGATCGAGGCAAGAACAACACCTATCTAATCCGGGCATCATTTCGGTACGGGAACTATGATGGGAAGAACCAGGCTCCTTCATTCGACCTATACATCGACATTAATTATTGGGCCACGGTGGACTACTCAACTTATGTGTATGAAGAAATCATGTACGTGTCCCAGGCAGATGATATACAAGTGTGTCTTGTGAACACTGGCAGAGGAGTGCCCTTCATCTCAGCATTGGAACTAAGAGCTCTTGATGATGACATCTACCAACTGGGATATGAATTCTTGCGACTCATTTGGCGACACGACATTGGATTAAGCTTGAAGTCTTATATCAGGTAATCAATTGATTTTGAAATACAAATGTATGGTAATCATAGTATAGAGAAAAATTCGATTTTTCTCTTTAGCGATTTTACTGTTTTACAAACTATTGAAGGCAGGAGTATCAAATTTAACCAACAAAATAAGGCCAATCAATAACAAGTCAAAAGTGTGAAGACGACCAAAAGGGCCACTAAATCAGGATAAATAACATGTGCACAAGAAAAAATCAAGAAAGAAAAAAAATGGCCACGAAAAATCAACAAATTACAAAAGAAAAGGCGGTTAAAATAATCAAGAAAGATAATTAACAAAAAAGATGTCTAAGAGTACCATAAAGATCACTAAATGATGGGAAAATGAAAAGGTAAACAGAATGACCATTAGGAAAATTTAGAGTTCAATTATTTGAAGTATTGAAAAATCCAAATCACACTTAGAATTTCACATATATGTAAATAAATAAATAAAACCTGAGTTGATCATCATAGAGAACTCGTTGAACAATTCTGGGAAAAAAAATAACATTGTTGCAAAATTGTTAGTATGTTCATGATTATTTTTAGCCTCACTATAAAAGTAAAAAATCGTTAAACTTATATGAATCATATACTATGTGGAAATTTGAAATTAGTATTGACAATAGCATCTCATTTTAGAGATGTCATTATTGTTGTAAAAGATAATCCCTTTCTTTTCAACATAAGTTGTGGATATCAAATAAATGTAAGGTCATGTAGCAATTTTTTCTTTATTTAGTTACATACTAATCTAATAAAGTGAGTCAGGGTTACTTGTACATGTATCATCTCTAAATTCACAAGAATATTTTTCCATAGCATGGGGATTTTTAGCTACTACTATTTTAGCTTCTTTCAGGTAGTGATCACAACTAAATCATTTATTCCTACAAAATTTTTTAAGTATTTTGTATAGATAGATAGATCTATGAATTGACAACTTTATTTTATCTCTGGTGTATTTCCAATTTAATATTTTAAATATTTTTTTCTCTTATAAACAATCTTGTAGAAATGTTCAAATGTCAAATCCTTTTCCTCTTCACTTGTAATTTCTGTGAATGGTGTCAATAATTTCGTTCTATTAATTATTAATAATTCAAATATTTTGTAATGAGATCATTATACACAATCTTGTGAATGTCACTTTCGCATATACACACAATATGTGTTCACTTTTGGGGACAATTGTCAAATGAGTCTTAAACCTTTTGCTACTTTGCCAATTCAGTCCTAAATTTTTTTTTACGCCAAATAAGTCCTAAAACTTTTGTAACTTTGCCAATTAAGTCCTTCCGGCTGATTTTGGCCGGAAAATGCCTACGTGGCGTTACCGACCGTCATCGACAACGACGAGGCAAAAACAACATCGTTTTGGCTAAAAAAAAATTTCTCCCAATTACTGTTCATCATCTTCCTCCTTATCCCTTCTCCACAAATCCTAGCCGTCGCTCGAAGAATTTACTAGCACGGCGGAGGCGGCCAAGCCCCAGCCACCGTAGCCCTCACCCACGATAGGCAAGGGCTAGCCCCGCCCAGCCTCACCCAGATCTGGGCGGGGCTCCTAGGCGAGGGAGCCCCGCTAGGCAAGCTCCCTCGCAGATCTGGGTGAGGGACCTTCCCAGATCTGCAATGGAGTGAAGCTCCCTTGCACAGCAAATCTGTGCGAGAGAGACTACCTCTCACAGTCTCCCTCGCACAGATTTGCTCTGCGAAGGACTCCCTCGTATACAAGCATATCTATGTGAGGGAGCTTCTCCCTCGCAGCTCCCTTGCACAGATCTACGAGAGAGCTCACCCGGTCACAGGCGAGTGCGGCCACGACCTCTCTCGCCCTCGCCCATGGTCGACGAGAGTCGAGCCGCCCTCTGGAGTGGCCGATGGCCGACGGAGCTTGCCGGCCAAATAGTTTTTTTTTTGAAAAAGAAAGAAAAAAATTAAAATAAAAGTTTGTCGCCACGTTGGCAGCGGCGGTGGCGGCCGATAACGCCACATAGGCATTTTCCAGCCAAAATCTACCGAAAGGACTTAATCGGCAAAGTTACAAAAAGTTTAGGACTTATTTGGCATACAAAAAGATTTAGGACTGAATTAGCAAAGTAGCCAAAGGTTTAGGACTCATTTAGCAATTGTCTCTTCACTTTTGCTAGTAAATATTTGATAATAGTGTTTGTCCAAGAACTTTCTTTAAGATTGACACATAAGAATCGAATTTGTGAGGAATTGATCATGTAGTTTTCTTCCACTCTTTACTCATTTTGCTACCTATTCGTTGCTAATTTAAAGTTTTTACATTCCCTCTAGGAAACATTCCAACACAAATTAAGGGAGGTCCCAACTTCGTCCAAACCTTTTTTTGACTTGAAAAATAAAAATCAAAAAACACCATAACATCGCCGTTGCCTGATTCGTCCGAAAAGGATCCACCGACGTGCAGAATAGTGCCATCCGCGGAAATCAATGGCGGGATTCATAAAAAAAATGAGGGCTCGTCCTTATTTTTATTAACGTAATATAAAACTTTAATATGACAAGTGAGAATCAGAAACGGAGTCACTATTGTCACTACTAAGAGATTAATCACACTAAGTTGTACAAAACCAATCAAATAAGATGAGGATAGATCACCATGTGGGAAGATCTCTCATGCGAATAATCACTCCGAAAACTAAATTTACAAAAACGTAGAAAAAAAAAGGCTACTATGATGCTTTTTGGACAAACCAAATACTAGAGCATCCTTTTTGGACCATCGCATGGTAGATGGCCTAATCTTCCACTTCTTTTTGTGTGCAAAAAGAACGACAGGAAGCAGGGAAATTAGTCACGATGCTAACGTGAAACAAGGTTTATGAAATTCATAGTGGACCGAAAGATTCTCCTAACTTCAATAAAAAGAACGAGGACAGCTTTGCTTTTCTTTTTTTCTTTTTTCTTTTTAATTTAAATATAAAACCACATGGAATAAAATTGTTAAAATAGACACATTTGATGGGGGAAAAGTGTCCAAAATAAAAATCATAAATCTATTGCATTTTTACCAATTCAATCCAAATATTTTTAATTTTGTCAATTGAGTCCAAAATGTTTTCACGTTTTGCCAATTGAGTCCATCCAGTCAATTTTGTTTACATTAGCGTTAGTCGTGTCACGTAAGATAATAGGTGTCCATGTCAATGATTTTATGGCCAAAATTAATTGGTTGAACTATATAACCAAATGGCTAAATAGTTTAAGACTCAAATAATATAATTGAAAGATTAATGACTGAATTGACAAAAATGTAATAGATTTAATACATTTTTGGTAATTTTTCCTCTAAAAACAAGTGACCCCAAAAGCCCAAGTCTCAACAAGAAATTGAAGAGAGAGAGAGAACAACCAAGAACGGCGGCCATCTGACCATAAGCTAATGTCAAGGCCGATTCCAATCGAAAGGTCAGCAGTAGCCTCCGCGTCACTACCAACCTTAGAAATGCCTTCATTAAGACTCCATGAACACAAATTTCTGCTACAAAAATAATTACAGCCTCTCCAAGCCCCTCTCTTTTTGTAAGACTCGTCGCCGCTGATAGACCCACAGCAAAACCCAAAGGAATGTCCTCGTTACGGCAGCAACCGGCCATTTTTCATCTTAAGATTAACAATAAAATAAAAAAGGAAATAAAAAAAGGAGAAGGTACAAAAAACATTTTTAAAAAAGTCAAAAAGTTGCTCAAAACGATGTGATTGGTAGAGGTAGTCAATGTCAGCTCATCATTAATCGTGACACATAGGACAATAGACGATAATTACATCATAATGTCGGTAATTTCGTAAAATTTTTAAGTTGGATGGACTACACTGAAAAACCATGAAAATATTTATGGTTACATGAGCTAAATTGAAAAGTTTAGAGATAAATTGATGGGAATGAAGTAATTTTATGACTTTTTTTGGACAATTTTTTTTTCAAATTAATGCATATATATGTATATGGGTATCGTGATGACTTCAAAAGATGACCTTAATATATGAATTCATGTCGGCACTTATCAATACTTCATTGTATTCTTGCATGTTTTAAGTTCCTCCAAAATAATTCCGCAAATATCCGTTTCTTTCATGGATGATACGAAGATATGCTGCGATCTAGAACAAGGGCCACTCCAAATGTGTCCTGACAACTCAACTCCCTTCACTCATTCCAATAAATGCGATTCCATTGTCTCCAGTGATTCGGCGTGAGGAAAGAGGCGAGGCTTTGACAGAGCGGGAGGAGCAATGTCTTACTGTCGCCCATAATATGCCGAGAGAGAGAGAGAATCCTTATCCGGCATTTCTGCATATGTAAGCACCAGTCCTCGAGCCGCATCTATCTAACAAAGACCTGTTAGGTCGAGAGAAGTAACCACTCGATTTTCTTTCATGCATGCCATTCTACTACCAGTGCCTTCCCTTCTTCTGCTCTGCTGCCCAACGTTCATTCAACATTGCTATACTCGTAGCCCTATTAAAGATCGCCGTAGTCCCTCTTTGGACGGCCCCTCCTTCCCATGACGCCTGCCTCGGCCGCCGTTCACTTGGGACATCTCAAAATGCTGATCATCCATTTAACTATGTACTTAAGTTTCAGCCTCCCCATCAACCCAAAGTCCTCTTGTACTGGACCAACAATCTCCATCAGAAAATCCCAGCCTGCAGTTGTGGCTTTACGACACCAAAATAATCACAAACTAACTTCGCCTTTTATCTCAATGGGCCGATGATCCTGCCCAGATTAAGATATTATCCAAATATCGATACACATGAGGCTCCAAATTATCAAACTCAGGCTGATTCTGTTGGAGATCATAATGGAAGTCTAACTCGCGACTAGACATAAACTCATGTATCGTGCCCGTTATCATTTAAAATACATATATATGAATAGAACGTTATCTTACCATGTCATTAGTTGTAAAAGGTTCGTATCAAATTAAATAATCGAAGTCGGAAGCATCCGATTAATATGAAAAAAGAAAAATTCATGCACATAATATAACATGTTATATAGTCTCTTTCATATGCATTTGAAAGAATATAAACTTTTGGTTATAACTAATATTTTCAGAAAAAAAGATTTTACCTTATGTTATTGAGTTA
Source organism: Melaleuca alternifolia (assembly GCA_019926035.1). Taxonomy (NCBI): domain Eukaryota; kingdom Viridiplantae; phylum Streptophyta; class Magnoliopsida; order Myrtales; family Myrtaceae; genus Melaleuca; species Melaleuca alternifolia. Next base: position 1,422,933 of record JAGKPW010002136.1, read on the forward strand.
AAATAAAATATACTTCTTAAATATTAACAAGTTGCTAACAAATATTTGAAAAAATGAAAAAAAAGGGTTAATGCCACCAAAAACCCCAAACTTTGCCCATTGTGACACATTTACCCTAAACTATTTTTTGTGACACGAAAAATCCCAAACTTTACCTCCTGTGACACATTTACCCTAAACTTTTTTTTGTGACATCAAAACCCCAAACTTTATATTTTGTGACATATTTACCCTCAAATGATTTTTTTTCCTTTTTTATGTTTTTTTTGTATTTTCAAAAAAAAAAAATTGGCCGGCGAGCTCCGGCGGCCGGCGGAGCTTGCCGGCCACTGCCAGAGGGCGGCGAAGCCCTCGCCAGTGGCCGGCCAGGGCTCACCGCCCTTTGGCCGATAAGGGTAAGGCTGCCTCGCTCCAATTTGGGCAGGGCTGCCTCCCTAGACCATCGGGGGAGGCAGCCCTACCCAAAGCCTTGCCGACTGCAGGCGAGGCCCGGGCAAGGCTGGCGGGGGCTGGGGAGGCCGCCGCCGGCCTCGCCCAGATTTGGGCAAGGGCTGCCTTGCAAGAGCCTCGCCTACAACGGGCAAGGCCGACAGGGGCTAGGGAGGCCGCCGCCAGCCTCGCCTACAGCCGGCGAGGCTTGGGCGAGGCCAACCTCGCTCAGTTCTGGGCGAGGCTACCTCCCCCGACGGTTTGGGGAGGCAGCCTCACCCTTTCCGGCCAGAGGGCGGTGAGCCCTGGCCGACCGCCGGTGAGGGCTTTGTCGCCTTCTGGCAATGGCCGGCGAGCTCCGCCGGCCACCGAAGCTCGCCGACCAATTATTTTTGTTGAAAAAGAAAAAAAAGAATAGAAAAAGGAAAAAAAGTATACAATTTGGGGTAAATGTGTCACAGGAGGTAAAGTTCGAGATTTTTCGTATCACAAAAAAAAAATTAGAGTAAATGTGTCACAAGGGGCAAAGTTTGGGGTTTTTGGTGGTATTAACCCAAAAAAAAATGAACTTTTTTTTAGAAAAGTGACCTCAATTGATATATATCTATATATATCACTGGCGATCATTCACAAGTAGCCAAGGAGATACACATGCATCTTTAACAAATTTGTCCACAAGACTTGAGCTTCTCTCATGATAATGCATACAAAAAATAGGGACAATTATCAAATAAGTCCTAAACCTTTTGCAACTTTGCTAATTAAGTCCTTCCAACGGATTTTGGTCAGAAAATGCCTACGTGACGACAATGTGGCAATGACGTGGCGACAAACTTTTATTTTAATTCTTTTCTTTTTTTAAAAAAAAAAACTACTTGGCCAAGGGAGGGCAAGGGTAGGAGACGCCGCCGCTGCCCTTGCCCGCGGCCGATGAGGGCCGGGCAAGCTCCCTCACAGATCTGTGCAAGGGAGCTACAAGGGAGAAGCTCCCTCGCACAGTTCTGCTCCTATGTGAGGGAGCACAGGAGTAGATCTGTGCGAAGGAGTCTCCCTTGCAGATCTGGGTGCAAGGGAGCTTCACTCCCTCGTAGATCTAGGAAGCTCCCTCGCCCAAATCTGTAAGTGAGCTTGCCTAGCAAGGCTCCTTTACAAAGAGCCCTGCCCAAATCTGGGCAAGGACTGCGGCGGTTGGGGCTTGGCCGCCTCCGCCGTGGCCGTCAATTCTCCGAGCGGCGGTTAGGGTTTGTGGAGGCTTGTGTGAAGGGGGGAAAGAAGAAGATGATGAATAGTATCGAGAGAAATAAATTTTTAGCCAAAACAACGTTGTTTTTGCCACGTTATCGCCGGCAACGGATGGTCAAGTCACATCGTCGTCACATAGGCATTTTCCGGCCAAAATCCACCAGAAAGCCTTAATTGGCAAAGTTATAAAAAGTTTAGGACTTATTTGATATAAAAAAAATTGATGACTGAATCGATAAAGTAGTAAAAGATTTAGAATTTATTTAACAATTGTTCCAAAAAAACATGTTTATACCCAGATAAAAAGGCAATCCCAACTCAACCAATTCTTAGAATTTGGGATAGGCATGCTGTCATGGGGTCCTAGTGCAAGCAACCAGTACCATTGGCTGTACGAGGGCCACTTGGCCGAAGAGGATGCGCGTTGCCGGTTCAACATTGCCTGATTCATCAAAAAAGATCCACTGACACATCAGAGAGTTGCCCTTTCTGCGCCATCAATGGCCATTTTAACATTGCCTGTTGTTGCATGTGGTGTATGATCAAAGTCCCACCAAACAAGAAAGGAAATAAGTGTTTTAAGTTTTTTTTATCATCTCGACGTCGAGCTAATTTTTCACAGAACCACGTGGTCAAAACACTTGTGATATGAAAAGCATGTGCTGAGCTGAGTCTCTCATCATCGTTAAATCTCTAGTGACTTTATTGGCCTACAATGAGAATTGACAAAAGCACTGCTGATCTCTTTATATTCTAAAGAAAAACGAAGGGTAAAGTCACTTTTTGTGACTCTGATTCGTCATTTGCGACAATATAATTGAGACTCTAAGAAGAGAGAAGACGAGGAAATTTAAAATCTGAATAGCATCATATATTTTACGTAATTAGACCGTTCGCCTCGTTATCGACTTACACCAGTAGCTAATTAAATGGAACCTAAATCAAAGCCGAGATTACACTGATAATCCTATCACCATCACTGCTCCAGCTAAGACGTTGTCAAGAGCAACTGGAGTAACAACACTGACGTAGAGTTATGCTTTGGTATCGAAGAATCGTCGGGCTCTGCAGGATGTACCTACGTTAATTGAGCTCATTACAGGATACATATAGATGTCAAAAAGAAGGAAGATTAATCGTCACTAGATGAAAGGAACACATCGGTAAAGTTGCTTTAGTATTTCCGATACGACCTGTCTCAATCTATGGCGGACACCAATATGACATTCACATATCCATAATCAAGGTAATGAAAAGACCATTTTTCATGCATATGTTTGTTTGTTGTCTACGGTATCTTTTGACAAAAACAAGCTTCCATGATCAAGCCACAATACTGGCCCGGTGAAAATTGTGCTGATGAAGTGCTTTGGGGCGGAGTGATAATCAACGCCGAAGAGAATGGTCGTCATACCACGACTCTTATCGGAAGGCTTTGGAAAAGCTTCCTTTTTACACAACCTTAAGTTCCTCGAGGGTAGTTTCGCCCATAGGGATCCGAGCGGTGAAGTATGTGACAAGACTAGAATGCTACGATCTACAAATTGACGAGGACGAGTCCGATGTATATTGTGGAGTCCATTTCTATCACGGCAGTCCTCGATTTTTGTCCCAAAATCCAAATTAACGCACAAAGAGGAAAGCACAATTATATGGACCTCTGTTTTGTAAGTACCATACCAAGGGAAGTAATACTGCGAATGTTTAGCAGTGGATTTTCAGTGGTATTACTCAAAATGGGCACATGAACATCGACGGATTGTAAGTGATTTTCTATCTATATGTTTCAAGCTCTTTCTCACTCTATTAAAAATTTTAGTCTCAAGAGCCCAAACAGAGAATGAGAGTCATTGCCTCTCTTGCCCTCGAATGTTAAAGAGTATAAGAATTTGACGACCGATAAGACGGACGAATTTCAGATGAAGAAAAGACGTCAAATGTTTGAATTCCTAATCAAGAAAGACAAGAATTTGACTACTGACAGGAACCAAAACAAACTATCCCAAAGGATTAATCTGGTTCTGATGGAGACGATTTTGCCCCTAATTAATAAGGCTAAGCACATTGAACTCCCCAATCTGAGAACCGCTCAATCTAGGAACCACTCAGACCAGATTGGACCGATCGGGTTGGTCCATTTCTTCAAAGTTTTGGTCCGGTCCATAGTTCATAAAAATAAAACCGGTTCTTGGGCGGTCCAATTTCTGATTCCTAGGAGGGCAAAACCGGATCGAACCACTAGAATCAAACCATCTAGATTGAAATTAATACCAACTCAATTTCTCTATCTTTGAGTTCTCTCCATTTCAGTATCTCTCTCGTTTCCTCTCTCAAGCCTCCCTCCTCAGTCAATCGAGTGTCGATACTTTGCCGCTCTAAATAAGTCTACGCCAATACGCCAGTACCATCTGCATGACTTAATGCTACATCAGTAATTATTAGCCGCAGTCAGCCAAAAGACTACATTGAATTAGTTCGTGCAAAAATTTAAGACTACTCAACAAAATTGAAGAGTTTACAACGGAATAATATACATACACCAGGTTAATGACTATTTTAAAAAGGGATTTTGGCATCTTTTCAACCTTGAAATATTAAAGGAAAACTCACTTTTTAGTCCTGCAGAAGATCTTTTTCTTTTGATTTCTTTAACAGTAGTACGATGTACATCTTTGAAGCGGGACATCGTGTAATTTGGTCCGTACTTTTCTTGTTCAAGTCAAGTGCTCGGGAATTTTTTTGGCCTCAAAAAAAGGGAGCAAGAAATGCACGCGAATCATGTGGAGAGATGTTTTGCTTCCTTAATGAAAGAGATTGCGTCCCATGCAATTGGATTGAAGGCTCAATTAATTTTGCTAATTCTCTGAATCATGTTGGGAGAAGTGGTGCATTATGATCAGCCGCAAGGAAGGATATTATCAATGGGAGATCGGGTTTGCATACCCAGTCAACGTTATTATCTCTGATTTTTCATTCGCTGGTTTAACATCATGCATAGGAAAATTTCACCATTATTAATAATGCACGTGAATAGGAACTATGTAAAATGCATAGAAAGAAATACGCAAATTGCTTATAAACGAAATAGGATCTAAATTCTCTCTTCTCTTTGCTTTTTGATAGAATCCAACGTGATATAAATCGGGCATAATTGAGTCAAGTAAAAAGATACTGAATGAAACAATCTTACCGGGATCGCTTAACAATAATAATAGGAGCGAATGAACTTTTAAAAATTTACTCCTAGTGCGTCATTTCCTTGATTTCAAAGTAGGTACTCATGTCGCCTAATTAATTAGACTTAATTGTGCTCTAAGGCCAGCGTTGGCGGTATGTCACGTAGACAAGTATATATTTTATTTTAATAATGTGGGATTATCATAGAGAAAATTTGGAATCAATACTAACTAATACGAAACCTTCTATGGATGCATGAAGACATGGCTTGATACTTAAATCTTATGCTAAAGTACCAATGCTTGTTTACGAAGTTTATATGCTTTTTATATACATGTGATCTCCCTCCACCTATAATTATAATATTTTAGGTTGGATCAATTAATATGGTATTAGAGTTTGGTTCTATTCCAATTTATGTCATATAAGGCCATTGACCATTCATAACAATAATAAGAGAAATTGTCGAATAACTCGTAAATTTATTGCACTTATGGCAATTCAATCATAATTTTTTTTAATTTGACTAATTAAGTTCTAAAACTTGTAATGATTTGTCCATGTAGTCAATTCAACTAATTTTATTGCATGCCAGCAAGGCCACAATGCCTAGATCCAACTAGCACATATTCACCCTCACGGCTCTCTAGTTGGAAAAAAGAAAAGAAAAGAAAAGAAAAGAAAAGCAATTTGAACTAGGCCACATTAGGCTAATTACGAACTAGGTTTCTATTGCTAGGCATCTCATACGTGCAATCTATAGGAGATCACCAGTCATTGTGTCCCAGACCACCTAGTACTTCTTCCCTCTCTTTTCTCTTTCTTCTTTCCCTCTCTCTCCTCATTTCCCTTCCCGATCCACGTTTGCCGCTGACTCCCCCTTTCTCTCCTCTCTCTCCTCTTCCCTTTTCCCCATGCGCTGACTCTCTTTCCCCTCTCTTCGAGGAAGTATTAGGTGGTCCTAGTGGTCCCGAAAGAGAAGAAGAGAGGGGAGGAGAGAACAAGTCAGCGCATGGGGAAAGAGAAGACAAGAGAGGAGAGAGATAAAAAGGAGAGCAGAGAGGAGGGAAGAGGAGGGAGGAGAGAGTGGGCTGTTACACTCATCCTATTCGGATTTTTTGCACTAGCCAAATAATTATTATTATTATTATTATTGTACATGCTCATCACTGTTATCCAACTTAATTGATCTCATTATGTTTGTGCTGAACGATAATAAGAAATCCCATCATAATTAAGTATAAAAAGAAATTTGTTATAACATGCCGAATATATTGTCCTGATGAAGTGCAAACTTGGAATAAAATAAAAAAATTATACCCTCAGAAGTTTTTCTTGTTTGTACCTACTTACCGTTTTCCTTTCAAAATCTTCTCTCCTTCAATTGGAATCAAGCATTCTATATCCAAAGGAGAAAAAAGCACTTAAATCTCTTTAGAATAATTCGATTATGATAATAGGAGACTTTACAGATAGAAATTTTGTGAAATTAATGCTAACTATTCTAACACTTAGGCTTTGGCAGTTCAGTGTAGGCTTTTTGGCCAAAAAAAGCTGCGTCGAGAGCCCAAGAGCTTTTGACAAAACAAGGTGAAACCGGCCTTCATCGTGCTTGAGAAGTGAGGGAATCAACATTCACCGCAATCTCCTCGATGGACAAAATAATTTGGCGTCCTTCTATGTGTATCTTTGCTTTTGGGGACAAAATATGTTCCAATAAACTCCGTCAAAGTCCATGTCCGATTATTTGAAATGCCTGAATAATCTCTAATTATTAATAAATAACAATCTCAATAAAATTGGTGACTTTTGTTGCCCAAATTTAATCTCGATACATATTTTTTCTTCCAACAATCAAGATAATTCATGAAAAATTCAATTACAACATTTCGGTAATTGTCCTTCGGGAAAATTTTCAGCATTGAAAGTACTTTACTAGCGTACCACTGCACATAATGTTGAGTTTGATTTGGTGAAGTGGGAGGAAAGAAGGAAATGGCATGGCATGACGATTTCCAATATTTTTGTTTTGGTAAAATGTGGAAAGGAAATGGAGTAGGGATTCTTTTCTGGTCAAATACAATTTCTTTTCCATATAGAATTTGGTTTAGTATATATCCAAATAGGAATTCCGGGCTAGGTAACAAGTAATAAAATATGAGAGTTAAAAAATCACGCCATGAAACTACGAAATCAGCATTTTATTATTAGCAAACTATTCGTCCCTTAATTTACTGTATAATTCTAATGGCGAAAGTTGACGAAGACCTTGCTGCAAGTCTTGGTCTTATTGTGCTGTAGCCATGGTCTCAGTCAAGTACAAGCACCGCGTGGGTCGTGTTTATGGAGAGCTCATGATATTATTATAAGGCGTGCATGCATATCTTCCTCACACTTCTCTCTTCGACAATCTCCACTGCTGGATGGCAATGGCGAGATCAATTAGAGTTTCCTCGTTTGCACTGGTTGCTTCTTTAACTTCGGTAATATTCCTTGTGGTTCAAGCCCGACAAATTCCAGGTACCTCTCTCTCTCTCTCTCTCTCTCTCTCTCTCTCTCTCTCTCCTCTCTCTCTCTCTCTCTCTCTCTCTCTCTCTCTCTCTCTCTCTCTCTCTCTCTCTCTCTCTCTCTCTCTCTCTCTCTCTCTCTCTCTCTGCGTTGAGAAAAGCTTTTGAGTTTGCATACTTTGCTTGGACCATAAGGATAGAAAATGGAGGAGGAAATTTGAGTGAAAATATAAGAAAAAAGAAATATACTTTTTACAACATGGGAGAGGAGACGAAATCTAAATTAAGGACATCCTCGACCCCAATTTTCATCTCCCCTTTCTCCCCAACACAGCATGATATTCTTGTGGTTTAAGCTTCCCATAAATTTTTTTGTCCCATCTATGACATCAAGAAATGGTGGCCATTATATTGTCTATAGTCCTATATTAGTCATGACCTTCTAATTAAAAAATGGTTTCTTCATTATATTCAGTCTTATTCAATTTAAGCATCAAATCATCGGTGCATTATAAACAATTTTACTGAATTGTGCGCATGGTTGAGATTCACTGAACTTGTTCTCATGTTTCAACAAAATAAACCATTGCTCCATTTCATTGACCTTCTTTTTTCTTTAAACTTACAAGGGTTTATCAGCATTGATTGTGGGGCAAATAGTGAATACACCGATGATGAAACAGGCATAACATACGAAACCGATGAAGGTTTTATAGACTCTGGAGAAAATAAGCAAATATCCACGACGTTCATATATCAGAACAATCGCCAATTGTCGAAGAATTTAAGGAGGTTTCCCAACGGGACGAGGAACTGTTACCGTTTAAAACCAGACCATCCCAAGAACAACACCTACTTAATTAGGGCATCATTTTGGTATGGGAACTATGATGGGAAGAGCCAAGCTCCTTCATTCAACCTATACATCGACATTAATTATTGGGCCACAGTGGACTCCTCAACTTATGTGTATGAAGAAATCATGTATGTGTCCCAAGCAGATGATATAAAAGTGTGTCTCGTGAACACTGGCCATGGGGTGCCGTTCATTTCGGCATTGGAATTAAGAGCTCTTGATGACGACATCTATCGATTGGAATCTGGACTCTTGCAAACCCAGTGGCGGTATGACATTGGACTGAGCTCGAAGTCTTCCATCAGGTGATCAATTAATTTTCTAAAAATTTGAGGAAATTCACTTGTTATTGGTCTGTCATGTCAACAAAAGTAATTATATCCTTTCTTATTAAGTTTTTTTTTGGTAAGGCTCCTTTCTTATTAAGTTACATGCTAATAAAGCCATAATTTCATGATTTTACTCATTGATTTTACAGTAATGCTTGTACATGTATTATCCCTTAAATTCAAAATAATTCTTTTGTTCTGTGTAGAATTTGCATAGTATGGGGCTTGCCAGCTACTAACTTTTGTAATTTTTAGCTTCTTCCAATCGGTAAACATAAGAGAAAATATATTGTATAGGTTTATAAGTATAATCTATACCTGTACTATTATATAATATAAAGGGAACCTCATACTTTTAATTATATTCTTTATGTACTGACAAATCCATACATTGATAATTTTATTGTATCTCTTGCGTATTTTGAACAATTTTTTTTAAAATTTCTATCTTAGAAACAATTATATAAAATATTAAAATGTTAAAGATTTCTCTTTCCATATCTATATGTTCAATTCCTTTCAATGGTGTCAATATTATTTTTCTGTTAATAATTAATAAATTCAAATTCAAATTTTTCATTTGAAGGCAATACACATCTTTTTGGCTGGTCAATATTTAATAGCAACATGTTCACTAAGCATCGCCTTTATGGTCGACATCTGAAATTCTAATTTATAAGGTTTCGATATCTTCTTGGAAGGAGTATATTTCTTTCAACCTCTGCTCATTTTGCTACTTAGTTATTGCTCTTGTCCCTTCTCCTTACTCTCTCTTCATTATTTCTTTCTTTTAATTGTAAGTCCACTGTATTAAAGAAGTTTCCTACCTTAATGTCTACACAATATCTTATATTAGTGTACAAGCACGTTTCCTGAGTGAAAATACTTAAATTAAGAGGAGAAATTATAATAAAAAAAGTCATGAATCTGTAGCACGTGTGTAAATTATAAATCTTTTGATTGTGTAATTTATCCTTAAACCGTTCAATAATGTATGAATTTAGTCTTTTCGGCCAACGCCAACATGATGGTTGTGGACAACTTTTATAATAATTTAAATATTTTCCTTTTCCTTTTTTTTCTTTTTTTTTCTTTCTTTTTTCCCCAACCTTGGGCAAGCATGGATGTCATGGCCCTCATTGGCCCCAAGTGTCGGTTTTCGCGTCTTCTTCTATTGATAGAGTGGGACGGTCATCAAGAGGCAAACACCCTAAAGGGAAAGTTACAAAAAAAAAAAAAAAAGACATAAATCTAATACACTTGCCTCAATTCAGTTTTAAATCTTTCAACTTAGTCAATTTAATCCTAGAAATTTTGACGACTTGCCAATTTAGAACAAAAAATTTCAATTGTGTCAATATAATTCTAAACATTTTGATAATTTAGGAATTTAATCTTTTGGCCAGTTTAGTTAAAAATTATTGATATCACGGTTTAGTGAATGCTGATCGTCTTCCATAAAATGACAAGCAGTAAAAGGGACAAGTTTAGTAGTTATTTTAGATATATTTTTATTTTTATATTATTTTTATTTTGTCTTTTCTTTTTTGTATTTTCTCCAATCTTGGGCTAGCGAGGACGTCATGGCCCTTGCTAGCCATGGGCATGGGCCTCCACACCTTCACTAGCCAATAGCAAGGATTAGTTGGTGAGGGCTGCGATGCCCTGGCCATCCTAGGGTTGGGAATAAAAGAATGAAAGGAAAAAGGAAAGAAGAAAAAAAGAAATGAAAAAATTTTAAAAATCTGAAAAAAAAAATTAAAAATTGTCCATATCAATACTAAGCATTCCAAGTGGGATAATTGGTGCTAACTGGATTGCTACATCAATAATTTTCAGTCAAAAATTAGCTAGAGAGACCAAAGTAGACAATTGTTAAAAATTTTACAACTAAATTGACAAATCATCAAAAAGTTAATAACTAAATTGACATAATTGGAAGATATAAAGTATATTGATAAATCATTAAAATATTTAACGTTAAATTGGAATAAGTCTAATAGGTTTATGACGATTTTATTGATTTTCCCTAAGGCTCCATTACGGAAAATAACTTCTAGGAAAATATTTTTCACCAATTGAATAAATACCTTTTAAAGTGGGGAAAATGTTTTCCGCTTTTTTGAAATGAGAAAACCTTTTTCGTGTTCTTCGTTTACCTTTAAATATCGCGATCTCTAACAGCGTGCCTCAATCTTGTTCAAGGCAGCTAGCCAGCGGCCTTTGACAAATGAACACCGAAAAATATTATCATTTTCCAGGAAAATATTTTTTTGAAAAATATTTTTTAGAAATGCTATATTTTCCATGAAATGAATAGAGCCTAAATTACATGTACTTGAGACATAGGAAGGACAATTGAAATATAATGGGTCAAAGCACCATTTGACTATCTCCTTATATTAGTTCCTCAAAATGATTAAAGATATGTTAACATCATTAATACGTAAGTGCAACAACTTTTTAAGCTTAAATGTCTATATACTGTTTTATAGTAAATATAGACAACAAAGAAAGCACGGATTATGTCATGTAAATAATGGAACTTAATATCTACTTATGAAAAGGCAGTTTACACGTACATATTAAAATTTTAAATAGTGCTCCTTCAACTCCCGTTAAGGTTATTGATCATACTTTGAGAATATATGACTATTTCTATGTAAAATATTCTGCTTTCTCAAAGTATGTCGGTTTTCAATTTTAAAAAATGTCGATATGCGTGTTTACTTATTTTAGCGTTCTTAGCTAGTGCTCACTGGATACTTATTAAAAATAATTACCTCTATGAAGTAAGATGATAATACGCATTTTTACATAAAATACATGATTAATTTTTATTGCTATTTTGAAGTCCATACATTCCATCTAGGAATTATTTCAAAAGCAGACAAGTTAGGTGCCAACCTGGCAACACCGCCACAGTTCTTTTTTTCCGAGGAGAGAGAGAGAGAGAGCAAAACATTTCATCTAGGAAATGCTTCAAGACTAATAAATTTTCGTTTAACGTGAATTGAACCATACGAAAACTGATATATAGTATATGCAAACAACGGGTTACAAGTCCGTGACAATTTACTTCTGTTGAATGTAGTAGTCCTCTGCCGTATCCACATGAATTGGTATTTGTAGTCACTCTTCAGTCTAGTGCTCGATAGTTTGCTTTTTAACTGTTGTCCAAATGCCGAACAGCAGGTACCCTGCTGATGTTTATGATCGGATCTGGCACGCTCAAAACTATGATCCATGGTTCATACTGAACACCACATCTGCCATTGATTTATATGGCAATGATGATGCATATAAGTACAAGGCTCCTGAGGAAGTTCTTCAGACAGCTCAAAGATCAATGAATGTCAATTCAGCCATTTATTTAGAGTTGCAACCTCGCGTCTCGTTCTTCACAAAGAAATGGATTGTTTGCTTTTATTTCACGGAGATTGAGAGACTGACGAATGGCCTGCAGAGGGAATTCACAATTGCCATGAATAATGACCAATTCACGAAGACGGTGAGCCTTGAATACTTAAAGCCGGTGGTTGTAGTTTCCAATCCAATTGGTGGGTCGCTCATCTCCTTCTCAATTAAATCCATAAATGAGTCTGGAAATCCTCCGATCCTCAATGCCGTGGAGTTCTACACCATTGGTGATCTTCCAGATGTGCCCACAGCACAAGATGATGGTATGTTTTTATTGTCTACATACACTTTGTAAGTATGTGCTAGACAGAGATCCCGTTGTCAATAAGGAGACTTAGGGAATCTATGCTAAATAATCTAGTATCCACCGTTGGTCTTAATGTTAGCCGCTAGTTCCAATTATTGGGATCAGCAGGTGTGGATTAGTGCTACTCTGCTATCTGCTTAATTCTCTGCTCTGGGTACTTTTTGCTTGGTAATTCCCGGAATGTCTCTTCAAGCTGAGCTCCAAAATGTTAGAAGTCTTTTGAGAGCTGAAAGTATGTATATATTATATGTGATCGCAACCACATTTTGCATCTCTGTCCTTCCTTCTAAATGATAGACATTTTTTTGTGATTTAAACCACAGTGAAAAGTATCAATGACATCAAGGCAAGGTGATCCATGTCTACCACACAACCACACGTGGGATGGTCTGAATTGTAGTTATGGAAATCCTTCAAACATTATATTGGTGTAAGTCTCCTGGCACTATTCCTTTGATAATACTGGTTTTCTAGGCGAAAACTTAAGAAGAATTTCCAATCTCATGAATACCACAAGTTTTATGCATAAACGAGGGAAAAGAAACATGTAAGCTGAATGCAACCTTTCAGTGTGAATTTTCAGATGGACTGAGAACTTTGTCGTGCTTTTGTCAAGTTCTTAAGTCTTTTTTATTGTCGTTATGTTACGCCCAACGTCTCACATGAAGTGGGAGAGAGAGCACATGAAGTGGTAAAGAGAGCACATAAAGTGACTCAAAATTTGACACCTACCCCCCAAACTCAATCTTCTGTAGTCATTTTGGGCTTCGTCCAGATGAATTTGGCCAGGATATTGTAAAATGTTATTACAGTATTACCCCTCCAGTACTGATCTTGAGTATTCATTTAGGACAAAACAGTATATATTGCAACTTGACTTGACGAGGGTTGGGAATAATTACTAGGGCACTTGCAGGGCTTCTAAAGTTGCTAAGGGGACAGGAATGGATCAAGTCATAGCCAGTCCATTTCCTTTGTTTCATAGCTTTCGGTTTCTTTTGTTTTCTTCCGGTCAAAAGGGGTGAGGCAAGGTTATAGAGGCATGACAGGAACTTCAGTGTTCTAAAAGAGGAAGTTTTAAACATTCTAAGCCTCACATAGTACTGGAGAGAGCTCACAAAGTGATCCCTAAGTTGACACCCCCCTCAAAAATTTACCCACTTAAATATTTCTATTGGAGAACTTGGTCCATGCGGATAGGGTGGGCCATGACAAGTTATACAAGTAAATGCTCCCATCTTCTGCACCGTTATCATGCTTGGGAAACTTTCTTCACCGATAGCCTAATTTTCCAATTTATAACGTAAGTGTTCCTAATTGCATCGTGTCTGAGCAAGTATCATGTCCTCCAAAATAACTTTTATGTATTCTAGGGCCAATAATGACCATGAATTATAGAAAAAATAGCTTGTGAGACCCATGCAAGGAATGAGATTGACAACTATGAATGGCCAATAATGACTCATACGAACTCAATTACACCTGGAGAACCTAAAATAATTTCATTTTGAAGAATTGATTGCACAAAATTTTCTTCATAGCACGACAAAATGCTGCCTCTATGAAGATGGCAATGACAGTTTCCTCTCTTTCGATCTATGATGGTCAGGAAATTGGGCTCTAGCAATTTGACAGGCGAAATAGTCTCATCATTTTCACATCTATCAAGATTGGAATACTTGTAAGTATTACTGCGGTTGATTTAGATGTGTCCGCACGTAACTCATGATTAAGCACCCCCTGGCAGTCAACTCATGATTAAATGATTAAGGTTGTGTTATGAGACATAGGCTGTTGAAATATTGCCCGTGTGGAAACATCCTGCTTTTGGTTATGTAGTTTGTTAACTATTAGTTGTTCTAAACATGGTCTTTTGCCAGAGACTTGTCCAATAATCAGCTTACAGGAGCGATACCAGAAACTCTGGCAGAGTTACCATATCTTACATTTCTGTAAGTTAATGTGTCTAAGTGAAGAAGCAAAGGATTTAAGGCGACATATCTCTAATGATGGCTACATTTGCAGAAATTTAAGTGGAAACAACCTGGCAGGGTCAGTTCCTGAAACTCTCAAGAAAAGGGCGATGGACAATATTTTAAACATGAGGTGCTCTCTCTCTCTCTCTCTCTCTCTCTCTCTCTCTCTCTCTCGTGTCCGCTCGTTCAGTTGTAAGCAACTTCTATCAACATGTTCTTTTTTTTTATATGTGATTAAAAGCAAATAAGAAGGCCAACTTGTCATCATCGTATGGCAATGTTGACATCAATTTAAGTTGAGCTCCTTCATTCTTTGTGGCAGTTTGACAGGAAACGTGAATCTTTGCCAATCAGATCCTTGCCCGCAGAAGAAGAAACAGAAAAACATACTCGTTCCAGTTGTTGCATCAGTTTCAGGCTCCTTTGCAGTTCTCTTTGGTGCTTTGGCTATCGTTTGGTTAATTAAACGGAAAAGAATAGCAGGTAAGTTTTCTTACTTTTCCTGATCACACAATCTACATGCATTTGACGACAATCTAGACTTTACTTTTCCTTTGGTACAGTTTTATCTTCACGAATGTCTTTTCTAGGATAGTTAATTGAGAATATTTAAGTCAGCAACTGGCTATCCCTCTCCACCTTCCTAAGAGTATTATCTTACAAACTCATCGACATTGTAATCAGGAATAAAAGTGGCTTGGCAAAGCATTTCATTTAAGACATACTTTTCTACCCTCTAGGGATTTCTCCTACTACTATATACCAGTAAAATGATTTCAGTGAAGTAAATAGCAGAATTGTGCATAGGGAACTAGTAATCTGAGTAGTGATCACAAGAAAGTGGAGACATGGTCGCATCAGCATCACAAAGAGAATGTGCATTATTCAGCTTAACTTATTGACAAAAGTTTCTGATTTTCTTTTCCAAAAGTGACCGTGCTGTGCCCGGGAAGGACTTATAACAACTTTGAGAGCACAACTTTATCCTTAACATTTCAATGCTCCCTAAGAGAAAGTTTGATTGTATAATCTGAAACTTATCTATATGAATTCGCTAGCATATTGATTTCAGCTGACAGATAATCCCTGGCCAGATCTTTCGATGTTTGGTCCCTTCTCCATCAATATAGTTCTTGAAAAAAGGATCAGAAAAACCCTTCCTAAGTCTTTTAATTGTTGAGGACACAGTTGGAGTTATTTTCCTTGGAAGTCTACCATCCAAAGTGTAGTTGCCATACTGATACGAAACTTTTTGGTCCAGAATTTAGTGCAGGGATGCTAAAAATGAAAAATCAACCTTTTAAGTATAGAGAGGTTTCAAGAATCATGGGAAACTTTG
Organism: Melaleuca alternifolia; assembly: GCA_019926035.1. Classification (NCBI taxonomy): domain Eukaryota; kingdom Viridiplantae; phylum Streptophyta; class Magnoliopsida; order Myrtales; family Myrtaceae; genus Melaleuca; species Melaleuca alternifolia. The sequence continues at coordinate 1,438,515 of JAGKPW010002136.1, forward strand.
GACGAGTGATTGGTGAAGGTGGATTTGGAAAGGTTTATCTTGGTACACTTGGTAACGGCACCGAAGTTGCAGTGAAGGTGCTCTCTGAATCATCAAAGCAAGGGTACAAGGAGTTTCAAGCCGAGGTGAGATAGCATGATGCAATCAATTTTCTTTTTAAATACAACTTGTGCTCACTCATATGGACGTTCAGAAACTTCCTCTTAAACTATTGTCAATATAAGTTCTGACAATGCAAACTCGTGATAGTGCAGGCTCAACTCTTAATGATTTTTCACCACGGAAACCTGGTTTCTTTGTTGGGATATTGCCATGAATCCAGGCAGATGGCACTAATATATGAATACATGGCTAATGGAAATTTAAGGCAACATTTATCAGGTGCATATTCATGTTCTGTTGTGTTGTTCCTATGTAAAGTTAAGATGCTCATATGTAAATTTAAGGCAACTCTATTTCTTACTCATATGTAAAGTTAAATGCAACCACCAGAGGATCATCCGAATGTGTTGACATGGAGTAAGAGACTACAAATAGCTGTGGATGCAGCACAAGGTACAAGAATGTGGTATATACAGTTGTAGGTTTTTTCTGTCATTGCTTTGGCTTTGTTGACGCGGTTTATGTGAGCATTTCAGGTGTGGATTATCTGCATAACGGTTGCAAGCCACCCATCATCCACAGAGACTTGAAGACTACAAATATCTTGTTGAACAAAGATTTCCGAGCCAAAATAGCTGATTTTGGCTTGTCAAGGGCTTTTGCGACTGAAAACGACTCTTATGTATCAACTTGTCCTGCGGGCACTCCTGACTACCTCGATCCCGAGTAATGGCTAAAACTCAATAGTACTTTTCCGATTCATTTCAGGACACACACACATATATATATTTTTATTTATTTATTTCCTCTTCCCAGGTTTCAATCTTCTGGAAACTCAAACAAGAAGAGTGATGTTTATAGTTTCGGAATCGTGCTCTTTGAGTTGGTCACAGGCCGACCTCCAATAATGAGAACCTAGGATGGCAGTGCCAGCATTCACATACTTCAATGGGTAATTCCGATCGTTGAAAGTGGTGATATACAGAGCACTATGGATCCAAGGTTACAAGGAGAATTCGACATCAACTCGGCTTGGAAAGTAGTGGAGATTGCTGTGTCTTGCACCCGACCAACGGCGACTCAGAGGCCGGACATAAATCACGTATTGGCAGAGCTGAAGGAGTCTTCGGTGAGCAAAACAAGTGTTTCTCGTGAAATGACCATCCCGGAGCTCCAATCCGACAATGCCCCGGAGGCAAGGTAGCAGAACTTTCCCAGTCCAGAAAGGCTATGTTCTTCTTAGGTAAAAGATTAAACTCTCCATCGGCAAATTTGTACTCTTTATTTATTGTGTTCAATGTGTAATGTTGTCCCTCAATTTACGTGTATCTTTGGTGGTCCTTAAATAATACTTCTCATAAGCAACTTGGGGTATATTTATATTTATATAAGCATGTTGAAAAATTATGGGCACCGGCTTGAGCTTGCCTTTTGATGATGCCCGCGTCCAGTCAATTTTGTTTGCATTAGCACTGGTCGTGCCACGTAAGATCACATGCAACCATGTGAATGATTTATGGCCAACATTGACTAGTTGGACTATATAACCAAATGGATAAAAGGTTTAAGATTTAAATAATATAATTGAAAGGTTTATGACTGAATTGATAAAAATACAATAGGTTTGATATATTTTTGGTAATTTTTCCTCTAGAAAAAGAGACCCCAAAAGCCCAACTCTCAACAAGAAATTGAAGAGAGAGAGAACAACTAAGAACGGCAGCCATTGGACTATAGGCCAATGTCAAGGCCGATTTCAATTGAGCGGTCAACAATAGCCTCCGCGGCACTACCAACCTTAGAAATGCCTTCATTAAGACTCCATGGGCACAAATTTGTGCTACAAAAATAATTACAGTCTCTCCAAGCCCCTCTACTTTTGTAAGACTCATCGCCGCTAATAGACCCACAGCAAAACCCTAAGGAATGTCCTCGTTAACGGCAGCAACCGGCCATTTTTCGTCTTAAGATTAACAATAAAATAAAAAAAAAGGAAATAAAAAAGGAGAAGGTGAGAAAAAATATTTTAAAAAAAAGTCGAAAAGTTGCTCCAAACGACGTGATTAATGGTTGTAGTCAATGTCAGCTCATCAATTGTGACACATGGGACAAACCATCATATCAGTTATTTTCTAAAAATTTAAGTTAGATTGACTGCCACAGCCTACTTTTATTGACTTTTTCAACCTCTCCCTCCATTATCGCAACCTCCTTCCCTGTTATGTTTTTTATTTTTCTTTTTCTTGTTAAAAGTTTCTCTTACTTTCCTTTTTCTTTTTCGTATTTTGCCCCCTCCCTTGCCCCAGTCAACTCATCTATTTTGTTGACTCCACCTCAACTCTTTTCTTCCCTCTCTGGCGCACATACGCGCGAAGGGGGCCCACCGAATGGCCCTCCTCTCACCTTGGACCGTCGTGACTCGTTCTCAGCCACTTGGATCGTCGTCATCGCCGGAAAAACGAAGCTCGGATGCGCGACCTCTACTTGTCGGACCGAACCACGAGCCAGCAACCTTTCGTCACGGTGCCGTCATCCCGCTTCGCCCAAGGCTCGATCCGGTCCAAGACCCAGCTTGCCAAGGCCACGGATCCGCCCTCTTTGTTTTTGGATGGAGCTTCTACTCACTGCCGTCGTCGCCTAAGAAGCCTCCCGAGAGCTCCCTGCTGCGTTTGAGTTGGGTTGCGACGAACCCAAGAGCCCAACACCGTCGTGACTCCAGCAAGCTCAGACGCCACGTTCAGCTCACGCACCTGCCTTCAGCTCGCGCCTCAGTTCACTGGAGGAGAAACCCACAGCTCGTGCCTTCCCTCAGCTCAGAACCGAGGAGCAGAAGCTGTGGGTAACTTTTGTGGGCCGAATCAGGCCACGGTGGGCCTTGGTCTAGCTAGCTCAGCCCAATCCAAAAGCTTGGCCCACTTGTCAGCAGTCCGATTAGCATCGGACCCTCGCTGGAATTTCCCGGAGGAGCCGTCGTCGCCGTTTAATTGGATAAAAAAGCTTGGAATTAGGTGAGCTTGCTCCCTAACTCCTAATTAGGGCGGTTAATTGCCCTAGTAGTTGTAATTTGTGGTGATTGAAATTGTTTGATAGTTAATTTGGAGATTATGGCTCATGTAGCACGGGTGATTTCGTGAATTTGGTTAGTTAGGGGTAGAATTGTGGAATTTATTAATTGTAGGATTAATTGGCAATTTATTTGTTTTAGTTAAGCGGACGATTGGTTAATGAGAGCCAAGTTTGGAATTTTGGAAATTAGAGATAAATTACACGTTTTAGTCAATTAGGTCTAAATTAGGGATTTAAGGGTAAATCGATAAATTTGGTTGGCCGAGAGAACAATTGTCGATTTAATTAGTTTCTTAAAATTATTTAATTAGCAGATGGTAGCAAAATTGGAAATTCGGAATATTTTGGGGGTGACATATTGATATTGTCCTATTATAGCCTAATTAGGGTTTTTAGGGACAAAAATGTAATTTTGGAAATTTGAGGGCAAAAGTGTAAACTTGGCAATTTAGAGAAAGATGTGAGAAATGTTGGCTACGATGGTATTAAATCATTAGTAGTAAGGGATTGGGTTGATATTCGAGTAATTACGAGTATTTATTCTGTTTTGCTTAGTTATGGTTAAATTATATAACTTTCGGTTTGCAATATTTTGGAATAAATTCCAGAAATTGCTTGATTGGCTAAGTGGTTACTAATTAAGGTGATGTCACCCGTAGTAGATTGAATCAAACATTCTGGATTCAACATAGGGACCCGGGTGAATTCTTAATTGGTAAGTTCAAGTAGTCGATTTTGAATATTTTGAGAAAATTTCTCAAATTGCTTTTGTCTTAGTTGTGAATATCTATTTAATATTATTGATTGTTCGATTGATTGAGAATGATTTATTAATTGTGAGTGGATATTAATTGTTTCATAATGGAATTTATTTATTTAATTCTTGGTGCTAATTATAATTGACTTTACGTTGGATTTTCTTATAAATTGATATTGTGTCAATTAAATTGATTTATTTGGAGAATAATCTATCATGAGGGGTTCGTGACTTGACAAGATCACGGGTTGTGAGACGTGATGACTAAATTAATTGTCAGGATATAGACTTTAGAGTGAATATCCACCTAATTAAGAAGTAAAGGGCAAACTCGATGAGTTATCTCATCTTAAAATTATTTGTACATGTCCTAATATTGCAACTCCTCCTCGAGGATCAGGTGATGCAGGAGGCGTAGCCAGATGATAATAGCTTATTTGAATTATGTTTGATTAGAAAGATTTTGATTACGAGGAAATTTGTTTTTCCGCATTATCTTTTAGTTTGTTATTAATAAATAAAGTTGAACTTTATTTGATTAGTTTATTGGAGTTATTGTAATAAATGAATCACCTCAGGATTTGATCGGGGTTTTATTTAATAGATTCCACTGCATTTCTCTATGCATTAATTTGGTATTCTTAATTAATATAATTGGTTATCGATAACACTTAGGATTATCGCAAATTTATCGATCGGTGAAAACTATCTTCAAAGACTGTCATGTACTCGTGCGTGGGGCGTGACATTGACTACACTAAAAGATCATGAAAATATTTATGGTTACATGAACTAAATTGTTGACGGTAATATAATAGTTTTATGACTTTTTGGATAATTTTTTATCAATTTAATGCATGTATATATGTATATGGGTATCGTGAGGACTCCAAAAAGATGGCCTTAATATATGAATTCATGTCAGACACTTATCGGTACTTCATTTTATTCTTGCATGTTTTAAGTTCCTCCAAAATAATTCCATAAATATCCGTTTCTTTCTCATGGATGATGCGAAGATATGCTGCGATCTATAACAGGGGCCACTCCAAATGTCCTGACAACTCAACTCCCTCACTCATTACAATAATGCGATTCCATTGTCTCCAGTGATTCGGTGTGAGGAAAGAGGCGAGGCTTTGACAGAGCGGGAGGAGCAATGTCTTACTGTCGCCCATAATGTGCCGAGAGAGAGAGAATCCTTAGCCGGAATTTCTGCATATGTAAGCACCGGTCCTCGAGCCGCATCTATCTAACAAAGACCGGTTTGGTCGAGAGAAGTAAGCACTCGATTTTCTTTCATGCATACCATTCTACTACCAGTGCCTTCCCTTCTTTTGCTCTGCTGCCCACCGTTCATTCAACATTGCTATACTCGTAGCCCTATTAAAGATCGCCGTAGTCCCTCTTTGGACGGCCCCTCCTTCCCATGACGCCTGCCTCGGCGGCCGTTCACTTGGGACATCTCAAAATGCTGATCATCCATTTAACTATGTACTTAAAGTTTGAGCCTCCCCATCAACCCAAAGTCCTCTTGTACTGGACCAACAATCTCCCATCAGAAAATCCCCGCCTGCAATTGTGGCTTTACGACACCAAAATAACCACAAACTAACTTCGCCTTTTATCTCAATGGGCCGATGATCCCACCCAGAGTAAGATATTATCCAAATATTGATACGCATGAGGCTCCAAATTATCAAACTCATCGGCTCAGGCTGATTCTGTTGGAGATCATAATGGAAGTCTAACTCGCGACTAGACATAAACCCGTGTATCGTGCCCGTGATCATTTAAAATACATATATGATTACACGTTGCATGAAAAATTAATCATAAATAAAACGTTATCTTACCATGTCATTAGTTGTAAAAGGTCTGTATCAAATTAAATAATCGAAGTCGGAAGCAACCGATTAATATGAAAATAGGAAAATTCATGCACACAATATAACATGTTATATAGTCTCTTTCATATGCGTTTGAAAGAATATAAACTTTTGGTTATAACTATTAATATTTTCAAAACAAATTACCTTATGTTATTGAGTTAAAATAAAATATGTTTCTTAAATATTAACGAGTTGCTAATAAATATTCAAAAAATGAAAAAAAAACTTTTTTTAGAAAAGTGACCTCAATTGATAATATCCATATATATCACTGGCGATCGTACACAAGTAGCCAAGGAGATACACGTGCATCTTTAACAAATTTGTCCACAAGACTTGAGCTTCTCTCATGATAATGCATACAAAAGACATGTTTATACCCAGAAAAAAAGGCAATCCCAACTGAACCAATTCTTAGAATTTGGGATAGGCATGCTGTCTTGGGGTCCCAGTGCAAGCAACCAGTTCCATTGACTGTACGGGGGCCACTGGCCGAAGAGGATGCGCATCGCTGGTTTAAATTTGCCTGATTCATCAAAAAAGGATCACTGACACGTCAGAGAGTTGCCCTGTCTGCGCCATCAATGGCAGTTTAACATTGCCTGTTGTTGCATGTGGTGTTTGATCAAAGTCCCACCTAGCAAGAAAGGAAATAAGTGTTTTAAGTTTTTTTATCATCTCGATTTCGACCTATTTTTTCACATAACCATAGAGTCAAGACACTTTTGATATGGAAAGCACGTTCTGAGCTCGAGTGTCTTATCGTTAAATCTCTAGTACTTTATTGGCCTACAATGAGAATTGACAAAAGCACTCCTGATCTCTTTATATTCTAAAGAAAAATGGAGAGTAAAGTCACTTTTGGAGACTGTGATTCGTCATTTGCGACAAAATAATTGAGACTCTAAAAAGAAAGAAGGCGAGGAAATTAAAATCTGAATAGCATCGTATATTTTACGTAATTAGATTGTTCGCCATGTTATCAACTTACACCGGTAGCTAATTAAATGGAACCTAAATCAAAGCCAAGATTACACTGATAATCCTGTAACCATCACTGCTCCAGCTAAGACATTGTCAAGAACAACTGGAGTAACTACACTAACGTAGAAATATGCTTTGGTATCGAAGAATCGTCGGGCTCGGCAGGATGTACGTATGTTAATTGAGCTCATTGCGGGGTACGCATAGATGTAAAAAAGAAGGAAGATTAATCGTCACTAGATGAAAGGAACACATCAGTAAAGTTGCTTTAGTATCTCCGATTCAACCTGTCTCAATCTATGGCGGACACCAATATGACATTTACATATCCATAATCAAGGTAATGAAAAGACCATTTTTCATGCATATGTTTGTTTATTGTCTACGGTATCTTTTGACAAAAACAAGCTTCGATGATCAAGCCACAATACTGGCCCGGTGGAAATTGTGCTGATGAAGTGCATTGGGGCGGAGTGATAATCAACGCCGAAGTGAATGGTCGTCATACCACGACTCGTATCGGAAGGCTTTGGAAAAGCTTCCTTTTTACACAATCTTAAGTTCCTCGAGGGTAGTTTCGCCCATAGGGATCCGAGTGGTGAAGTATGTGACAAGACCAGAATGCTGCGATCTACAGATTGACGGGGACGATTCCGATGTATGTGGAGTCCATTTCTATCACGGCAGTCCTCGGTTTTTGTCCCAAAATCCAAATTACCGCACAAAGAGGAAAGAACAATTATATGGACCTCTGTTTTGTTAGTACCATACCAAGGGAAGTTGCGAATGTTTAGCAGTGGATTTTCAGTGGTATAACTCAAAATGGGCACATGAACATCGACGGATTGTAAGTGATTTTCTATCTATATGTCTCAAGCTCTTTCTCACTCTACTGAAAATTTGAGTCTCAAGAGCCCAAACAGAGAATGAGAGTCATTGCGTCTCTTGCCCTCGAATGTTAAAGAGTATAAGAATCTGACGACCGATAAGACGGACGAATTTCAGATGAAAAACAATTGTTGAACGTTTGAATTCCTAATCAAGAAAGACGAGAATTTGATAGGAACCAAAACAAACTATCCCAAAGGATTAGTCCGGTTCTGGTGGTGACGATTTTGCCCCTTATAAGTAAGGCTGAGCACAATGAACCATCTAATCCGAGAACCGCTCAATCCAAGAATCGCTCGGACCAAATTAGAGTTAGTCCGATTCTTCGGAGTCTTGATCCGATCCACAATTCATAGAAATGGAACCGGTTCCAGACAGTCCAATTTCTTATTCCTAGGAGGGCGGGACCAGACCGAATCATCTGGACCGAAATTAAAACCAACCAATTTCCTTATCTTTGAGTTCTCTCTATCTTAGTATCTCTCTCATTTCCTCCCTCAGGCCTCCCTCGTCAGTCAATCGAGAGTCAAGACTTTACCGCTCTAAGTAAGTCTACACCAACATGCCGGTACCATTTGCATGACTTAATACTACATTAACAATTTTTAGCTGCAATCGGCCACAAGACTACATTGAATTGTTTTGTGCAAAAATTTAAGACTACTCAACAAAATTGAAGAGTTTACAATGGAATAATATACATTCACTAGGTTAATGACTATTTTAAAAAGCGATTTTGGCATCTTTTCAACCTCGAAATATGAAAGCAAAACTCACTTTTTAGTCCTGCAGAAGATCTTTTTCTTTTGATTTCTCTAACAGTAGTGCGATGTGCATCATTTGAAGCGGGACATCGTGTAATTTGGTCCTTACTTTTCTTGTCCAAGTCACGCACTCGGGAATTTTTTTGGCCCCAAAAAAAGGGAGCAAGAAATGCACGTGAATCATGGGGAGAGATGTTTTGCTTCCATAATGAAAGAGATTGCGTCCCATGCAATTGGATTGAAGACTTAATTAATTTTGCTAATTCTCTGAATCATGTTGGGAGAAGTGGGGCATTATGATCAGCCGCAAGGAAGGATATTATCAATGGGAGATCGGATGTGCATGCACAGTCAACGTTATTATCTCTGATTTTTCATTCGCTGGTTTAACATCATGCATAGGAAAATTTCACCATTATTAATTATGCTCGTGATTAGGAAATATGTAAAATGCATAGAAAGAATTACGCAAATTGTTCACAAACGAAATAGGATCTGAATTCTCTCTTCTCTTTGCTTTTTGATAGAATCCAAAGTGACATAAATCGGGCATAATTGAGGCAAGTAAAAAGATACTAAATGAAACAATCTTATCAGGGATCGCTTAACAATAATAATAGGAGCAAATGAACTTTTAAAAATTTACTCCAAGTGCGTCATTTCCTTGATTTCAGAGCAGGTACTCATGTCGCCTAATTAATTAGACTTAATTGTGCTCTAAGGCCAGCGTTGGTGGTATGTTGCGTAGACAAGTATATATTTGATTTTAATAATGTGGGATTATTATATAGAAAATTTGGAATCAATACTAACTAATACAAAAACTTCTATGGATGCATGAAGACATGGCTTGATTTTTAAATCTTATGCTAAAGCATCATTGCTTGTTTACGAAGTTAAAACGTTTTTTATATACATGTGATCTCCCTCCACCTATAAATATAATATTTTAGGTTGGACCAATTAACATAGCATTAGAGTTCGGTTTTATGTCAATATATTTCATATAAGGCCATTGACCCTTCATAACAATAATCGGAGAAATTGTCGAATAAGTTTATGGAAATTCAATCATCAAAATTTTTAATTTGACTAATCGAGTTCTAAAACTTTTAATAATTTGTCCATGTAGTCAATTCAACTAATTTTAGTGCATGCCAACAAGGCCACAATGCCTAGATCCAACTAGCACATATTGGCCCTCGTGGCTCTCAAGTAGGAAAAAAGAAAAGAAAAAGAAGTATGGAAAAGAGAAGGAAAAATTCTCAATAATAATCGAAAATTTATATTCATTTTATGCATCGATTGTGTCAGGTAAGACGTCCGACGTAAAAGTCAGCAATTCTCTACCAAAAATGATTGGATAAACTTAATGAGCCGAGCATAAAAAGTTTAGTAGAATATTAACATAATCGAAAAGGTTTATAACTTTGGTACAATAGCAATAGACTTAGAACGATTTTGTTAATTTCCCCTGGATGACTCACGTTGGATATTTTTCTCCCGCTTTGCTTTTGAAAATCATTTTGTTTTCTATATGAACTTTACCGTTTCGGTAAGTCATTTTTAACTTAATCTTTTGAATAATTATTACTAATAAAAATTCGGAATTTATTCTACTTTATAAAAAAAATACGTTATTATTTAAATTAAAACAAAAAAAATTAAAAGGAAGAGAAAAAGGGGATGATTTGAAGGACTTGGCGAGAAAAGAAAAAAAAACGAATTAAAAAAATCGAAGAAATAATAAAATAGAGTTCTGGTGAGAGTTAATGGAAGGGACGTGAAAAAAAAAAAGTGGAAGGGACGAAAAGAAGAAAAGGAGGGGGAAGAAAAGTCAAAGAGGCAGGGAGGTTCGGCGGAAAAGAAGGAAAAGCAGGAGAGAGAAGAAGGGGAAAAGAAAAGAAGAAAACAAAGAAACAGAGAAGAAGAAGAGGAGGGGATGGCTCGGCAGGGAGAAGAAAAAACGGGGTAAAAGAACAGAAGAACAGGAGGGAGAGCTCGGCCCTGAGGGGAAGAAGGAGACGAAGGAGAGAGTCCGGCGTGGTGAGCGGAAGAATCCAGAAGAAAAAAGACGATAAAAAATATCAAACGGCCTTCGCTGTTCGCGACTGTCAATCTTGAGCCGTGATGCGCCTTCCTTCGCCCCATCCTCAACCGAAGGTCGAGCATTTTCCGATGAGTCTCTCGATCGCTCAATCCCGAGCTCCTTTCTCCGAGGATCTCGGTTCTCGGTTCGGAGACATCCCGAGGTAGCTAGCCGTCGTTCGACTTGCCTGGAACTCGTGCTATGGCCGCCGTCCTCGACTGAGTAGGATCCCCATGATGAAGACCCACTCCCATGAACTCTTTACCAGCTTTGCCCCGTTTGGATTGGAACCGAAGTTTAGATTCGGCTTCCTTTGTTTGTGCGTGTTTTGGACTTGAATGAGGTGTTGTCTATAACATTACCCTTGCCCAAGTCGAGCTATCTTTTAGATGGTCTGTGTTCTGTCTCTAATCAGTCGTGCATGACTTGTCCGATGAAATTCCGATCTGACCTTGCTATCTTTCAGGTCGAGCTGCCGGAAACTGAGATGGGCCTTTCAAGTGGACGTAGAGGCTTGGTTCAATTTCGGGCTGACCAAAATTTGGAAATAGCGACATCGGCTCGAATAAGTAGTTGGGCTGATACAATTAAATTCTGGACTAGGGTTTAGATTTTTCTTTTGGGCCGATACTAGACTATCATTCACGGTGCATAAAGTGACTACCAGTCCGAGTACAATACATTATCACCATATTGTCGAGTACATATGCCCCCGAGCTTAACTAACATGCAATTCAATCATTGGCACGTGAGCCATATTGTGAGCACATTAGGCTAACATTAGGCTAATTACGAACTAGGCCTCCATTGCAAGGCATCTCATACGTGCAACTGCAATCAATAGGAGATTACCTGTCAGCGTGGTCCCGACCACCTAATACTTCCTCCCTCTCTTTCCTCTTTCTTCTTTCCCTCTCTCTCCTCCTTTCCCTTCCCGATCCACGCTTGCCGCTGACTCCCACTTTCTCTCCTCTCTCCTCTTCCCTTTCCCCCATGCGCTGACTCTCCTTCCCCTCTCTTCGAGGAAGTATTAGGTGGTCCGGGACCACCATGACGGGTGGTCCCGGAACACCTAATATTTTTTCAAAGAGAGGGGCGGAGAGAACAAGTCAATGCATGGGGAAAGGGAAGACAAAAGAGGAGAGAGAGAAGAAGGAGGAGAGCAGAGAGGAGGGAAGAGGACGGAGGAGAGAGTGGGCTGTTACACTCATCCTATCCGGATTTTTTGCACTAGCCAAATAACAATTAATATTATTATTTTATATGCTCATCACTATTACCCAACTTAATTGATCTCGTTATGTTTGTGCTGAACAATAATAAGAAATCCCATCATAATTAAGTATAAAAAGAAATTTGTTATAACATGCCAAATATATTGTCCTAATGAAGTGCAAACTTAGCAGAAAATGAAAAGTTATACCCTCAGAAGGTTTTTTTTATACATACTTACTGTTTTCCTTTCACAGTTTTATCTCCTTCAATTGGAATCAAGCATTCTGCATCCAAAGGAGAAAAAAGCACTTAAATCTCTTTAGAATAATTCGATTTTGATAGTAGAAGACTTTACAGATAGAAAAATTTGTGAATTTGATGCTAACTATTCTAACACTTCAGCTTTGGTATGTTCAGTTTAGGCTTTTTGGCCAAAAAAAAGCTGCGTCGAGAGCGCGAGAGCTTTTGGGGAAACGAGTTGGAACCGGCCATCATCGTGTTTGAGAAGTGAGGGAATCAACATTCACCGCAATCTCCACGATGGACGAAATAATTTGGAGTCCTTCTATGTAAGTATCTTTGCTTTTTGGTACAAAATATGTTCCAATAAACTCCATCAAAGTCCACGTCCGATGATTTGAAACGCCTGAATAATCTCTACTTATTAATAAATAACAATCTCGATAAGATTGGTGACTTTTGTTGCCCAAATTTAATCTCGATACATATTTTTTTCTTCCAACAATCAAGATAATTCATGGAAAAGTCAATTACGAGATTTCGGTAATTGTCCTTTGGGAAAATTGTCTGCATTGAAAGTACTTTACTAGCGGACCACTGCACATAATGTTGAGTTTGATTTGGCGAAGTGGGAGGAAAGAAGGAAATGGCATGGCATGACGATTTCTAATATTTTGTTTTGGTAAAATGTGGAAAGGAAATGGAGTAGGGATTCTTTTCTGGTCAAATACACTTTCTTTTCCATATAGAATTTGGTTTAGTATATATCCAAATAGGAATTCCGGGCTAGGTAACAAGTAATAAAATATGAGAGTTAAAAAATCACGCCATGAAACTACGAAATCAGCATTTTATTATTAGCAAACTATTCGTCCCTTAATTTACTGTATAATTCTAATGGCGAAAGTTGACGAAGACCTTGCTGCAAGTCTTGGTCTTATTGTGCTGTAGCCATGGTCTCAGTCAAGTACAAGCACCGCGTGGGTCGTGTTTATGGAGAGCTCATGATATTATTATAAGGCGTGCATGCATATCTTCCTCACACTTCTCTCTTCGACAATCTCCACTGCTGGATGGCAATGGCGAGATCAATTAGAGTTTCCTCGTTTGCACTGGTTGCTTCTTTAACTTCGGTAATATTCCTTGTGGTTCAAGCCCGACAAATTCCAGGTACCTCTCTCTCTCTCTCTCTCTCTCTCTCTCTCTCTCTCTCTCTCTCTCTCTCTGCCCGCGTTGAGAAAAGCTTTTGAGTTTGCATGAGATGCTAATAGATTTTGAGTTTGCATACTTTGCTTGGATGAGTGAAAATATAAGAAAAAAGAAATAGACTTTTTACAACGTGGGAGAGGAGGAGAAACCCCAATTTTCATCTCCCCTTTCTCCCCAACACAGCATGATATTCTTGTGGTTTAAGCTTCCCACAATGTTTTTGTCCCATCTATGACGTCAAGAAATGGTGGGGTCCTGAACTTGTTCTAATGTTTCAACAAAATAAACCGTTGCTCCCTTTCATTGACTTTCTCTTTTCTCTAAACTTTCAAGGGTTTATCAGCATTGATTGTGGGGCAAATAGTGAATACACCGACGCTGACACCGGCATAACATACGAAACCGATGAAGGGTTTATAGACTCTGGAGAAAATAAGCAAATATCCACGACGTTCATATATCAGAATAATCGCCAGTTGTCGAAGAATTTAAGGAGGTTTCCCAACGGGACGAGGAACTGTTACCGTTTAAAACCAGGCCAAGGCAAGAACAACACCTACTTGATTAGGGCAAGATTCTGGTATGGGAACTATGATGGGGAGAATCAGACTCCTTCCTTCGACCTGCACATCGACGTTAATTATTGGATCACAGTGAACAATGCGAATGATACTTGGGAGGATATCATGTACGTGTCCCAGGCAGATGATATACAAGTATGTCTTGTGAATACTGGCAAAGGTGTGCCCTTCATTTCAGCATTGGAACTGAGAGCTTTGGATGATGATGACATCTACCGACTGGGATCTGGATTCTTGCAACTCCATTGGCGGTATGACATCGGAGGAAGCTCGTCCATCAGGTGATAATTTGATTTTTATATACAGACATATAGTGATCATAGTAAAGAGAGATCCTGTTTTCCTTTTTTTTTTTCTTTTTTATTGAATTTGGCCATTTGCAAACCATCGAAGGCACATATATCCAGTTTAACTGTAAAAATAAGGCCGACCGAATTGGTAACGATTCAAATGTGTGAAAGACCAAAAGGGGGCCACCACCCAAGAAAAAAATTGAGCAAAGACACAAAAAAAGGCCACGACATATTAGAGGATTTCAAAAAAAAAATAGAGAGAGAGAGAGAGAGTTAAAATATTACTTAAAATCATATTAGACGTCAAAGATTACGTCAAAGATTACGAGAGACGCCATTAGATGATATAAAATATGAAAAAAGCGAAACAGAAAAGCCATTAGGTCCAAGGAAAAAAATAAATTGAAAATTTTTAACATAAGCTAAATAAAATTAGAATTGCACATATTAATAAACAAACACTTAAGTTACTCCAGCATAATAAGCGGAATGATTGATTTATTTAAGGAAAAAAGAATTCAACACCGTTGCAAAGATATAATCATAATTATTTTTGGCCTTAGTATGCACATAAATATCCAATAAGCTCATAAGCATTACATATTATGATAAAGGGTTGAAATGAGAACATTACTAATTATTTACTAAAATCGTTAGTGTTATAGTAAGTTATTGGTGACAAATAAATATCAGGTCATGTGGTAATTTTGAGTCGCATATCATATGTATATGTATATCACTCTTGTTTATGATATGTATCTCTTCCAAAATATATATATGTATCTCTAAAGTTTGGTGCTAATACTCATTTTACAAAAAATATACAAATAATATACTTTGCTATTTTGAAGTCCTTACATCCCGTCGGAGAATTAAGGAAAACATTTTCCGGAAAACATTTTTCATGGTAAAACATTTTTCGCCCCCCGGACACCACAATTAAAGGGAAAATATTTTCAGCGAAACGAACAGAGTCTTAATTACGTATATTGAACTATAAAAATATAGTTGAATGTACAAACCGGCTACAAGTCTGTGACCACTAACTTCTCTTGGTGAATATAATCAACTGCACATCATATTCTAATTTTCAAGTTTTGCATCACATCTTTAGCGTGATATTCTGATTTCTTTGTGCCCAACCAAAGCATCGGTTTTTTGCTAGTGACACATTGAATATGGTAAATTCAATAATGTTGCATATCCATATGGATAGGCATCTACTGGTCCACAGTCAGATGCTTAATTGTTTAGTCTTTAACTGTTTGTGAAAATGCCTAACTCAGGTATCCTGACGATGTTTACGATCGGATCTGGCTAACTCCAAATCCAAAATATGATAACTGGATCTTTCTGAGCACAACATCTACCATTGATTCATCTAACAATAATGATGTGTATAAGGTTCCCAACAAAGTTCTTCAAACCGCTCAAAGTGCAATCAATGCCAGTACTCCCATGTTTTTAAAGTGGCCTCCGTCGAGCTCTGCAGAGAAATGGATTTTGTATTTTTATTTCGTTGAGATTGAGAGACTGACAAGCAATCTCCAGAGGGAGTTCACAATTTCCATGAATGTTAATCAATTCACAAAGACGGTGAGCCTTGAATACTTGAAACCAGTGGTGGTAGTTTCCACTCTGGTTAGCGGGTCGCTCATCACCTTCTCAATTGATTCAATGAATAAGTCTGGATATCCACCGATCCTCAATGCCATGGAATTCTATACCGTTGGTGATCTTCCAAATGTGCCCACAGCACAAGATGATGGTACGCTTGTGTTCTTTTACATATCGTGATTGTCCACATACACGTTGTACAGTTGTGCTCCAACCGACATTGACAATAATTAGACAGATCGGTAAGATTAATTTAGGCAATCCTACGCTAGATATGTTGGCAGTCTCTACTGTGGGTCCTATTTTATTCGTGAACTTTGATCAGTAGTTGCTTTGTTGGGATCAATAGATGTGGTTAAGTATTCCTTTACTCTCTGCTTAATCCTACGCTAGATATGTTGGCAGTCTCTACTGTGGGTCCTATTTTATTCGTGAACTTTGATCAATAATTGCTTTGTTGGGATCAATAGATGTGGTTAAGTATTCCTCTACTCTCTGCTTAATTTCTGGCTTTAGCTACTTTTTCCTTGGTAATTGTGGTAAAGTCTCTTCAAATTGAAGCCCTAAAACGTTATTAAGTCTTTTGAAAAACTAAAAGTCTATGTGACTTATGTGCGATTGCGACCACTTTTAGCATCTCTATCTTTTCTTCTATATAATATATATTTTTTATGATTTAAACCACAGTGAAAGCTATTAGTGATATCAAAGCATCATATCACATTCGGAAAGAAAGCTGGCAAGGTGATCCGTGCGTACCAAACAATTACACATGGGATGGTCTAAATTGTAGCAATGGAAATCCTCCAAGGATTATATCATTGTGAGTCCCCTAGCACTATTTCTTGAATATTGATTTTCTAGGTGAAACATAAACGAAATCTTGTTTGTCATAAAAAAAAAAATTTGTATCAAAGAGAGAGAACATTTAAGATCAATGCGACCTCCCAAAGTGAATTCCCCCATGGGATGGTGACTTTCTTCCGGTGGGTGTGAAATTAGGAATAATTTATGAGCTCTCTCCAATATCACGTGAAATTCCTTAATGGCCTACTTTTCCAATTTTTTACTTTAGTGTTTCAAATTGCATTGTGTATCAGCAACTATTTGGTCCTTCAAATAATTTTTAGGTACTTTAGGTTCAAAAATAGCCATAAATTATAGAACAAGGAGATAGTGAGACCCATGCAAGGAATCGCGTTGACGATTATGAAAGTTCTTCTGGTAACGTTTACACCAGGAGGACCTAATAGATTTTCATTCTCAGGAATTGATTCCACAAACTTTTCTTCATTGTAGCAAAACATGTCGCTTCTAGGAAGATGGCAATGACAGGATCTTATATTTTGATCTATTATGTTCAGGAAGTTGAGCTCAAGCAATTTGATTGGCAACATAGTCTCGTCTTTTTCACAGCTATCCGCAATGGAATATTTGTAAGTATGACCGGTTTTGACTTAGTTGTGTCTGCACGTCACTCATGATTATGCACTCTCTGGGCGTCAATTAATGATTAAATGATTAAGATTGAGCTTTAGGAGACATAGGCTGTTGAAATATTGCCCTAATGTGTGGAAACATACTGCTTTTGGCTATGGAGCTGCTCAACTTGACATCAGGTGTTCTAAACTTGCTTTTTCCCAGAGATTTGTCCAACAATCAGCTTACAGGAACAATACCGGAAACTTTGGCAAAGTTACCGAATCTTAGATTTCTGTAAGTTAATGTGTCTAAGTGAATCAGCAAAAGATTTTAAGTGGGCATATCTCTGATCACGGCTAAATTTGCAGAAATTTAAGTGGAAACGACCTGAGTGGATCAGTTCCAGAAGTTCTTAATAAAAGGGTTGCGGACAATACTTTAAGCATGAGGTGCTCTCTCTCTCTCTCCCTCCCTCGCCCCCCCTTCCTTTCTCTCGGAGTCATATGCGACTTTTGTAAGGTGGCAAGACTATCAATATTTTATATTTATTGTGAGTAAAAGCAAATAAGAAGGCCAATTTACGATCAGCATATGAAAAAACAATCTGGCCATTTGTTGATAGGAATTTAAGTTCAGCTCCTTCATTCTTGTGGCAGTTTGGCAGGAAACACCAAGCTTTGCCTAGCTAATCATTGCCCGCAGAACAAGAAACAAAATACCTTCCTCGTTCCTGTTGTTACATCAGTTTCAGGCTTTATTTTAGTTCTCTTTGGTGCTTTGGCTATTATTTGGTTGATTAAACGGAAAAGAAGAGCAGGTAAGCGTCCTTTTCTTGTCCTGTTCACGCAATATACCCTACATTTGACAACAATCTTGACTTCGGTTCTCTATTGGCACAGTTCTAACTGCAACAGTGTCTTTTTCAGGATAATCTAATTGAGAAAATACTACTCAGCAACTTGCTCATTCTCCTCTTCCACCCTCCCCCCAACCCAAAACCCGTAGTATCATTTCATAATCACATCAACTTCAGGAATAAAGGAAAGTTGGTATTAATCCAAATTCCCCAATGCTAATAGTTTGATTACATTGTGGTCACAAGAAAATGGAGAGAAAAGAGAGTCAGGGGTCACCACAGCATGGTCGCATCAGCTTCACAAAGAGTATATGCATTGTTCGGCTTAACTTAATGAAATTCTGATTTTTCTTTTCAAAATTAACTGTGCTGTGCACGGGAAGGACTTCTAACAACTTGAGAGTACAACCTTGTCCTTAACAATCTGAGGCCCCCTAAAAGAAAGTTTGATTGTGCGATCGCAAACTTATTATCTTTGCCTATTTGAGCAAAGAACAATTATCTATTTGATAGCATATTGAAGGCAGGTGACAGAGAATCCCTGCCTATATCTTTCGATTATTGTCCTCTTCTCCATTAATATAGTTCTCAAAACGGGATCAGAAAAACCCTTCCTATGTCTTTTAATTTTTGCAAACGCAATCACCACGGGAAGTCGTTTTCCTTGAAAGTCTACTACCCGAAGGGGTAGTCACAGTACTCATAGGAGCCTTTTGGTACAGAGTCTAGTAGAAGGACGTTGAGATTAAAGAATCGACCTTTTAAGTATGGAGAGATTTCAAGAATCACTGGGAACTTTGGACGAGTGATTGGTGAAGGTGGATTTGGAAAGGTTTATCTTGGTACACTAGATAACGGCACCACGGTTGCTGTGAAGATTCTCTCTGAATCATCAAAGCAAGGGTACAAAGAATTTCATGCCGAGGTTAGATGCGACGACACAATCACTCTTCCTTTTAAACTCAACTTATGCTTATCTTACACAGACCTTTGTTTGGAAACTTCCTCTTAGATTATTGTCAGTATGTATTATAATAATGCGCACTCATAACACTGCAGGCGCAACACTTAGTGGTTGTTCACCACGCAAACTTGGTTTCTCTGTTTGGATATTGCAGTGATTCCAAGCACATGGCTTTAATATATGAATACATGGCTAATGGAAATTTAAGACAACATTTATCAGGTGCGTATTTATGTTCTTTTCTGTTGTTTTCTTCTCTAAAATAATCCTGTAAAACTGTTTTCCGTGCTTATAGGTAAAGTTAAGATGCATCCGACAGAGGACCATTCGAAGGTCTTGACGTGGAGTAAGAGACTACAAATAGCTGTGGATGCGGCACAAGGTACATGAATGGGATATCCATATTTTTAGGCTCTTTCCCAACATTGCTTTGGCATTGTTGACACGGTTTTTGCAAGGATTTACAGGTTTGGATTATTTGCATAATGGTTGCAAGCCACCCATCATCCATAGAGACTTGAAGGCTACCAACATCTTATTGAACGAAGACTTCCAAGCCAAAATAGCTGATTTTGGCCTCTCAAGAGCATTTGCAACTGAAAACGACTTGTCTGTGTCAACTAGTCTTGCGGGCACTCCTGGTTATCTCGATCCCGAGTAATGGCTAAAACTCAATATTATCGATCCGGTTCAATTCAGGATTTCTATACACATAAAAATTGACATTGCCTCGGATTTCATCTTTGAATTAAAGATCCATCATTTTATTTTTTTTCCTTCCAGGTATCAATCTTCCGGAAACTTAAACAAGAAGATTGATGTTTATAGTTTCGGAGTCGTGCTCTTTGAGTTGATCACGGGCCGACCTGCAATAATGAAAAGCCACGATGGCAGCGCCAGCATGCACATAATTCAATGGTTGATTCCTATTGTTGAAACTGGGGATATACGGAGGATTATGGATCCCAGGTTACAAGGAGAATTCGACATCAACTCGGCTTGGAAAGTAGTGGAGATTGCTATGGCTTGTACGCAATCAACGGCGATTGAAAGGCCGGACATAAATGATGTTTTGGCAGAGTTGAAGGAATCTTTCGTGAGCAAATCAAGTGGTTCCTTTAAAATGACCTCCCCGGAGCTCCAATCTGAGAATGCCCCAATGGCAAGGTAGCAGAACTATTCCAAATTAGAAATGCTATCATTTTTTTAGGTAAAAGACTTAACTTTTGTTCGCAAATTTGTACTATTTTTAATTGCGTCATCCATTTCCTTTTTCTTATTGTGATTGAATCTTCAACACTTGCTTTATAACAATAATTTGCTTTCGTCATTTGTCACTTCATTCTCCATTCATAATGTCAGTTCATGGCATTCCTAACGTTGTGGAATTAGGAATTCCAAGTTGAGAGTGGGCGGAGGTGACTCAGACGTTGGGTTTATCCATGGATGGATTAATTGTCGTTAACAGGCCATCGCTGCACGTTCCTGGGCTTCGGCTCCGGTTTCAGTTGGAATCTACACGATTGATTAAGTAGCAACAATTTTGAAATGTTTAGGCAATAGAAGGAGAAAATTTATAATAAGGGACAAATTGTCTCTTTTCTTTCTGGTGGTCCTAACATAGTACTTCTCACAAGCAGCTTAGGATATACAGACAAGCATCGTTAACAAATTATGAGCACAAGACTTGAGCTTGACTTAGGATAATACATACATTTGCATCATGTTTATATATATCCAGATAAAAGGAAATCCTGATCTCTCTAATTCTTAGAAAATATGCTTCCTGTCTCCGGGCTCCAATGCAGCAAGAAGTATCATTGACCCGACCAGAGCCACACACCCGAAGAACACGTGCATCACCAGTTATAACATTGCTTGATTCATCAAAAATGGATCCATCGACGTGCCAAAGATTTGTCCCGTCTGCGGCGATTGGTTGCGGGGTACAGAAGAATGGAGGGCTCATCCTAGCGAGCAAACTCGAGAACTGTTTATGATCTTAGACCAACAGGAATTTGCGCAATGCCGTGACATTATAATATGATGTCCCTTCTGGGTGCAAGAGACTTTGATCAAACACCACATGCAACAAAGAGCACCAGGAGTTATAAAAAAAAAAAAACTTGTGATATAGAAAGTGCATCGTGAGCTCGAGTTCCTTTTATCATCACAACTCCAGTGACTTTGTTGGTCTACCATGAGAATTGATGAAAGACAAGCGGGGAGTCAAGACGTTTTTAGTGACTATGGATAATTCGTCACTTGTGACAGAATAATTGAGACCATAAGGAGAGAGAAGACAAGGAAATTACTATTTTTAAGAAAAGTTAATCACACTTGATTAATCCCAACAGTCAAGGCCCGATGAGAGATGACCGCTTTTGAGTTCTTGAGCTGCTACGGCAGAAATTGGGAATAAATTGACTACTTGCATCTGATTTTTCCGAATTGCAAGGTTTTATAAGTATTGACTGCGGAGCACTTAAATACATACCTTAAAGATAGGAGCGACCTATACTATGGGGCAGGCTAGGGATGCACCGACTTTCAAGAGAGCAAGGAAATCAAAAGGTCCAATGAACATATAGTGTCACGCCCCGCCTCTCGAGTGCACGGCAGATCCCGATTTTTCTTTTCTCTCCTTCTGATCGTGGTTTTCTCAAAAATCAAAGTTAAATCACAGCGAAAGCGAGGTGAATAAATATGAATTTACAACCCTTCCAACTAAAGCAAAAGAAAAATAGGGTCACACGCCCACAATAGAGGGAGAGAGTGGAGAGGACCGTGAGAAGAGAGATCAAGAACAGGGAACACACGGTTGAAAGGAGAGAAAGTGTTCTCGAGAGGTAGCGAGGTTCTGTTCCACTTTGGTTTGCTCTGAAGTTGTTCCAAGTGGTGTTGCTGCTCTTAAACGCTACCACCTAGACCTCTAGGAGCCTTGCTGTTTTTTCTGGTTTGTGATAACGCCTGCTGTGTCAAGAATTCTTTTGCTATGTTCGCCGTTCCCTGCCCTTCCGAGACATTTTCCAGCACCAAACCAACAAGCGACCAGCAATCATCAGCACTCATCAGTTAGTTTAGACAAGTCCTAGAGGTCCTCCATCGAATCTCGCTTGCTCTGCAGCAACTATTAGCCTCCAGTGGACACTCCCTGTTTAGTAATGTTTAAAAACAGATTAGTAATTTTTAAAAACAGACTTGTTTCTTTTTTTTTATTCCGGGGAACAATAAAAGAACAGAAACACGTTTATTTACATTTTTGTTCTAGGGAACAAAAAATCTGTTTTTTAGTTCTTGGGAACAGATTTGGAACAACTACAAAAAATAAAAACAAAAAACTTGTTTCTTGTTCTTGAATACTTTTTTCTTTTTTTTCTCTCTTTTGCCGCTACAACCTTCGGCCGCCCCGGAGCACCTGCCGCTGGACCACCGCCAGTCGTACCGCCGCCACTGCCATTCGGACCATGGTTGAACCGCTGCCTCTAGCTGGACTGGGTGGTCCAACGACGACGGTTTGGCGGCAGCGGTCAGTCGGCAACAGTCCAGCGACGGCAATGGCAGTCAAGCGTCCATGAACAAGAAGAAAAAATTAAAAGAACAAAAAAATTGTGAATCGTACCAAACGCATTTCTATTTCAAAAACACTTTCTACCAAACGCTCTATTTTACTCAAAAATTGTTCCAGAGTGTAGAAACACAAAAAAATTATTTTTATTCAAAAATTATTCTCTGGAACAGAAACGTTACTAAATGCGTTCTTAGTGACAATTTTGGGGTCCCATTGTGCCGTCCTAGACTGAGGAACACTTCCTCTGTTTAGTAGGAAATTCATCTAGCAAGGTTGTGTCGTGGACCGTTGTTGACTAGCAACCCATTTGTCCAGCCGTCACCAGTCATGCATCGGCTCAAAAGTACTACTTTTCGTGAGTCCCATTTACCGCTTCGATTGAAAGGTCGCAAATTCAAATTATGTAATTGTTTAATTCAATCTTTGATTTCATATTTTATTTCCTAATAGATACTAATGTGGTTTTGAGTGTTTTAAACATTGTCAGATATGATTTTATCGACTAAAATCTAACATAATCATTAATTTGGTCTGTGAGATGCCGGACCATTTTTTGGTTATTTTTCAATTTTATCTTTAAATTGGATAAGTGTTTTATCAAGATTGCAATATATGTTGACTTAAGACGCGAAATGACAGATTATCTTTATAGATATCATAATCTTTTATCTGAATCTCGACAGATTTCTTGAGCTATATTTGCTATATTTAAAATTTTGATAAAAATATGGTTACCCACCATCTATAGTCTGGTATGTAGTAAAAGTTCCTATGAGTTGTCATATAACAAGAATCACTCATCAAATAAATTCTATAGAATTATGCTATTTGCTTTCTCCGTTAGCTATGCCTTATCAGCGATTTTCATTATAGTTGACAACTCATCTTCGCCATCGCCACTAATGCCTTTGCCAAACCTTGGGTTGTGAATAATGTATGCATCTAGACACTCCACGACCTAAATTTGGTCATCTCATTAAACTTTTCAATTTCAACTTTCGCTTCAGACATAATTGCAATAACAGAATTTTCAAATAATAATCAAATAAGTAAAAACACCAAATTAAAATCCAAATTATCCGATCCAAGCTTGATACCAATTGTTGTGAAATTTTGACAAGTAACAGATCTTCTTAATTAAGCCAATGTGAGAATACCAGAAAAATAAACGATGAATAATAAAGACACTAGAGGTTTACATGGTTCAGTCCAATTATTAGCACCTACATGGGAAGAGCCAATAGTAAATAGTCCACTATAATTGGAGAATTAAAATTTACAATCGCCCCCACGTTTCAGTGTATCCCATGGTTAGATTAAGCCCAAACCCAAAGTATTTAAATGTAAAACTTACAACACAAAGTCACCGGGTGTTCAAGTCCCCAAAAGTAAAGACTTTTTGTATGGCATGAACAAGAACGGCATCAGTCCTTTTTCTCTTCTTATGTTGGCACTTTGTGTGCGACTCTCTTTCGAGTACTCACTGATTAGAATATTCACTTCTTATATATAAACAAGAATTGGATCTAGAGTATGAAATATCTTTTTTTATGAAAAATTTTTCAACTAGAAAATCATTCAATTAGGAAATCTATTCAAAATAGGAAACTTACTTGAATTAAATAACTTCTCTTTTCTCAGCTCAATATCGAGACATAATTTAACATATTGAATATCCGAATAATATATGATTATATAGGTTTAACTCAGTAAATAGTGTTCCCACATAAACTAGTCAATCTCCACTACTTTGTCTCATATACTTAAATTAGTCAATAGATACTTATGGTTTTAGTGATTAAGAGTTTGTTCTTGCGACTAGTCTTCCAAAAATGATAATACTTTTCTAGTATTTAGCCAAATCTTATAATAAACTGAAAAATATTTTCTATTGTTTGGTATGAAAATATTTTTTTCGGAGAAAATTATTAAAGCATCGATTTTTTTAAATCTTTAATTAACCAATTTATTTTATTTGTTTTTTTTTCTTCTTTCTTGATGGTCGCCAGCTACGGCGATGGGGCCAATGGCTGGTCGTCGGCTTCACCCAAGGTCAACATGAATCAGGGCTCACAACCAAAGGTCGCAACCTTGTTAGCTCGCAAGGAGCCGCAAGCTCGCCAACAAAGGCCATGAGCTCGCCACCAAGGATCATGAGCTCCGACCAAAGGCCACCAGCTCACCCAGATCTAGCGAGCTTGAGCCTCACTGGCCTGATCGCCCAAAGAAGAAGAAAAAGAAAAAAGAAAAAAAAAGAAATTTTAAATTTTAAAATTATTTAAAAAATGAAATTTTGTACAAAAAAATGAAAAATAAAAAGTGTTTAGTGAACAGAAGTGCTTGATCAATAGGTGAAGAAAAATGATAAAAAATGTTTTCCACTTTTTGAACATCGGAAAACACTTCCTCACTTTTAAAGATGATTTTTTTTCTTTTAGTAGAAAATATTTATCTTGACTAGTTTATTTTCGTGAAACGAATGCTTGAAAATCTAAAATATGTCTTCTCGGAAGTTGTTTTCTGTAAAATGAACAAAGACTAATTTTTGCATTGATTTTCTTTCATCTCAAACTCAACTTTGAAAGGTGCTCCTCACATAATCGAACTTGACTTGTGCATTTCCACGCGGCTAATGAAAGCAAAACATGATAAAGGAATAAGGATTCACTGATAAGATTGATTTCTCCAGTCGATTAAAGAGTACCTTCTCAATAACTCAGGATATCTTAAAAGCTTACTACTCTCGCGATACCTCACAAGCTCTCTGAAGGTAATTACTTAGATTCACTTGCCTTCGTTGCTCCATCGGAAGAGAAGTGATGTTGGATTGGATTACTAATTATTGGTGGTCAGATGTTTGGTTGGTAAAGATTGTGGTGACGAAATGGTTATGAGCTAAGTTTCTTGAAAGCTATGGTGAAAATTGAGCTTCGAGAAGCTCGCCGTGAAAAATTTGAGGCATCAGATAGTGTTTTCTCCAATGAGCTCAAGAAGATGCAATTTGAAAGTTTAACAGGTTACTCTTCACTCGGTTTATCTCAAAAAAGTATAAGTCTATCACTTTACTTGGCATACTTCTTTTCTAAAAATCTATTCAAGTTGGACGTATAAAGTTATTTGTCTATTTTCACAACATTAAAATTCTTGAAAATAAAAACTGATATTGTTGTGGTGGAAATTACATTGGAATCTGTCATTAATACCAAAGCGATGTAAGTGTCAAAACTGACAAGGTGATCCATGTGTCCTACGCAATTATATGTGGGGTGGTTTGAATTGTAGTTATTGTCTCAAATGTGCATATGTGAAGACAAGCAACATCTTAGTTTTAACAACCCAATTTGAGCAGGGTTGGCAATGTTTGAAGGGGCCAAAAGCCTTAAAACATGTGTCACTCTTAACAAGCTTCTAGAATGACGAAGGGGGCAAGAATGAATCCAATAAAAGGAGAAGAGCATATCTAAGATAAATATGTTTAAACTAGAATTGATTCACAAAAGCACCTCTATGACTTAGTGAAAAGCTCTGTTTTGGGCCCCCCAGTAGCCATCATGGCTTTTCTTTGGATCCACCATTCTAGCGGCCCTCAGCGGCAAGTCACGTATACATAATTCAGGAAAACGTGTTGTCAGTAATTCAAGAGCGGAACACCATATATAAGCTAGCCCAAGGCTCTCATTCTAGACAATGTGAAACAGGGATCTCACAAGAACTTATCTAAAGAGTGAAGTTTTTTTTGGGGGGTAAGTAAGAGTGAAGTTTAAAGATACATAGAATCAGTGAACGAAAATTTCTTGATTCGCTTATTTAGATAAGATAATACCTTGGCATAAAACTAGATAAAGTTCTCGTCCATTTTAAGTAACCTCCTTTCTTTCTTTCTTTTTCTAGGGCTAGTCAAGCAATTCACAGTTTACTTCCCGATGTGCCAAATTAAATCAAGCTTCGAGGAAATGTACAATAAGATGATGCTTTAGGAGTGATTGAAGTCGACCCTTTTTCTGAATCTCCTTGTGAACTCAATTGCGGTGGACATGGCGGACGATGAAAAGCAAGAATCAGACTATCGTCACATTCCCAACATGAACCTCTTAATAATCCACGCTCTCATATTCTACTCTTATTTTTTTTTCTTTTTTTCTTTTTTCCCTTGAACTTAGGGCCAGCGAGGACTCGCCGCCCTCTCCTGACCTGATCTAACAAGGGTGTCACAACCCTCACCAGGTCTAAGCAAGGGCCACGACACCCTCACCCAATGCCGGCAACCCACATCAGCATTAAATTTAGTGGGAAGAAAATGAAAACAAAAAAAAAAGAAAAAAAAAGAAAATTTTTACTTAAAAAATTCAAAAAAATATCAATGAGAATTCCATCAACCCTTCTCGCCCTTCAGTGGAGGCCTCAAATCTTTTCGCAGTCGGTGACAGAACGGATCAAGTCAAACTAAGCCCAGATCGATGTTGGCGCTCGGCTTAATGGATCTGAAGGGGTACTTGAGACACTTGAAAAGGAAACAGAACTAATATCTCTTCTAGTTGATCTGTACACGTTAGGTTAAGGACATGTCAATTGCTATAATCTAGTCTGCGAATTTGCTTATTCTGATTTGTCTGAATTCGGCGCCCACAAGAACTGTAAGGAATGTATGGCATGATCGCATGTCCTTCTCCTAAAACAGCTTCGACATTCTAAGTGGAATATAGGATTCTCCATAATTATGTAATTTCGGTCGTTGACTTCATATTATAATCGCTCAACTTGTTGGTAGACTTCAGGCCCAACTGCAAGCTTCTCGCCCGTCCAAAAGGTCATAATCAATTAATGAACTGGGCGAAAGCTCATCGAATGAAATTCATGATTCTTTGTTGGTCTTTTGATAGTTCCAAACTTCCATTTTCTACAATTGAGTTGACTATTGGAAGCGATTGTCAGCCTGTGATGGAGACATCACTCCCCCTGCATTAATTAATATGTGCACGTCTGGTCCATGAACGTGCAATCATTGAAGTACTAATTTACTCTTACGACTCTTGAAGACATCAATTTTTATTCTTGGCCTAGACCTCTCTCTCTCTCTCTCTCTCTCTCTCTCTCTCTCTCTCTCTCTCTCTCTCGGAAAGGGAGAAATCAATGTGAAGAAAGGTTGGATATGCCATGAAGATCTTGAAGATGTTGCATGTCTTGATTGGTTGTCTAGCTCTTGGAGTGACCGCTCGCGGGCAACAAAATCCAGGTTCTCTCTCACGCACACGCACGCATGCATCGTGATGATTGAACTGTGAAGAGATGAGACATCAGACAAACGGGATTCTAGCAAAGGCCTCAGTGATGATACGTTGTCTTTCTTATCGTTGGTCACAAAAGCTAGTCATCCTCAAATTTGATTTAGCAAATGAGCACTGAGTACATAGGCAGAGTTTAGCTCACAAGTTTTGATGGTTTTACAACTATGCTTAGAGCTTTAGCAAGGTTAAAGCCCGTTTAACATTCTCTAGGAAACATTTAGGAGTCCTAAATATTGGAGGTTGGCAGTGTATAATCCTCCAGCTTACTTTAATTTTCACGGATGCCTCCGATTATTTATCAGAACTTCTTTTCAACTTACAATAATCAAGCCAATAGTTATACAGTGTAATTTTCATTACTGAAATTTGTATCTAGTTGATAGAGTGGTGATAATATTAGATAGAAAGTTTAAGAATCAAGAAATTTATAATGCTGTTTGATATTTCGAATTCACGATGCATGGTGAAGGGCAAGTGACAGTCTCTGATTTGACCTCGATTTAGGTTTCGTAAGCATCGATTGTGGGGCACCTAGTGATTACCATGATGATCAGCTCGACATATCCTACAAGGCCGATGCGGGGTTTGTAGATTCCGGAACAAACATGCAGGTGTCTACCCAGTTCATCTACCAAAACAACCAACAACAATCAAAGAATCTCAGGATCTTCCCCAATGGAACAAGGAATTGTTACACATTAATGCCAGAAGAAGGAAAGGGCAACACATATTTGGTCAGGGCTTCATTTTGGTATGGGAATTATGACGGCAAGAATCAGACCCCGGTATTTGACCTCCATATTGATGTTAACTATTGGGTCACGGTGAACTCTTCATCTTATATATACCAAGAGATAATTTACACTCCTCCAAGAGATTATATACAAGTTTGCTTGGTGAATACTGGCTTGGGAATTCCATTCATATCAGCTCTTGAGTTGCGGTTGCTGGATAACTCAACTTACCAGATCAATTCTGGTGCACTTGTAACCAACTGGAGATATAACTTAGGGAGCACAGACACATACAGGTGATTTTCTTTGTTTTTGACCGTGATATTCGGACGTTGATCACATTCATCGGTCTGTGAATGATGGATTAGTGCATTCACATCTTACTAAGCATTTTTTTTCATGATGCAACTGCATGAACAATAATAAAATATGTTGTCAATCCAAACCAATTTGTGTTGGCTTGTTCGTCATTTTACACCGACTTTTATGATTATTTGACTGGCCTTGGCATTAATAGGCATCCACAAGATGTATATGATCGCATCTGGAGCAATAAGACTTATAGTGGAGGTTGGTCGTCAGTCAGCAACACAACAGCCATCATGACAAGTACAAGCAATGATGCATATAAAGTTCCGCCCGAAGTTTTGATGACAGCCACACAAGTACAAAATGTGACAGATCCTTTGAGTCTGCTGTGGACCTCAGGCAACTCCACTGCCGTCTGGTATATATACTTTCACTTTGTGGAATTGCAACTGCAAAAGGGCCAATTCAGAGAACTCGCAGTATACGTGCAAGATGAATTCGTGGAAACTGTCTTGCTCGAGAACCTGAAGCCAGTGAGCATAGCCTCATTGCCCATAAGTGGATCTAATTTGAAATTGACTGTTAATGCA
Source organism: Melaleuca alternifolia (assembly GCA_019926035.1). Classification (NCBI taxonomy): domain Eukaryota; kingdom Viridiplantae; phylum Streptophyta; class Magnoliopsida; order Myrtales; family Myrtaceae; genus Melaleuca; species Melaleuca alternifolia. Next base: position 1,467,943 of record JAGKPW010002136.1, read on the forward strand.
ACGGCTCGCTCTAGTCTGCCACCTCTCCTCAATGCCGTTGAGATTTTCACTGTGGCGCAGCTTCCAGATCCATCGACTTTTCTTGATGACTGTATATTTATATCTATGCTCCCCCTTCATTTTTTTTGGTTCCGATACTCTTTGATTTCCTTATGATCGTAGCTCTTTATGTGGTGGTTTAGTTAATGCCATGTATGACGTCAAGAAAACATATGGGGTGATCACAGCTAGCTGGCAAGGTGATCCGTGCATTCCTACAGAGTACTCATGGAGCAGACTGAATTGCAGCTACGATAGATCTCCAAGAATCATCTCATTGTAAGTCCACAACTCCATACTTTCTCTGAAACAATGCTGCATATGAGCACCACAGGTCTTAAAAGATGAGTTTTCTCGATAGCAACTATTATACCAATTGGTAATCCATCATGCGACTGAGGAAATTACTTCAAGTATTGAGTCTTTATATTAACACTTTCCGCGTTAAAAATTTTGACTGGTGGGATTTTACTCTTATTAAGTTAGCCACGGATGTGCAGGAACCTGAGCTCTAGTGGACTGAAAGGACTGATAGCTACATCGATCTCCAATTTAACGGCAGTTGTATCCCTGTATGCATTAGCAGTTCTTCTTCTATATTTTACTTCATTTGCACAGAAAGAGAATGGACAGCACTAAGCCCCAAAAAAGCGACAGGGTTATCCTGTTTTATACATTTCAATAAGCATATGTATATGAAGTTTCTTAGTACTTTTTTGGCTTAAATTCAGGGATTTATCCAACAATTCATTGACTGGGTCCGTTCCAGACTTTTTAGCACAAATGCTGAGCTTGAAAGTTCTGTGAGTGACTGAGCTTTTAATGGAAAGATTATTGTGGTTATCTAGCTCGGGTAAATGGCTGTCAATTCTATTCATGAATACTTGCAGGAATTTAAGTGGTAACAACTTGAATGGCTCTGTTCCTCGACCTCTCTTGAAGAAGATGGCAGATGGATCAATTGTACTAAGGTTCGCTCATTGCCATACTATTATCACACTTTGATTTAATCGCTTATTGTTAGCTATACAATCTGCTTCTTCTTTCTGTACGTTCCGCTCCTCTGAAGAATGAAAAAGACAAATGCGGTAGTTGCTCTTTTGGTTTTCTTTTTAATCAACTTATGCATGTAATGCATGCACAGGGTGGGATATCCACGAAATCATGCGCTAATCTTTTGGCATTCACATGTATTATCGACGTTTTTTGACAGCTTAGATGGAAATCCAAATCTTTGCCAATCAGACAATTGTCAGACCAGCAATGTGCAGCCAAAGAAAAAGGGCGTCTCTATTGCTCCAATCGTTGCTTCAGTTGTAGCCGTTCTGGTCTTGATTTTATTGGGAGCTCTTGCGGCAGTGTGGATAATCAAAAGAAGACAAATCCAAAGTAACTTTCTTATGCATTGCGCATGCAAGATAAGTTTAACATGTGATTTTCTCAGTCAGGGTCAGGTTTCGAACCCCAAACAGGTTAACTGGTCCAATTGCTTATGGCCCTTTCGACAATTGGGCCTGCAAAAAATGAACATGACACGCCGACATGATCTCACTCACACAATCATGCTTCTGCGCATCACTGTTTCATGTTAAAAAAACATATGCACAGTTATATATTAATAATATCATAATTGCATCAACGGGTACCCACATCTCATTTAAACGAAGGCATGAACGCTCCCTTATTTGGTCGAGGTAACTCGCTTCGCTCTTTCTGGTTCATTTTTGACGAAACAGTCTCTTCTTAAAATAAGTCATCACATACTTCTTTAAGAAGATTGTGTTTGCTGTGAAGGCATACATATCAGACTGAAAACCATGATCCGCTTAACACCGTTGAGGTTACATGATTTCCTTGTTATTTCTCCAGGTGTTAATACTATTACTTCGACTACCAACTCTACCGGAGGATCTAATGGGACATTGAGGTTGTCAAAAAATCGACCTTTTACATCCACTGAGGTTACAAGAATTACAGATAACTTTAGAACAGTGATTGGAGAGGGAGGATTTGGTAAAGTTTACTTCGGCAGACTTGACAATGGCACTCAAGTCGCGGTGAAAATGTTATCTCGATCATCAAAACAAGGCTACAAGGAGTTTCACGCAGAGGTTCGAAACATTAGGGCAACTAGAATTGATGGGTCATCTTTTCGATTTTTTGGGGTGTTCTACTCACAGCAAGCTTGATGTGCAGGCGCAACTCCTGATGATCGTTCATCATAGGAACCTGGTTTCACTTATCGGATATTGCGAAGAATTTGAAAACATGGGGCTGATTTACGAATTCATGTCCAATGGAAATGTTCGGCAACATTTGTCAGGTTTGTCTGATATCTCCTTTTACAAATTCTAAACAGATAAAGCATCTCTTAGACTCCCACTATATGACAGCCCAATCTGTGTCGTGATATATTTTATCTCAATACTGTGCTTTGATAGTTCAGACTTTTGAATCAATCGGCAAGTTACATATTCATTAATAGCACCATGGAGATGAAATTAACTTTCTCGGCGAAAGAAGACAATAGTGAAGAGGCTTCTACATCTTTCGTGACTGAAATACTCTTTATTTCTCTACTTTCGAGCAGCACAAAACCCTTATGTTTTGAGTTGGAGCCAGAGACTACAAATCGCAGTCGATGCAGCTCAAGGTAACAAAAATAGATTCATGAAATCTTTGCTCCAATTTCCACAAGGTGAGCTACACAATAATACATTCCTTAAGTGTTCCTTTTTGTTGGTGGTGCAGGGCTGGAGTACCTGCATAATGGCTGCAGGCCGCCCATCGTCCATAGAGATTTAAAGACGCCCAACATTTTACTAAACGAAAATATGCAAGCGAAGATTGCTGATTTTGGATTATCGAAGGCATTTGTAACGGAGCATGATTCTCATATTTCAACTCGCCCAGCAGGAACACCTGGTTATCTCGATCCAGAGTAAGTGACACAAACCAACATCTTTGAATACAAAGACTATTCCTATTAGGAAGGCAGAATAAGTGTACTAATTTAGACCAGCAGGAGAGGCCCATACATCTGTTCGAACATGTTTATGTCGGATAAACTTATGTAAGTATATTGGGGTAAGGGCAGTTTCGGCCATTATTCTACTAATCAAAGCAACAATTCCTTTTGAATCCCCAGGTTTCATACATCTGGAAACATGAGCAAGAAGAGCGACGTGTATAGCTTTGGCATAGTTTTATTTGAGTTAATCACTGGCCACCCCGCCGTTATAAGAAGTCCGGATGGCAGCACGCACATACTTCACTGGGTAACTCCACTCATAGAAAGAGGGGACATCCAAAGCATTGTCGATTCGAGGTTAAACGGCCAATTCAACATCAGTTCTGCATGGAAAGCAGTGGAAATAGCCATGTCGTGTGTGCCAACGACGGCGGTCCAAAGGCCAGACATGAGCCGTGTCCTGTCGGAACTAAAAGAATGCTTGACGGCAGAGATTGGTTCAGGGAGAAGCCAAAGAATGGGAAATAGTAAGAGAAGAAGCGACTCTTTTGAGATGACCTCAATTGAGCTTGACATTGCTCCAAAAGCTCGTTAACTGCACTTGGTATTTGAGGTTACCACCCCCGGTGTTCTTGTATAAGTTGTTGATTATGGGTCTGTTTACTAAGTGTGCGCTTGTGACTTTATATTGCCATTGTTGATATGCACATGTGAGCTGTGTTAGAAAATATATAGATCAGAGAATTGATGTGAGGTGAAGTAATTAAAATATTATAATTGACTCATAACTCATGAGCTTAAAATTTTACGTAAAGGCAGATCCAACCGAATATATTAACTAACTTGAACTTTTAGATCTCTCTTGACAATCTTCTAAATGAAAGGTACCGAGTTTCTATTGCGTATCATCAACAAATGATATCAAAGCGTACGATAGATTGAAAAGAACATTTTCTCTTCTACTCCTTACCTGTCTAACTAAATCATCTCCTTACGAGCTAACAATCTCATAATCCACGCTTTACTAAACAAAAGTGATCGAGCTTGGTGAGGTCCTTGTGACATGTACTCCTTTTCCTTTTCCATTCTACTTTTCCCTCTCTTCTTTCTGTCTTTTTCCTTTTTATCTAAGCAAAGTCCACTTTACTCCCTTTCATTTACTAGTCAAAGCTCCTCCCCTTTTTTTGCCCACACTTTGTCCGAGTCAAAGTCTACATTTTACATTCTACCCTCCTTAAAAAAATTATCTTTCAACTTATCTTAACTTTCAAACAAACAATGACATATGCGCCTTATTTCATCCCCAAGTTCCTATCTAGCCTTACTCAATTCATTAACAATTGTCCATGTAATATTCTTATCACTTAACGTTCTCAATAAATCAATAATAATATCCATGATAATATGCTCACACTTTCATCAGGTATCTCAAGAGGCAACAATTAGCCCTCTTTCTAAGTTCTATTTTTACATACTAACAAATCAGACATTGATTGATAAATCTTTCAATAATAATTGTTCTTGTTGATCCACAAAAAGTTCCCTCAATCAAGTTAGCATCCCTTGAATAATTTAGAATATGATACCATAAGTTTTCTATAATATCTCCCTTGTCAACTCTTAATTATGAAAGACATGCAACCGACCATGAAATTTTAAGGACATGCCCATCCCCCAACTTCTCTTCTATTTCTGATTTTTCCTTGAAAAGATTCTTCAATTTGTTTAGACTTAATTCTATTGATTAATGTTGGTTGCACTAGGAGATTAGTTAATCGAACACCATCAATATGATGAATCAATACTTTCAAGCCCAACTTGCTCATATCCTCAAAAATAGACTCCCAAGTAATAAGTAAAGTTGTCGCTTCCCAAAAATTTACGACTTAAGCCATTTATTACTATATTTGTCTTGCATGAATTAAATAGAAGAAAAAAATCGCAAGACTTGTGATCTTTTAGGAAAGTGAAATGAAAAAAATCGTATTTGAAAACTGAAGTTCATCAGAAATGAAATGCACTTCAAATTGAGGCATTTGACCATATATTGAGAAAAAAAATTGAATATTGTGATCGTTTGTGATTCGAGAATAATACAAATGCCACGATAGAATAATGAATTGCAGTGAGAAGATTCGGTGGTAACACGAAACGACGCCACTGTAATTCAATTTCTTTTTATTAACAGATGACCATATTTTTGTGTTTAATATTGAGAAAAAAAAAAAGACACGAGCCCTTGACTTTTAAAATTCGCGGGGTTTTGTGCTGACTTCTTCGTCGTCCGCTCGCTCTGAACTCTGCAAGTAAGCCCTAAAGATTCCACCTTTCTGAAATTCTCGCGCTCTATTTTCATGTCATGCAAGCATCAGAGATGAGAGCTTTGAGAACACTCTACGCCCACAAGCGCCTCTTCGATCCCGCCTCTAATAACCCCAAATCCCTCGCCTTCTTCAAGCCCCTCCAAAACCCCCATTTCTGCCGCGGCATTCACTCCACAAACCACCGCCTCCTCTCTCAAGACCCCAGTCTCGCGTCCTTGTCCTCGAGCTCTGATTCGGAGACAAGCGACACTGCCCACCCTGTTGACAATCTCCACGACCCCTCCATCCGCTGGGTCAGGAGCAGTGGCAGAGAAGCAGGGTCGGGTCCTGAGAGCGAAGCAAGAAGTGGGAATGGCGAAATTTCCGAGGAAAGGAAGTATTTTGGAGGTGGTAGGAGCTCTTATAGTGGGAGTGGTAAGAAGGGGAAGAAGAGAAGTTGTTGGGTTTGTTCGAATTGCGGGTACTCGGATGGACAGTGGTGGGGTTCTTGCAGGTCGTGCCGTAGCGCTGGGACGATGAAGCAGTTCACGGTGGAGGAAAATGGCAGCGGAAGTGAGAAAGTGAGGGGTTTCGAGGTGTCGGAGAATGTGGTGAGGACATGGCTACCACAGCAGGCTGGCGAGGTGCGGCCACTGCGGTTGACGGATGTCAATAAGGGATTAAATCAGTTGGAGTGGCGGATTCCTCTGTAAGTTTGTTTCCGTTTTTGGAAATTAATAATTGGTTAGGTTTGGACCCTATAAGCAGCGGCTATAGAAAGATATATAGTTGAAGAAAGCTGTTGTTTAGTTTGTTTTATTGTCTTATCTACACTTGCCATGAGTTTTTTCGAAACATCTTTCCAGGAGTTGGATCATTGAGCGTTATGTGGTGATTTTTAAATTTTCTGATGAACTTTTGCTGGAATGATGGTATATTTCCTTTTTTCAGTAATATGAGAGTGATGATATGACTTTGGTCCTGATGACAATTTTTTGTACACCTTGATGAAACCATTCATAATGATTATTCTAACCCATTAGTACTTCTATTAATTAATTTTGGAAGAAACACGTGTCGCCCAAATTCCATAGAGTAAGTGATCTCTTGGGGTGCTTGATATTTAGGTATGGACCCTTTGGAGAGGAGGTTTCGAGAGTGCTAGGTGGTGGTCTCGTGCCAGGTTTGACATCCTTTTTTGCCATATGCTCTGCATGAATCACTTGAGACATATGGAAGTTTTGAAGAATTTAACTTTATCAAAGTTATTGATTTTGCTGTATTGTGGCTATAAAGGCTCCTTAATTTTGGTGGGAGGTGATCCTGGTGTTGGCAAGAGTACACTGTTGCTGCAGGTAATGTAATTGAAGTATTCATGAAATATGTTAGTTCTGTAATCTCCCTGTCTAACAACCATTATACTTTTCCTTGTCCATCTTGTACATTGATATTTTTCTATTGGAAGATGGCTGCAATGATTGCAGAAGGGCGTGATCTTGGCAGATCTGCTCCAGTAGTATATGTCTCTGGGGAAGAGGTAAGTGGAGTTTTCATTGTAGCCTGCTGCTGGTATTTGCTGTCATGCATATTCATTCTCGTTGCCAAATCATACTTGTCATTGCTTCTTGGATGGATTTTTTTGTTTGTAAACATAGGCTCTTCCACATTTTCTGTCTTAGGCTTTCTCTGGCTTGTACCGTATTCTTTATTTAGCCATGAGAAAATTTTACTTGAGGAGTCTTGGCAGAAAGCTACATCACTTAATGAATCTGTAGATTATCTCTAATAGGCATGGGCCGTATGTGTTGCTTATCCTTTTTTTCCTGGCCAACCTGTATATGTCATTATCATGTCTCACTTACAATTTACTGTTTCCCCTTCTGAGGACTCTCTTTGATTTTGTGGTAGAGTGTGGAGCAAATTGGAAGCAGAGCTGACCGTCTAAGCATTGGAACTGAAGAATTGTATTTGTACTCGAGCACTGATATTGAGGTGAGTGCAAAGTCAGGAATTTTGCATTGAGCAGTAATTTATAGCTGTCAAATTTCTTTCACAATTTTGTCCTGATTTTTCATGTTTAGATCGGATTGGATCCTTGAGCTGCCATTAGTAACCTGATAGACCCAAAATTCAATGGAGATGACAATTCCTTGGAAAACAATTGGAACTTGTGGCTTTTAAAGGAACCTTTTTATGGGTTGTCTACATTTAAAAACTTCTCTCTGTTTGGATATAGAAAGTCCAGATCTGTCGTAAATTTATAGGTGCTGATATATGCATTTGCTCAGTGTGAGGCCTGACATGTATTTTGTTCTGCAGGACATACTAGAAAAGATTCAAGTTCTTTCACCTCGAGCTTTGATTGTCGATTCAATTCAGACAGTTTATCTAAAAGGAGTGGCTGGTAGTGCTGGAGGTCTCTCACAGGTAACATCTTTGCAATCTCCCCCCTTGCAAGAGGCAAAAAATGGATCCAAATTCAGGAGAATAGTGATCAAGTTTAGGGCACTCTAATCTGTTAAGTCATCTTGTGTCGCCAAAAGCTCTTTGGCCTAAAGTTTTTTCACTTCTTTCGTGAGATGGACTGGTTTGATTAGCATGTGGTCATCGTCACATATCCAAGTGAGCTTTTCTGGACAATTCTATTGGTTAACCAAGCAACTTTACCCAATGTTTAAAACTACTGATATTGATTGTTTCATCTTGACCATCTTTATAAATGCACCAAGGGCAAATGTATGATTGATCTTGACATTGATGTGTGGCAGGTGAAAGAATGCACATCAGCATTGCTTCGTTTTGCAAAGAAGACAAATGTTCCTGTTCTATTGGTATTCGAAAATTCTTAGTCTCATCATTTGTTTTGTACGTGGTAATGCACCTATAAATTTGGACTATTCATATGTAATGTTATAAAATCTATGTCAGCCTATACATCTTTAGTGTCTTGGTTATATTCAAGTTGCTGTAACAACCAATCCTTCTAGAAGAGTTTGCTTATGTGAGTCCACTCTTGTTGATTGTATGTTTCAGATTGGACACGTAACAAAATCTGGAGAAATAGCTGGTCCAAGAGTTTTGGAGCACATTGTGGATGTCGTTTTGTATCTGGAAGTTGGTATCTTTATCGACACATTTTTCTTGTTTTATTGACAGTGGATTTGCTGAAGTTGTGGCATCATAGCATCTCATTTTAGGTTTTTAGAGTCACTTAATGCAATCTTTTACTGTCATTGAAGTGATTTGATTCCAACTTGGCAATTTAAGTACTCTTTGCGTGCGATGGGTCAATTAGTTGGGGTATTCTCAAAGTATTATCCAGCAGTTATATCTAGATTGATGTTGTGTCTTAGGGATCGGGATGGTTCATTTCAACAAAAAGTCATGTTATGATCTCATATATTTCATTCAATAATAACTGCACAATTTTTCTCTTTTACATAATATACCTAGTTTAGGTATGCTACATGTACGAGCTTCTTGACAAGTTAGTGCTTTGCGCTATCTTATTAAAACCTCTCTATTTATTCCTTAGGGAGAGAAGCACTCTACCCATCGTCTGCTGCGATCTGTGAAAAATCGCTTTGGATCCACTGATGAGGTATGCGTTTCACTAATGTGTTTTGTTAGCACTTGGACCAGAATTCATGCTCTTTTCTTTTCTTTGTTCATGCAGTTTTGTGTATCTTTGACATGTTCTTTTGCTTAGAATAATCTTTTATTGAGATATCTTTGACATTAAATCTTTGCTTTATATGTTTGCTTCACACATCTAGACCATGATTACCAAAGTTGATCTCTAAAAGATTTTCCAGTCATCTTGATACAATTGTGGGTAGAAGAATTATTCATGTGCTTGAAAGTATTCGTTATGGGCAACTGTTGCTCCATTTTGGAGCTTCCTTTTGTATGTTTCATTTTAAACTATAGCACTCCCTACTTGTTATCCCTTCTCAAACTAGATGCAAGTTTACTCTCTCTCTCTCTCTCTCTCTCTCTCTCTCTCTCTCTCTCTCTCTCTCATATACACTGCATATTAATTTCAAGCGTGTAGGTGCTAAAAGATTTTTGGCATGTTAAAATATCCCTAGTTTATAGAGCAGAGGCTTCTTTTCCCCCAATGTAGCTCGGCGTATTTGCAATGTCACAATCGGGACTGGAAGCTGTCTTGAACCCCAGTGAGATCTTATTGAGTGAAGAGCATTCTGAATCAGAAGTCATGGCTGGATTGGCTGTTGCTGTTGTGATGGATGGATCTCGAACCTTTCTTCTTGAAATTCAGGTAGATTTTCCAGTAGTCATCCTTCACACATGAAGCTGCTTATCCCAATAATTAAAAAGCATCTCAGAATACATCTTTACAGAAGGACTTTAGGTTAGCAACTCTACTTTGGGGAGATATGAAATTTTCAGAAACATTTATTCTGGAGAGGCAGAGTTTATGTGCTCCTTTCTTCAGCCCCGATGCTAATGCCTGTTCTAGCATCATCCTTGCTGTTGACTCTGCCGGGTGTGGCGTGATTCCTTTTTTCTTTTTTTTCAATTCTGACTATTTTAACTTTGCTGTAGGCCTTGTGTTTATCAAGCTCTACAGTTTCAAGGCAGGTCAATGGTATCCAAGGAAGCAGAGCAGACATGATTATTTCGGTTAGTGACACTCCTTTTTCTTTTTTTTCTTTTATGGGTTATGGAGATGAGATATTTTTGAGAACCACCCCTCTGCATAATAAGCTGTATCATAAGCCAAATATACCTCTCTATTATGCCAGGCCAACAACTGAGGCTATAAAATGTGTATATGCTTGTGTGCGCATGAATTCCAAAGGTGTCTTGTTTGCAATTTGGTAAATGGCTGGAAAAATCAAGCATGAAAGTGTGGTAATTGGCCATTTGGCCTAATTTTTTGAGCTGAGCTGGACCATCCCCTGCATGGAGAAATCTGGAAGTAAAAGCTAACTATTGTTGTGTGGGCACTTCGTAGGTTTTAGTGAAGCAAGCTGGTTTGAAGCTTCAGGAAAATGTGAGAGCAATTACAGTTACTTTCTTTTCTAGTTGTTTATGCCTTCGCTTCTCAAATACTCTCTCCTCTTATACGTATTACCGGACTTTAGCATCTGACTTAATATGTGGTACGCGTGCAGCTTTGAGCTACAAAAATAAGGATTCTGAGTATCTTGTATAATTGTAATTTATATTTCCTCCTCTAGGCCATCTTTTTAAATGTGGTGAGTGGAGTGACCCTAACAGAGACGTCTGGTGATCTTGCCATAGCAGCAGCAATCTGCAGCAGGTGCGCTCTCTGTCATGTTCTTGATGTCCATTATTCATTTGCATGAATGAAAAGTGGAATGCTGCTAAAAATATGAGCTTTTATGGCATTGCTTTCTTTTTCATGGCACCAATCAGTATAGTGCATTGATGTGTTGTTCATTGACTTAAAATCTTTTCTTTCTTCACTTTTCCCTTTTCATGCGCCTTCTTTAGCTTTCTTGAGTTTCCCATTCCCCCTGGCGTTGCTTTTGTTGGAGAGATTGGCCTCGGTGGCGAGCTTCGCGTGGTAAGATCCAGTTTTCCGAATTTTTTAGTCAACTTATCTCATTACACTACGGCAAGCACAATTGTTCCCCTTTTGCTATTTGATTTTGCCATGTCAATAAGTTTGATGCCGTGCTTTCTAGGTTCCCAGAATTGAGAAGAGGGTGCACACGGTGGCAAAGCTTGGATATAAAATGTGTATCGTCCCAAGGTCAGCTGAGAAGGCCCTCGCAAGTTCATCCTTTGGTGACATGGCCGTCGTAGGGTGTCGGAATCTGAAGGAAGTAATAAACACCGTGTTTACCGCGTAAATTGGCCAAGGCGAGATTGCTCTGTCATCAATCATTACACACTCATTCAGAGAGAGGTGACAATTACACAATCGCATCAGAGTCGAAAAGGTCATGTCTGTTGAGAGCTCGAAAGGGTGGGTATGACACACAGGGTGCGCTCATTCATATCAGAAGATGAAAAACTCCCAAGGCTGTGAAGTTAAAATTGTAAGTATCTCTTTGATATCTTCAATTATCTTCTTTTTGCCGGTGTACATTTTTTCTATATAACTCGCGCTGTGTGAAAATGACTTGAGGATTTTTGTCACAATGCTCGTCTTGCTACACAATGCGTAATTCGGTGGAATTGTTTGTACTATAGTGTGTATTTAGAGTTTTCAGTAACATAAATGAAAGTTTGAAATGTTTATACTATAGTGAATTGTAATTTGAGATTTTTTTTAATGATCTTGACTTAAAATGTAAGACGGTATCTACCCATTATGATTTGATTATCCATTCATCAGTATAGTATTTCACACGGGTGAAATGCGGGGAAAAAGAACAAAAGGCATGGAGAAAAAGTTATCTTCTTTGTCGGATTGAATTGAGGTTGATCTTTCCATAATTGACCGATCGTGACAGTTTCACGAATAAAACGTGCACCAAAAAACTTGGCTGAGAATCATCAGAAGTGCCTGCGGAGACTTGTCTTCACAACGTCGTCAAAATAATAATAATAATAATAATAAATTCATAAGGTATATATTATTAGGGGAGAAAAAAGGCGCAAAGAGGTTTTCCGCTAATTAAATATTTTTCCGGATTTTCGAATAATGCTGCCAACGTGATTGTCCGAATTACTCGACTTTGTTATTTAATGATTTTAGATCAATTATGCAGATGCGTTCTTTTAATGTTACGTGAGGCAGTATGTGTTTTTTGTTCGTTTGGATATGCCGGAGGATATTCTTACAAGTACATTGGAGATTCTTTTTCCCTTGTCTATGCCCCAAGTGTCCTATTCATTTATCATTTCAACATTACAAATCTTTTTCTTTGTATTTTTAACCCAAACTGCTTGAAGATACTTAATTGACATTGGTCCCACAAGATTTTATCTCTGTGTTCAAATCTGCACGTCGTCCTTATTGCTGGCATTTGGAGGAAAAGGATTCATAACCAAAGTATCCGACGTTGGTGCGTATGTTAAAAACAAAACCGACGATGAAGTGAGCCTGTGTGCTCACAATGAAGACAAAATGCACGTTTTAACGTGGATCAGCACGTGTATGCAGTGAATATCGATCAGCCATTCAAAGCCGTGTATGCGGGGATGAGGCGTTCCGTGACTTTTTGCCTATATAAACGACTGAACAATTCTTGCATGCATGCAAGCCAATAAGCAGAGCCTTTTGCTTAATAATTCAGCTTCGCGATTAAGAGAGGAGGAGAGAATATGAGAGAGACAAGCCTCGTCCTCCTCATCCTCACCGTCACGATTCCAGCGTGGTCAACCCACGCCGGCCATACGCCTGACAAGATCCACCCACTCCGGCCGCAGGCTGGCTCCAGCGGCCACCGCATCCCGGGCGTCTCCTGCATGAGCTGGCGGCTCGCTGTGGAGACCGACAACATCCGGGACTGGGACCTGGTCCCCGGGGCCTGTGAGAACTACGTCGGGCACTACATGCTCGGCCACCAGTACCGCAAGGACTGCAATGCCGCGGCATGGGCGGCGTACGACTACGCTAAGGGGCTGACGCTCAAGAAGGACGGGAAGGACGTCTGGATTTTCGACGTCGACGAAACTGCCCTCTCCAACCTCCCTTACTATGCTCGCCCCGACAATGCATTTGGGTAAACTTACGGGTCCAAGACAGACACGAACTTGTACATTCGAGATGTACTTACGAGCTAACGAAAACGACTAAGCGTTTTTTTACCATGTTTGATTATCCAGGGCAAAGGAGTACAACGAGACGACGTTTAAGGAGTGGGAGCTAGAGGGCAAAGCACCTGCCGTGCCGGCGATACTGAACCTCTACAAGAGGCTGTTGAAATTAGGATTCAAGATCGTCTTCCTCTCCGGCAAGTCCGAGAGCCTGAGGTCAATCACCGTCTCCAACATGAAGAAGGTGGGCTATCACACCTGGGAGAAGCTCATCCTCAAGTAAGCAACCTCATCTTCAGCCACCTTCGACGGTTTTTTTTTTTTTTCATTCACTCCTCTCGACCTATACTAAACAGCAAAAAACACTCTGTCGACGCAGGCAAACATCAGAATCTGGGACGACAGCCATGGTGTACAAGTCGAAGAAGAGGAAGGAGCTTGAGGCCGCGGGTTACAGAATCCTGGGGAACATGGGAGACCAGTGGAGCGACCTGATGGGGACTCACGTTGGGAACCGCACCTTCAAAGTCCCGAATCCGATGTTCTACATCGCCTGAGCTCCGGTCACGTAACGTCTCGAGTCCATGCTGCCCCCACTAATCTGATCTGTGGTGTTGGGAAAGCTCGAGTGCTCAGCAACGCTAGCCAACGCGAGAGCCCCTTTCCGTAGGCAGCGTAATAAAAGAGAGATGCCCTTGTAATGTTTCATGTCTTTTGTCTTTGCATCTAGCACTACGCTATCGATGTGCAATAATTGTACCTCTGTTCTCCCTTTCCTGTCGGCGCGCGTAGTCTCGTTTGAGATTCTTTGCATTCGCCAAGTTAATGCCACCAACTCTTTTACTCTCAACAAAGCCGTTGAACTTTTTTTTTCTTTTTGTTTTCCTAACGATAGGACATTCCGAACCCGTTGAAGGCCTCGACTAACCTCCATTAGGGCAAAAAATCACGTAAAAAATAAACTTATATTCGTGTGACATATTTATCTTAAATTTTTTCTATGACACCAAAAGTCCATAATTTATACGTTTATGACACATTTATCTCAAACTTTTTTATGATGAAAAAAACCCTGAACTTATACATGTATAACATATTTATCCTTACATTTTTTGTGACACTAAAAAAAAACCACAAATTTTTTCTCTGACTCCAAATTTTTGGGCTAAATGTGTTATACATACATAATTTTGAGGATTTTTGGTGTTAAAAGAAGAAATTTGAGATGAGTGTATCACATAAATACAGATTTGGAGTTTTTTAAGTAATAAAATAAAGAGGAAAAAGTACTAAATATATTATGATTTTATCAATTTAATCCTAATTTGGTCAATTTTGGCTAACTAGCGCTAACATGAATAATTTTTAATTAAAAATTGCCATTTTTTGAATTTTTATTTCTTTTTTTCTTGTTCTTTCTTTTATTCTTCCTTCTTCCTCTTGTCAATCATGGGACTTCAACAAATGACCAAAGGTACCTCGCCAAACCTCACCAGATCTACAAGGTTGTGCCTTGCCAAGACGCCGTGAGGCCAACCTCGCGCTAAGCTATCAAGGTCCACAAGGGCAAGCCTCACCATGGCTAAGCGAGGCTCTTGCCTCTAGCTAATCACCCAAGTTTGGCACCAGCTAAAGGAAGAAGAATAATAAATCTAAATTTAAATAAACATTGTATTTTAAAAAAATTGTATATGTTAGCGTTGGTAAGCCAAAATCGGTCGAAATAATTGAATCGATTTAAATAAAAAAGGTTTAGAGCTCGACTGGAAAAAAAAATATTTAGCACTAAATTGGTATAATTGCAATAACTTTGGAACTTTTTTTGTAATGATTTCAAAAAATATTGTGTAGGGTAAATATGTCAGGTGGATATAATTTAGAGTTTTTTTGTAACTTTAACCCTTAAGTGCGACCATAACTCATCTCACAGGTATAAAATAGTTACCAAAGAATACTAGCTTCATGCTCATAGAAGTGGCTTCAAGAGAAACTACAAATAAGACGTTTGGAATTCAACGCACACCTATCACTTGAGCAACAAAGTGGAATAGCTAGATAGATATCGCTCTAGACATGGACAAGAGACGTTGGCATTATTCTTTTACTTGAGGGGAGAAATGGGGGACTATGTAAGCAAGGAAATTTCATTCCAGCGAGTCAATGTTTGCCTGAAAATGACTGTCGTAATGGTGTGTCACTTCGAATAACCTGAATGACTGAATTATCACGTCAGCGATTTTCGACGAAAATTGATAAGAATGATTATATTGAAATTTCAAACTAATATTTAGAATTAAATTTGAAAAATCGACCGAATCAGCATTTGTACCATAGAGTTACGATTGATTGGCCTTTTGTGATATGCTCAAGGGATGGATAGTAGATTAACGGAATGTTGTTCACATAAATCTCCAACTCCACCGATTGCAAACGAATGGGTCAATTGCTCGGACGAGGACTCAACATCCAATCACGTACCTCAATTGACTTTCGAAATGAAAAATCTGTTCGCTGGCCGGTCCATTCTTTTCGAGTCACATCCACCAGTCGTTATGCCTCAAGCAACCCGGGACAGGTCTATTCTGATCCAACGGGACTTATTCCGACACTGGACTGCGTTCATACATGTGGTAAACATGTTCCCATGAAATGATGCGGAGGGAGGGGGGCTGCACACTCGAAATAAATCCGACAGAATCCGAATTTAAACACATATCAAAAGGTCCATTCAAAAAGTTCCAATCGATGGATGAAAGAATATTATGTGCATATAAATAGCGTACAAATGTCATAGACATACGATTTGGGATACTTGAACATGATCGATCGCCAATAGATATATAACATGATCGACTCAAGAATGGCTCTCAAGTTATTCAAGATGACCGCCTCTTTTCTACTTCATAATATCATATGTCATTAATCTCTAGTCAATTATATTGAACCATTTTTAAAAAGACCAAAAAAACAGAGAGTTAATTTCAGATCATCGTTGAAGCCTGAAATTAAGTTGGGCAATCTCAATCAAGAGGATATATATTAAATTTTTCCTTGTTACTTTTCTTTCTCTTGGCTAATTAATAATTAAAAGTTGATTACGAAATGAACCCATATCCTTTGCAACTTAACACGGACTTGCATCGGTTTTGCTGGACCGGAGGAAAAAGAGACAAATCATTTTACCTCTTGCATGTTTGATATGCTCAATTCTAGAACGCCATCACTGTCGGGTGGCTTATGTTATAATTAATTATGGAAAGCATCAAAGGTTGGAAATAGCATATCCCCTTTTTCATCCTTTAGTCAAACTATAGTCAAAAGGCCGTAAAAATGGAGCAATTATGGCAATTATGTAATGATATTATGTATTTCTATAAAACCGATCCGAATATATGAATGAAATCACGAGCTTTATGACCCCCCCCCCCAAAAAAAAAGATGGGAAACTGTGGCTTCTCTCTCTTTTCATCTATAGTATTTTTTGCAATGCAAGATTCTCCATTTTCATGGAATATTTCTATGCACTACATATATTTTTAATTTTTTGGGGTATAAGTTGGTCTTTTTTTTCATTTTTTGTAAGATAGCACGACTTATGAATGGAACTATACATTAACCTTGAATTTACAGTGTATAATTATTATATTTACATCGAATCTTGCCAAAGATTCACATTTTCCGGTTCTGGCACATGGGCCATAGCAATTATAGACCTCGAAGATAAAGGCAATGATTTGGTTGGATAATACTTTTTTGACCAATTCCTTCCATTATGGATAATTTCTTGAAATTGACTCTCATCTAAGTTCTGCTTTTCCAAATGACAATCACATGGGAATTGGCAGATTCCCCAATTGTTCTTCACCTTTTTTTATTTTTGTCTTTTGGTTGGGTAACGATCCCTAAATCTGAAAATAAGTGTTTATTAACAGTGGCGATGCATATTGAATTTTATTTGTTGGGTCAATTGAACGGTATTCCGTAGCAATTGGAGTAGAAACGGAAGAAACAAAAACAACTTTGGAAGTTGGCAAAAATGAGAACCGGATTTGAGTAACGGTAGAAAGGTTTCCCACTACTTAGCTGGGAAAATATATTGCCACGAAGTAGGAGTTAAGTATAACAGAATTGACTGGGTGGTAGAATTGGTGGAATAGAACTTCCCCACCACATCTTCTACCCAAATTTGGACCTTAGCTCCATTCGAGTTCCACTTCATGGGTTCAAGCTTTCCTTATCCCCTCCTCATCAATAGGAACCACAAGAAGTATTAGATATCCACGGACGAGACCATGGTGATGTCATGGTTACATTAGATATCAAAACGATTGACTACCCTCTACTCTCTTTTCTATCGGATCTATGTTAATTAGCGAGTCAAATTGTGCAAAACTATAGTTCCAACCCATTTTGCTAACAAATTGTACGCAAAAAAAAAAAAAAATTTGTCTTGTATGCAGTGATGATGAGCGAAAGTGTCTTTGGTGGTTCACATTGTTGCACTACGAAACACGACAAGAAGCTGGCTGGTCTTTATCAGATCCTTGTATTTTAAGCGTACTGTATGGCAATCACTCATTGGTGGTCGCAGAAGTTTCTCTAATATATATTTTCATATATGGAGTATATGGAGATGGTCCAACAAATTCTATGGCATGACCATGTACAGTAGCAAAGAAAAGGAGGATCGACTGGTCAGTTTCGAGAAGAGTATCCAAGGCATCGGGCAGCAGTTTTTGTCGGACAGATAACGTGATCTTCAAGACGTCGTACTCCTCCATGCCACGATTCTCGTTTTCACTACCAACAAATAACCTAATCTTTTGTTAGGTTGAGGACCATTATTGAGATCTCCCCCGCGGATTTGATTAGCTTGTTTAAGTAGACATCTATGCCAAGGTTTATATCTTATCTCATACCCGATAGGAAAAAGGTTAAAAAGAAAACAAAAAAAGGTACGTAGCGTGAAGTTATCGACAAATAATTCTAAGTTCATAACATATAGAGGCGATGTAGAGACTCCTTAAAGAAGCGCCCTCGTGGTATAGCAAACAGAAGATTTCACCTACCTCTCTCTCTCGAGGCAAAGACGGGAAAAGAAGAATGTGGTGGGCATTTCTTATCTTTGCGGCCGTAATCCAAGGCTCGCTCGCCGGAATCCCCCATGAAATCCACGTCCTCCGGCCGCAGTCCGGTGCCGCCGGGGAGCGCGTGCACGGCTTGTCTTGCCTGAGCTGGAGGTTGGGCGTGGAGACTAACAACATCCAGAATTGGAACACGGTCCCGCGAGAGTGTGAAGGCTACGTGGGTCACTACATGCTGGGGCATCAGTATAGGGAGGACTCGAAGGTAGTGGCGCACGAGGCCGTGCTCTACGCGAAGAGCCTGAAGCTCGCCGGAGACGGCAAAGACGTGTGGGTGTTCGACGTCGATGAGACCTCACTCTCCAATCTCCCTTATTACGCGAAGCATGGATTCGGGTACGTCACAAATGCACTGAGATTTTGTTTTTCTTTGTTTCCTTCTTTCATTTTATCAGTCCGAAAAGGAAAAGAAAGTGATTTCCCAAGTCATGTCAAAGACCAAAGCGTGTGTTTACTCTTTCAAAATTGAAACTGAGTGGCTGAATAGATTTCTCGGAAGATGTCATGTTTGGTTGATTGGATCCGCGGCTTTCCGCCATCGAGAGACGGTCATAGGGGTAAAAACTAAAAAGCACCCAGTAATGACCATCCTAACTACAATTAGTCTATCTGAATTTGCTTTGTATAGATTTTTAACGCGAGGGCTCTCTTCTCTCTATCCACGACAAGATTATGTTTCAATGATAATGTGGGTTTTGTCAACTGTGCGGCCTTGCTCACGTGCCGCTGTTGGGTAACTCGGAATGAGTTCGTATATAAAAATTGGCCGTCCTCAGGAATGGGGGGAGAAAAAGATGACGACTTTGTCACCTTGGAAAGCAACAATGGTGGTCCTTGAACAAAGGATGCGCATCATCTATGTTCATATCATGAGACTTAGTCAAAGCACCGCAAAGAAAAGATCAAGAGGAGATACATATGGGGAGAGATGGTAAAAGCTGTGTTTTAGGAAGGCATGCTCTTGCAAATTAATTCGGTCAACATCTCATCTTAAAAACCTTTGTTCCCCTTTGGATTCCGCGATGATCTAGATCCAAATGAGTTCTTGGACCTGCCTGAGTAGCAGAAGCTTCAAAAGGCCAAGTAAATCAACGGAACATGATTAATAGGTCCAGAAATTAGAATTAGCCCCAGTTGTGTCGTTTCTTACGATCTTTGAAAATCAACGTGGAAGGAAAAATACATAATGATATTACTCTGTAGTTTGCCTGTAATGTCCTGAGTCAAAACGGCAAGCAAAGAATAAAATAAGAGAATGCACGTCCGTCCATTTCGTATCTTGTCTTCACTTGTGTATGTTTGTCTCGAAAGTCACGTTGGAGATTCATTTGCACGAGCTTTCATTAGGAGATGCACGCCAAGATCGACGATGAGGAGGACATGCATGCACGTAATCATGATGTGTCTAAATTATGCAACAACGGGTTTTTCTCACTCGTTGAACAAGCCCGATGTCCAAAATGATCTGCCCTTCCCCGCTCGGAAGCGGTTGTCCTTGTAATTGCCTACTTCATTCACGGGCCACACTACTGAAAAAAGAGAGACAGCTTCCACTGTTCATGATAGGACATGGCATGGTTGGACGCACAGAAACACAATCATGTCCATCTCCGAGTTGTCACATGGAAGTTATCGTGGTCTGGTGACTCTTGTGGTTCTTTTTCGCGTACGAACTGACCAACTTAATCGTTTGCAGAGCGGAGCCCTACAATTCCACGTTGTTTAATGAGTGGGTCCTGACAGGTAAAGCACCAGCGCTCCCAGAGACACTGAAGCTGTACCAGGAATTGCTGAAGCTGGGGGTCAAGCCCATCTTCCTCACCGGCAGAACTGAGGACCAGAGGAAGATTACTTCCTCCAATCTCAGGAACGCCGGGTTCCACAAGTGGGAGATGCTCATCTTGAAGTAAGCACACCTTCAAAGATCTTATCCACCCAAAACACGCATAAAAAATCAAGAAATCTACGCCCAAAAAAGGGGTAGATCTCTACACTCAACATGATTGATTTAAGTTTTGGCATCTGCACTTCGTCCACCGAAGCATCCCATTCCTCAAAACAAAGCACACAACCTCGTGCCTTACTGCATTCACCAGTCATTTCGCATCAGAACCGCATTCACCGGCCATTTGGGTTTGCAGGGGATCGGCTTACTCCGGGAAGACGGCGGTGGTGTACAAATCGAGCGAGAGGAGGAAGGTGGAAGAGAGCGGCTACAGAATCATCGGCAACATCGGAGACCAATGGAGCGATGTGCTCGGAACCCATGTCGGCAACCGAACTTTCAAGCTGCCCGATCCCATGTACTACATTAGTTGATCACTTTCCATCCGTTTCTCTTCGCTGATCGGAACCCATCAAAGATCATGGACGATGTGACTCCCTACCAATAAGTCTCTCGAGAGGAACCGGGTGTGCATTGATTAGATGAATCAGAAAGCTAAGCATAATGAAGGGCACAAAAATCTTTTCATGGGGAAAGTTTATTTGCCTCGATCAGTTCCATTAATAGGAACGTTTTAATACATACATAATAAGAGTGAGGTAAACAAAACATGCCATAGAGGGTGCGTTTGTTTTACTAAAAAATTAATAATATAAAAAATAATTATTTGTGTTACTTATAAAATTAAATAGATCAAAGATATTTCATCATTTATGAAAATATTTAGACATGAATCATCCTTGACAATGAAAAAAATTTCTTCGACAAATTATTTGAAGCAATATAGGAGGTCTTTTTTTATTGGAAATGCTTTTCAAATTACTCATTTTACGTGAAATAAACTGACTAGATATAGAGATGCTTTTGCTTTACTTTATTGACACACCCGATAGCAAAAAAAAAATTCAAATTAATTATCTGATCGTTAAGTATGTAATGAAAAAAAGTTCCATCATCTCTTAACAAATTTGTTCATTTCGTGTTGTGCTTGAGCATTACGGTAGAAATGATGTTATGGTACGTTAAATCATACTATATCTAATAAGCTCGTTAGATACTTTTTGGAGTCACTTGTTCTATCTGGGTAACAAATAGTTATGAATTACGAATTTCATATGTTGATACTTACTTTTTCACTACCAAAAAGTTACCGTTCACCTCTGAAGATCAGCTATGAGAGATATTTCAATATGACTTTGCTACTAGAATAGACGGATTTAATAATTTGAATAATAGATCATGACTCGATGTATTTGTTCGAGATTTTTGTATAATTTAACCTGAGAATTTTTTTTTTATGGTTTGCACTTTTAGAATTGAATTGAATAAGTAACACCGCCGCCATGCTCCGTTGATCTCGGCCACTAGCTGAGCCCCCGAGCCTTCTACCACCAGCTGCTCGCGTTGATCCGCCGCCAAGCCTTGATGGCGCCACCCAAGCTCTAGTCCCTGGCAGCTGGGTTCGGATCCACCAAGGTCGTGCGAGGGTCCTTGGTGCTCCGGCCCAAATTATCTCTTTACATCAAGTCCTTCTGTGGCTCCAATTTCTATCGATGAGAGCCAACATCTCTGTTGTAATTGGAAAGAGTCTAACATGAAAGTACATTTTTTTATTATGGATAATACAAAAATTCAGGAGACTAACTCCGAAAATGAAGACCACAAGTCGATTTTGAGCAGTGATATCTCTCAATACAAGAATTACATTCGGCCTTTTGAATCAAAATGTTCACATGCTTAAACCATCATGTCAGCTCTATACACTGAGGACTAGAGAGATCCTGTCGGAAAAGTTTTCCAACTTAGGAATTGATCGAGTTGAGCCAAGTGGAAACATTGTCAAATTCAAGCTCAATTTCCATATGCGACATAGAAACTCGATTCAAGCTTGATCGAGTGTTAGAATTTATGCTCAAGCTCTGTTCAACTATACAATCAAGATACTATTACTCGACTCGGCTTGGCTTTACTCTTGCCAAGGAAATTGAGCTCGAGCCCACCCTTTTAAAGGCTCAAACAATGTGAATATTTGTTATATAATCTTGAGGAGACGGATGCCTATTTTGACTAGCCTGCATAGTTTTTTCAACTCAATTAGGCAAGCGAAACCTAACAAGTTAAGAACTAGTGAGCTCAAACTCGATTTGGGAAGATAATTATGTGGATTGTGTTTGAGTTTGACTTGAATCTAAACAAGTCGAACTTGAGTAATTATCGAGTCTAGGTCCAGCTATTTGCGATCACCTTAATTAAATGTCACCCTTAATATGAACTTAATGGCGTAGATCAATTAATTTACAAGTTTCAAGAATTTGGTTGGAGAAAAAATGGGCTTGTTCAAAGATTAAAAAAAAGTACCTTTATTTAGTTATAAAACAAATCTAATTCCACCAAAAACCTCATGAGGCATGATGGTTGGGTCCCAAAAGGCCGAGGTGAACGTGAACGGTACTCATTCACGACACAGGGGAATCATGAGATCAAGTTCCCAGGTGGACGGCTGTGATCTCATCAGACGGGCCGCCAACACCACCTGATGGACCCCGATCCTTGCCAGCGCACGATAATTGTGGCGCACGTGCATCGCAGAGGATGTATCCTCATCCGCTATATTAAGCTCTCTCTTTTGAACCAGAGAGGAGCAGCGAGAGCCAGAGAAAGAGAGAGAGAGAGAGAGCGCGAAAATGTCGTGGCAAACGTACGTTGACGATCACCTGATGTGCGACATCGACGGCCACCACCTCGCCGCCGCGGCCATCGTCGGCCACGACGGGAGCGTGTGGGCGCGGAGCACCGCATTCCCTCAGGTTGTTCTCAAATCTAGCCCCTTCGTCGTTTGCGATTTCCGGCTTGGGTTGTGGTTGCCTTTTGTCCGCGAAGTGTTCGATTGATCTGCGTTGAATCCATCTGTTTTGGTTACGGATGCGTGAGTAATGAGATCTGGATGCGTTCGTCGTCCGATCTCATGATGATGATGCTGTCGAATCAGGATTGATTCCTTGATGGATTGATTTGAGTGGATCATTTTACATTCGTGTGATCGGAACTGGACATGTTTCTCTAGAAATCGATGTTTATCGTGGAAACAGCATGTTATCCCACGATTTCGACATTCTGCATTGCTCAATTATTGGATAATCCAATGCTTGTTACGCTCCCCTTTTAGCTGTGGTCATCGGAAGAGGAGCAGGATTGTCGTGTAACCATTTCGCTTCTCTGGGGTATCAATCTAATCGACAGAAAAATGCTTAGCGGAGCTAAATAGTCTCATATATATGCTAGCATTACACTAGTAGTGCAGCTGATGACAGATTGCAATAAATGATCTTTTGGGTGGGCGGCGGGAAACGATTTATTGGGGTTGGTATTTTGTAAGTCACCTTGATGATCCAACAGAATTAAGTATTTTCTCTCATGGAGATGAGATGATAATGACGCATCATGCCTCTTTTCTTTCCTTTTCCTTTCTCCAGTTTAAGCCAGAAGAGATTGCTGCCATCATGAAAGATTTTGATGAGCCTGGCTCTCTTGCTCCGACTGGGCTACACCTTGGTGGCACAAAATACATGGTCATCCAGGGAGAGCCTGGAGCTGTCATTCGTGGAAAGAAGGTACATAGAGATCTTCTTCTTTTGTTTATGTAACCATCGGAGAATTTGAGGATGCAGGTGGTGTTTGTTTAAAAAGACTAACTAAACGAGTGATGACACATATTCATATATGAAATGGATTTGCCATCTTATAACTTGTTACTGGATAAGGACCACCATGCCTATGATTGATCCCGCATGTTATTTCGAACCCTGTTGCATTTCTGAATGGTTCCTTCACTGTGCTGGACATTCACACGTCGTTGACACTTGAAAACTAAAGTTTGTAAGAAATTTACTTTAAGGTGGGCAAGTGACACGATGTACATTTTCATAGAATGGTATGTTTCTGTCCGACGGATTCATGACTAAAATGCTCGACTTTGAAGGTCCTTTATTATCAGTTATGTTAATGCCACATCATTTGAATTCTGTGTCCTCATGCCGAGAAGTACCGCAGCTGTTGAAGCTGATTATTAACAGAATTGTCAAGCTTGCTATCGTTTCCACTGATTTGCAGGGTCCTGGGGGCGTTACTGTGAAAAAGACCAGCCAAGCTCTGATCTTTGGCATATATGAGGAACCTTTGACACCAGGACAGTGCAACATGGTCGTCGAGAGGATGGGAGATTACCTGATCGATCAGGGCCTGTAAATCTAAAGCTTGTACTTCTTTACAGATTTTGACTCAATTTCGAGGCTTGTTTCTCCCTTGCTCAGCTGAGACAGTGAGTAGAGTCTATTGGAATAACCGTGTAAGAACTAGAACAGTCTTTCATGTTCGAGTCGTTCATGCTTTTTCTTTACCTACATATATCTAGTTGATCAATTCTTGTAATCACGGCCCAAGATTGGTTTTCTAAATGATTCCGAGAATCCATGTTATGATGTGATATGAACAGAAACTTTGTCCAGTGTTTCTGAAATAATGCCTTTCCAGCTTGGATATGATTTGCTAAGTTCATTTTCGCGGTAACAGTAGACATTCACGAAACCTCAGGTCGAGCTCGAATTTGCATTGTTTCAAGGGCATTCTAGAGAAGTGTTGCTTCACCAAGGTGGTGGTGAAGTTTTCTGGGCATAGTCATCCCCCCGGATTACACGATAACATTTCTTCTTCACAAACTCCCGACCCAAAAAAGAAAACCTTAGAGGAATTGCTTCATTTCTTCAAAAAGAAAATCCAGTCACACTGAATAAATCTCCACCGAAGAGATTGTTTTCCCAATTTCTGTTGGCTGCGGACTAACCAGAGCTCATCAAATATCGCTGAGATCGTTTTGCTCGGTCGAGAATTCGGCTGGATCGCCTCACTGGAGTTGCAATATTCGTCCAAGCTTCTCCAGTTCCATCCTCCTGCAAAAAGGCATTACTTGTCACGGTAGTCTGTGAAAATTGACACAACCGGCAGCCTATTTTAACTAATGAGGATTATGCCACTGTTTCTTACCCGTTTCGTCGATATCATCTCAGTAGTAGTAAAGCTTCCAAGCGAAGGAGAACTCTCAAGAAGAAGAGGATAGACGGGATTGGATGCCAAGTGATCCTCTCTTCCTGGCTCCTCCGCAAATTCACGAGGACACTTGATCGGCGGCGCTCTGAAAGAATGTCCTCTAGTTGGAGACGAATCATTGGCGAGGTTTTTCTTCCTCCTCCTGTAAACCAGCACAAATGCAAGAACTGCAGTGGCAGAACCATAATAAACAGCATTCGTCGCCGATTCGATCCCTCTGAGCGCCGAAGCAACTTCACCGACTTCATGAGTTTCTTCCAGCAGCAGATTTTCAGTCTCGCTTGCACCTTCCGGTTCAACAACTCCACTTCCCTGAGGCTCCGAGTTCCTCTTAATCCAATAAAAGTTGCTCTCTGCGCACCCGTTTTCTTGTTCACATACATCGTCATTCTTCTCGACTCTTGTTTCCGTCGCCTCGGAAGATTCTTCGGGTTCAAGTTCGACCCTCTTCCAAACCCCACCATCAAGTACCTCCGCAGTCTCATCTAGTTCATCGTAGCAATAACTTTCTCGCAACGAACCTTTCATCACCTCATCCTCCTCTATCCACTCGGCGGCATCCCCTATATCTCCTGACAACGCGTCGACATCAGTTCGAATCGCATCCCTTCTGCTTGCAGAAAGTTCAACCATCTCTTCAGGAGCCTCCTCATGAGTAAAACTCGAATTTCCATGCCTTCCTTCAATGTCCCCAACTTCATCTGAAGGAGAAGGAATGCTCCTACCGGACACCTCAACTTCAACAAATTCAACAATCTTCTCAGGAACACCTTCATATGTACAACTCGAACTTTTGTGCCAATCTTCGAAGTTCCGTGGTGCAGATGAAATGCTCCTATTACAGATACACGCAATGAACAGCACCAAAACAAGAAGCAAAAGCAGCAATTCGCACATGCATCGCAAACTGCAAAGCTGCGGCGTCTTCACTTCGTTAGCTGCTCCATCAGGGTCAGAATCCTCCTGCCCTTGCTCCGCTGAATCCTCACTGGTGGAGCCTTCCGAATTAGAACCGATACTCGTGCCCCCAAAACCGTCCTTCGATTCCTCCAGCCGTTGGAGGATCTGACGGCACCTTTCTGGGTCATAGCGGAGGAACCTGGGCCGCGGCGAGAGGTAATTGGTAAAAGGATCATAAGGGCTCGAAGCCGGCACTCCGGCACTCGAAGAATCAGACTCGGACTCACGGGGTGATGGACAAGATTGATCTGGGTATCGGTAGTTCGGCCTCATCTCTCGACCGACTCTGTCATTCCGAGGTAATCGATTTCTTGTCACGTTTTCGGATCTTCTCCTCCGTTCAGCAAGTATCTCCTCTGCCACCCAAAGACGCGCGCACCCACAGAGACGTCGAGTAAAAGAGAAAGGGCGATCCGCGGGGCTTCACAAGCGTGATCAATGGAGGGTTTTGAGGGTGTTGATGAGGAAGAATCGGCTTGACATAAAGATGGGTGCGCGGTATCTTGAACTCTACTGGCTTGCGTTTTCATGGCGGTTAACAGAAACATCCAAGGACGCGAAAATTCGTAATCTTGACCGTTACTTTCACACCGGGAGACCGCCGGAATCTGAGCGCTTTCCAAAGATCAAGCCCGGCCCGGGGAAGAAGAGTGAAGGGGCTCCTGACTCCTGAGTTCGGAAAGCTTGTCAGCAGAAGGGAAAAAGGAACTGCAAAGAGAAAATTAAAGTATTCTCTTGGCCCCAAAAGAGAAAAATGAGGATAAGTTAAAAAGAGAGGTGTCAAAATGGCCCATGCAGGTCTCGAACCTGCGACCTTCGCGTTATTAGCACGACGCTCTAACCAACTGAGCTAATAGGCCAGATGTTAGATGATGAATGATTAAATTATTATTTAACAATTTTTAGTCAAAAGTAGTATTATCAGTCACACGAATTGAAAGGAAATCTATAAGCTTGCAAGACAATTCAGTCAAGTATCTAATCTCTTTTCTTAGTGAGATAATGCGTTCTATTTAACATGTCAAACTATTAGTTTGTTCTTGACTATTGCCATTTCACGTGATTGGGGAGTTTCAATACACAATTGACGTGCATGTCAATTTTCTTCCTATAATACTACTTGACCTTAACCTTAGGATAAGTTTGTGCATACCTTAGTGAATTGCCATTAATCCTAAAAGTTTAAGCTATTGAAAAAGAGTCCACATTATATTGCACATGTTAGTACTTTTTTTGTCGTTCAAAGGTTGGTGGGTACAATGGGAACTAGAAGTTTGCAAATTCGATACATGTCGGTTGAAGCATGTATCCTCCGAGACATAAGAAGAATTGAAAAATTATTATATGGATTAAAAAATAAAGGAAAAAATATGAAATTAGAGTTTTGAATTCGTTGTGAACACGCTCGACGTGAGACAGTTCAAGAACTCACAAAACTTCCAATAAATATAAAGAATGAAATTTCGTGTATGAATGAAATGGGAGAGGGGGGATTTTGATTTGAAACCTTTGCACCTAGTATAGTTTAAAAAATACAACCATTTCCATTTTATACCATGAAGAATTGAATTTATATTAGGCATCTTAATATCTTTTGTTTTAATCAAGATAAAAGGGTTGGAGGAACAATGGTAGGAAAAACCCTAAAATTGTTTTGGGTAACCGAGTCGCCGCAGCTCACTTATTGACTCGAGAAAGAACATTGGAGGGAGCAAAAAAGAACATTCGCAATAAAGACAAAACATAGAGCCGGCTCTCCTAACTAATTAAATCAATCACTAAAGTATAATTTAAAGTGAATAATGTTTTAATATGGATAAACATTGATTGGCTAACAATTTCATGTTCCTAACAGGTACTTACTCGAAGGAAATCCAGCC
This sequence comes from Melaleuca alternifolia, assembly GCA_019926035.1. Taxonomy (NCBI): domain Eukaryota; kingdom Viridiplantae; phylum Streptophyta; class Magnoliopsida; order Myrtales; family Myrtaceae; genus Melaleuca; species Melaleuca alternifolia. The sequence continues at coordinate 1,495,989 of JAGKPW010002136.1, forward strand.
GTTAATAATTCTTGACAGAAATTCAAAGCTACCATCAAGTCTTCTTCTCTACTCTCATCCTGGGAAAACAGAGCTTAGCCTTAGCTTAGAGCCGTCGCAAGCTTGTAGTCAACGTTGATGTTAAGTATTATTTTTCCCACAAAAGGGGAAGGAAAGAGAAAACAATTATATTTGGAGATAAATTCGGCAATATCATAATGCAAGAACCACCTTGATTCGCGCTCTGATTAGACAATAAACATTAAGCAAATCTTGAAATAGATGGGTGCTGGTCAAAGAGCTTTTCAAATGTTCAGTGGTTACTCGTTGCTCTTTGATATAAGGAAGTGTAAGAACCATCTGAGGCGCAGATGTCAAGAGAGAAACCGAGAGAAGCGATTTCATTTGGTCGGTTTGATAAGGAAACGGACATTTGTGACGATAACTCCTCGAACTGAGAAGAACTTACACGAGCGCATTGTTGAATCTTGTCGATTGCAGACATCTAGTTGGAGGTAAAAGCTCTAAGGGGAAGACATCTAAGTATTCAGTGGCGGCGGCGTTTGCGGTTTCGTGAACGAACCGCGGTCATTCAGAAATGTCTTCGAACGATCGATGCATCCTGATGGCGCTGACGCTGTTCCGGGCGGCGATGATCTCGCTGAGCGGAAGCCTCTTCTTTGACCCCTCGTCGAGTCTTTGCTTGGGGGCGCTGTGTGACCTCGACTTGGCCTTGAACGACTGCGTGTTCGCCATGTAGCTCGGGAGCTCGGAGCGGGGATCGTAGAAGCCATCTCTGCGAGCGCTTTTGACTGGTGTCGGAGTTCTACACTCGGTACCGGCGAGGTGCCATTCGGGGTTCCGGGAGTTTCGGAGATTGTGCTTGGAAACGGCATAGTCTGGTCCATCGTAGACGCGTTCCATCAACGGGCTATGAATTTGGCAGAATCTTGAACGAGGCTTGAACGTGTCGACCTCAACAATTTTGGGGCTGTCATCCAGATCGCTCACGACCTCTGAAGATGTAGAGAACCTCTTGCTGTGGAATGCACTTCTTGGATCACAAACCTTTTCCTGTAAAGTGCAGCCGAACACAGTAAGACAGATGATTGAAAGCTAATAACCAAAGGGATATGCTTCGAAAAGATTCTCACCACGGATCTCTTGGGTCGGTTTTCCGGGGGAAACTGGTTCTCTTTGTCGAGGGAATGGCGAGCTTGATGTGATCTGACGGTGGCCTGGGCTCGAACAATAGCCTGCATGCTTCGCAGGGCGGCAGTAGCTCTCTTTCTGACCAGGTAGCCTCTGACGAAGGCTTGCAGCTTAACCAATCCTTTGAGAGCTCGAAGGGCTTTTCGGGCCTGTCATCAATGCATAATTTCATCAAACATAACACCCACCATGAGACGAGACAGTGTTTCTTTTCCATTTGAGATTTGAGATAATGCTGACAAATACCGGAGCCAGCGACCAATGTTCACATGGTGAAGCACTGTAAGAGAGAATATTGGACTGATAACTATTGAGTACGGCCCATACAAGAAAAATTGCGAGGAAAGATGGAACATGGAGGCTTCAGTAGAAAGACACAAAGATCATTCCAAATCGAAAATGTCCGAATCCGAAAAGTTCAGGTGGGACAGGAAGGAAACCGATTCATTGACCTGAATCAGTTTTAAGTCTCAATGACATGACATACTTCTCTGTACATAATCGATGTCTCATTGCAACCCACGAGTGTAAGCGTGAGAGAGATGTGGTTTGCCCCGGATATTCAAGCATCATAGGATTTTATGAGAACCAGAGAACAACCTACTTTTACCAAATTAAATAAACCCAATTTGGGAGAAACTTCTTACCAGAAAACCTCTGAAAGCAGTCTGGATTTTTACTGCAGCCCACCTCTCCCTTCCGCCTCTCAGCATTGTTCCTCTGCAATGGCTCCTTAGCTTCACAACTGCCACTGCTGCCTCTGCGGCTGCAACCGCGGCATCGGCAGCCGCCGCCGTGGCAGCTGCAACCGCAATTGCCTGCTCATTTTGCCCCTTCGTTGCCTCGGCAACATAAGACTTGAGCCATGCGGTGTCCGGGATCGAACTGCCGGCCCGATACTTATTCGCTGCATCAGAGTCCCTCGAGGACTTGCTAAAACTCCACCTTTTCGTCTCCTTCTTGTCACCAGAGACAGAATATGCATTGTCAAGACTGAATTTTTCTCTCTTCATTCCCAATATGGCCTTCAACCATCTTGTGGCTTTTCCCATCTTCTCTGTTACACTTGATGACCGATGGAAATTAAAGATAATCACCTGCAAGTAGAATTGAAGTTGCCAAGCACAAATTGAGAAAGAACAAAAACAGGGTCAATACTCCATGAAGCAACAAAAGAGAATGCAATCCATTCGTCATGAAAAATGGAAAGGGTGGTGTCTAATGAGAGAGAAAGTAATAGAGATTGGACATGTCTGGTTTGATGGAAGATAACCTGACAACAACTCGTGAAGAAACTGCATTTGGAGACAAAAGGATGTAACGCAAACTAGAGACTTTTTTGCTCCTCTTTCAATGGCACACTACCCAGACAGAGAGTCAAGGAGGGTCATTGAGAAAAAGCTGACGAACTTGACTCACCCAAAGAGCTAACTTCCAAAATTTTAAAAAGAGCGCCGAACTTCAGCTGCTAAACTCTCTCTCTCTCTGCACTGTTTTTCATGTCAAAATCAAAATTATTTCCTTCTCTCAAGTACCAGTGGGGATAATGCCAGCCAATGACTGCCTTAGAGAATCTCCCAGTCATTCAAATACCCCATTTGAGTAGTGTCCTTTCTTCCTCGCTAGCCCTTTTAAAGGCCGCATCAAGATCATCACCCACTCTCTCTCTCTCTCTCTCTCTCTCTGATTTCCCCAGCAATTATAGCCACACCAACCAAAAGGGTTTTTTCCATTTTTGCTCCCCAAATAATACGGACACAATCAGAATAACCTCTCTTCGGGATAGAGAAGATCTTTGGGACTCCCTAATCTTCTCGCTGGTGCAACCTCTGTTCTGATGGTTCAGTCTTCTTCTTTTTCTACTGAAAAATAAAAAAAAGGTTCCTTTATAGATAACTCCGTGGACCAATTTTGAGAAAAGAACATTTGACGATTTCGGTGTTGAAGCTTACTGAAATCTCGCTTGCTTTCAACGTCTTAATTAGTCCCAGAAGTTCCTGCAAAACCATTTGGATATCTTGATCATTTTATGCAGTAAAAGAGATTGTGGACTGCAGTCATGGTCAGGATTTTGAAAATGTTTGAGAGTTTCAAATTTTGAATAGTTGGAAAGATTATGGGGCGATGAGATGGTATTGACAGATGAAAATGAAAGGCGAAGGTACACAATAAATTTATGGACAATCCATCTTTGAAGGGGGAAAGAGCAAATCGGTAAGCTTCTGCGTATCCCAATGAAAATTTCAATGGAAAATAAGAATCTTGATCGCATTCAATTCAATCCCATGGCTTCTCAGTATTTGAGTTCCTCGAAATCTCGTGAGGAAATGCGAATCTTGACGTCATCCGAGACGGGAACATTGATGATGCCCGTGATCCTATGCTTTGAATTTCCTCCATTAATGCCTTTCTGTCTCTCTCTGTTTCATGATAAGCTTAGAAGTTTCTTTGCCTTCTGGTATTCTCTCCTCTCCTTTCTCCCTTTGAAAAGAAAAACGTCAAGTCGTGGCAACAAGTGCTCTTAAAACGCTATTAAGTATTCCTAATCTTAAATAATTTATTCTTCAGAGTAATGAACATTGGATAAAAAACAAAAAAAAATAAAACAATGGAGTTGTCAATTCATGTATGTTCATAAAGTTAAACATAGTCATGAAAACTTGCTAATCCCCAATAAATGTATATTAAAAGCGATAAAGTATTAAAAAAAAAAACTCACTTTGCCATGCATCTGAACTTATTTTGTGATGAGAAAAATAAAAATTACCGAGTTCCAAAAATCGGCCTAATTTCTTAAAAATAATCCTTAACTTTATAGTCAATCACGATTCTACTAGAACTTTATTTGTCTAAGAAAAATCGAAATTTAGGTATAGTCGAAATCTGTCTTGAAATTTGTTTATCTAAAAGAAATCCATAATTTTAGGTACAGCATTGAATCTAACCCTCAATTGTTTTGCCTAATAAAAAAATCTCGAATTTAATTTTGATCGCAATTCTGCCCATGTTAGCTCTCCATCCAAAAGTTGTCATTGATCGTCCTAATTTCATGTTTAAGAAAAGTTTTGTTTTATTAGATGATTTTCTGCGCCACCATGCTAATGTGGATTCACTACCAACTTTAAATTGTCATGTCAAATTACTAACCGCGATTTTTGAACAAAGTGTTAATAGGGAAAGATTTCACATTAGATTAAAATTTGGTAGTGCTTTTTTAGACAAAAAAAATTGGGATAGATTTGGGATTGGAGTCAAAATTGGTGATTTTTTCAAAACAAAAAAAGTCCCCAAAAAAAATGAGTAGAATTGGAATTTAACCTATTTTTTTTCAATGAATTAAGCTCATGAAAATTTAGCAATACTTGGATACTTTATTCGAGCATGCGCCGTAAAACCTATCAAAGCAAACAACTCTGACGATTTGGTTCAATTTTGAAGTGCAATTGGAATAAACGTTTTGTGACGTTGTAGGTGCGCAACATGAATTTGATGCATTCATTTGAGAGATTATCAAGAGAAAACTCAAGTCTGATCCTATTATTCTATCTAATTAAACTTACTTTCACTCAAAAATCTTAAGTTTCGTAATCTCTCATCGTGTCGAGTGCTAGTCATGGATTCATTCTTTGAGATATTCACATCAATATATCATTGGCATCAATACTTCTTACTTGAGGACGCAAAGCAGAATCCCAATACCATCACCTTGGAAGATCGCCAAAAGAGAGTCAAATTCGACGCGTCAACAAATTCAGTTGGACCCACTTAGAAGTTATATGTCGGCTACGATGTATTTACTATTCAACACCAAATCAATTTTTTTTTTATTCAAGACTATTCTGCATACACGTGAATCACATCGAACCCCCCCCCCCCCCAATCATTTGATATTTCCCTTATATTTCATGTATTTTTACGAAGTTAAAGATTCTAAAGTTGACAGATGTAAGTTTTTCTCTGGTGGCCAACTTCTGCTTCCTTCTTTTTTCTAATTCGTAGTCATGCTCCTCTTACTTTTTTCAGGTGGGTGCGTTTCCTAGAAGTTGGACATGATACCACAGGTTATATTGTTTTTAAAGGTTAAAAGGTTAGGAAGAAACAGGCGATGCCAATGATCCTCTTCTACGCGTTATCATAAGGGTCCACACTTGTTAGGAGATATCTGATTAGAACCTTCTAACTATTCCGCACCGCCTACAACATGAAATTTAAGATTGACGAGTTTGTTACTGCACTCCCCCCAAATTAACTAATAGTACGGAAGTCTCACACGTGTTTCTATTTATGGAAGTTTCGAGATACCTTTTCTCTTAACCTAGAACTCTAAAATATAGTACTAGCACCAAATGGAAATCCCAATAAGCAAACAAACGAAAAAAAAAATGTGACAATTGATGCCGTTTCGAACCGAATCAAACTGAATCGTCTTATGAGATTTGGTTCGATTTCTATACACTAATTGATTTGATTTGGTTAAGCTTCTTGACAAGTTGTTCAATACGATCCGGTTCAATCCAGTCCGAATAGAATCCGAACCCAGGGAGCATGCAAGATGTAACTAATTACACTCGAATCCTATTTGGGCCTACGGGCCGCCAAGCCCATTAACACGGATCATCCTTCTCCATTCATGCTGGCCTCGAAAATACGAAAAAGGAAGTAATCATTTATTAAGAAAAAGAGAGAGAATAAATTTCCGAAAATTTGAATCCGAAGAGACAAAAAAAGAGGTAAATCAATTTCACCATGTGAAGGAAGTGGCAATTCAAGATCCTTTTCTTTTATCCGTTTCTCCTCCATTAGATTTGAATCCCTTCCATTTTTGTCTTCCTCCCTAACTCCGGGATGAAACGTATGATTATATATATTATATAAAAAAATATATAATTTTGGAATACCTCAAAAATATATCCTCTGTGCTTCCACAATTATACCGGCAACATAGAATTAGGAATCGGGCACATCGCGGACAATCATAAAAAGAGAAACTCTTCTATGGCTTAAATTACATATGTCAATTCAAGCGATATATTTTTAGATAATCGATTAGACTAAACTTCAAAAAGTAAAGAACAAGAAAATTTTCATGTCCAGAAGGATAGTCTAGATGGCTTCCGCTTTTGTGATAATAGCATGAGCCACTCTTGAATTTTCGTACAATGCTTCGATATTGTCTTCAAATTTTTTAATTTATTCAATATAATTTGTGAGGATAACATCATATAATTGAGTAAACATGGATAATGACATATGCCGAACTGAATTTCAAGGATCATATCGAGCAAATTAAAAATTCGAGGATGAAGTTGCACTTGGGACGAGAGTTTATCAACTGTTTGCATCATGTTCCCTTGTGTTTTTTTTGCCTATATGGATCAAATTATGGGCGAGACATTGTAAAAGATAAAAGGAAAAGAAAACAACAAAATAGAAACTGATGACGTGTCGATCTTCTGGGGAAGGGCAGGTGAAGGGAGCTGGGTAGCAGCCTATTTGGAGTCAAAAGGGATTTGGCAGACCTTCCGCGTGAAGGCAACGTTACCCTATTATGCTCCACTCATTATAATAATAATAATAAACAAATAATTTATCATTATCATTATCTCTATTATTATTATTATTGTTGTTGTTTCCTTCATATTAAAACATAGGCGAAAACAATTCATGTTAATGTGTCTTTTTGGGGCAAATTACGATTATATTTTTTAGGATTGTATATGCCGATATATTAATTTTTGGAAGATTTCCAACATTTCGAGATCGAACAAATATTAAAGTGCAAGATCTGCAAAATTTAAATTCATAGATTGTCGAATGTTAGGAACGGAAATTATCAACGCAAGCCAATGTTGCGCCAGGCAAATTCACCTTTTTCGAATTCAAAATATTGATCATGTGACCAGTACACTAAGACTCTGTTCATTTCACGGAAAATATAGCATTTTTGAAAAATATTTTCCGGAAAATCATTTTTTTGGAAGATGATAATACCTCAAGCGAGGTTGATACACGCTATTAGAGGCCGTGATATTTAAAAGTAAATAAATAATACGAGAAATATTTTCAACTTAAAAAAAAATGGAAAACATTTTCCTCACTTTTGAAATAATCTTTTTCATTGGTGGAAAATATTTTTCTTGACTATTTGATTTTCCGTGAAACGAACGCTAGAAAATTCGAAAAATATTTTATTGAAAGTTATTTTCTGTGAAACAAACGAAGCCTAAGAATTGTGATTTTGTCTTGCTTTGGTTATTTACCAAGGTTATCGACACACACTTAAGAAAAAATTTGGCAAAAAAAAAATTGAAAGAAATCCTCCAAATTTATTGACTCAAAGAATATTTCGGCTAATAAAAAGTCATAAAAATATCGTATCACGTAATATACGTGAATATATATTTTCTAGAAGATTGAAATATTTATTACTCATTACGAATTAGATCGTACGATTGCAACATTGGAAAAGGACATAAGAAACAAAAACAATCAAAGATAAGGTCCTAAATAGATCCGATCTCGTCAGATCAAATCTCGACTCCATTGTATGTCTGATTAAATAAAAGCGAGGGAGGATCTTTTCTAATTTCTTATCGATTTCAAAGAACATCATTATCTGGAATTTAAAAATTACACGAAAATATTTGCACCAATCCACGTTTTGGAGTTAACAGAACAAAGAAAATCATCAAAATTTGGACGTCTTAAAATTCAAAATTAACCAAATTTAAAGAGGGCAAAATTGATCCTTCTTTCTTCTTTTTTTTTTTAAGAGAGATTTCTGTATTCGCAGAAATTGAAAAAAAAGGAAAGAAAAATGAAAAAAATCAACCGATGCACCGTTTCCCGTATTTAAAAAAAAAAAATCCCACCATCTCTCTCTCTCTCTCTCTCTGTCTCTCTCTCTCTCTCTCCTCAGCTCAGAAAAATCAACTATCTGCTCTCTCTCTCTCTCTCTCTCTCTACCGTCTTCTTCGTCGACATGATTAAGGGAGTTGGGGTGATGCTCTTCTACTTCGCATTCTCCTCTTGAATTGGGTAGATTCGCTTTCCCCCCTTTCTTGTTCGTTCTCTTTTCCCTCCTCTGGGTCGCGCCGATCGATTCGCCGGTCTCTCCAGTTCCTAGGGTTTCGATTTTCTTGATCCCCCTCGTGTTCTTTCGCTGGGCCCCTTCTCGATGGGACCGGAAAGTCAGAGTCTTTCCCGATCAGTCCTCGGCTTCGGCGTTCGTGCGATCTCCGGTTGATCCTTCGATTTCCTCGGTTTTTGGTTTAGTGGGGATTTGTCGGTGTGTTCTTGGGGAGAAAGCGGAGATTTTTCTCCTTTTTTTGTCTTTTCTTTTGTGCGTTCTCCTTCGTCGATTGGGGACCGGTTCTTTGGCCGATTGGGCCTCGCCCTTTGGCGTTTTGATTGTCTCGGATGGTGAGTTCGGAGGGATTGAGGGCGTCACCGACGGCGGCGGCGTCGCCGAAGCAATTCGGGGTCACGAAGCCGATCTCGGTGTTGGGGCCCAACGAGGCCGATTTTCAGAGAAGCGAGGAGTTGGAGAAGGTTGGATTTTGGTTTTCTTGTTTTTGGTTTGGTTGTTTGCGAATTTCTGTTTCCCTTTTTTTTCACTGGAACTTCTCTTGGGCGCGCAGTTTTTGGTCGATGCTGGACTCTATGAGAGCGAAGAGGAAGCTCAGAAGAGAGAGATGGTTCTCCAACGGATTGGGCAGGTAAATTGTGGGTTTACGTGGTTTAGATATTGGGGATGCTGATGCTTGGTTGGAGATGACATCTGGTATTGAGGTGTTACTGCGGAAGAGTTCATATGATTCGCAGTTAAATTGATACTAGATAGGGAGAGCTGTTGTTGGTTAATCTTTTGTATTTTGTTTCTGCCAAGTCAGACGATATAATTGAAAGACGCTCTGCGTTACTTTTATGTGGTAAACGCCAGTATGGAGTGAGATCTGTGAATGCCGTCAGTATCTAACATCTGGAATTATTGGTCAAGTGTCGTATGCATCCCGAGGAACAACAGAATCCTTTAAGGACCCATCAATCGTTTATTGTTTTATCTGGTATTTTATGTGGCAAAGAATATCATAGATGAGGCCTTAATTTGTTTTCCTGGATGATTGCATCATAGACATGGTTCTTGCAGAAGGTGAACAATCTGGGGGACAATCGCAGCAGTTTCATGTTCTCAATCTACATACTAGAAAAATTCCTCTTGAAATACTTTTTTCCCTCTGTAAAGGCAGCTTTTGATTTAAGAGAAAAGTTGCTTTCGGACAGCTGAAGGGTGTAATAATGGCCAGTTGATTTCACTGCAAAGTGAAAGAGCTGGCAATTTTGCTCAAGCAACTGCTGTTTCAGTAAGGTCTTTTCTGCTACAGGATTTAATTATTGCATTGGTTTCAAACCAAAGATGAAACGATGAGCATTTTTCTTAAAAACCTGTTGTATTACATCAAGTCTAGACGGAGAGAAGCACAATTAGCATTATTATTGTAAAGCCAAAAGGATCTTTTTGGATTTTAGGGTCGGTTCGGAAGAAATTCTTGTTCTTGGAAAATACAAAGAAACTGTCTCTGCAAATTGAAGCATGTGAGAATTAGTTTTTTTATTCGGCACTTTCATAGATCATCTGCATTTGTTTGTTTCGTTGAGTCTTCTTTTTTGGGTTGCTAATGGTAATACTGTTGGGGTTTTCACCCATCGCTCTTCCTGTCTTCACTTGGTGTCCCTGACATTTTCTTTTATTCTGTTTGAGTAAATGGCCTAATAATAGAGAAAGTTTTAGGATCTCTTATTTCACTGTTTGTAAATTCTTTCGGTCCAACTGTTTTTGGATACTGAGCTTTTTGCGAGTTCAACACGATATATGTCAAGCATTGCTGTGATCTGCAGAACTGCTGTCTGCAGTGTACAGTGTTCTAAGTTTGTTAATTTGTGCTTTCAATACTTTTCCTTTACTGTTTACAGATCGTAAAAGATTGGGTGAAGCGACTAACCCGTCTACGCGGTTACTCAGATCAAATGGTGGAGGATGCAAATGCTGTTATTTTTACTTTTGGTTCTTATAGGCTTGGGGTAAGGTTCTTTTATCTGGTTCATTTACTTCTTATGTGGTTAGAAAAAGGCAGTTTTCTTGTCATTTTTCACCTTGTTATTACCCATGTTGAAATATAAAAAATCTTCAGTAATTTTCCTTTTTATTATGTTATTTTATTTCTTTTTTTAATTAAATGAGTATGCATGTGTGCATGTGTCCGCACATTAGCGTGCAGCCTGTAGTGCCTAGTTCTGAGAGTAGCAGGGAGAGACCGCTTCTTCATTTTTAGTTTTTGGTTGATTTTTGTGACATAAATAGTAGTATTGCCCTTTTAAAATTTTTGTTTGTCAATTGATAACTGACGGTATAGTTGCAATGCTAGTGTTGTTTTTTGCCTTTACATTGTGGGGAAAAATACTTCAAACTTTTCTTTTTGTGCAGGTACATGGCCCTGGTGCTGACATAGACACTTTGTGTGTTGGGCCATCATATGTGAATCGAGAGGTAATATAAATTGTTGATTCTGCTCCATCTTCACTTTATGCATATCTAATTTGGTTTATCCTATCAGGAGGATTTCTTCTTCATATTGCATGAAATCCTGGCACAGATGGAAGAAGTGACGGAACTGCAGCCAGTTCCCGAGGCTCATGTCCCTGTAATGAAATTTAAGTATGATGGGATATCAATCGACCTTCTTTACGCAAGCATTTCACTACTGGTTGTGCCAGATGTGAGTAAAGATTGTCTTTGTTCTCCTTATGAGCTTTGTAACTGTTTCCCTTAGTTTATGCTCAATGTTTAGTCTTCACAATTCTTGGGGAGCCGCCTAGATCTCGTAACTCTCTATGTTTTGTGTAGCACTTCAAAATTGCTTGAGTCCTGATGTGTATGCATGGAAATGTTCGATAATTAGATCTCAATCTTGCGCTATGCAAACATGCTGCATGCAAATATTAGCATCAACATGGATCACATGATGTCTGTTGGCTCCACTTTGCTGTGGCCTTATCAAGTGAAGTTATAATAATTAAGATATGGACAGTGGATGCGAATACATGTAGCTTGCATTTTCAGAATGCCCTGCTACAATTTTATTCTTGTTTGGTTTCTTCCCCTGCCTTCATTGTGTTGCAGCTTTCTTATGTCTGATGGGCAGGCTAATGACTATGACCATGAGAAATATCTTGACATGCAAAATGCTAGGACCAGAATTTGCAAGTTGTTTATTTGTGAAGGGAACTGAGTGGGAGGCATAGTTAGTAGAGATCTTTCCTTTGTTAAGTTTTCAAATGAGTTTGGATGCTCGAGTTTTCAACCTCTGGTAGTTTGTGTGCTGTATGGAGCCTCCTTTTTGTGTTTCTCTCATCAGAGATGATGTTCTGGCCTCATGCTTGATTTTTTGACTTTCTTTTCCATGTGAATAACCTTCCTACAGGATTTTGACATCTCCCAAGTGTCTGTTCTGTATGATGTCGATGAACCTACTGTTCGAAGTCTCAATGGGTGCAGGGTTGCAGATCAAATTTTAAAGCTTGTTCCAAATGTTAAGGTTCAAAGATGTGTACTACTTTTTCTCTTGGTGTTTTGATATATTGGAGTCTCTTTTCCTCATTTATCAGTTTTACGTCCCTTTTATTTGTGTCAATTATGTGTAGCATTTTCGGACTGCACTTCGCTGTCTGAAGTTTTGGGCAAAAAGGCGTGGTGTCTATTCCAACGTGAGTATTCTCCTTTTATTTACTTACACCAATGGGTCAACAAACTATGGTGCAGACCTTTTTTGTTCTCTCTCTCTCTCTCTCTCTCACACACATATCTTATGATCTGTTAATATGTAGGTGACTGGATTTCTTGGTGGTGTAAACTGGGCATTACTTGTAGCTCGTGTGTGCCAGCTCTATCCTAACGCGATCCCTAGTATGCTAGTTTCACGGTTTTTCAGAGTTTATACGCAGTGGCGTTGGCCGAATCCTGTCATGTTATGCCCAATTGAAGAGGATGAAATTGGCTTTTCTGTCTGGGATCCACGTAAACATCCTCGTGACAGGACCCATCATATGCCTATCATAACACCTGCATATCCTTGTATGAATTCTAGCTATAATGTCTCAACTAGTACTCTGCGTGTTATGATGGAACAGTTCCAATTCGGCAACAAGATATGTGAGGTATGCTTATACCAGTATCCTGGCTCACGTAGGTCATTTAGTTTTCTGATCTAATCTGATGATGTCGTTCTGCATTTTACTTTTTATTTTTCAGGAGGTAGAATTGAATAAGGCCCAGTGGAGCGCACTTTTTGAGCCTTATATGTTCTTCGAAAGCTATAAAAATTATTTGCAGGTCGATGTAATTGCTGCAGATGCAGATGACTTGCGTTCTTGGAAAGGCTGGGTGGAATCAAGGCTTAGGCAGTTGACTTTGATGGTAGTCTCTGTGCTCTTTGGCCGCTGAATAGAGAGTTCAACCTGGTGCACTCCTATATGTGCATCCTTTATGAACTGATGAGATAGGATAGCAACTTTTTATGCTATTCCTTGTTTACTTTTTTCTGTTGTCTTGCAGATTGAACGGGACACATATGGGAAGTTGCAATGCCATCCATACCCTCATGAGTATGTCGATATGTCAAAGCAATGTGCACATACAGCTTTTTTCATGGGTTTGCAGAGGAAACAGGGGGAGAAAGTTCAGGAAGGTCAGCAGTTTGACATACGTGGGACAGTTGAGGAATTTAGGCACTCCATAAATATGTATATGTACTGGAAACCGGGGATGGAGATACATGTGTCTCACGTTCGCAGAAAGCAGGTTCCTTCTTATGTGTTTCCTGATGGATATAAGCGAGCTCGATCTAGAGGTTCAGCCCAGCATCAATGCGAAAAAGCTTCCTCAGAAGATGCTGACGTGTGCAATGGTGGGTCAGCTGAGAGAGACCTTAAGAGGAAGAGAAGCCCTGTACGGGAGGATGTGAAGCAAGGTGTCTTGGAGAACCACAGATCTCTCAGTCCACAAATGCGTAATTCAGTATCACCTGAAATTGTTACTGACAAATCCGACAACCTGTATCAGGAGAATTCTGTTGGGTCAGCTGAGAGAGACCTTAAGAGGAAGAGAAGCCCTGTACGGGAGGATGTGAAGCAAGGTGTCTTGGAGAACCACAGATCTCTCAGTCCACAAATGCGTAATTCAGTATCACCTGAAATTGTTACTGACAAATCCGACAACCTGTATCAGGAGAATTCTGTAATAAGTTTAGTGAGAAAGAGAGAGGTTTCTGATTTGGACACGACATCGCAGGTTGGCAAAAGACGCAACATTGAGTCTATTAACTTTAGTGCTAATACTGACAACACCAACCAAGAGCTGAAATTAGCTGAGGATGATGAGCATTCAAAGCAAGAAAATGCTGAAGGTGGCGGTGCTTCTAATGTCAGTGCTGCCATAGTCCTCGCAAGTGATGTGGGTTCATGTGAGGGCATGCGGCTAGAGTCTGCCATCGGAAGCAGCGAGGGGAATAATGGGAGTGTTGAGGGAAGCATTGATGGTAGCGCCAATCCGGGGTCTTCACGGAGTGATTCATGTGAGGCAGATTCAAACTTGTTGGAGATTGGATGTGCTGAGTTTGCAGGAGGTTTGCGAGAAGAATTGGAGGTTTTAAATTTAAGCTCTCTTTTGCATTTTCTATTTTGTATTCTTTTTTCTCCTATTTTTCCTTTCCATTTAGATCTGGTTATGCTACCTGGGCCTCCATCAGGACAATATATGTCCATCTAGGCTATTCATTTTGGTTGCATTACCTTATTGGAGACTCATGTTTCTTTTATTTTTGGGGGGGTGTTTGATTTACTGAGTTATTTTCCTTTTCATCTCTTGTTTTGTGTGTTGTGAAGCCAAATGCAGTGGTTGGGTTGGCACTTCAGTCGAGGGGAGGCATGGACCCAGAGGTGCAAAAGCCAGTGATAAGGTTCATGCGTTTTTTTATTGATTGTTTTGCAGCATTCTCTACTTTTTGGCACCATGATCGTCTTTACATAGTGCCCTTTTTGGTGGTTTAGTTCAATGGCAGGTTGAGTTCTACATGAGCAGCTTTGAAGGGATTGAAGATCTGAATCAACTGATAAAAGTTCTTGGCTGTGTGACCATCACAGTCAGAAAGATCAAAGGAGACAGAAAGCCAGCAGTTTCTGGTAAGTACCTATTAATTGCTGGCTTTCATTCATTTCTTTTTCAGGTGCATTGGTACCTTCTTATTGTGAAGCAATCTCCAACCAAAAAAGGAAAAAAGGGAAAAAAAGAAAAACAAGGAAGCAAATTTGTCTTCAAACGTGATGTGAAGTGTGAACTGCAGCTTTCAGAGCAAAGCTTTGCGGTTTGATCTGTACAGTTCTCATTTTAGACTGAAGCGCTTGACGCTCGCACTGATTATTCCAGCATCCTGTTGAGTATGGGAAAATGTCGTGGAATATTCTGGATTCGTTCGGTGGGTTTTTTCTTTCTATAGAAAGTGGTTTTGTTTATGAGGATTGAGGATCTCGACATATGGACAACGAGATGCTTCAGTAGGTTAGCGTGTGAAGTATGCAGGTTCCAATGTTCTACTCTGTTTGCTAGTCATTGTACGCTACTGACTTGTAATAGAAAGGATATTTAGCCTCTCTCTCTCTCTCTCTCTCTCTCTCTCTCTCTCTCAATTTGACTGGCTGGCCTTAGAGAATTAAAAGTTTTGATCATCCGGATGCAGCTTGACTTGTGGTTTCAGGATTGTGACAGTTTTGTTTTGCCTTGACTGATATAGTTCGAAAATGTTGTTTTGTTACGTGGCAATCATGAACCTATTAACCCTTTAAATTGTTGCCGAAGTTTCTTTCAACATGGGCACGAGCCCTCTCTGAAGTTAATTCTTAAGTCGTTGCTCCATTTTACTTGAGAACATTGAGGAGGGGATTGTGGAAGGTTATAAAGAAATTGAATTTGGCATTGGAAGGCTAGGAGGTTTCGATATATTTGCTTGGAGGGGAAAGGTTAGTAGTAACTAGAAGAGTCTGTAACCTCTTCGTATATGGGATGAAAGGAAGAATATCCCCATTCATTTGCAGTATTTTATCTCTCTCTAAATTGGGTTTTTGCCCATAGGAGGGTTGCCCAATTTATGTACAAGCTGGGACAAAAACACGGCACGTATTCAACACGACACGATATTTACTTTCTTCTTTCACTATTACTCGCTTTTAGTCTAATAGGCAATCAAATCGGTGCACATTACCCTGCACTTGCAACGTGCTCTGAAAGTGCATGACAAGGGTAGGTTGTGAATTTGCATCCAGCTTTTTATACCGAGCTCCTATCCATAAAGGAGTTTCCCTTTGACTAGGCATCACATTGCCTCTTTCCCCAAATATTTTTATTTGCATTCGCCCGCTAAATGTCAGGGCTTTGGTCAAAACCCTATCCTCTGTCTGAACGTTTTTCGGGTAGGCTATCTCCATCACCCTTGCCCCCACTTGCCCCGGTGGAGGAGGAAAGCGTGGAGCAATGAATTTTAGTCGTCCATCTCTTCCAAATTTTCTAACCTAAAGTCATACTTGTTAGTTTGGTTATGGTCAAGTCTTATGTGTCCAGATGAGGATGCTCAGTTTTTTATTAGCATTTCCGGGTTCTCCTTGTGGTTCACGCCCGGGCTGAATTGAAAAAAGTGAAGTGCTACGTAAATATCCTCGGAAAATTACCGCGTATTGCCTGTACTTTTAGAGGTTCCTATAAATTTTGCTGACTTGCTATTTTTGAATCTGTAATCGAAAAACTGCGGTGGATAATGTTTGTTTGAGAACGATGGAAGGTTAAGAGCGGATTTCGTGAGGGTTTTGCACTACCCTTGTCACAAGATTCCTACTGTTACCGCAGCAATCATTGAGAAAACAGGAGAAAACGATAGCTCTCACCTCCCATCCTTGTCTCAATACGATTGACGCTTAGTTTGTCTCTTCCAAGACTCCCACCAACACAAACCACTTCGGGTCGTCTGTCTCCAAAAGCTGTGTGGTTGTTTTCACCAAGCAATTTCGGCATGTCCCAACTTAAATTCGGCCTGCAATGTTCATTGATAGGAACCCTCAAAAACAAGAAAATAACCAACCGAAACGCACACGTGGGCACGAGCGCGCGCGCGCACACGAACAAGCGATTCCTTCGGTATGGTGACCATTACTTGAGGCCTGTCCCTCGAGTTAGGCAGCAAGCAACGAAAAGGACCCATCTTTTCCTGTGCGGGCATTTCAAAGTTTTCAAGTCATTCTTGTTTCATTACCTGTGGAAGCATTGACTCGCAGCACCTAACCCAAAAAAGAAAACGGGTCCTTAGCCTCTAATGTAGCTCATCAACAAGCTTCTGCCAAAGCAATTGACCAGTACAGATGTTGAACTTTTGTTTGCATAAATGAAGAACAAATCATCCTTGAGAGAGAACCAAGTAAAGATGAGAGGGAGGGAGGAATGGGATTCTTTGTTTTGGGGAGAGGGGGGGAGAACAAACGCTGAGTCGAGAGTCCATGGAAGATACAGTGCCCGATGCACATATTATGCTCTTAGTGCAGTGGCGGAGGAGGATCTTTAAGATCAAAATGCTCAAAAAGGGCATGCCTTTTACCCATTTTTCATCACTCCTTTCATGCCCAAAGGAAGCCTTTGAGTTGGCACTGATTTCAGCTTACAGGGAACAAAATAAAGAACAGACAAAATTCGGAAGACCGGATGTGAAGATAACCAATCTGTGGAAGCCGTGTTGTGCGCATTGCTCTCGATACATCTCTGCCCTAGCGTCGGTTTAAGCGCTCCATACATGTCAGTCTTGTGTATCAAATACATCAGATGATTAAGACTTAGAAGAAAGCAACGCGCCGGGAGGATCCATTAACTTTCTGAAGGTAACGGCAAGCCACGGAAGATTAGTTGTGCCTGCACTTACCTTATGAACTCTCAGATATGTCCGATCGATGTAAATTAAAACTAGGATCTGTCGGATCATGTGAAACCGAGTACCAAGTTGGACAAAGGCTGAGGCCATATTATCCTCAGTCGTAGACATAGTTAAAAGTAGCCATTGAGGAATATATCAAAATCAAACTCGTTTTTTTAGCATATAAAAAGTGCAAGTGGTATGCGCGTTAAGTTGTTCTGACTGACCGGTTAATCAACAACTTAGCCTTCCTGTAGTAAATCGATCAGAAATTTACTAATAATTTAAGACATAACTGTTGCAAACTGAGTTTTCAGTCCATGGACAGGTAAGACAACTTTTTTGACAGCAGAGACTAGGAAGTCAAACGACGCTTGTTTGGCATCAGAAAAATTTCACCCCATCGAGCATTTACACATCAAAGTCAAATGGCATGGTCAGCTGACATAAAACAGTTCTTTGGATTCAGAACCAATTGCGGGTGCTTGGTTAAAATGAGGCTTTAACCAACTGTTTTCTCTCCAAACTTGAAACCCAACCGCATGAAGTGGCATAAAGATTTCTAATTGAAGCACAAAACAGGATCGGAAAGTATCCGAAAATCTCTCACATAATGTAGCATTCAATATTACATGAACCCAAAACCAGCCCCTTCTCTTTTTACAAAACCAAGAGGATCTTCCAACAAGAGCTAACCCCAATGACCCTTTCAAATCGAGTTTGCCTTGGATATCCTACGCAGTTGGCTCACATATAATTTTACTTCTCATTGATCAAAGATCTCAAGTCAAATGTCAAACACGGACTCAGACACCGTCTTCTCTTTCCTAGGAAATCCTTAGTGAAAAAAAAATCCTCTGATTACTTCTTCATTTCGAGGCTATTCTTGTCATGCTTGGTACCTACAGAGGCAAGGGGACAAAAAACAACAAAAAAAGTTATTACAACTAAACAGAGAGCAAGAAATTTTAGTCCCTGAATACGTACAAAGCACAAACTTACGGCACAGCGCAGAAACTTCAGAGCTTTTCAGCACCCGCAATCGCTTGACGGTGGATACAAACATGCTGCGAACCATACATGCAGCAATATATCAGAACATTAAAAAGATGGTACTTTCTGTACATTACTATCACAGGTCAAGCTAACTTGAAAATGCGAGACTTTAGGAATCCAATTCTCTATTTGTCTATAAACATTCCGCTACATCGAGTTCCGAGTGCACCTAAACCGAAAGTTCATCCTAGCATAGGTAAAAGAACAGCCATGTGGGAAAAAATTTCCGTGCTTGTTCGCCAGACAACGTCAAAACATGGAAGGACGAGCCCACTAATGGCTTCACGTTGAGCCCTGTAATATAAAAATGCGAGGGAGAATAATAATCTTAATGCAATAGATCCATCCATCAAGAGATTAAGATGCTTACTGCCATGGCACATCCCCAACAAGCATCCTGTCTCCTTCATTATCCTCATAAACAAGAGTATATTCCCCTCTCCCATCTAATACACCTGTAATTGGTTTCTCTTCCTCTTGCTTCTCGTCGATTCCACCAGTAGAGGAATCTTTTTGGGCTGGACAATTAGAAGAAAGGAAAAAAGAAACCAAGGACATCTTCAGCTAATCTTTTTATTGACCCCAAAGTATTAAATAAATGGAAAATTTATTTTAATTTTCCTAAATGAAAGACTTTAAGGATTTCATATACGTTTCCACAATGGTTAACCTGCAAGAAGGCCTCTGAAGAGTTCATCAACAGCAGATGAGAGCTTCTCATAGCTATCATAGGCTTTGAGATCAACTTTCCTTCCAATGGGGACACCATCCATGTTGATCTTCACAAACAAGCTCTTCTTTTCGCAGGTTTCGACAGGTTTGTCTTCCTTGGCGACCTTGTTTGAGGCCTCATTTTGAGGCTCGGGAGATGGTTTGGTGGAACTGTTACTGGTTATGTTTTTCCTGAATGAACGAATTGGAGGCCAACCCACCACTGGACCAGGCGCAGTTCTGCTTTCATGACCAGAGATAGCAACCAAAAAGACAAAAGCAAAACCAAATAAGTTAAAACGATTTTCCCGCCAGAAGATGAGTATTTTTCAGACCAGAGAGAACGAAGCAATAAGAAACAGATGCGACCAAAAGAAAAGAAAAATCCTTGATAGAGATTACTACGTTTAAGAATCTCTAAGTACCAAGCAAAAATCCTTTTTACTACAGCTGATGAACGCAGAAAGTAACTCATCCGCGACAATCATTAACATGTAGAACATCCTCTGAAAGCCTTTTGACAGATACAGAGAACATATAGCAGGGAAAAGGCAAAACTTGCAAGAAAAGGGATCAAAGAGGAAAAAGGCTGTGTTGCCAGAAAAGCTTAAAAAACCATCATTACTGAAAAAACAGCAATAAAAGGAGTCACCTTAGCAGGTGTTGAGGAAGAACCATCGTGTCATAGGTTAAGAGAAAAATTAATGCCGTGTACCCATCATTAATAATTTCAGCGTACCTTTTCTGAGAGACGCTGGGGACAGCTGTTTTCGCAGCAGAGACAGAGGCCTGTGAAAATGCCTTCTTCATTCCTGAATCTTGCAAGTTCAACACTTTATTGTTGCAATTGGGCTGTGAAGCCTCCTTCGACAAGAAAGGCAAGCTCTTGCTCTGAGAGATTGCCGATGGGAGCTGGTAATATGACCTGGGTGGCTTCATCTGCTCTTGCTCTTGCAGCTTTTGGCAATTCTCTTTGTAGCTTGTACCAGGCCATGGAGATGCCAGAGCTTCAGAGGAGCCAAACTTGTGGGCTTGGTGTACACCATTGTTGTTGGTGATTTGTGTGGAGGCCATGGAAGGGAAGTGGCCGAAGGAAAGGACTGCCTCGTCTCTGTTCTTGATGTTCATGTCCTGTTTCAGGTTGCACCAGTCATCAGTGCCTGGTGGACCAAGCCTGAGCTCCAGTTTTTTCTCTTCTGAAGGGCCATGAGCTTTGGCTTCATCACTCATCAAAAGCCATTCTCTGTTATTGGACATCAAATCCAGCAGTTGACGACCGGCCACTCCATTTCCTGGAACTCCTTCCATATGCTACCACCCAGAAGAAAGACTTAAAGTGACCGGTTGAAGGAGGGGAAAAAAACGTGCTTGTTTCACTGAAACAGAAAACAAAACACCAAACTCATATGAGAAAAAAATCGCATGAAAGTTGGAATTCTACAAGCAAGGGTCACTTCAGACCCAAAACCACATGGATTGAGCTAAGAAGCCAGAAAGAGAACAAGCCAAGGCCATATAGGAACTTCCAGACTTACCTATCCTAGGACTTGTAGGTACTCAGCCAAAGCAAAAGTGTCACGAAGACCCACATCCTTAAAACCAGCCAAAAGCATAGACCAGGTATACAGCCTTTCAGAGATTCAAAACGCTCGAGGGAAACACAAAGGAGCACAAACTGAAAAAACCACCCATCTCTTAGGTTCTTATAACCAACCCCAGAAGAACAAATACAAAACCCCACCAAGCAAAAGCGAAAGAGAGAGAACTAATAATGATCAACACCCGTCCCAAAAGCAAATAAAGAGAGCTATGCTAGGGAGGAATGATATCTGACTTGGGTTTTAATTATTGGCACGCTTAGTGGGTTCACCTCTTCCCTCTCTCTCTTATCTTTATGCGAGATAGGAAGGTATATTGTAAAGGAAGGGTGATTTTTCCTAGATGAAGAAGAAGAGGCAAGATAAAGAGAGGTATAGAAGATGATAAAGATTCCCTTTGCCCGAAAAACCCAGAACAGGAATAATGGAATTTTGAGAGCACTATGCACGCAACCCCGGCCTCGTCCCCCAAATGAACTTTTGGATTGTTCAGCTCAACAAGCAAAGCGTGCTGTGTCTGACCGCCCCCTTAAAGGGCCTTAAAAAGATGACCTCTCTCTCTCTCTCTCTCTGCGTTCGAGCCCCAGAGAGAGAGAAAAGAAAAGAAAAGAAAAGAAAAGGATCCAAGCTTTTTCCTTTTTTTTTCTTTTTCAAACCTTCACCCTCTGTCTACAGTTCGCTCTACCACACAATCCCGGACACGAGCTTACTTCTCTATGCACACCAGTCCAAAGTCTTCAGAGAGAGAGAGAGGGAAGTCGACAAGTGGGAAAGCTATTTGTTAGTTGAGAAGTCCGAGTAAATCAAGCAAAATTGCTTGTTTTCTTCCCCGGAGAGGGACACGATACTGTTCTGTTTCTAACGTTTCTTGCTTTTCTTGAAATCCTGTCCGTTGAGTGATTTAGCATCTAACTTCACTGCTGCGGCTTGCGTAACCATCGCAGTCACCTTGTTAGAGAGATTGAATGAAAGCAAAGGTGCGGTTTTTGGGGGGATAAGAGAGGCGCTTGCGGCTCGATTCGATTGGAGTTGCCTTCTGAGGATACAAGAAACTCGATGGGAAGCTCTTATTGGCCTTCTCCCCATTGGTGGGAGAGACGAGTAAAAGAGGATTTGCTGCATCCTTGTGCAGCAAGAGAATGCAAAGTGTCCAGAGTTTGTAGGTTGAGTGTAATTTAGACCCGTCGATTACATCTTAATCATTTGCTAGCGACGATCGTGCCGGGTGCGCGAGAATCCGAATACCAACAAAATCTTAATATAAGGAGATCGGATATAGAGATCGTTTATGTTCGAAAAATATGACAGATGATCGATAAGAAAACATACTAAGTATTGAGGTTTGTGAGCGTAAGCAACCATCGTTGGTTATTGCTAATCATGGACAAGGTCACTCGATGGACCTGTCTTAGATCCACCAAGCTCGAAGCACGGACTAGAAAAAGGTCAAGCGGGTAATTTCGATATCAAGCTCGAGGCCGCCTAGTTGGGCTCTCTCGTGCCTACACTATTTGCCACCATGAAAAATTTCAATACTTTTCGAATCGTCAATAAACCTAAGTTCTAGATATGGGGTTGTGTCTATCCATAATCACCTATTGATCGAGTTTGCCACCGACCCCTGGTCCTTTTCGTGGTAGGAATAAGATATAAGTCAACCTACGGAACTTGCAATTCGTATGAGTTAGGCAAATACAATGAATTTACAAAATACTACGATTTTTTCCCCTTGCCAACCTCTTTTTATCTTGCTGCTCACATATTCAATTGTTTCCTCTAGCTCCCACCCTTTTTCCTCGATCCACCCAATGCACATCGATATATAAATACTAATTTTCGTTTCAATATGCCGGCAAAATAAAAAGAATCACGATTTAGACGTCACAACGCGTAAATTTCTACTTTTGATAAATTAAATCATTTCATGTCGAATTTCATTCCCATCATTGCTCAATCATGTCGAAGTACTTTATATCGGGGTCGACCTTACACAAATCGTGTGAGAGAGAAGACATCATAATATGGTCAAAATTGGAAATTTAGCATTCTCGGATAATAATAATAAAATTTCGTGGGAAGTATGGACAATATGGGTGAGTCCTCATCTCATTAGATGAAAGACAAAAGGACAGCAGTACCCTTCAGAAGAAGAAAAAAGAGTTGCATTTCATTTTTGCACTGCGAAAATGTTGGACGAAATCAATACATGTTGAGACTCTTGACGAGCCTGTCGGCACCAAATTCGACCATGCAAAACGATAGTCGAGCACGACCCCACCGACTCTAAAGAACTCGTTCTTCTTCGAGATGATTTCGTAAAATTGTTAATGATAATCATTACACGAGAAAGTCGCGTAAATTTGTATCATTTTTCGTTCGGTATTCGTAAATTATTATATCATCTCTAGAATTTTTGTAAAAGAAGCATGACGTGTTTTTAGCACATTTCTAGTGTCGGAAAATTTCTCACTTTGAAATTGCAGATAGAAGAATGTCTTGTAAATTATATTGGCTGAAATTAATTATTTTTAAGATAAGAAAAGGATCTAGGAAATCGAGCAATAATAAATATATGACGCGTATGTCGGTCCATCTTTCTTCTGTAAATCCCATTCAGCCAAGGGCATGGTGCCCCATTTAGCTTGTCCCTCATGGTTTGTTTCCCTCTCTCTCTCTCTCTCTCTCTCTCTTCATTTTAATTTTATTTTCCTCTTCTTATTAAATAGGAAAATACTATTAATTAACATACATTCCATAATATTGCAACCGCGTAACACAATGTTAGACGATCGATAATATCATCAAGAGTGCAAGGACAAATCCATTTCGAGACAAACGGCGGAGATTTGAGCAACCAAACATGGCCTAACATCTATCTTTCAAACAAGTTCGACTCTTGGCGAGATGAAATTAAGAATTCCGCTAGCACATTTTCGTGGGATTTCTCTTTCGAAGGGTCCGTAGCGCTTAACAAGAATAGTTTAATTCAAAACTTTACAAAGTGATCAATATTGATCTCCCGTGTCGACGCCGTGGCCGGCTGCTACAATATGTTCGGGGCCACGTTTTGAAACATGATTTCCTCCATGCACGCTCATAATCACCCCCAAATTACATCTTTATTTCTTGACGTGCAGATCCTTATCTTTTTGCCTGTAATAGACCCCACCACTTCCATTCCTCTTGTACTTTCAATTTTTCTATCATCATTATTATATATGCACATATTATTTGTGCATTCTTTCAATTTTTAATGGCTACTCATCATACCTAGCCAATAACATATAATTCAGGAGACATTTATTTAATACATTAGTCTTTCTATTTGTAATTTTATATTTGCCAAATTGGTCGCCACCCGTTACATCCGTATCACCCTCCCCCCTACCCCTCACGCGGCCGCATATGTGTACTTCCTTGCAATGATCATTCATGATCAACCAAATGAATAATTGATGACCAAATCATCACCCCCATAGCTTAGCTAGAATCTTCTGGCCTTCATTCCTTTTTATGTTTCCCTTTTCATTTTTCATTTGCGAGATCCAAAAGGTGGCCCGTCGAAGATTTGCGAAGCTTAATTTTTCGTGATTTGCAAGTAGTAATTTTGGAATCTCCGATTGGAGATAGAGATGAATCGAGCGTAATATTCTCTAGAGATTAAGGAATTGTACGCATTAGAAGCTCCATTGCGCTAATTATCGGGATGGTCGATGTAACTCACGCTCCACGCTCTAAAGAGCTAAAGTGCATTTGGAGCCGAAAAAGCTTGGGAGAAAAAAAAGGGTGTGCAATAAGGGCCACGATCGAATAGATTCTTATGTTCTTTGAATCTGCCTCGCATTTGCCCACCATGCACTGTAGCAAGATATTTACTATTTTAAAGCTGTAACGTTGGTCATTCGTCATCGAGATCATTTAGTCCAAAAGATTCAGCTGAAAACGAAAATAAGTAAAAAGAATTCTTGATTTGATAACTCTCGAAGACCCCTTTTTCGAGATTTTCTGGTTAGTTCTTTAGTCGAGAATGAGACTTATTCCATGGTGCATCGGAGTGTTTTTCATAGCCTTTCCATGAGGGAGGAAAAAAGGGCAGGTCTTCAACATTGGACGACCCAGTTCGATCATCATTTCCGAAGCTCCTTTCCTCATCGAATCATGAATTGAAAGACTTCGAGTTCCTAAAGCCAATGATGATTAGGGTTAAGGAGGTCTTCCTGCACATTCGAACTTCAATAGTTCAATTATGGCTACACAGGACCGGGAGTCAAAGATCACATCGGAGGCGTGGAGAATCGCTCCCCTTAGCCAACAAAAGGGAACATCCACGTAAGAAAGACGCAAGGCGATCGAGGATCGGCCGCCATGTTTCTTAATTAAGCATGCTAATCCAGAATCATTGGCCGCGACAAAAACTTGGGTTAATCCTTATCGTGTCGTGCCCCCATTAATTTACTAATTTTTCGCGGGGGGAATTTGTCAGAAAAGGTGGTTTTGGAAGAAGGTTCTAACCTCATCCATCATGGGATTATCAAATCCAAAGTGTAAATTGATTTGCGAGTAGCGAGACTTTTGGGGGTGCCTGATCTTTAAAGCTGGTTAAGATCACTCCCAATCTTCATGATATAATAAACTTAACAAAACAAAGAAGTACACCTCATTCTTTACACTTCACTAATTGAAACCTCTTTCGCCCTCGTGCATGACGTTCTTTTCAAGTGACGCCTCTCCCGACTCGTCGACGAACGCACGGCAATTAAGCTCATGTCGGCCCCGCGAGTAAAATAAAAACAGTCCCGCCTTCCGTCCTCGGGATTAGACAAAGATTGGCACGATCAATTTCCTCGGTCGTCCTCTTCTCCCCCTCGTGTCGCCGGACAACAATGTACTCATCGTCGCAAAACAAGAGGAGGAGGAGGAGGAGGAGGAAACCGAAGGAGTAGGATACGTCTTAGATGTTTATGAACATAGAGAGCAATAGCGAGGTCGGCAGTGGAGGCAAGTCGGAGGATCTCTTGATGTTGTCGATGACGATTTGATTAAAGAGGAAGCCCCGTCATACGTCACTTCCCTCGATCGAATTAGACAGTGCTACTTGTCAAGTCCATCCATCTAGTCCTGGCCAAAAAAGCCCTTATGCCCGGAATCACCCAAATGTGAACGCTTCATGCGCCGCGAAAGCCCGGACATTTCACTGTTTCCATGAGGTTCGCATCGTTGTACCTTTGGCCAAAAGACAATGCCATCGAGGGTGAAAAAGAGTCACATGACTAGGTCCACCTCTCCTGTTTTGTCACAGGATCGATCTTTGTCTCTATCGCCAATCTCTTTCCGACTCCCGAATCTCGCCCCCGGATTCGATCTTTCTTGAAGGGAAGTATTATGTTAGGTGTATTCGAAGCATGATGTTCTGAATACGATCGCTGTTGCGTAACTGCTTGATATACATGTGGAGATTAGCTTGAAGACCACTTGCAGACCCTCAAGAAAATGGATCTTGAGTCCGAGAAAGGCCTCAGCCAAGCTCCGCCGAGATGATGGTGAGATATGGTAGGGCTCTGAATGTTCCTACATCATATTCATGGACTCCATAGCTGCATTTAGACGGAGAGACTAATTACCACTCCGATTAGCAATACGTGAATTCCAGCCTGTTGAGCTTGCTCTTTTGGATTTGTGTTTATTTGAACCCTTCTTACAAACTTTTATCAGCGGCCACTTCAATTTCAAGTTTTCCTTGTTTTCGTCTATGCCCATTCGGTGAAAGGGATCGTTAATCATGTTCGCTCGTCATATAGTTGGTCCATCATGCTCGGACATAAACGACGTGTTTGGCCCAATAGATGAGAAACTTATTTGCGTTCCCATTTGATTAGACACCAAGACGACGTTGATCACGATAAATCCATTGCTCGCCATATCGTTTGTCCATCACACTCGGATATAAACGACTGTGTTTGGCCAAAAACCAAAAAAGATACGAGTATAAACGACGAGAAGACTTACTTCCCTTGCTCACCATGTTGTTTATCTACCACAACTGGACATAAATGACGTATTTGGCCAGAAAGAGCATAAACGACGAGAAGAACTACTTCCGTTCCCATTGATCAGACACCAAGAAGATGTTGGTCGCAACAAACCCTAAGTACAAACCCTTGGTCATTACGTCCTTCGGAGCCTTGATTACACAGCTTGATGTCCACCAACAGCACAGGCAGAACAACGAAGGACACCCGAACGAAAGGTCGCAAGAGAAAAAGGGGGCACTGCACTTACCCTGATGATGATGACGGGGCCCCGATCTAGCAACTTTCCTCATATCGAAACGTGGGAAATTTAATGTGGACAATGAGTTGGAATGTCATTGGGACAAGCCTCAAAGTGTCCCCACAGCTAGCGATGGATGCTGCTCTCAGCTATCGCAAATCTCAACTACCCACTTCGCATTACGGAAAAGAAAACTCTCCTCATCAGTTGCTTCCATCAATGGTGCTTCGACCCCACCCGTCGTGCTCTTTGGGTCCTCAAAAGTGAAAATTTTTGAGGACCCTCTCTAAGCTTTGAAGCGCAAAAGCAAGCTTTTACCCCCCCGAGCCCCGTAGCTTTCTCGGTCAACCTTGAAGGGCGATTTCCGGTCCATCTATGGATGGAACACGGAAGGACTTGGCAGACCACACCGGCACGCGGCGTGCCCGTCTAAAGGGGTTGACCACTTTCGTCCCGGCGACGTCGTCGTCGAATCTGTCAAATTGCTTTCGATGTGGGTACGCATTGGCCGCCGCCTCGTGTCGTTCGGAGTAGATATGTCTGTATGGAACCTGTTTATACGAGAGGCTGATGGGTTTGAATGGAACGACTGAGGTATTTGGACGGTGGTTGAGTGAGAACATGCGATGGGGGTCGTGTTTGGGCTAGTTGCAAGATACACCAAAAGCTAGGCATCCATATGCTGTTTTGTGCCTGTAGTTGGAAGAACGAGGAATTAGATAGAGCTATACTCAGATATACGCAATTTGACAATCGTGAAGTTTCGAGGAGGCGAAACTTGACTTTGATACGACGACAATGACATGATCGATCCACTTGAAAATCTTAAGCCATATGAATCCCACGAATAGTTGAGGAAACATGAATTGAAACTTGACTCCCGGTTGTTTCAAACGGTTAGTTAAAGAGACCTGTTTCGGCTATGAGACATCTCAAGATCAGTAAGACGAATGATGTCACCACGTTCGTGCAACGCGTTTTACGTGTGAAATCTCGATCGATTGCTCCAAAATCCATGCCCATGCTGTCAAGACGAACTTGTGTTGGGTTGTGCTTTTGATTGAAACGATTGGCTGCAAGCTTAGTGATTGGGCCTAACGAAGGCCTCTGCTCATCCCAAAGACTTGTGAGGCCCAGCATAGTGCGCACTTATCGGGCCTCTCGGCCCATCTTTCATTCGACCCAAAGATATCTGTCGTCCGTCATCCTCGTTTTCAACTTCTCCCTCTACATTAAAGAAAGATTCGGGCATGTCCACATCACATTGTGCTTGTGATTAGCTGCGCATCCCAACCAAAGCCATCTCTCGCCGGCACCATCGGCCCCCCACGGAGATCGCCCGCTGCTTAATTTCGCGCAATGACCGGTCACTGGAGGTCTGGCCTAAGCATCGACCTACATTGGGTACAAAATTTAATGAGCTTTTCGAATATGTGCTTGATGAAAACAACGTAAACATACCTTAGGGACCGGATCAATTATGGAGGTCTAGAATTGATTAATCCTCAAGAGTTTACGGGAACAGAGAAAGGGGAAAATCATTCTTCCCTATCAATTATGGAAGGAGCCGTGCAAAAGCTACTCTCTATTTAATTTCCCAACTATGGTCATAAGGAATGTCATCAACGTCATAATTAATGTTAGGGGAGGGACCACCGGAGATGCGACTTAGGTTTTAGGATGGATACAAATCATTAGCATGCAAATGAATAGCCCGAAAAGAGAACTATGATTTTTGGGGTTAAATGTCGACGACTCTTGCAAAAGCGCGAAAGGTGTTAAACCGTTAGGTGAAGTGATCTTTGGTTGTCACGTAGCCTCTTTTCCATGCTCAAGCTTGGTCCCATTGGCCTCAGTACGTCGGACCACAGGGGTGTGCTGGAGAACCTGTGGAAAGTGCGGAACCAATGCCGACATGGTCAAGTAGATTTCATCATGGGTTGCTGGAAACCAAAGGCAAAAAAAAAGTAGGCCGATTCACACAAAAAAAAAAACGAAAAAAATGAAAGATAAAATGCGAGTAAATAATTCAATTCAGAGTTGGTAACTCGATTTTATTTTTGTCACTTACCCATACTAATCGAAATTATCCAGCAGGAAAGAAGAAGAAGAGAGAAAGCTGCATTTTTAAGCATAGGACGAAGTTTGGGTTGGAGACAGGTTGTCGAAAGTGAGAGTTTTGGTTACACTTGGATAGAGCGAGAAATAGTTCATGCGCTAGAGTACCAAAATCAACAAGACATTGTTCAATCGGTTATGAATCTATTGTATGAATAGTGAATACCAATTCAATTATAAACTTTTTGATTTTACCATATTAGTCCTAAACTTTTTTATGAAACCCTCATATGGCCCTTTCGACTGCATTTTCTTTGAAAACCACCGATATAGCGACGTGTTATATAGGACGACCGGGAATAAGTGGACCCTTCTTCACATAGGCGATTTCCAGCGAAAAAATTAACCGACCACACTTGAACTTTGCGCAAACTTATAAGCCTAAACTGGCATAATCAAAAGATTGAAAATCGAATCGATGGTCATGCAATAGGTTTATAATCTATCAGGATACATGATTTTTCCAAGCAAAAATTAAAAAGAAGAAGGGGAAATTGCAATAAAAGGAAAGAAAAATAACGGATCATGTCAGGCCACTAATATATATTGCAAATATTCTGGCCATACGCAAGAGGATGGGGCTGGACAACATGCTTGCCCAGCAAGTCCAGGCTGGCGCTAAACGAGGGGGTCTACCAATCACTAATCAAACACCCAAAAAAAAGAAGTGGTAATATCATACCAAACAAAGATTTATTAATCAAGTTATCTCATGTAGTTTGCGCAGCCCGTCATTAAATTTTAGCAATGCCATAAATTTAGGCTCCATTTATTTCATGGAAAATAATTATTAGAAAAATATTTTTCAACTTTTTCAGCATTAGTTTCATGAAAAATAAAATAATCAAGGAAAATATTGAAGAAACACATTTTAAAGTTGGGAAATTTTTTTTCACTTTTTTGAAAGGGGAAAATATTTTCTGTATTATTTATTTTTTTAAATATCGCGACCTCTAACAGTATGCCTTTGACAAATAAATAACTGAAAATATTAATATTTTTTAAGAAAATAATTTTCAGAAATATTATATTTCTTGCAAAATGAACGGAGCTTTAGAGAATATTTGTTTTTTTTTCTTTATCATGGAATTAATGTAAGTTCGGCAATAATTTGTAATAGAGAACGGATCGGAGGGCGTCTAGGGAGGGGGGACATGCACATGCAAGCCACGTCGGACAAGGGCCCCACGCGCGCTAAGCCTCTGTCTTCTTCTTTTTTTGTCGTTTTCGAAGAAGTTAAGGAGAGATTAGGTTTGCTAGTTACGGCAGTTCATGCACGGTACTTACTCCTCTCGTCCTCCACTCCTACTCCAACTAATATGAATTGTCCAGCATTATTATTGTTGTTGTTATTGCGACCGTGGTTTATAATAATTAAGCTTAGCTTAGGGCGGTTTTTCGGCCAGCGACGGCAGGAATCATGGCCTGCCACTTCTTTGCCACCTCGTCTCGTGATTGAGATTAGGTCGAGGTCCACCAACCAAGCCGAAAAAGATCGGATAGGTCAAGGTCCAGAGACTCGGATGATTGTTGTCTGGAATAGGTAACGACGCGTCGGATTTTCGTTCCCCCCGCCCCTACTATTACAATGCAAATGGAGAGAGCGATCGAGCGAGCGGCACACCGAGACGCGAATGTCGTTTCATGTCGCGGGCATCGTCCGACCGTGGGGCAGCGGGCACGATTACTACGCGAGATGAGATCGGGCGAATCGCGGGGTTAACATGCTTGAACCGTGCCATTCCCATAATCTGAATTTTGACCTCCGATCTCGTAGCGTGGTTTAAGATACACACACTATCTCTTCGAGATGGCAACATTGCTTCGACAGAACACCATGTGATGAAGAAGAATTGAAGCAGCTCATCTGACAATAAAATTCTCTCTGCCTCAGTAAAATGGCAAAAAGGACAGAAAAAAAAAAAGGAGAACAGTATCTTCAACACGAGTAACCAGCTGAAAATCCGCGAATTAGAACAATTTGTTTCGATTTATAAAAAAAATGGACTTCTTTTTCCCGCTGTACACAATCATCACTGTCAGACGGAGACGACGTATACCTGAAAAGTAGGACATGGAGAGAGGGAGAAAGAGGGCGGGAGTTTAGTAGAGTGGGGTTAAGATTAAAACTTCAATTAATCACAATTAATAGTAAATACCACAAAGACCGCTTTAATTATGCACAGCAAACCTAGCTTCTTCCTGGTGGGCTGCTAACTAGTGTGTATTGTCTTACCAAAATAGGAATATATTTGCACCATCACTATATTTAAATAAAGTATCTTCTATCTCGTGCCGGGTAAATCCTCGACCCTTCCCCCCTCTTACTAAGACTAATTCATTGCAGGTCGGTTACTCATCAGCACGGGCTTAACTTACGATGTGTTTGGAAGCCCTCGCCTAGACTAATAATTTCTAGAGAGCAAGATGAAAAGTCCCTTGTATTTCAAAATAACCCTTTATGTCATTCTTAAGAAGAAGAAGACAGTTCCATGACATCGAATGGCATTTCGCTCCGATATATCCAATCCCCTTATATTTCAGTAATGGATTATATAGAAACAGTTGACACAAGTGAGGGGATTTTTACTTTAAAAAAAATAAAAGTTCATGGATATCTTTATTTTAATAGATAAGTTTAGTGTTATTATATTTAAGTTTTCGAGGTATTCAGGCGACGGTGAATATAATTCGAAGTTTTTTTTTCTAAAGTATTGGATTTAAAAATTAATAGGGTTGATACCACGAAAAACTCCAAAATTTACATCCTGTGACACATTTACCCTAAACTTTTTTCCGTGACACAAAAAACCCCAAATTATATTTTTTGACTATATCTTTTTTTCTTCTTCTCTTCTTTTTTTTTGTTTTTCAAAAAAAAAAAGTTGGCCGCAAGCTCTACCGATCGTCGGAGCTTGCGGCGAAGCCCTCACCGGCGCTAGCTAGGGCTCGTGCGCCTCCTGGCTGACGAGGGCGAGGCCTAGGTGAGCTTGCCTCGCCTAGATCTGGGCGGGGCTACCTTCCCCGCCGGCACCGACGAGGGCTTCGCCGCCCTTTGGTAATGGCCGATGAACTCCGTCGACCGTCGGAGCTTGTTGGCCAATTTAAAAAAAAAAAGAAGAAAAAAAATCAGAAAAAGAGATATAGTTTGTGATAAATGTGTCACAAAAATATCGTTTGGGGTTTTTTATGTCACAAAAAAGTTTAGAATAAATATGTTATAAAATATAAAGTTTCGGAATTTTTCGTGATATTAATCTAAAATTAACAAGGGAAATGACTCCTTTTTGCTGGGGGAGGGCTATGCGGTGGAGAGTACCGTTCCGGCGTTGGTACGTTAGATATGTGTCTCCGGATCGACATCATCATCACCATATTAACAATAATATAATAACAATAATAATCTCTCTCTCTCTCTCTCTCACCTGCTTCTTACAGTTGGATCCAGTCCACGTGCGGTCCCACCTCCTGTCAAACTTTCCCCAAGCCTCCTCCTTTTTTTTTACTTAGAAATTTCCACGTCCGCTTCCAATTCATTGGTCCCACACTACCCCCAAAAAACAATTGAGTCACGAAAACAAAAAAGAAATTGAATTCTTGTTGATTATTAGTCCCCGGCAACCCTACCAACCTTAGAGCATTCAATACGTTCGATGCTGCTTCTTTAAGCGTTTTCAAATCTTTCCTTTTCTTAATTCGATACATTAATCGATCGGCACAAAGTCACGAATTAAGCTATTCGCTCCGAATCCGTCGTCCAAAAGGTTTATCACGAACATAAAGGAAGGAGATCCTCATGTTATCAAATGTGGAGCTGTTGAGATTTAAATTAGGATTGACATGAGAATTAAACTTTCTGAACTGAACCCGAGTGTTTGTCAGTCGGGGAGAGGGGAGCGACGAGGGAGGAGCTCGCTCGTTGGCTTCCCTATTTAGATCACAATGTGTGATTTCGAGATGTTGTCGGAATATAAATTGGACCTGTTGATTTCGCGTCCGGAAGTGAAAGTTATAATCAAATGGAGGAATGACATCGCTCGCTCGTGTAAAATTGGAGGAAAAAAAGAGGATATTCCATTTTCTTATTGAGCAAAGAACTCTTTGTTTTCTTATTAGCGGTTGACAGATAGGGGTTATTATTGAGGAGTGGAACAAGGATTTCGTTGCTGCTTAGTACCGGTTAAAGTGTCGGTTACTGGGGAGTCGCGGACCATTCGGTCAACCTCTTTTCTTTCTTTTCTTCTTCCCTTCTGTTTGACCCGCGAATTCAACGATTGATCCGCAACCAGCGTGGGGCCCGACCCCATCCTATTTTCTTAATTCTCATTTCTATTATTATTATTATTATCAATTTTCTTTTTCAAGATTCCTTTTTTTTTCTTCTCGTAATTCGTGCCCAGCCACTATAAAACCAGTATTCATCGAATCCCATGAAAATTTTCCCAAGATGTACACACGATGTTAAGAAATTAAATTTTCATAGCTTTTATTTTATTTTTGGGCCCCCTTACCCTCTCTATCTCCAATTCCATAACAAGAAAGATACCTTCCCCTTTTGAAGAAATGCCGTCGCTTTTGAAGTAATTTTTTTTTTCTTGTATTATGCATAGAAAGTGCATCAAAAAATGAAAATGTGTTTCTGTTGAGTATATATCTAACAAGAACTCTTTATGTAGAAATGACTCGGGATGGGGCTCTTTTTTCTCTTGTTCTTTTTTTGTTGTTGGTAATTTTAAGTGCGAAAGAGGAGATTGTTTCTGTTCATACAAAGACCACTTGTTTAGGTCAGTGAAGCAGAGATATTTATAAATGCTAGCCTGGACAGTGAGATCCGGGTCATGACAGCAAATGGGACACGATCAAAAGCCTTTTGCATAACTTGTAGGCAACGGAACTTCTCCAGGGACCCCCCCTTCCCCCTTCTCCCCGTTAAAAATCCATCACCCCGGACCCAAAAAAGAGCAAATCTTTCCTAATTTCTACCATCACAAATCCACGATGAACAGACTTGAGGAAATTTGTAAAGAAATGGGTCATAATCAAGACAGCAGGAAGATTACTAATCCAGCAAAAGAGATGACAGAAATATCTTGTAGTACGCGAATGGTTCGTCTCTGTCCAAAGCTCCCGAGTCGCTTTCCCTTTTTTTACTGTCGTATGCTGAACAGTATCGTCGCAGAGAAAGAGAGGGAGAGAGGGAGTCGGTAACTCAGAAAAAGTGAAAAGAAAATGAACGAAAGTGCTCTGTTCTCACGAGTCGATTCTACACGCCTTTCTTCTCCTGTCCTTCCTCGACCCAGAAGCCTCACCCATCAAGAAATCTTCTCTTGTTTTGGCAAAATCTTTCTCCACAGACTCCGATTTTTGTCTTCACTTCGTCTTCCCGTTTCTTTCCTTTTCTGTGGCTCCTGTGTTTCGGCCCCTCTGCTTCTTGATTCTTGATTGTTGCGAGACACTGGAAACTCTAAAGATCCCGCTGAATTTC
Organism: Melaleuca alternifolia; assembly: GCA_019926035.1. Classification (NCBI taxonomy): domain Eukaryota; kingdom Viridiplantae; phylum Streptophyta; class Magnoliopsida; order Myrtales; family Myrtaceae; genus Melaleuca; species Melaleuca alternifolia. The sequence continues at coordinate 1,530,419 of JAGKPW010002136.1, forward strand.
AGCATCGGCTTCTCAGTTTCAGTTCCACTTTTCGTTTCTCCTCTCAAATTCACATCAAATTCCATGCATCACATCCGCGAAGTTCACATTTTTCTACAAACTTAGCTTCCCACTCATCAAAAGAATGGATTTCTCGCGGACACATCTCGTGATTCCCCTGCTCTGGTTGCTCCTCCACATTGATCCTTTCTGCTCGTACCCGACACACATGAACTGTACAGACACATCTCGCTTGTGCACGTCGTTTCTAGCCTTCAAGCCCGAGCAGAATGAGACCCTCGGCGTGATCCAGTCCATGTTCGACGTATTGCCGTTGGACATAACCGTGGAAAACTCCAATCTTGACTACGTGTTCATAAGAAAGAACTGTTCTTGCTTGTCAACGACGAGGAAATACGCCACCAACACCACCTACACCCTGAGATCCGATGATGGGTATGTCTACGACACCGTGATCGAGGCCTACGACGGGCTTGCGCTCTTGCCGAATTCGACGCGGAGAGCGAAAGCCGGCGCGGTCGTGTCTCTGAGGTTGTTCTGTGGGTGTTCGAGTGGCTTGTGGAATTACTTAATGAGTTACGTGATGAAGGAAGGGGATAGTGTGGAGTCATTAGCCAGTAGGTTTGGTGTGAGCATGGACAGCATTGAGCAAGTGAATGGGATTAGTAACCCAGATAATGTCACTGTCGGTGATCTCTACTATATACCCCTCAATTCAGGTAATTTCTCGTGTTTCCATCCGATTTTGGTTCTGAAGCATGAGGGAAAGTGGAGGTGTGGCCTAGTGAACTGTTTCGGCATACGTTTATGTTGCTATGTTTTGAGTTGGTGACGACGAATTCTGCCTGACGTTTGCGCATTCGATTGTGAAAATTGACTTTAATTTTGCGAATAGCTATCCGGTGGGATGCTTACAAGTCGGATTCATGTTCCCGGCCAATTTCCAAATGAACTTGTTTATGTTTCAAGCTTGTGATCGGTAGTGGTAGCAGTTAATTCCAGAGTGAAGTCCTGGTTCGCAGGTTATACTAACATAGTGTCCAAATTACTTTGAGCTGTGCATGAAGATGTAACCCTATCTTTTGATGTTAGCTTATCCCACATAGATGACTTGTGGGACTAAGTAATCTGATTTGCTGTATTGAGTAAGATCCATGTGCGATTTTCCATTTGGGATTTTGATTTGTTTCCTCACACTGTAGACCTTATGATCGCTCTTCCTTGTTAACTTGATTGTTTGATTCAATGCTGCAGTTCCTGGCGAGCCTTATCCTTTGAAGAATGATGTTACTCCAGCCCCTGCTCCGGCACCATCTGTGGAGAGCATTTCAGGTGTGTATAACGTGTCTGAGTGCAATTATTGGGCTGCATACAGGTAGCTATTCCATGTTTCCTTCGCCTGGTTATATTCTATGTCCTCTATTTGTGTACATAAGAGCATAACCATAGGGATGGATCACTTAAAACTGAATCTATTCGAAGTAATGAATTTTTTGAGCATAAGAAAACTGCAGATTTGCTTCACCTATTCCAAATAAACTTGCGATTGACACAAAAGCAATGTATAAATTTCTGGAAGTAACCTCTTCTCCTTCACAAATAGATATGCTTGATGTTAATGCCAACTTCGTTCCATTTCCTTTTTGAGGAAGAGGATCAGAATCTGCTGTGGAAGCAACCATGAATTGTTTACTCTATTTGATCTTACAGGGTGCTTCCTCTAACTGATCTTATCTTTCATATGGCATTCCCTTTTCATGCATATCACTCCGATTTCTTTCCAAAGTCAAACATTGATTTCGGGCTAAGTAGATACAAGAATTTTGATGTAATTACCTCCTATTCGTTGCAGAAAGTAAGGGAAATCACAAGGCTCATGCATCATACGGCTGGATAATAGGGGGTTTGGGGATTGGTCTTGCTGTTATTGTGGTATGTGTTGTTGTTTTCATTACAATGAGGTCATCAAGCTGCTTTACTGAAGCCCGAGGAAACTGTGGAAAGGAGCATGATGAAAAAAGTCCACATAAGTTTCACATCCTCCGGAATCCAAGTTTCCTTTGTGGTTCAGGAAGATATATCTGCTGCAAACCAGGGGATTGGAGGCAAACTAATGGGGAACCCAGTGGTCACCAGATAAATATACCAAAAGGTACAGCACTTTTAGTTGCCTCTGTAGCCTACACCTTTTATTATCCCTAGAGTTAAATTCCATTAAAGTGCTTGCACTTTCTCTAGATTTCTTTTGAACTTCAGCACATAAATTTGCAAAATATGATGATGCCGAAGGTTGTCTTCACCTTCTTCCCCAGTTTCATTGAAATCGGTGCCACAAGTTACTTGCTATTCTCTCAGCTTCAATTGCCCAATTGGATGATGTGGATTACAGACTTTCTTTTTATTTAAATTACCGGAACCTTCTTTTTCTCTATTACACTTAAGTTTGCTTAAGCAGTTATTTCGCCCACACCTTCTTCAGTCTTTGCGGTATTCTTTTCCATTCATATGCTAAAGTGCTTCTCTGTATTTTGCAGTTCTGGGAGCTGACGTATTTGATGTGGAGAAGCCCGTAGTTTTCAGTTATGAAGATGTCACTTTCTCAGCTGATGGATTTTCTGACGCTAGCCTTCTTGGCCATGGTACATATGGTTCTGTCTATCGCGGAGTCTTGCATGACCAGGTACACAACCACCCAAATTTAATAGCATATGTTTTCACTCATAGGATAATGTTCTTTACCTGAAAGCTTTCTTGTCTGTTAAATTCTTCTAGGAAGTTGCAATCAAAAGAATGACTACCACAAAAACGAAAGAATTCCTGGCAGAGATGAAGGTTTTATGCAAAGTCCATCATGCAAATTTGGTAAGGTCCTTTCTTCATTAATATAAGGTATCGTTATTTCCTCTCTGAATCTTGTTCATCAGTTCAAAGATGTTGCTGCTTTGGTTCTGCAGGTGGAGTTGATTGGTTATGCAGCCAGCAATGATGAGTTATTCCTTATTTATGAGTATTCGCAGAAGGGTTCACTGAAGAATCACTTACATGACCCACAAAGCAAAGGTAACATTGTGCTTGATGCCTTGTGCTAGTGCATGCGCTTCAATAGGTATTTTCTGCTTGATGATATATTCTTGTTGATTCTATTGACCGTTCTCGGAGAAAGAAGTAGAAGATATGGTTCTTGTGCATTCCAATGCGCTAAATATGTTCTTACACGTTTCAGCTGAGACCTGTCTGTTTGAGTTTTTGATGATGTGCAAATGCTGTTGCTAGGTCATACTTCTCTTTCATGGATTACAAGGGTACAGATTGCGCTCGATGCTGCTAGAGGTCTAGAATACATCCATGAGCATGCTAAGAATCATTATGTTCATCGAGATATGAAGACGAGCAACATCTTACTTGATGGTTCCTTTAGGGCAAAGGTATTTTAGTTTTTTGACATTCTTCATGAGATTCCATTGACCATTTGATGCATCTTGCCGACTTAACTGCTTCCCTCTTGCTTCCATTAGATTTCAGATTTTGGTTTGGCAAAGCTTGTTGGAAAAACAGGCGAAGGAGAAGCCACAGTCACAAAAGTTGTTGGCACATTTGGTTACTTGGCTCCGGAGTGAGATTTTTAACCTTTTTGTGGCCACTCTGTCCCTTCTTAGTCAGCTCTGTATTAATTTCGCTGGTGGTTTTAGGTATTTGAGTAATGGCCTTGCCACTACCAAGAGCGATGTATACGCATTTGGTGTTGTCCTTTTCGAGATCATATCTGGAAAGGAGGCCACCGTACGCACTGAAGGCACGGGGACAAAAAGTACAGAAAGACGTCCATTGGTGTCCATTGTAAGTTCTCACGGAAAGTTCTCCGGCACATATTCAGTCTTGATGTACAGTCTGTTCACTCTTGATTATTCTATACTTCAATAGGGATTTTTAAGCTTCTTCCTGAAATTGGTCTCAAGTCATCATTCTGTTGGCTTGTCCATTGGGCGTGACTCAATATAGGAGATATATAGAAATGTCGGTGTTCTGCAGAATGAAAGGAAGATGACCTTGAAATGCACTGATCATAATGCTGACACAACTGCAGATGTTAGCTGCTCTTAGGAGCTCACCAGACTCCACGAACATGTCAAGTATGAAAGACTGCATCGATTCTAATCTGATGGATTTGTATCCCCACGATTGTGTATACAAGGTAATATGCAGTGGCCTTGCGATCTTATACGAGTTTTTCTATCAGCATTACTAGCGTCACAAATAGTGTAACGCTATGGAGCATCGCCATGACATCGCAAGATTGCTATACAATGGTCTGTAAAAGAATTGCGGTTCTTTTTGCGCATAACAAGGCTTGCAACCTTTTAACAAAAAGTGTAAAATGTGCTTGGGATGGTTTCTCATGGAAACTTTTGGTGGTTCTTTCACTAGATGGCCATGTTGGCGAAGCAATGTGTGGAAGACGATCCAATCCTAAGGCCAGACATGAAGCAAGTCGTGATTATCCTCTCTCAAATCCTCTTGTCATCGGTGGAGTGGGAAGCTACTCTTGCTGGTAACAGCCAAGTGTTCAGCGGCCTCGTCCAAGGAAGATAGTGACGGCTCAAAAATTTCTCGTATTCCCATGGCTTGAGGGCGCCCTCTCATGACTATTTCTAGCTCTGTGTGTATACAAAATGCGGATACGGACGGTTGTTTCTATATGTCCTACGTTCTTGCCAGTCTTACTTTTTTCTCTTTATCTAGGTGCGTTGTCATTCGGAAGTATAAAAGTTTTTTGGCAGGAGAATTAGTGCTAGTGTAAATTGTAACTGTGAAGTGAGGACGAACTGCCCTGCTTATTTTTCAAGCGAGCCGTTCTGTTTTGTTGATGTGAATATTCACTTTCAATGAGTTAAGATATGGTTCTAGACCCATATTGCATCTCTACTTATGCAGTTTCTCGTATCCTCAGATTAATTTCAGACAAACAGTGACTTTGGGATTCATATCGTTAAAAGTTCACATCAACGTTCAGTTTTGAGGATTGAAGGAATATGCCAATATGTTTATTGTAGATCCACTACACCAATCATCATGGCTGAGATCTGGAACTGACTTTACCCTAGAACCATCCAGTTGATGGAATAGCTCTTACTCATCCCCTCCCTATACCCAGTGTGATAGCCATGTGCCTGTGATTTACTTGCAAAGTGAAGCTAACACACGGCGTGGCGGATCAAATGACCTCCGAGAATGAAGGACGGCCCAGTTGTCCAGCAGCAAGATGTCGCCTTTCTTCCAGGGAATCGCAACGCACTCCTCTTCAAGGATCTTGAGACAGTCGTGAACCACGTTGGGGGGCAAGGGATTGCCGTCGCCGAACGTCACTGCCTTCATGGGGTCATTCCTTGCGTCCTTCCAGCCAGTGTACGCTGCCACCATGCTGTTGAACCAGATCTTGCGGTTCCGCGACTTGTCGAGTTTGATTGCCGGGATCGGACCCATGATTGTCTTGACAGAGTCTTCTGTCCACTCCAACTTCATACCCAACCGAGCAGCCCTGGCAAAATGTTTATGAGAGGTTAAAATGGGAATGTTACTTCAAGCCATTGCTGATAAACATGTCCAGATCAAGAAGGTTCCTGAAAGTGACGCATTTCATATACCTGAAAAACCGAAGGGCAAGGTAACAACCACCCAGATCACTCTCCACAAAATTTGAGAAGACAAAAAAATATGCGACTAATACAATACCAATGGTGGCTCAATTAGTTGCCGAATCGAATCATGCCTGCACAACCATGAAAGTTTTAAGAAGCACAAACCTTTCCTCTGCTAAGCTCTTGTCATTGGTCAGGAACGTCGATTTCCATCCGCGGCCGATCGGGGAAGAGAGATCGTCCTCTTCCCCTAGTACCCGAGTGTAGATCAACCCGTGCTCTTCTAGCCGTTGCACGAAATCCGGGTACTTCTCTCTCATCCTTTCGTAAACAACATGACTGAGCACAATCGGCGTCTCTCCGCCGCTCCCCGGCTCGACTTCGCAGAAGAAGAACAACTTGGATGGGAATTCAGGAACCTGTTGACGATCGGATTGACTTGCTAAACAAGGACTGACGCGCACAATTAAGGAACTGACACTTACTGAAAATTAAGAGAGGATGAAAAGACTAAAAACTCAAATGTTACAGAGATGGCAGAGATGTAAACATCATAGTAATTGGAACAAGACTAAAAGAGGAAAAACGACAAGCTTCGTGACGATTCTAGCTGTTCAGAGCAGCAGCTAAAATACTTCCACAAACTGAAATCTTTTGCAGAATAAAGGAAAAAACTAATATTTTTTTGTTGTTGATGTTTCCACCTTCCCAATAAAAAGTCAACAGCTGAACAGAGCACTCAATGAGATGCACACTCGAATTTCACTGAAACTGGAAGTGGAAAGACCTCGTCACGACCAACTGTGTTAATCCAAGAACCGCAAAAGTCTCAGACCCAGTGATTTAAAATTTAGGAGAGAGAGAGAGAGAGAGAGAGAGAGAGAGAGTGCCTTGCCTGAGCCATCTCATGGTGAAAGGGGATCTTCTGATCCGGCGGCGACTCGTTGGCCGTGAAGACCCGGCCCACAACATTGGTCCTAGGAGCGGCTCCCCCGACGTACGGCAGCTCCTCGTACCCGAACGCCTCGACGACGGCGTTGAAGTCGGAGGCGGAGTTCACCGGGAAGCCCCTAAGCAGCAGAGCCCCGGCCTTGTGGATCAGCGACTCGAGGTGCGGCTTCTGGGTCATGATGGCTTGGGTGAGAAGAGGGAGCGAAGATACAATCCCAGCGTCCGGAGCTAGGACCGAAGGGAAGAGGACGCCGCCGTATGATCTCTGGTGAGGCAGGCGGGTCTCCGTGAAAAGAGCCGACTCCGCCATGGCCGGAGCTTCGTTCCGTTGGCAATTCTCGCTTCTGGTTTGTGATTCTTGATCGAGGATGCGTCAGTGAGGGGAGTTCGCATCGGTTTGTCTTTGGTGATTCGCCGCGAGGATGACGAAGGAGATCGTGCGCCCGTGTCAGGACGCCATTTGTCGCGAAGCATTGGACTTCCTCCCCCCCCTAGACGGATTCTGCGACCAGATTCAGAAGCTCCGACGATCATGGGATCGAAAAGAGCTCGGCCCGGGATATTGGCCCAATCCAAAGAAATTAGCGAAATTTAACGGGGATAATCATACAAATATTCATTGAAGTTTAATTCAATTTTACGATGCGATTCTCGAATTTTGAATTTATCATTGTGGATCTGTGCAATGTGGTCCATAAACTTTTAGTGCATGTTCAATTCAGTCGTCAAAGTAAATAAAAATCTTTAATATTACCCTTCTATTTATTCAAGTTTCGAAAGTTTCCATGAACCTTGGTAATCATGAGCTTGATTGGGGAAAACTCGGCCCGGGATATTGACCCAATCCAAGGAAATTAGCACACAAATGATCCTTAAACTTTGACTTGATGTGTAATGTAAGTCCAAAATTTTTGTTTGTTTAATATGAATCGTGAAGTTTCTATATATGTTCAATTTAGTACTTGAGCTATGTAAAAATTTTCAATTTTCTCATTCCATTTATTCAAGTTTTGGGAGTTCTTTGAGCTCTGGCGATCATGGGCTTAATCAAGTGGAGCTCGGCCCATGGTCTTGGCCCAATCCAAAGGACTTAGCTAAATTAATACTCATAATGACATAAACGATCTTTAAATTTTGGCCAAATATGCAATGTGTGATATGAAATTTGAATTTATTCAATATGATCTCTGAATATTTACCTAACTACTGTGGTATGTTGAACGTAACATATCTTATACGTTCAATTTAATCTCGAGTTATATGAAAATTCGATGTCTTTATTCAATTTACTTAAAGTTTCGGGAGCTTCTCAAAGCTCTAGCGATAATGGGCTCGATTAGAGCTCGGCCCAGGCCCAATCCAAAGAAATTAGCAAAACTCAATTTAATATTTGCCCGCCCGTTCGAGAGACGAAACTGGAATTCGAAAAAGCACAACTTTCAGTCACTCAACGAGAGAGAGAGAGAGAGATGCAGAGAAGCCGAGCGCGATCTGGAAGGAAGGCGCTGAAAGAACTGCCCAACAACTGCAACAATGGCTGCGCGATCAAGGATTGCGCGAAGAGCGCTGTAGCGAAGTGCAGTTCCAAACCACCTGCGAATCCCAGTGAAAGGTCGCTCCCTCCGTCCGCGCCCGTGGGGACCGACGGATGCAAGATCGAGGATGAAGCGCGAGAAGAAGACGGCGGCGAATCGCTCGACCGCTTGCTGCTTGTCCAGACCGATCTCTCTGGCGTCCTGCACCGGGTAATTTGAATGAGAAACACGATTCCTTTTCTTGGCCTTTTCGTTCTGCGGGGAAACCCTGGGTTTGGCCACGAGTGATTGGGCGTCGGTTTTGGAATATAGTTGGGGAGTGGTTTTGGAGAAGTTCATTGCTGTTGAGTCTCCCTGTGTGGTGATGTGACTAAAAGAAAGTAGACCAGATGTTCCCCATCAAATCAAGTGGCGTGAGATGATGAGAATAGGCCACTTTGTGCAGGCTCTTCAGTTCTGGTTAGTCTTCAGGGTCTCAACGCCCGACAATGCTAGGAGATGAGAGTGGAACTGGCAGTGTGATAAATTTGTTTGAGCTCTAGATGAAGTCTGCAATAAACTGCAGTCATAGGATTGATAACAAGTTCATGATCGTCAAGCCAATTCTCATGATGCTCAATCGGAATATTTATGAACCATTTTCCTGCTTCACCTGAAAAATATACTTACCAACAATTTTTTTTCCACCCTTTTTATGGAGAGCTTCACTGGGATGTTATCGCTGCATTTCTCCATCGATGGTCAGGATATGGCCAACTGAGTGATGCCTTTTTTGTATGAATATATGCTATGCCATTTCCATGATTATACTCTCTTCCTTTTGATGATTAATGATTGTGTTCAATGCTTTCTTCCAGATTGATGAACTTGTAGCCCAAGCATTTAAACTCAAGAACATGAGCAAGCAGGGAAAAAAAGAAGTCGAGTCTTTGGCACTCTTCCTGTCTGAAATGCTGTCTTCATTGGAGGTCTGATTGTTGGGATTTCTTATGGTAGAATCTGTTAGTATACTATATTCCCCAACCAAGGTGCTGATAATCTTTTTCTGCAGCCATGGCCTTCCAGATTGCAGGAGGCTTTCTCCAGTCCTCCTTTTGAGCCTACAAATGCGGTAGAACAGTCTCAGGCAGTCTTAGCTTCTCCTGTCCAAGACAATGACAGCATTGTGATTCAAAGTCCAGAGCAAGCCAAAATGGATTCGCTGATTTCTCCTTCTCCCCTTGTATCCTGGCGTGCTAATTGTACTGTCGAAAGAGGTAGGCAAGTGTTCATGCTCACACCTTTGCCGATATCAAGAGCATTGTCATCCAAATGCCAGGAATCATCAAGATCTCTACTGGAGAAGATAAGTTCGGCCACTGCTCCACCACCTTCGCTCACTCTACCTCAAGAAATTAAAGACCACTCACTGAAAGATGTGGCTATGCAGCCAACGCCAAACAAACGCTTTGATACTCTTGTGAGGAAGAAGGACAACATTGAAGAGCTGGATTTTGTATCTCCAATGGTGCTATCAAAGGAGGACTGCTCTTTGCTCATGATGACACCTTGCTTTAAAGTGTCACCACCGAAGTCCTGTTCATTGCTTGAACCCATCTCTGAATATTTTCACAGGGGAAATGCTAATGTCCGTAAGTCAACTCCGTTTCCTGTGGGAATCAATAACCACAGTGAGTCAGAATTGTCAGAATCCTCTGGAGACGGAGCTTCGGATGATCTGGCCAAAAGGTATCCAGAGCTTATGGGGATACGACAAGCTATCAAACTGGGAATTGGAAAGGAGAAAAAGGTGTCTTCACCAGATTGGTTTATGTCTCCCCCCAAGTCTTGTCTTTTGATGGATCCCCCTGATGAGACACAGCAGACTACTGCGACCACTAACGGCCAGCAAGCTGACTCTCTCTTATCACTAGGCGATGCTGTCCTAGAAAGCCATCGAGAAATTGAGAAATCTAGAAAGCAAGGTTTTGTTTCTCATTAACTCTTCTAAAAGAAGGATCATATTAACACAGCCAATATGACAATGGAAATGATGGGAATCATTTTTTATTTTTTATTTTATATTTGCAGAACATGTTGGCACCTCCACGGCACTCATTGAAGATACTCCAGTTTGGAAGGAGCCGGAGAGTATCCAGATGGGCAAAAGACCAGGCGAAAATACACTTAAGAGAGAACTGTGGACGAAGTTTGAAGCAGCATCTGCTTATGATTTCTCAGTCAACAGCTCGACACTGTTAGAGACAGAATGGAAAGGATTTCTTGATAGATTAGATGAGGTTTCCATTGATGGAGGAAGTCTGGCTACAGAGGCCTTCAGCTGACATAAAGCATCCCTGGAATTTTTGTCTTGTAAATTGGGTACTTGTATTCTTTTGCTTCGATGGCCTTACTGGGAGATTTTATGCCTTCACAGCATCAAATCCGGGGTGAAAAAACACAAGTGAGTATGAGAATGCCCATGTACCTGCTGTCTCAGATTTTGCTCTTACTGTATCTTGCAGATTGCTTACTCAACAAATGGGACATGTAACTTGTTTTCTATTTCATGTATAATTTTCGATAGTTTGATTGATCATGATGGCATTTTCTATTGGGTGAACCAAGAGAACTATTATTACTGCTGCAAATAGTTGGAAGGTATTGAATCCGATGGGCAGACAGGAAAATGTGGTGGTTCTGCAAGAGCTATAGTTGGAAAGATGTAGATGTATCCCATTGAGTACCCTGTAGCGTCTGTTCCCATGAATGATATGTCTCGATATGGCATTTCTCATCATTTTTGCAATGTTAGTCTTTGCTTTTCTTAACTGTGTAAGGAACGAGTTAGGGATTCCTCCAGAAATGCAGTCACATTCTCATCAACAAGTGAATGTTAAGGAGCTGTAAACAAAAAAAAAAAAAAATCCAAGAATATACGAAATTAAAGAGGTTCTAGTCAAATTGCAAAATTGATAAGAAAACAAAGGGTAGATAAGCCTGAAATCTCAGATCACGACCTTCCTCGCTTATTTCTGGGAAAAGAAAAGAATGCCTTCTTCATTAGAGTTCGATCCTGCCTCAAACCTGTGATATAATTAATCAAGTTTGTGAAACTGTTTATACTAGGTAGAATGCGTCATGGTGGAAAGGCTCATTTGATTTCAATGATTTGAACTCCCAGTCAACTCTAATGCGTATTAGCTGCAAAATTTTCCCCCGAGGATGAAGAGAAAAATGAGAAAGGAGCAGAGGATTAATGAGCACATATATGGTGGATCCAAATGAGAGTCTGGATGTAAATCAGTCAAAGTAAGAGCATACATGAGTACAGATGAATAGAATAAATATGAATTACTATCTGTGCTTATCTAACTGGGGCTCTAAAGACCATAAAGCATAATATTTAGGAAGACAAGATCTTTCAAGGAGGGAGAAAACCAAAGGTTTGCCCCTTTAATGCCTAAATACGATGCCCTTTCTGAAAATCAAACTGCTTGAATTGGACTGTTCTTGCTCCTGCTTAAATCTGGCGAAGCAACTAGAGCATTAGCATGAAAAGCTGATCGGCGCAGGGGCTCACCAAGCAATTCCAATGAGAGAGCTGGACAATCCTTGGAGCTGATCTCAGTCCCTAAAATACTCAACTGGGAGATACCAACTACTTCATCTACGTTGATGGGTTCCTCAGGAAGCAAGGGAGTTGGCTTCAGGACCCCATGATGACATATCTCTGCAGTCTTGTTTTCCACAGAGGTCGTATTCGATGGCCAGATTGAAAGAGGTACTTGTTCGTAATAAGTTGGGAAATGTCCAGGAATGGTAGACTGAAACACATCAGCCACCATTGCAGTTTTGGCAACTTCTTTGACCGTCTCATGAGAAGAGGTTTCCATTGGCTTGGATTCTGAGGCCAGTGAGAGATCCAGTGAAGGCATTGAATCTGGTTGATCGACATCTCTTGCAAAAGGAGGAGGCAAGGTTGTTTCTTTTGGTATTAGCGGATGATCAGTGGCCTATAATCATAAAGTAGATTAATCAGACTAGCACATCATGAACTACTGCAAAATAACACGACTAATAGACAGAAAGAAAACAAGACAAGTCAACCTTGAAAGGTAACAGATGAAGCTATCAGGGAATTTTCTCCCCTGGTGCCTACAAATCTAAGGATAGATGTATTCCATTCTTCCAAGCTTCATAATTCCTTGTGGTTGAATTTTTAAGGACACATATGCACTGAAGAATTCACTTTTACTATTGAGATATCTTCACAAAAGCACTTCTTGGCAGTTTGTCCCTTATGGGGTTATTAATTGCCATAGTAAGTGTCCAACAAATAGCGCTTCACTGAGTTAGTGCAGAGCATGGGAAGTGCCTTAAGTGTCCGTGGAGTACATGAAAAAGCAGCATGATGTAGAAGGAAAAGCGTACCATATCTGGAGCCATGTCAAAAAGGCTGGAGCGTCTCTTTCTACGGCTAGCAGTAGTCTGCCGAATGAAGTACTTCTGGGCATGGCTAGCCACTTGAGTAGGAGTTCTCGACCTAACATAATTGTGCGCTATCCCACGCCAATCTCCTTTGCCTAGTTTCTGCAGACCAATCAAAAAAAGCCGGTGTTCCTCCTCTGTCCAAGGGACACCTATAGAAACCAAATCCAACAAGGTTTAGATGTTACATAATACTTCGCCTAATGCCCCTATTTAAAAACTTTTGACCAAACGGCAAGTTTATTCACAATCAAGCAGGTCATAGCATGTAGCAATACCAACAATTAGCCTTGCGGATTCAACAAGAATGTCATCTCAAATAATGCTTAATTGATATAACAAGACAGGTGATGGTTTATAGTTGTTACTGCAAGCACAAAAGGATGTTCTAAATAAAAAATATATAGAGTAGATCATGTAGTTGTTGGTTTTTTTTTCTGCTATTGACTACAAAAGGAAAAAGAATAAGACGAACGTCAAGTGAAGAAACCAGCTTGTATGAGCATTAAAGCATGATTTAACAAAGAATAGGTGAAAATATAATTGTCGAAACAAAGAGTAGCAGTTTTTGACACCAAGTTTCATATACAGCATCCGGGGAGAGAAGTCTCAGCTTTATCAGAAGTCGAACTTCTTAGATGTACTCTGCTATGATCCTACCTAACTTTAACCATAACACTCTTATCACTTTAAATACCATGTGCTCTCTGCTCAGAGTTTTCTCACTAATGCATCCCAATTTACAGGACTTAGACTTTGGTTTCAATATTAATACTAACATTTACAAGCCTCAGAATACCAGTCTTTCTCTGACTGCAACAACCGGAAGGTACAACAATCAAATGGTCCAAGAAACTTGATCTCTGGGAAAATAGGTGATAAAACGTGGTCAAAATGGCATATCTGCGATTGACTTTCTCCCTAGGCCATCGATTCAGCAATCCAAATTGCTGCCTGACTCGGAATGAGATCAAGCTACCTTACAAAATCTAAGAAACCGTGGACAATTTCTTTACATCTATTGAAAACACTAGAAAGGGATCATTACATACGTAAACAACATTTTCCTTTCTTTTGCCTTGAATGTACGTAACTATGAACGTCACAAACAAAAATGAAGAAGAGGGCCAAAAAAGCAGAGCTGACGGTGCAAGAAAACATACTGGAAAAGCTCGCGCACTTAATCGGGAACACAGAACTAGTACGCTACAATGCAAACTGCGATAGGCAACAATGACAAAACCATCACAGGGACCAAAAAATGGAGAAGATGATATTTCCTCTGCAATATCAAGCGATTTCTCTTTTCTTTCCTGCTTCTTTTTAAGTTGTGATGCGTAAAATGCGATCTTCAATCTCACCATCACTGTTAACCATAACCACTCAAAAGCCAAAGAAACAACATGAATAACCAATCGATTCGCATCTATACACTGTTCCGGAAGGTAAAGATTACATTTCTAGCGCAAGTTTGTAAAGAAAAGAAAAGAATTTTGCATCTGCCTCAACCTCAAGTTTACATGGAGGCATCCCAACATTTTGATGCTGAAAAAGCACACATGGAAAAAGCGCGACGCCATCGTCAAATCGAACGAAGGCAAGGCCGCATAAATCAGACCAGAAAGCGAATACCTTTCTTCCTCTCTCCACGGCGGTTGGACGCGCAGTCGCCCCGCGCAGGATCGTCGGACAAGCAACCGTCCGAGTCACGGTGCCGATGGTGGTCGAAAGGCGGCGGCGGAGAGCCGGTGGTCGGGGACGGGGAGGAGGAGGAGGAACAGGTGAGGAGGTGCGAGGAGAGGCTGCTGGTGCTCGCGCTCTTCTTGATGATCGAGCCGTCCGTCAGCCGCACCCCGAAGAGCTTCACGCCACCGCAGCCCCCGCCGCCGCCGCCGCCGCGGGCGGGGCAGGTCCGGGAGTTGTGGCCGTTGTTGCCGCAGTGGGAGCACCGCCGCGTCATGGCGGAGCAACTTCCCCCAACCCCGTGAATGAAGAAAATGGATGCGAATGCGATTAAGAGAGAGAGAGGAGAAAAACGCGGGGATTGCATTGTACGGGTTCGTTAAAGTAGGAGGGGATGAAGTGCCGAAATGACTATTTTGGGCTTTCGGTGTTGCTCTTACTTAGCTCGTTCTCGGATGTCTGTTGCAGGATATTTTCGGTGTTTCGCCTGTGGACACTTCTTCCACATAGATTTAGCAAAGGGTAGTCAAAATGACACGAATTTTACGTATACAACATGGTCCCCAAATTTTTGGATTTATTTAATATGATACTTAGACTTTAGTCTAATATGCAAACTCGCTTAACATGTACAATAAAAGTCCTTGGATTTTGAACAGGTTAAGAGCTCATGACCGATACTACACATTAGACTAAAGTTTAGGAGACTAAATTGGACACGTGCTAAAATGATAAGGGCCGCAATGAACAACATTAATATTCAAGGATGGCATTGCACATCAAATTTAAAATTTAGATACCATCTTGATCATCCCTTTTTACAATTTATCGTTTCCAATAGACCGGAAAAAAAAACATCAATAAAATTCATTTTAATTAGGCGTGTTTAGTTCACATAAGCAAAAGCTTTTCATGAAGATCATCTTCGAGGAAGATATTTTAACTTTCATTTGTTTAGTGATATGCTAAAAAATGCGTTTGGATCCGTCATTCGATACATTGGATTTTGAATATGGCGAGGAAGTGAGCACTACTTAAAAGACTTGTTAACCTTGGAAAAATGAATTACTCTTATTAGAATTGAAAATTCGATTTTTTTTTCTAACTTTGGGTGTTTACTTTGAAAGTATATATTTTTCATTGATTAATCATTTTGGGCGAACAAACACGAGAACATTCGGAAAATTAATTTATGGAAAGCTCTCTCAACAAGCCAGATGCACCTAAACATTAAGAAAATATAATGTAAGTTTTGATTAATATTCTTTTTAGCCCAAGTGGTAACTTTTACTATGAAAGGCTTTTTATAAATATTAAGGGTAAAATATATATTTTTTCTAGGAAATATCTAAAAGCTATATGCTTATTTTGTAATTTTTCATCACTTAAATGTTTCGTTTTCCATTTTCATTTTAAAGAGATAGTCAATGAAATAATTTTCCCTTTATTTATTTGAATCAATGCAATTTCGCGAGTTACGTCATAACTCGTCATAATTAATTTGTTTTATCATACGAAGAGAGTTAAATAGGATTCATTTGTTCTCTAGAAAGAAAGATTTTTATTTCCAAACATTCTATTCAACAAAGCCTCGTGATTAATATGAGATGTGGTTAGTGGCATCAAATGCCTGGACACTGTTCAATTGGGTAAGATCGACTCTTGCAATCAACGCCATCTATTCAACATAAGTTACAGATAAGATGGAAAGTCATAAGTTGCCGCCCCATTTAACGAGTATGATTTCATTTTAGCAGAACGAGTCTGACTTTTGTTTAGGTATAAATATCAAGTTGCATATCCGATCGATGTCGGGAGCCGTATAGAATTCGTTTCCCTCTTGAGCTGTCCTGTCTTTCGATTGGTTAAATAACTGCACATTTAAATCAAGGAAACATAACGCTCTTCTTCTTCTTCTTTAAAAAAAAAGAAAACTGCGACAAATTTCCCATCAAAATCGAACCAAAATTGACCATATAAGAGAATGAATTTCGCTTGGTAACATGGAATGTTCAGTCACGTCTACCATCAAATCAAATTCGATGGGCCCAGAAAATGACAAGTGCTTCGGATCTACTGGAGCTCACCCACGATTTTGACCACGTGGCATGTACTCTCCCACAATGATCACGCCACGTGGAGGCACGCCGGGGGCCCGGCATCCCCTCCTTTCGTGGGGTTTGAGGAAGATCTCCTCGCGCTGTCTACCGTACGCGTGTCCGGGCATTCCGCCAATCACGACCCTCCTTTTTCGGCCCCCACCATGGCCATCTTCCTCATCCGCAAGGAATGAATATTATCTGCTCCCTCCACCAAATTTTATCCTAATCTTTTGACAATGTCCGGCTTGATAGGACCCATTTCAGATCATCCCTAAAGACATGCTTATGAAATCAGGTGAAAGACATGTATGATTGAGAGATACATCCCCTGCCCTAGATGGTTCGAGAATCAATCCTTCCCCTATTCGAGAAACCTCCGTCACTAGCCCTTCAAATGACCCTTTGCAAGAGCATTGTGAATTGTCGTTTCGCTTCTCGCACTCGCCTTCCGCCACAGTTCTCGGCCATTATGTTTGGATGTGCGGCGGTCCTGATTTTCCTTGGCCCTGAAAGTGCGTCTCCTAAGCTTAGGAAGATAATTAGAAATCGATATTTGATGAGCCATAACAGATCAATATTCGGGAAAAATGAAATTTATCCATGTCTATCGCTACATTCTTTTTATTATATGTTTGAATGTCTAGTTGAAGATTATCGACTCATTTAGTATGTCAAATACCGATCTTGTAAACTAAATTTTGATGCCGATCAAAGGAAAAAAAAACTAATATTTATTTAATATTTAACAAAAGAATGTCAAATTGGGCATATGGGGAACGAGTGACGAAAGGAGGAATTGGGGATGCAAAGTCAAGCTTTGGTTCCGGGTATTCCGTCATCTCTCCCTTTCATTTTATCTCTTTGCCCGAAAACGACAGAAGATAACATAAAAGAACATTATCTTCAATCATATTCAATGTTATCCTGCTGGAATTTTCAAAAGCAACGATAAATATCATGGAAGAGATTTACTATTGGCGTGCAGCCAAATTGCATGGCTTTCACACCTCTCACGAGTCCCTTTCTTGTGTTTCTTGATCTCCACCCAATCAGTGTCATTTGCTTAGGTTTATTCCATTTCTGCATCGGGAACATAAGACTTTGTCCTCTTGCTCATGATTCATGCGTCATCGGATCTTACTAGCCAGCCAGCTTCACATCGTGACAAGGGAGAGAGAAAGACTGCAGCCTTTGCTTGGCTTTGGATTTTACCCATCTTTCCAATCGTGCGATACACGAACTTTCAACCGTGCCATGGGATTCCGCACGGCCGAAAATTACCGGGCAAAACCCGATTGCCAAACAGAGAAGGCGTTGATCTCCTGATTGATGAAGCATCTCTTGCGCAATCCGACGCTAGAGACGGGGCACGACAGAGGCATTATCGTCCGTCAAAACGTTCTATCTTGAAATTCGCACGAAGTGACAGGCATGAGATTTCATGCTCTATACATTTGGCATAGGGCGGAAGGTAAATGGACAAGGTACAATAGCGTCCTGACAATACATTCACGACAAGAACAGAGACTCGAACAATCTTCAGGCAGGTATATTGTCAGAACAGTCTTCATTGGACCGATCCAGCCCAAGCTACAACAGTATTTGAGTTTGATTCTTTGTCGGGTCTGGGAAACTTTTAACATAATAAAGCACACTAGCCCTGAACTCCCTATCCCTCTTTAATCTTTACTATCGTATGACCTAAATTCTTCCACTTTCTTTTCATAGAACATCTCTCCTAGGTAGCGACAGGGTATAAATAAGCAACGAGGCAAACAAGAACCGGAAAGATCAATAAATACTATGCTCCAATAGCAAACTTGAAACAGCAAAACTTCAGCATTTCTCGCAGGTTCACCGATAACTTCGGTAGGCGGGGCTGTACATGCAGCTCTCTGCATGCTTCACCAGATCATCCGGTTGAGGGAGGCGAGTCGCCAAACCTGAAAATGATTTTTCCTCCAATGAGTTCACGATGATGAATTGATGCATTTTGAAATTTTTAGGTATTTGCTTGTGTAAAGAACGCTCACCCAGTTCGTAAGCTTTGGCAGCCACATTTGCCGCAATATGCGCGGAAATCTTCCTGATATTAGCGAAAGGCGGGTAAATGAGTCCCTTGTCATAATTGTCCGGAGTCACCTGTGCAGCCAGGGCCTCAGCTGTTCCCAAGGAAAAACCAAAAGACTCAGAAAGAAAAGAGCTACAAATTTTGAGAATTCAAAAAGCATGTCTTTGAAATTGCAAGTACACAGATAAGAGCACTCACAGGCAGCCAAAAGCATATCATCATGCACCCGAATGGCGCCAGACATTATCAAGCCCAGCCCCAGTCCAGGAAAGATATAGGCATTATTTGCCTGAAGAAGAGAAATAGCACAAACGAGTCAGCCTTTTTGTGATCTCATGCATCTGTACGTGACAGCGAGTTTACATGAATCAAACCTGGCCAGGGACGTAAACCTTCCCTCCGTACTCAACAGGAGCAAATGGGCTTCCACTTGAAAAGATAGCACGACCCTGCAGGTAGTTGGGGGGTAACACGAAAGGTCATATTCAAGCCATCGTAACATGAATGAAAATGTACTGGTCAGTTGATAAAGAATCACACTATGAACCAGAAGTTAAAATATAAAGATACATGGTAGATGTGTAGGCTTTGTTATAAAAGTTGTGTTTTTAAAGTTACCTGACTCCATGTGTATGCTTCCTCTGCCGTACATTCTGATTGTGAAGTTGGGTTTGAAAGAGAAAGAATTATCGGTTTCTGCAGGCACCCAAATGATTAAATTTCAGCCACTCATGTTTACAGAGAAGATCCTCCAAATACAAATGAACATACACACAGGAGAAATTACCTCATTTAAAGTGGCCATGGCCTCAACCACTTCCTTGGTGAATGTTCTTCCCACTCCAGATGTTCCAATAAGCACAGTTGGCTTGATTGACTGACATGGTCGAAGAAGTGAGATGAGTAAAAATCCAATTGATGAAGGACCATTTTCAACCACACAAAAGAGCAATTATTTTTGTCTGTGTGGGTCTGTGTGTGTGTGTGTGTGTGTGAGAGAGAGAGAGAGAGAGAGAGAGAGAGAGAGAGAGCGCACTTTTACAGCATCCACGAGTTCCTTAATGGGTTCATGCTCATGAGCCCAGGGCTTCTTGAAGTGCTGCAGAGACTCCTTTCGGGAGCTAACAATCAATCCCTGAGAAATTATCCATCGCTATGTCATCTAGCCAATGCACTGGACTAAGAATAACTAAAAGCAATTTATTTCACATGATAAGCGAAATGATGTGTTTACCTACCTTTGAGTCGACAAGCCATATGTTCTTGCGAGTCTCTTCCAAAGGAGCACCCGTCTGGATATAGCACAGTAAATAACCGCAGCAATTTAGAATTCTTTTCTGTCCAAAATCCTCAAATAAACAATTCCAAAGAATATATGGATAGATAATTCGATCTAGAGGATAAACCTGTTTTGACATCTCAAGGGCTATGAGTTCTGCTATTCCAGTACCAGCCTGCAAGCACAATCAATCGTGCTGAGGCAGTTGAACCACATGGGATAACAAGATACAACTAGATTAGACAATGTGTGGTATGCTTTTTCCCCTCCCTTTCCTAAATAAAATGTAAATGTCCAAATATTGCTGCAAATATGCTAAATCCCTAATAGTGGAGGCCCAATAGAAACCGACAAGACTAACAGACTAGCAGGTCTACATATGAGAACAGTCATGTTGTGAGAAAAACGAGGTTTCTTTTCCTTTCCCTAGGGCAGCTTGACCAGCGTTTGTCTAATTTATTTTGTCAATTGTTCCGGGATGTCCTTTCACTCAACAATTAGAAAGGTGTCAAACAAAAGAAAGTGTGATAAGCAAAGGATGGATCCAACCTCTCCAGCTCCCAGGAATAAGAACCTATGATCAGCTAATGTTCCCCCAACTAATTTTTGAGCTGCTATAAGCCCTGCAAGGACCACTGATGCTGTTCCCTGTAGAGGAAAGAAATTATAAGCACAGAATTAAGGCATTTTCAACAGACTCCTCCATATCACCATGTTATGTACATTACCTGAATATCATCATTGAAAACAAGATGAGTTGTGCCATACTTTTCGAGTAGATCAAATGCATTATGGTTTGCGAAGTCTTCAAACTGCAAAACATTTAACAGAATCAGAGAACTGAACAGTCTTCAAAGCTCATTTAGTACTGCTAATGTTTGCAGCATCACCTGAATGAGGACTTTTTCCCCATAGTTCTGCTTGACTGCAGTCATGAATTCATGTAGAAGTTCAGCATATTCCTACAGGGATGAAAGGCCAGCATCAGTCAGTAAAACAGTGCAACGCATTATGATAATCAAACTCCAAGTTGGTCAAAGAAAGCAATCAAAACAATATAGAAACCTGTCCAGTAGCCCTCCTCTGCCTGAGCCCAATGTAGAACTCATCGTTCAACAGTTTTTCATTGTTTGTCCCCACATCAATGGTCACAGGCAAGCACTGTGCAGGAAGGTACATGTTAACTTCCAACTAACAGGCGATTGAATCAAAATCAACAGGATTGCAAGCAAAGGGAGGAAAAAAAAGTATTTTATTTCAGTCGAAGTAAAAGTAGTGGATGATATGTCGCAATTAGCATGAGCAAGTAACCATGTCCAGCTGGATGAAATTTTGATTTGAGATCTTTTTCAGACAATTTATGATTCAGTGGTAACTTACCGCTGAAGGACGGACTCCTCCAAGAGCAGTGTATAATGAAAGCTTTCCCACTGGTATCCCCATTCCCTGAGAGCATATTCAAATAGTTATAAATCATGTGGGTTCTCAGAGAGAGAGAGACTTTCTTCACCTAACCATATGGTTTAGTTATACGTCCCCCACCAAATTTATCCAGAGTCGCCCCAACACTATATAATATACCTGGCAACCGAGATCTCCAAGTCCCAAGATCCGCTCACCATCGGTCACAACTATGACCTGAATACTCCTCTCTGGCCAATTCTTCAGCACCTCAAGAATCCTCCCCCTTGCAAAAGATATCCCACCATTCAACACTTCCACAGAATGTCGACGAAATATGCAATAGGAATGCGTAAGGACCATCAAAATAAAGTGACACAGACAGTTACGCTCACTTTTCTTTCAAGCTAATAAACAGGCCCTGAGGACGCCTGAAGATGCTCCCGTATTTTTGGCAAGCTTCACCAACAGTTGGAGTGTAGACAACAGGAAGTAGCTCCTCAACATTTTCTATGAGAAGCTTGTAAAATAGTCTTTCATTCATTTCCTGCAAAGGTGGTTAAATTGCAAGCATTAACTATCTGTTTCACAACAGCACTACTCCATCAGGAAATCACTTTCATTTGATATCAGGAAAATTGCATATGAAGAAGATTTAATGCATCAAAAGAGAATCCAATAATTCATTTTTGGACATTGAGTTTGTTTCAAATTAGTTTTCAGTTATTTTAAAAGTTAAAAATTGTATAAGCAGACAATTACCTGAAGATCCATCATGGCCATGTACTTCTGCAAGGGAACTTGATATTGGCGAATGTTGTGCATCATTTTCTTCACCTGTCAAGTAGGATAGGCAGACAAAAAATTAAAGGAAAATGCAAGGTAATGAATAACTCTGTTTACAATAGTGGGAAAACTGAAACCGAGAAAATGACAAATATTACTGGCAATGACAAGGCTTATCTGACAACCTGAAGATCATGAGAAACAACTGTTGGAGGGAGGAGGCCACGCAGATAGTGTGCATCCCTCTCTTTCTCAGAGAAGGCCAGTCCTTTATTATGGTGTGGATCTCGTAATAAACTATATCCACTGAACCCGAAAGATGTAGAAAAAGTATATCAAGATAAAACCGAAGGAAAAAGAGGAATGTCGAGCAATGAATCAGAATTGACCATAGATCTTGGGGAAGGAACTACTAATATGGTCAAAAGGCCAGCAAAACACAAAATGACTCGGAAGGGTTACTGTCCTTGAAAAGGAAAAAATGGATGAGGAAAATCTCAGACAATATGAAGCAATTAAGAATTTTAGACCTCTCAATCTCCCTCACCAATTTTACCACGACCTATCCCAGTTTGTTCTTGTAAGCTCGTAGAAATCATTTTT
The DNA here is from genome assembly GCA_019926035.1 of Melaleuca alternifolia. NCBI lineage: Eukaryota > Viridiplantae > Streptophyta > Magnoliopsida > Myrtales > Myrtaceae > Melaleuca > Melaleuca alternifolia. The sequence continues at coordinate 1,552,936 of JAGKPW010002136.1, forward strand.
TGCAAAAATTGACCAGCTAGGAATGTTGAAAGCCATGGGATCACTAATCAAATCTACTTCTCGGGCCGTCATACATCAAATGAGAGTATAAAAGGAAACCAGTGTAAGACAATCCAATGATATTGGACAGTTGTAACTTAAAAGAACTAATATCCCATATTATACACAAATATGTCTACTAGAGCTAGGTATGGAATTTATCAAATGTTAAGATAAAATGTACAAGCTTAATTAATAATCTACCTACTTTCGGAATAGGAAAGCAGAAAAAAATTGAACCATTAAAATTTAAAAGAACAGCCAAATGAAAAGGTGTTCTATACGATACATGGCAGTGTAATCCATATCATATCTGAAGGAATTAAAAGAACAAAAAGAGGGGCGTGGATTTTAACTGCATTGTGTGTATGGCTATATTAGAAATTTCTTCTCTTGTTGAGACCTTATTCAAATGTTGTCTTTTGGTTTCTCTTTACTTTGGATGATCTGGTGAAATAATGGGAGACTTTTAGAGTGTTCTGTCATTTTTCTAGTTATCCTGTTTCTGGAAAAGGTTTGAATACCCTTATGATTTTAGGCTCCTAGGCTTGAGTTTTACGGTGACTAAGGCCAACAAAACCATCAACCTAAATTTTTTAACATGAAAGACCTATCACATGACAAATACACATATATATCAGGTAAGAAAAGAAATGTATAACCGGAACTTCTGCAATACCTAGCCACAGACACAGTCCACGGAGTCACGAGCTGATCCTCCGTGGCGCTATCTTCACCGTATACATCCTGGACGCCGCCACTGATGGTGGAATCGGCGTTGATGCTAACGTGCGAAGATGGAGTATGGTCCTTCATTTCCTTCAATGTGTTTTCCACCAAAGCGCTACCGCTCCGTTCGCTGGTTGCTCTCCCGCTCTGATCCTGATTTGAGCGCGAAGCAACGACCTTCACGTAAGCTGGGGGTCGTGCTCTCTGTCTCTGGGCGTTTATACCCGACCCATTAACGCCTGAGTTGCTCTGTAACGAAAGAACCAGCAACAAATTATTTAATTTTTTCCTACGAACATTTTAACTGTAGCAATTTAAGCGGATGAACAGGGGGCTGAATTATCGACGAAAATCCCCCAAAATGTGCGTAATGAAGAAGAGAGGACAAAACAGAGAAGGAGCTCATATTTCGTGAAAATCGATGTGGGATGAAAATGTTTGACAAGAGGAAAAAGTTTCAAGAAATATACGAAATGAACTTGCGATTTACGAATCGAAGCAGCTAACAAGACTTAGGAAAAAAACCACAACAACAACAACAAGAAGAAGGAAAGCACATATGTCGTAACGAGAAATGTTCGAACTTTGCTCAAAGATTGCAAAATCAACGCAGACCCAGATGCGAAAATTCACCGAAGATCGGAACTTGATACTTGGCAGAGACAAAAATGAGACGAAGGAACCGGGGGGGAATGGGATAACAATCAGGCAAACGAATTACCAGGAAAGAGGTGCGATTTAAGGAGATCATGATGAAATAGCTGTCGGTAGAGGAGAGAGTCTTTCGCTGCTAAGTAATGTACGCGCGAGAGAGAGAAGCCGGCGAAAGAGGAAGAATGAAAGAAAGGATCTCTCTCCCCTCTTTAGGCGCCTCCCCTTGCCCCCCCTTCTCTCTCTCTCTCTCTCTCTGTCTCTCTCTCTCTTCTCTGAATCAGGAGGTGACCGGTGAGGGAAGGAGAAATGCGAGTTTGGTAAGAAAGCTGGCTATTATTCCCGGCTACTCCCTCCCCTTTATTTTATTTGATTCATTCTTTGTTTCCAGTCAACCTTTGTCTGAGCGCTTGCCTCATGGAAATGTTATGTTATTACATGTTTTTCTGTTCTCTCTCTCTTCTTTTTATAACGATTACCAGCTACAGTTTGAACTTTTAAGCAAGGGATATTCCCAAATTAAGACTATTTGTGGAGGCCCCGCCATAAGAAAATGTGTCAGGTAGCTTGGACATTTATGGCTGCTGCGATTTTAGGTATTTGCAGGTCAATTCATGTCAAATTCCATGGAAAATTCAACCTCCTGGGATCAGTTTTTCGTTTGGGTACATCATCGATATTCATATACATATCATCATGAATATAAAAACTGGTGAACGGTAAATCATAATTTTATTTCAAGACTTGAATACTTATAAAATAAAACTTTGACATGGTTATCAAATCAAATTTCTCTTGAGATTTTAGAATATTTTATTAAGCGCATTAAGCTTGAAAAACAAGCTCGTGTGGATTCTGAGGAAGTCGTATGAAGTCATTATAATATATACTATTGGCTGGATTTTTTAAATTTTTTTCTTTTTCTTGCAATGGGCCGTGTAATTAGGTCAATTGGTTTTGACCCTTAATTGTCTGCAAAACATGGAGAAAGGGTTTCCTTTTCAAGCAGATTCATGCATCTGCCTAAAAAGGGTCAATTGGTAAGTCAGCCTCTGTTTTTGGTAAAAAACCATGTTGCCAGTTTAAAGTATCTATATCTATATTATGAAGTGAGTGAAGTTAATTACATAGCTAAACTGCATATTAATATCTGTTGACACCGATTTTTTTGAGCTATTTAATTCCTTTGCGGTGGAAAATTCTCTTTGAGATTGAGAAATCAGAAGGTCCTTTTCCAACTTCCCGGACCTTCCATCGATTTGGGAGTATACAAAACAAAATACAGTGACGGAAAATGATATGTGAGCTAGGATCATTTCTTTATTCCTTTTTTTTTTCTATTAATTGTCATTATGTGGTGTCTTCATCCAGATTGTTCACACGGATGGAATGCTCATATTCCCAACTTAACCAAGACAAACATTTCATGTGGAAATTAATAAAGAGGGTATCTTTTCTTTTTTGCAATTTCGTTTCAAGAAAAGCTATATTGCTACTTAAATGAAATATTTCTCTTTAGACATTTCGATAACTGTATTAACAGTTTTTTAATTCAAGTCATCAACTAGATCGGTCATGTATGCATTTTCTATTAAGAGCATGTGCATGCAATCCGTTTTCATCTATCGACTTCTATTTTAATTTCGACTACCTTATTTTATAAGTAGGAGATCGCTCCTAAAAAATAGAAAACATAAGGTGGGATATAAACATACGGTGAGAGTTTGTTCTTATTTTCTTTCGCATTGTTGAGACTCTCTTTCTCTTGGGTGACCGGATCTTGTCGATTAGTTGACGATGGTGTCTCTGCTGCATTTGTTCGATTAAGACTGCAATTCAGACAATGACCAGTTGATATGCAATTCGAGAGGAGAAGAGATTGAGGGGCATTGGAGATTTTGATTTTTCTGCTTTTTTCGAAAAGGAGGTTTCATAGCTGTCAATGCATAGGAGTTTGCATCGAAGGCCTTGTCTTTTATGTAGAATTTCAATGCGACCCCTCTGTCACCAGATTTCCTTGGCTATTTATTATGCACAGGACAGGAATAGCTTCACAATCAACTTTGGAACAAAAGTACATCATGATGAGCCGCACAGTTACAAATCATGTTTGCTTTTCTTTTCAACAATACTAAATATATTAAGATTAAGTGGAAATTATGCGATAAGTATGTTTTTACCCTGTTCTTAAGGGAATTTTTTTTATTAATAAGTCTTACTTTATATGGTATTATTTATTTAGAGAGGCTTATGCATTATCTATATTGGAATATATTTGGTATTTGCTTTCTTATATGTGCAAATTCCGGAAGACTCTCTCTTTTCATTTTCAAATGAACATAATGTACACTTCATCCATGCGATAATCCTACATCGAAGATGCTATTGCTTGCGCACTTAATAGATACCGGAGTTCCCAAAAAATTAAAATCGGGAATTTATCATATAAAACATAGTTCTCGCATGGTTGTCGTTTTTGAGATAGATAAGCTTGTGGCGATTGCTTTCAATAGGAGAACATAGACATGAATTTGAAATGTGAGATGCGCGGTATATGAAAGCAAGAGATTCGTTAGGCAACTCATCCGGAGATGTCAAATTTTCACAAACTTAAAAGAACTAAATGGCTCATTGCTTTTTTAAATTGGAAAAAAGAAGAAGAGAGAGACTGAAACCAGTCTAATAATTGTCACTTCAAGGCAATGAGAAGGGCTGTGATTGGCCTCAATTTGAAATTGAGAATACCAATAAATCAAGAAAATGCAAGACTTTTATTTTCCTACTATTGAAATTGTCAATTATACATCCATGAATATGCTGGCAAGTAATCGAAGGTCCACAGCTCAAGAGATCCACCAAAAACACATTGCTGCACTCCTCCCTCTTTGTTAGTCCCTACAAGGCATGTCAACTGTTAGGACAATGACATGACCAGCCTTGCATGACCCAAAAACATTGAGTATAATTCAAGGGATTGTCTGGCAATTGACTACTTATATATCTACCCATCGCCGAATGTGCATCAAAATAAAAAGGGTCATGAACGAGCATTCCGAGATCACCTATTAATGACAATCCATAAAACAAAAAAGGGAAAAATAGAAACATAAATTTTTAAAACAATTTCTCGCTAATTCGATTATTATGCCGGATTTAAGAAGATGCGAAGTAATTATACAAGGATTCACGTGTCAATATATTGAGAAAGCTTTCCGACGTTTCGGGTTGGATGAGAATAATTAAAGGACGTGCGCGCCGCGATATGCCTAGATAACAAAAAGAACAAAAGAATTGATTATAATTTGATAGAAATAACCAAAACGTGGTTTCTCCATGACCATGGACTTCTTCCTAGATTTGGTAGGATTTTGATTGTTTCTTGGTTAGGCGAGATTAGGGGTTGGTCGAGAGTAGGTGAGGCGATAATCAGATGGGAAATGCTTCATCGTCTTGGTCAACCGATTGCATTCTTAATTCACGGTCCAAGTTTTTCTAAGGCTTCGACACGTGTCGTCTGTTCACGTAATGTCGATGGTGATTTTCCTTAGTACGTTTTCATCAGTTTTGCATGTCATCTGAAGAAGGCAAGAGCTATGGCGGTAATCATGTCAAAAGCGCTAATCGGGAAAGAGAATGCAGGTGACGTGTGCGTGAAAATGGATTCTCAACTAGTTAATCGTGTTTATTTGGGAAAGTTAGTTCAAAAAGCAATAAACTTATTGTGCGATAATCAATTCAGTCCCAAACATTTCGATCTGTGTCAATTTTGTCTGAGACCTTATAATGATTTGTTAATATAATCTTTCCGACCAATTTTAATCGAAAATGACCTGTATAATTTTAACGAGAAATTGACCAATCCCAAAATATATCAATTTAATTTTAAAATTTTCAAAATTTGACCATCTAACCCTATCATGACTTTTGATAAGAATTAATAAGATCGACTCCACTGAAATTTCGCAAGACAGCTTGGGACTAAATCGACAAGATTGAAAAGTCCGAGATCGAATCGGTATCCATACAATGAGCCTCGGACCGATGATACAACTTTCCCCTATTCCCGCCACAAGAAAACATTAAATGGAATCTGTGGATTTTAAGCGCAAAGTGGTCCAAAAGTTTGGTGGATATACGCTATGAGATTTCGAAGCTAATGATAAAGACTCAAGCACTAGAGAGAGAGAGAGAGAGAGAAGAGAGAGAGAGGAAAGCATATCCAGTGGCGGTGGACGAGAGAGAGCCGCGTCGACTCCCCGCGTCTCGTGGAAAAAACAAATGTGGGCCAATCCCCTCCATCCGTCTTTTTTGGCTGTCGTGGCGGCCACACGCTTTGCTCTGTTTACATTCATTGACCTCCCCCAGCTTTGCTCGCTCTTTCCTCTTATTTTTCCTCTTACATTCAAATTGAAAAGGATGTATCAATTTTCCAAAGCACCCGTGACACATCATGTGACATTCCTGTCCCACATCACTTAAAGATAGTGAGATCCACCCTTAATCATCAACAACGTGTTTTTCTCGGTCACGCGCTCGTGAGTTGTCGCGGAGGGTCGCGGAAATAGTGGATCCGAGAAAAAATAAAGTCGTGAGGGCGGGGCCCAAAGCGGACAATATTATTAGTGGTGGGATCGAGGACGTTATATATTGTATGGACGAAATCGACGTATTAAAGATTATGATTTTTTTATCACCTTAGTGGTATACATTTTTTATTTCATGAAGTCTTTCCAATTTAACCAAAAAAAATTGTGCGGTGAGATGTAAAATTCGAGAAATAATGGATATTCTTATTGATGTGGGAAGGCCTAAGATGTTTGGCGTGAAGTTAAAAATCAATTCACAAGACATAAGATCAAAAAATAAATAAAGTAAGAGTCAGTCCAAACATCGGTATGTAATGGTCTTCGAATGGAATAGTCAAGCTCCGACCACAGGTTTCATAAAGATTTCCTCCATTTCTTTCTTTTCTCTCCCATTTTTCTGGGTTTGATTTGATGTTACGATTCAATTTAGGAAAAAAGGGTTGTAACTAGAACTCTGTTTGTTTCAGGATAAATAACTTTCAGAAAATTATTTTTCGAATTTTTCGATGTTCGTTTCACGGAAAATAAAATAATCAAGGAAAATATTTTCTACCAATTGAAAAAACACATTCAAAAGTGGAGAAAATATTTTCCGTTTTTTTAAAAGGAAAAACATTTTCCATGTTCTTCATATACCTTGCTCAGCCTCTAACAGTACGCCTCATACCTTGATCTCGCTCGAGGTCGGCAAATTAACGGCTTTTGACAAACGAACACCGGAAAATATTATCATTTTTCAGGAAAATGATTTCCTAGAAAATATTTTCTAGAAATGCTATATTTTCTGTGGAACGAAGCCTAAAAAAAGAGTTAATGGAGGAATCCAAGTCCAACAAGATGGCACGATCTGCTTCTTTTTGGATTGAATCGACCTGCATGTTCGAGCCTTGTGAACATGTGTTGGTGATTCAAATAGCTTGAATTTTTTTTTAAAATGTTTGGTATCACTAATATCACTGTGATAAAGATATTTAAGATGTGATTATCATGGAGAGCAACAAGTTTAGCTTTTTTTTCATGATATAGAAAAAAACAAAAAAATATTCAAAATATTTGCGTCGTAGTAGATAAATTTAATTTTGGTTTCTCATACCAATCTTCTGCAAGCTTTTTGTCCCTAGAACTAAAATGGAGGGAAGAAGCAACAATGTATAATTTCAGGATTGGTGCTTTCCTCCGTAATGTCCAAGAACGGAGATTGAAAACAGGAATAGGACTTCCCCAGAGATTTTGCAGGCAATGAAATCAATTCCCAGTTCTGAATTCTGAGGGATGATGATGATGATGCTGTAAACAGTATTTTGTGGTGCTTAATCAGCTCATACTTCAATCACTAGTTCTGCAAAAAAGCACACTTGCCTCTAATGTCACCAACGAACTAAACCTTGGCCTTTACAGTTGCGCTTTATCCTCTATACTTGCTAACCTTACGTACTAATCATGTATCTGTAGCCTGCACCAGATACCATGGCCTACTCTTTCTCTATAAATCAATCAGCTTCTAGCAAAATCTTGCCACGCTGCATTTTGTGCCAATGTTTTACAGTACAGGATGGTGATCAGAGCAAGAGGTTGCCTTTATCTTCAAGAGCTTCGTCATGGCCTCATCTCGTCTGGAAGTTGAGTGCTTTTATGCAGCAAGCAAATACCATGGCGAAGAAGACAGCGAAAGCAACCAGGCCTCCAGCAATAGGTCCCATGAAATTTGGGTCGTACCCGAAAGTTTCTTGAATGTATTGCTTAATGGGTTGGTCAGCTCGGCCGGGGACTCTGATCGTGTCCTCGACGTCACCATATTGTGACACTATGCATCCATACACGGTCCATGCCAGAGGACAGATCCAGTAGTACCATACCCACCATTTCGGTATCCTCTGAAAAGAATCGAGACCAAATTGTTATGTCCTGCGCGGAAACATCTGGCTAGATGGTCGTAAGAGAGTTGAGATTTAGGGGACTAAAAGAACTCACTGGTTTTGGGATGAAAAATCCAGAGAAAAGATTGAAAAGAGAGTAGAAAGCAGCGGCGAAGATGGCGGCGACTTGGTGGTTGGGCGTGAGAGAGACTGTCATCATGCCGTAGTACGTGAAGTAGAGGAAGGAGAAGAAGCAGATGAAGAAGAACCAGAAGAATTTTGCCACTGTCCACTGGAAGCAGACCATTGTATACACAATCACCGTGTAATATGTAGCCTGAAAGAGCACATACGGCACTTCACATATCACCTGCACAGCGAAGCGCTAAAGTTTAATGTATTGACTGGATGATGATTGGGATAAAAAATAGATGTATAGCTTGGTAATTAACTCCCACCTGTGCGAGTGCGTATGGCAGGGCAGAATACATTCCGGCCGCTCTTTCTCGATAAAACACAGTTCTCTCGACAGCTATCACAGGCTGTACGGTCCCGGCATTATTAATGCCGATGAATAAGATGGCAGAGTACATAGCTCCAATGATCATGTTCAGATCAGACTGATCTTCCCTGAAAATGTGATGTAATGCAGCAAGCATGAAGTGGATGAGAGAGCAAATTTTAACCTCGATGTTCTATGAAAAACCATGTCACTAAAAGTTCACTCGGTAGGACAAGAAGGCACGTGTACCTTCTGGTGCCGACCCTCCAGAAAAGTGTCCCAATCATTAGGGCAGAAGCTAATGTAAAAAGGTATCTCGCAAGGTTATAATCAGGACTCCTCCAATAAGTCCACCATTGTTTCCAAAGACAAGATTTGAACTGTCCCCATGAGGACTGTGAGTATTGCGTCGGGAAATACAGATCCTTCGTTCCCGGGGGCGTTGTACTCAGCTGCTTCGCTACTTCCTTGTTCCTCCTGCACCAAGGCATAAAATGTTAGCAGGTCATTGACAAAATTCATTGACGACATGAGAAGGATTTAGTTTGATCTCAAGTCTCGGCACTTTACTTAAACAAGGTCGATGATTTGTAATGCTCAGCAAAGTCCATCTTGAGCCGTATTTCAGCTGCTATTGAGCTCACCTCGAGAATCCACGTTGCGGGATTGTACTTCTCCTTGATTTTCGGGACTCCAGGAATAGACTGAAATAAGCAAAAAGGAGAGTGAGACCAGATGTTTCTGCCTTGCCTTGTCAACACGTATCATACCGGATCTGTTAAAAGGAATTTGTGTAAGTATACAAGACTAGTACCTCAAAGTATTCAATGACCTTGTGGGAACTCTGGCCCAGCGGTCCATAATATATCACTTGCCCTCCTCTCTTCATCAACAGCAGCTGAAGCAGAAGTTATCCGGTTAAGTTTAGGAAAATCTATCAGTCATTGCTTGCTTTACAGGAAGAAAGGAAAAATATGTTTCGAATTAGTTACCTCATCGAAGGCTTCGAAGATGTCGATGCTAGGCTGGTGAATCGTGCAGACCACAGTCCGCCCAGTATCCACGGTGTTCCTCACCGCTCTCATAACAATTGCAGCGGCTCGTGCATCAAGACCTGATGTTGGCTCATCCATGAATATAATGGATGGATTAGCAACAAGCTCTACGGCTATAGTCAATCTTTTCCTTTGTTCTGTCGATAAACCCGTAATTCCTGGAAGACCAACTAGTGCATCCTTGAGATTATCTAATTCTACCAATTCCATCACTTCATCAACAAAAATCTGGTTCAAGATAGAATTAATAAATGTCAGTCTTTCTGTCACAGCTTAAATAAATAAGCGAAAGGCTGAAACAGAAGGTACTCATACCATTTTTTCTTCTTTCCCAACTTCTTTTGGTAGACGTAGGAAAGCCGAGTAAATTAAAGATTCTCTCACGGTGACTTGTGGCGAGTGAATATCGTTTTGCTCACAGTATCCCGAAATTCTGGCAAAGGTTTCTTGTTTCTTGGGATATCCCGAGATTCTGATGTCTCCTTCAATGTAGCCACCTGTCTTCCGCCCCGCTAGAACATCCATTAAAGTAGTCTTTCCAGCTCCGCTTACTCCCATTAGTGCAGTCAACACTCCAGGTCTAAATGCACCCGTTACTTCCCTGAGTAACTGGAGTTTGTCATCCACGACCCCTTGTTCCTTCATTTCCTGTTAAAAGTTCACACGAGTGAGTACTTGACTAGCTCTCGCCATCTCAAATCACTATAGATTGTGTGATGTTAACTTAAGACAAGCATGGAAGGTAAAGATTACATACCGGAGGCATGTCCACATAATAATTTACACTATCAAAGGACATTGCTAGAGGAGTGAAAGGAAGAACCATTCCTCTCTTTGCTACAACGCCTCTTGCTGATTCAAGATTGGAATCAGCATTTCGGCTCAGGCCATTGGCATTTTTTCGGCTACTCATCCTTCGGAGCTCCATGCCTCCTGAAAGATTCAGAAGCAAATGCTCACGTCAAAACCGGTTACATTTTGTCAGGAAGGAATAATCTGTCCTCTGTAGCAATATTTACCTGTGTTGTTTTCATCTAATGTAGATAAGGGCCCACTAAAAGACTCCCTCATAATCGAAGAGAGTCTCCTCATTCTAGATTCGTCCTTCAATTCTGATTGTTCGTCCTCCACATCTTTGTCTGTTTCTTCAGATATTGTAGCTTGAGGTTTTCCAAGTGCTGCAGTTTCGTGCATCTTATTAAACAAGAGACCAACAAAATTGACACACTCCGAGGTAGTTTGTCAGGGGAAACGAAAGTCAGCACTTTTCATGCGTTGAGCAAGAGCTTACGATTTAGGTACGTGAGCACAAGGGTAAAGAGCAGATTCAAGAGGATTACGAATCCTGCAAGAACTGCTGCACCAATCCAATACCAGTTCTCATTGGAGAGACCATAGGTCTTGAGCACTGCCAAACCTAGAGTCGTATTACCGCTGCTCGCCTGTATGACAACTGATTATTCATCGGTTTCTTGTAAAGGGGAAAAATAAATAGGAATGGAAAGATGCATATGTCCCCTATTTCATAGGACAAGAAGTTTGACGATGATAAAAATGATGTCTTTTTTCAGTCAAACTGCCGTAATGACGCAGAACTAACAGCTGACCCTGAAATGCCGATTCAACAGAATATTTACCGGTTTATTCATCCAACGAGGAGCAAACATCTCATTTACAGCCAGGGCATTGAAAGCATAAGTTAAGGGGGATGCCCAGTAACCCCACTTCCACCAACGAGGTAAACTACCTGCCACGTCCGAACAATCTCTTAGCGCTCTCCGATTGGGGCAAGTTGCTTGCTAATTACTAGTTAGCAACAATTCTTTTAACACTTACCTTGAGGAATAATGAAACCTCCAAGCATGAACACGAGGAGGACCATTAAATTACCACCTGTACTAGCAATAACCATGGTCCTACAAGTGCCTGCAATGAATCGAAATAGCCCAGCTGCCATTTGTTGGATCAAGAATATCAATAGAAGTTGCTTGAAGAACCTGCAAGTAGTAAAACAACAGTACAGTCATTCAGTACATACTTTGAGGCGTCATTCCTTGTAGTCTACTGTGATTCATGAAGTTCAGCATTGTGCAATAAGATTCGGGGTTATGTAATTTTGTCTTAAGGAAAGAATTGCAGTTATCTCTAATCAAGACTTAAATTGTAGAATACATAGCCGTGATGTCCCTGAGTAGCTGTAACCTGATACGAAGTCTGCCTGCTTTACTAATAAACAATATCAAGTTTCCGGTAATTGATACTTCTAGCAGGAAAAGTGACACTAAGCGATTCTTCCAAACTAAGTGACCTAAGCAATTTTCCTCAATAAAGAAGAAGCTATCAGGAAAGATCATTACTTTAATGGCTCAAACTAGAGGAACTAGTTTAATCGATTGAGTGATTTATAGACTTTTTTGTGGTAGATTGTGAAGAATCAAAGTCAGGAAGGACATTGCGAGCTCCCCTAGAACATTGGGACGTGTGAGAAGCAGTTGACCCTTGCAACTTATGGTGATATGGTCAGGGTTCCGTGGGACGCGTCTGCAACTTTAGCTCACATACCTGCTAGCTTCAGGTGCAAATCCCACGGAATAGTATGTAATGGTCATCCAAACGACGGACTCCAACACGGATGTGGGAATTGTGAGCAAGAAATTAGGCAATGTGAAGGTCCAAGGAGGGTGAAACAGAAGGTCTCTCTGTTTGTAGAAAACTGGAAGCCTCATAATAGCCATGCTCAGCTCAGCAAAACCATTGAACATGTTGATGAGCATTGAGAACAGGATAGCGCCAATATACAGTTGCCCATCCATTTCATTCTGAGTCTGCATCCTGCTTCTGATGAACACCGTTGACCCAATCACTGCCACAATAATGATCTGGACAGTCTTAAAAATGTACACAAATGCGTTTTTGTTTATCAGCAGCCATTCTTTGTGGAAACAGGCCTTAATTAGCTCTATCATAGGGACTGAGTATTTTGTGAAAACTAGAGCTGCTTGGTGATTCCTGCTCCTATCGAATGGTATGGAGAGCTTGTCGTCAAGGCTCATGCCGGCGTAAAATTGCTTGAATCTATCTGTGAACTCGCTAACTGATATGTACTTGTACGGTTTGGTTTTGTCTGCCCAGTATTGCTCTTGGTCCTTTCTGGAGGTAACCTGTTGTAGTAGCACACATTAAGCTAGACCATCAGATTCATAGGGTTGATGGTATCAGACACAACGTGATAATGTCACTTTTCCTAATATACACATAAGCAGCCTGAGTCTAGAACAGTTTGAATGCATTTAACACTTGTTCACAAGAAATTCCTAGACACCGACTGGACCCGACCAATAATAGTCCTATCATATAATGACACTCACAGTCAGAGCATGCAACGCAGCAAAAACTATTAAATAAAGCATTGCATTTTTCTGATTTTTTTTACCTCTTGCAAGAAATCAGCAGCACCCTTTCTCTCAGGACACCTGAACCCGCATTGCTCAAAGAACTCGAGAATGTCTTCTCGCGGTCCCTGGTACACAATCTGGCCTTCTGATAAGAGAATGATATCGTCAAACAGATCGAATGTCTCTGGTGCAGGTTGCAGCAACGACATCAAGATTGTAGCTTCAGTGAGATGTGCCACTTGTTGCAGGCATTTCACAATTTGGTATGTTGTCGAACTGTCAAGGCCAGTTGATATCTCATCCATGAATAATGTTTTTGTAGGCCCAACAATCATCTCTCCTGTGTTTACATGAATATGATCATATTTGTTACTTCTTCCAACAAGGCTTGTCATTTAACTTTAACATTGCCTTGTGCAAATTATCTTTTCACACAGCACGCTGACAGTAAAAGTGTCATGACTTCTTATTCAAGCTCTGTAAATATAGACAAAAGTTGATAAATAGAAGGAATTTTACTAAGAGATGCTAAAAGTGAAACCTGTTGTTACTCTTTTCTTCTGTCCACCGGATATCCCACGCTGCATTTCGTCTCCGACAATTGTATCTCGACATAAGTCGAGCCCTAAGATCTGTTTGATTTATAGACGGAAAAAAGAGACAGATATAGTGAGACTGGAAGAGGCCACTTGTGTAGAGAAACTGATCGGTGCTATTCAGGATTCATCCATTTTAATAGTTCCTGCGGATTAAGGCTGATTCAGTTTCTATTTGCACATTTGATTTGAAAAGAAGTCAAAAGTCTCCAAAGTTTTACCATCATGAACATGTTCTTGATCACCAATTTGCTGGAAATCTTGTCAAACAGGAAATTGAATATTCCAAACGGAAGGTGAGCAAGAGAAAAGGACATAAATTTACGTTTTTTCTTGTTGGCGGACAGTGTCATAATCTACTTAGTTTAAATATCTGCATAAACCAACAAAAAGGTCTGGAGTAATTTGAAATGGCTTGGCCGGCTTGCGAGTGAACCCTTGACCAAGTCCAGAAATTCCGAGAAAATAGAGACTGTCCTTCCAACAAGCATACGTCCAATATTTACCAGTAATTGACATGCATAATTAACGTGTCACCAACCTTCAAGGTGTAATCTGTAATTAAGCTGCTCTCAACACCTTCCATAGCTGTTGCCTGTAAGTGAAATTGATAATTCAATCATAAAGAATAAAAAACTTTTTATTACTAAATTGCAATGACCAGGAAATCAAAATGAGTTCAAAAACTGGATATATTGAGCTCACTAACCTTCATGAAAAGATCAACCTCCGGCTCTGGGAAAATCCCTGCATCCTTCTCCCTCTTTGCAAGCTCAGAGAGCAGCTCTGTGACAGTAGGACCAATCATACCTTTTGCTTGAAACCAATTTGCTGATTGGTCTTATATATTTAAACATGCTTTTCAAAGAAAAAAGAATAAAATAGTAATTCGTTAATTATTTAATAAAATAAAATTTACCATATCTTGTTCCAACCCCTTGGCACCTTGCAGAGAAATCTAGGGTTTCTTTCACTGTAAATACGCCCAAATGCACATCATCTTGGCTGATATATGCAGATGTTTTTTGGGACACAAATTCATTGAGCTTGTACCCATTGTATGATATTTCCCCTCCAACCTGCTCAATCACGACAACTTCTCAAGTTACTTTTCAGCCTCTCTTTAATTTCATTAATTGATTAAAAAATCCTCGAAAGGGTCAAGAGAGTTTATGTGAGTTCAGTCCTATACCTTCAAGGTTGGGTCCAATCTTCCTGCCAGAGCCAGCAAAAGGGTAGTCTTCCCTGAGGATGGTGGGCCTAATAGAAGGGCCATCCTGTAATTAATTCATAACAAATGTTAAACCAAAAAATTAGTGTTTTAAGAACCGACCCGGACTGATTAATTAATTCCAAACAATAATTCCCCTAATTTGGGAGTCCTTTGGTTCACCTTGAGGGCTTGACAATGCCAGAGACATCTTTGAGGATGGTGAGTTCTGTCCTCTTTGCCCATCTAATCCCAAACAAACCAAGAGCTGTTTCAGCAATGTTTAGGGTAACATTGGTCAGTGTGGGAAGAGCTCTGCTGCCAATGTGACGTTCTGCTTCCACATTTAGATGCTCAAATCTCACCTCCACTGTCGGAAGGTGGATGCCTACTCTGCAAATGATTATCCAAACCAAATCAATCACGAGACAAATATTGAACTGTAATTCACATTAGTTCATGATTAATTAATTGGCTGAGTTGACTACGTGTCCTTATGAGCCTAGTCCTCATCAGCTGACCTTGTCAACATGGTGGGATGTAAGTCATTTAATTACGAAAAAAGTCAGTCGGCAGGATATGCATCAATAAATTACATATGGGGAAGCATGTCTCAGCCTTGGCTAAATCACGACAAAGTTCAAAATATTCACATGAGTTAATAAAGAAGGCAACGCATGTCGCTTTCTCGTCCTTTTCTTGACCCCACAAGAAGTGCTTGTGTTAAACACTTGTTTTCTTGTTTTTGGTTGATCTCTCTGTCGGTTTGTTGGTGAAAAATGAGACAAGTTGATAATGCAGAGGAAATATGGCCTAGAAAGTTATGCACTGTTACACAGATCCGCAGCCCTGATATGCGTATCAGTTAATAAAGAAGGCAATGCATGTCAGTCTCATCTTTCAGATCCAGCAGTCCTTATATATACATGGGCTATATGCATTTCCAATCAACACACACAGCATGGCAATAAAAAACCAAAGTTTGAGTCGATGACATGAGTTAATCAGATCAGAAGTTGGTGGTACTCATGAGGCTCGCCAATTTCGTTTGCTCATGTTCATCTGCTTTGCCAGAAGATGTCACTTAACAAAAAAGAACATAGTTACAAGTCATCGTGAAATATCTTTTAAAAAGAAAGAGAAAATTATATTGAACCCATGACATTGCAAGACACCGCTCCAGACAACCCCATTGTCATTTATCATAAGTGAGACCTTGCTGAGAAAACTCGGGCCAAAATAATTCGTGAAGCATTTCATTTGCATCCAATTTGAAAATGAAAGGGAACTTACTTGTCAATCCTTTGTCTAAACTTTCTCAAGAACCTCTCATTATCTTCTTCAGCCACTTTGAAGATCCTATCAATGAACTTTTGCCTATCATTCACGTCCATCTTCCTCACATCCACCACCGACTTCTGTTCGAGCTTCTGGTCATCGTTGTCAATGAAAGTCTGGACGATGCTCGTCCGTAACCGGTCATACGTTGGCAATCTCTCTATTGCAGCCCATTTGAGAGCTTCTTCGTCTTCATCAATGCGGCTTGTCCGATTTGAATGCCTAGCACTGGCGAACACGTTTTCCATGCCCCAGTGAGTCTTGCTCCTGCTCCTGCTTAGGCTTCGGCTTATGTTTTGGCTCATTTGCCTCCAGGATTGCGCTCGTTCGAATGCCTCCATATTTCCTTCAACTGTTTCCAGTCCTCTAATTCTTGTTCTTGTTCTGTATCAAGTAACTGGTAGCAAAATCTTGATGCAAAATTCTAGTTAAGAGCTTATATGCTAACTTCAAAAGTTTGAATGAATACACAGATGACCGAATGAGTCATGCCTAGTGCTGCTAGTGCTCAGTCGAAGCTCATGAAAGAAAGAAAACATGCATATTAGCAAAACCCATTTTCATTACGTAGGTTCCCAAAGACAATAGAGAAGAAAGAAGAAGAAGAAGAAGAAGAAGAAGAAATTTTCACCTCAAACTCTCAAGAAGAGCTTTCTAGGCCAAGGCACTTCCTCATAAACCAACACAAACCACTGTGTTCTTCATCTTCTCTCTCTCGAGAGAGAGAGAGACCAAATGATGGAGGGCTAGAGAAATAATGCAAGTGAACATACAAGCGGCATCCTTTGTGATTCATTTACATATATACAAATGACCAATAAAGAAATGTAGTTTTTAGTACTCACCCGTCTTGGCTCGACTTACGATGTCCACTAGTGAGGGACCAAGTCCAATCCTTGCATTCAGCAATCTGCATGGCCTCCTACAACTAGTCAAACGAGTCAAGCCCTTGACCAAAATGTAGATGGGGGTAGAGTAATCCTCAAATGATATTTTCTGGTTTTGTTGGGCCAGATGAAGTGGGTGACGTCGCACGGAGAATGTTATACATTGGATATGTTCCGGAGATGTCTGGTGCGGCAGAAGGAAACTAGTATTATAAGCTCAATGCTTCATCAAGGTCATATATTTTACTCAGAAACTAAGTATAAGCAAAAGCCTCCATCTTTGCCAACTTCGGCTGGCCCGATTAGAGACAATGATACATGGACAAATATACAGTTAAAGAAGCTTACTATTGCGCTACAGCTCCAGATGTGATACATGGCTTAATTTTTGTTTAGTATTAAGCGTGGAAATATTTTGGGGAGACAAAATAGGGGTTTAGAAAGATTTAAACTCTTAACCTCCTACTTTGGTACCATGTGAATTTTTGTAGGACCACTACCAATGTCTTAAAAACTCAAGTCGTTAGGTGAAGGCGTGGATTAATATTTAAGAATTTTCTCACTAGATTGTGAAAGTTCTACAGAATCACGAAGATATTGTGTTGAACAAGAAGACTTACATAAATTGTTCTAAGAACAATGAAGAAACTGATCGATGATGAAGAAGAATCAACGAAGCTTTCCTTTCCAGATTGATTATCAATGCCAGGAACTCCTTGAATACAACTTTTCACTCTCTCTGTCTCTCTCTCTCTCCTTATTCCACACTGTATTGTGTGAGAACTAGAATATGAAAAGATAGCTAACAACTCTACTTCATCTTTTATATATCTATTTCTGTTTTACAAGAGAAAATATCTTCTCCAACTAATTAACTCGTAGCTTCAATCTTACGCTTCTTCAGCTTCAGCTCCCAGCTCATTCATCATCTTCAAATGGCTTACCAGCTCATTAGTTTGTATTCAGTTGACACTTCAGCACATGTTGTTCCCGGCTCATTCAGATCACGCTTATATTCCACATTTGTTATAGAAAGTAGTCACATTGCTTCACGTTCGTCCAGCAAACTCCCCTGTTTCGTTTCCTCTGCTTCCTTTTGTAGATTCTGAAACCTCCTTCTTCTTGTCCTTTGGTTGAGTATGTTTAATCTAGTTATGAGTCGTTTAAATATTGAGTGCAACGTGATCCAGATGCCCATACTTCATGCTAACGCCGATCACATTATTTATGACATCGGCGCAAACTGTGCTTAGTTGGGTTTCGCTTCGCTGGCTAGTAATTCTGTTGATATCGAGCCAGTAAGCTACTTAGCAGACGAATTCATCCTTGTTCCGGAATTCATTCAAATTAAAGGAAGTCGAGTGCTTCTCTAGTGCTTGTCCTTTCCTGTATTTCCCAATTCTGGGTAATGGATTGCGAATCCGATGCACTTCATTTCATATATCCGGCGCAAAAACAAATTATTCCGGTGATTAGATCATCGTGCAAGCCGAGATTTCCTTATGTGTTATGGCCATCCCACGACCGGACGGAGGCAACGAAGACGGTAACTTAGTGAGGAGTGAAGCTGGCAAAAGATTAGGCTAGATAATCTGAATCTCTGTTGTCATTATATGGACCTTTAAGTATGTTGAAGATGACGAAAAGATATACACAAATATATTTGTGTGTATATATATATAGAGAGAGAGCATACTCTCCTAATGCCAGTGCAATCCATGGGCAAGTGATGCTATTGCATCTTCTTTACTCTTTGTCTAATAGCCGTGTAGGAGCTCGGCCCAACAGCCCAGCCACGCACGAGCCCAGCCCAACCCACGCACGACCCAGCCCACGCCACAGTCCCCTCTCTCCCCTGTTCTCCCCTGCTTTGCTGCACTGGAAAGAGGAGGTTCGGAAACCCGCCGTGCGGGCCCCATCGCCAGCGAGACGCCCGGCCATTCGCCCGGAGACTGCTGTAGCAGCCCTGAGGAACCGGCCGGACGTGACCCCGGCCAATGGATGCTCGCCGTGGGTCACGTCCGGCGACGACTCTTCCCGGACACGCCTCCTTCCCCTGTTTTTCTTTCACCCGAGTAGCCAACTTTGAAGTCGATTTTCTCTCCGCTCCGACCTCCGTTTGAGCCGTGGTTGGTGCCGTTAGAATCTTGGAGACTCCATCTTCAATAAGCTTTCAAACGTCGCCGCCGATTCGCTCTCCACCGCCTCCGACAGCCCCAGAAACCTCCCCCTTTGGTTCGGATGTTCCCCTGTTTTTCGGTGAGTTTGCAAGCTTCGTTTTGGCCGTATCTTTTAATTTTTCGGTATATAGCTTGCATGGTTGGTTCCAATCGATTTTTAGACATTGTTAAACCCTAGATTAGCCTATTAATTCGTTTTATTTGGTCTGATTTTGGGTTATTTGGAGATTGAACGCGGTTGCCCCAAATTTGAACTCGCCGAACCCTAATCTCTTCAATCCGTCGTTTGAGACCTACCCATCCTCAATTGATGCTTTCAATAGATTCGTATAGTGTTTTTAAGGGTATTTTAGGTGTTTGGTTGAATCGATTTGAGCTAGGATGGGAGAATTGAGGCTCGAACTCGTGGTTTTCCTTCCCCAAATCACCGAACCGCTGCCCCTCCACCTTTGACGAACAAATTATCCCTCCTCCGACCACCTCAGCTACTGCGGTTGCTGTCGTTGGACTAGTATGAATGTCCTCTACAAAACCCATTAGGTTTCAAGTCATGGGTGAGATTTTGATGATTGTATCAAGTATTATAAAGGGTTGCGCATGGGTTAACGACTCTATCATATGGGGAACCGTCTCTTCAGGCATCGAGAGAAAACTCTACGAACCTAACCTAAGGTTAAACAAGGCTCAGTCTTAAAGATCAACCTAGATCAACTATCCTAAGAGTCTATAATTGTACAGGCTGGCTGGTCTTCATAGCCTTGGTCAGGGTTTCAGTAGTCAAACACTTTCGTCGGTGCTTCGTGCTGCGGTTGATGAAAAACTAACGGACCTCCAACTTCTCTCTCGTAGCGCTTTCAATACTGATGATGAACCCACCTCCTGGGTAAGGGATTCCAGTCCCAAATTGTGATCTCGTGTTTCTCAGCCACCCTTCACGAGGCTGTCTCAACCCTATCAATTATCCACCCTTTATCTTTAGGCTTCGGTGGGGGTTCTGCTACTTGCAACTGATCTTCGAACTCCTGATATAAGCCCATCACAAGGTCTGCTTGCATCGGCTAGTCTTCTTCATGTTCCTCCTCTTCGAGTTCCTCTTCCTCTAGCTCCTCCTCTTCAGGTTCCTCCTCTTCAGGTTCTTCTTCGTCAAAATCATCCTCTAATTCCTCTTCGTCAAACACTACCTCCACATTATCCTCTAGGTCCATTCTTAATACCTAGGGGGAAATGTTGGGTGGTGGGGTGAGATACTGGGTATCTCAGCAGGTTAACATCCTATCTCACAACTAGGTTTGCCTCGACTCTAGGGTCCCTAATTTGTCTCTAAACTTCCTCCTACGCTCAATATCAATCCCCAAATCTCCTAGTCCGTCACTCAAGTCCAGTCTAAGCCCAAGTCCCGTCGTTTCAGACTATTCACTTAGTCTAGGTAACCAGTCAATTACAATATTAAATAATAGGAAAATTTTAAATAAATAAATGTAAATAAATAAATAAATTACAGAAAATAAATAAATAAATTGCAAGTCCAAAGAAATTAACCAAAGCCGTCTACGACCGACCCATAGCTCTATTTGCTATTCAAAGTCTAAAACTCACTTTTGCAGTCCGATAATCCTAGCCAACACTTCTAATTTAATTACATAAATAATAATAATATTATTATTATTATTATTATTAATGTTAATATTAATATTAATATTAATAATATTACTAAAGCTAAAGATAATAATAATAACAATAATAACTATGACAATAACTATATTAATAATGTCACCAATAAACACAATAAAATTACTAAAGCATCAATATTAACTAGCGCATAGGCATGCCTAATCGCGATTTAGGAAATTCCCTCACCTTAGATTGCAACTCCAAAATACAACGGCGATCCTCAGCTAATTTTCTTGTCTTTTTTCCTTTCTCTTGCTTTTTTCTTTTTCTTTCCTCTTTTCTCTCTTCTTTTCTTCTCCCGTGGGCCGAAATGCTTGCAGCCACGGGTCTGAGCTGATAGAGGCTCACCAGCTGAGCCCACTTGATCGCGGTCCAACCCGAGCGTGGCTCCCCTGCAGACTCGGATCATCAAACGGGTCAAAAATTCGGATCGGGCGAGCTTCGTTCAAACAACACCTCGATTCGTTCTAATCTGACTAAACCGAGACTTGAAACCTAATGTGTTTTGTAGAGGACATCTACACAAGTCCAACGACACCAACCAAAGTAGCTGAGGTGGTCGGAGGAGGGATAATTTGTTCGTCAAAGGTGGAGGGGCGGCGGTTCGGTGATTTGGGGAAGGAAAACCACGAGTTCGAGCCTCAATCATCCCGTACTAGCTCAAATCGATTCAACCAAACACCTAAACTACCTTACAAACACCATAAGAATCTATTGGAAGCATCAATTGAGGATGGGTAGGTCTCAAACGACGGATTGAAGAGATTAGGTTCGGCAAGTTCATATTTGGGGCAACCGAGTTCAATCTCCAAATAACCCAAAATCAGACCAACTAAAACGAATTAATAGGCTAATATAGGGTTTAAAATGTCTAAAAATCGAGTGGAACCAACCATACAAGCTATAGACTGAAGAATTAAAAGATACGGCCAAAACGAAGCTTGCAAACTCAGTGAAAAACAGGGGAACGTCCGAACCGAAGGGGGAGGTTTCGGGGGCTGTCGGAGGCGATGGAGAGAGAATCTGCGGTGACGGTTGGAAGTTTCTTGAAGATGGAATCTCCACGATTCCAACGGCACCAACCGGTCGGAGTGGAGAGAAAATCAACTTCAAAGTTGGCTACTCGGGTGAAAGAAAAACAGGGGAAGGAGGCATGTCCGGGAAGAGTCGTCGCCGGACGTGACCCACGGCGAGCATCCATTGGCCGGGGTCACGTCCAGCCTGTTCCTCAGGGCTGCTGCAGCAGTCCCCTGGTGAATGGCGGGGCGTCTCACCAGCGATGGGTCCCGCACGCGGGTTTCCCAACCTCCTCTTTCCAGTGCAGCAAAGCAGGGGAGAACAGGGGAGAGAGGGGGCTGCAGCGTGGGTTGACTCGTGCGTGGGCTGGGCTGGGCTCATGCCTGGGCTAGGCTATTGGGTCGAGCTCTTGCGCGGCTATTACACTTTGCTTGACCTCGATCTTTATTAGAATCATGCGATTAGAATCATGTGTTGCGCATAGTCAAGTATTTGTTGGTAGAACAAAGTAAATATCGGCGTATTTCATATGCTAATTCGATCAATAGATTGAATATGGATTATTAAAAAAATTATGGATATCCTTGCCTTTCGTGTTATCTCTCTCCTTTGTCCTTGACAGATGAACAGGTTTTGGAACACACAATAACTCTAGTTAGCCCTATCATTTTTGAAGTGTATGTATGAATTTTTATCTTAAAGCAATGATTTGTAACATTATTGATGATGTTACTTAATGGTATAATTCATCAAAGTAGAGAGAAATACTTACACATAAGCAATTCTAACTTACAAGGTTTGAAAACCAGGAAAAATTACCAAAAAAATCATGAATTTATTGTTCTTATGCTAATATAGTCCCAAACATTTTAATTTGATCGGTTTAGTTCTAAATCTTTTGATAGGCCAATTATGAACCAAAATCGTAGACGTAAACACCAGTTGTCCTATGTGACATAGCCAACAATGCTGTAGGTAAATTTTTAACTTTTTTTTTCTTTGTTGTGGTCAGTGACAAGGGTCGCTGGTGACCCTCACTAGCCATGAAGACCTTGCCCAGGGCCATCATGTCTTTGCAGGCCATAACGAAAAAAGAGCAAAGAAAAAGAAAACATATTGAAAAAATTGTAAAATTTGTTCACATCAGTTTAAGCTGTTCTCAGGTCTTGCCACGTAGGATGACTGGAGTGATTATTAGCGATTTTCAGCCCAAACTAGTTAGAAGAACTTAATTAGTAAATTATCAAAATGTTAAGGGATGAATTAAATTATCTCAGGTTCCGTCACGTATGATGATTGGCGTGATTTTTTCTTTACCAAAAAAAATTAGCCAGATTGAAAGTGTAGGACTAAATATGCCAAATTTAAAAATTTAAAACTAAATTGACACAAGTACAATAGTTTAGAATTTTTTTTGCTAATTTTCCCTTGAAAATCCTTATCCACTTGTTATTTCTTACGTGGTTATCCACATAATCCATGCAATATGGACAAAATTAGATGTATGAGATCAATACTAGTATTAACTCAACACCATGATTGCGTTATTCAATTCGACAGATTTTTTGCGAGTCTGCTTCAAAGGGTGAGATGAGCAAGCGAGTCTTCTTCATTCGCGTAACATGCAATTTTTTCAGAGTTCTGTCGCAATTATCATATTGTTTCTCCAAATTTTACGGATTCTTGCATGCCAGAACTTTCATGGAACATGGATATTGACCCCTTCAAAAGGAAAGAGACTGAGAAATACCTCTGATATGATACTAGGAAGATGTTGCAACTTCATCTGTAAAGTTCGCCCAGAAAGCAACCATAATGTTTTAATATTCGATCAATTATGCAAGTTTGTCTGCGAAAACGTCGCGCTACATTTGCTCATTATAGTCTAATTATGCTAACTTCTGCGTTTTTCTATGTATCTGAAGCCTGTACCGAACACCGTAGCCTAATCTTTCTCTCAAAATCAAACAACGCCTTGCAGAACCTTACTGGGCTGCATCTTCGTGTTGATGTTTTACATGTACACAATGATCAGAAGAAGAGCTTGCCTTCATCTTCAAGAGCATCATCATAGCCTCATCTCGTCTGGAAGTTGAGTGCTTTGATGCAATAAGCAAACATGAAGGCAAAGAAGACTGCGAAAGCGACCAGGACTCCAGCAACAGGTCCCATGAAGTTTGGGTCATACCCAAATTGATCTTGAATGTATTTATTGATGGGTTGCTGGTCAGCGCTGCCAGGGACATGGATTGTGTCCTCAACATCACCATACTGCGACACTATGCATCCATACACGGTCCATGCCACGGGACAGATCCAGTAGTACCACACCCACCATTTCGGTATCCTCTGAAAAAAAATTGAGAACAAACTGTTATGTCCTGTGCGAGAAAGAATGACCAGATGATCGCAAAAGAGTTGAAACTTTGAGGACTAAGAGGAACCCACTGGTCTTGGGATGAAGAATCCGGAGAAAAGATTGAAAAGACCATAGAAAGCGGCAGCAAAGATTGAGGCTACTTGTTGGTTGGGCGTGAGGGAAACTGTCATCATGCCGTAGTATGTGAAGTAGAGAAAGGAGAAGAAGCAGATGAAGAAGAACCAGATGAATTTTGCCGCTGTCCACTCGAAGCAGACCATTGCATACACTATCAACGTGTAATATGAGGTCTGAAAAAACACATACGGCAATTCGCATATCACCTGCACATAGCGAATCCCTAAATTTTAATGCATTCAAAGATGTATTGCGACAAAGAATTGAGGTATAACTAAGTAATTAATTCCCACCTGTGCAAGCGCGTAAGGCAGAGCAGAATACATCCCAGCCGCTCTTTCTCGATAAAACACGGTTCTCTCCACAGCTATCACGGGTTGTACGGTCATACAATTGTTAATGCCAACAAATAAGACGGCAGCGTACATTGCTCCAATAATCATGTTCAGATCAGACTGACTATCCCTGGAAAGTGATGTAACGAAGCAAGCATGAATTGGATCAAAGATCGAATTTTAGCCTCATTGAAAAAAAAAACCACAACACAGTAAGTTTACTCCATAGGACATGGAGGCACGCACCTTCTGGTGCCGACCCTCCAGAAAATTGTCCCCACCATCAGGGCACATGCTAATGTGAAGAAGTATCTCACAAGGTTATAGTCGGGACTCCTCCAATAAGTCCACCATTGTTTCCAAAGACAAGATTTGAACTGTCCCCATGAGGATTGCGAGTATTGCGTGGAGAAATACAGATCCTTTGCTCCTGGAGGCGGTGTACTCAGATCCCCTACTAGTTTCTTGTTCCTCCTGCACAAACACATATAAGGTTAGCAGGTCAGTCACGAATTTAAATGACGACAGTTTGATCTCAAGTCTCGGCACTTCACTTACTTGAACAGGGATGACGATTTGTAATGCTCAGCAAAGTCCATCTTCAACCGTATTTCAGCTGCTATTGAGCTCACCTCAAGCATCCACGTTGCGGGATTATACTTCTCTTTGATTTTTGGGACTCCAGGAATGGACTGTATTTAGTAAAAAGGAACATGAGGCCAGAGGTTTCTGCCTTGTATTGTCAATTTGTACCATATCAGATGTGTAAAATGAAGTTTGCGTAATTATACAATATTAGTACCTCAAAGTATTCGATCAGGTTGTGGGAATTCTGTCCCAGAGGTCCATAATATATGATTTGCCCTCCTCTCTTCATCAACAGCAGCTGAAGCAAAGGTAATCCAGTTAAATTTATGGCCTTTTATTAGTCATTGCTTGCTTGTACAGGAAAAAAGCAACAGAAGTTTCAAATTAGTTACCTCATCAAAGGCTTCGAAGATGTCAATGCTAGGCTGGTGAATCGTGCAGACCACAGTCCGACCAGTATCTACTGTGTTCCTCACCGTTCTCATAACAATAGCGGCAGCTCGTGCATCAAGACCTGATGTTGGCTCATCCATGAATATAATGGATGGATTAGCGACAAGCTCTACGGCTATAGTCAATCTTTTCCTTTGTTCTGTCGATAAACCCGTAATTCCTGGAAGACCAACTAGTGCATCCTTGAGATTATCTAATTCTACCAATTCCATCACTTCATCAACAAAAATCTGTTTCAAGATAGAATTAATAAATGTCAGTCTTTCTGTCACAACTTGAATAAATAAGCGAAAGGCTAAAACAGAATATACTCATACCATTTTTTCTTCTTTCCCAACTTCTTTTGGTAGACGTAGAAAAGCCGAGTAAATTAAAGATTCTCTCACGGTGACTTGTGGCGAGTGGATATCGTTTTGCTCACAGTATCCCGAAATTCTGGCAAAGGTTTCTTGTTTCTTGGGAAATCCCGAAATGCTGATGTCTCCTTCAATGTAGCCACCAGTCTTCCGCCCCGCTAGAACATCCATCAAGGTAGTCTTTCCAGCTCCGCTTACTCCCATTAGTGCAGTCAACACTCCAGGTCTAAATGCACCCGTTACTTCCCTGAGTAACTGGAGTTTGTCATCCGCGACCCCTTGTTCCTTCATTTCCTGTTAAATGAAGCTCACAAGATTGAGTACTTGACTAGCTCTCCCCATCTCAAATCACTATAGATTATGTGATGTTGACTTAGGACAAGCTTGGAAGGTAAAGATTACACACCGGAGGCATGTCCACATAATAATTTACACTATCAAAGGACATTGCTAGAGGAGTGAAAGGAAGAACCATTCCTCTCTTTGCTGCAACGCCTCTTGCTGATTCAAGATTGGAATCAGCATTTCTGCTCAGGCCATTGGCATTTGTTCGGCTACTCATCCTTCGGAGCTCCATGCCTCCTGAAAGATTCAGAAGCAAATGCTCATGTCAAAACCGGTTACTTTTTGTCGGGAAGGAATAATCTGTCCTCTGTAGCAATATTTACTTGTGTTGTTCCCATCGAATGTAGATAAGGGCCCACTAAAAGACTCTCTCATAATTGAAGAGAGTCTCCTCATTCTAGATTCGTCCTTCAATTCTGATTGTTCGTCCTCCACATCTTTATCTTCAGATATCGTAGCTTGAGGTTTTCCAAGGGCTGCAGTTTCGTGCATCTTGTTAAACAAAGGACCAACAAAATTGACACACTCCGAGGTAGTTTGTCAGGGGAAACGAAACTTTTTTATGTATTGAGCTAGAGCTTACGATTCAGGTACGTGAGTGCAAGGGTATAGAGAACATTCAAGAGAATCACGAATCCAGCAAGAGCTGATGCACCAATCCAATACCAATTCTCATTGGAGAGACCATACATCTTGAGCACTGCAATTCCCAAAGTCGTATCACCGCTGCTATCCTGTAAGGGAACTGATTATTTCTTGTAATGATTGAAAAGGAACAAATGATGTATGGGCCTTAATTGATAGTACTCGTTTGACAGCTATAAATGCTATACTTTAGTTGTGCTTCTTGTTTAACAATGTCAATTAAGTAGGCAAAAAGCTTTAAAAAATGAAATATCTCTAGAACAGAATGTCTCAGTCAAATTGCTGTAATGACACGGAACTACTAGCGGACCTAATTCAATAGACCATGGGAGGATAATAGGAGATTTACCGGTTTATTCATCCAACGAGGAGCAAACATCTCATTCACAGCTATGGCATTGAAAGCATAAGTCAAAGGCGATGCCCAGTAACCCCATTTCCACCAACTAGGTATATTACCTGCCACATCCAAACAAGCTTTTAGCTCTCTGCTATTACTCCACCTTGTATGCTAAGTACGAGTGAGCACCTATTCTTTTTAACAAGTAGTCTATGTATCCTTTTCCTTTTATGGAACACTTACCTTTAGGAATAATGAAACCTCCGAGCAAAAACACAAGGAGAAGCATTAAAGCACCGCCTGTACTAGCAATGATCATGGTCCTACAAACGCCTGTAATAAATCGAAATAGCCCGGCAGCCATTTGTTGGATCAAGAATATCAACAGAAGTTGCTTGAAGAACCTGCGAGTAGTAAAACCACAGATCAATCATCCAGTACATTACTTTGAAGCGTCAGTCCTTAAAGTCTACCATGATTAACAAAGTTCATCATTGTGCAGCAAGATTCAGGGTCAAATGTAGTTTTCCCTTAGTAAGGAAAGAATTGCAGCTATCTCCAATAAACATTCAACTTGTGCAATATATGGATGTGACATACTGCATGCCATAACTGCAAACCAATACAAAGTCTGCCTGCTTAATGATTTAAGAGTGACGAATTTCAGGTAAATTGACAATTCTTGCAGAAAAAGTGACTCTAAGTGATTCTTCCAAACAAGGTTACCGAAGCTATTTTCATCAATCAAGAAGAAGCTCTTGAGAAAGATCGTTACTTTTATGGCTAAAACTGATAGAGAAACTTGCTTATTAGATTGAGTGATATGTAGGCTTTTGGGGGTAGATTCTGAAGAGCCAAAGTCAGGAAGGACATTGGACTCCCCCAAAACTTTAGGGCGGTAAAGAAACAATTGACCCTTGCAACTTATGGTGATAATATTCAAGGCTCCTTCTGATGTTTGTGCAACTTCAGTACACATACCTGCTAGCTTCAGGTGCAAATCCCATGGAATAGTATGTAATGACCAGCCAAACCACAGACTCCATCACAGACATGGGAATCGTGAGCAAGAAATTAGGCAATGTGAAGGTCCAAGGAGGGTGAAACAGAAGGTCTCTCTGCTTGTAGAAAACTGGAAGCCTCTGAATAGCCATGCTCAGCTCAGCAAAACCATTGAACATGTTGATGATCATCGAGAATAGGAGAGCGCCAATATAGAGCATCCCATCCATTTCTTTCTCTGTGTGCATCCTGCTCCTGATGAACACTGTCGACCCGATGACTGCCAAAATAATGATCTGAACGGTCTTGAAAATGTACACGAATGCATTTTTCTTTATCAGCAGCCATTCCTTGTCAAAACATGCTTTAACTAGCTCAATCATAGGGACGGAGTATTTTGTGAAGACTAGAGCCGCTTGGTGATTCCTGCTCCTATCAAACGAGATGGAGAGCTCGTTGTCGAGCCTCATGCCGACATGAAATTGCTTGAATCTGTTGGCGAACTCCCTGACTGATATGTACCTGTACGGTTTGGTTTTGTCTGCCCAGTATTGCTCTTGGTCCTTTCTCGAGGTAACCTGTTGTAGTAGCACACATCATGCTAGACCGTCAGATCATGGTGATGGTATCATACAGGGCATGATCATAATAGTTTTACATAAAATACAGATTTAGAAGCAGCCTAAAGTCTAGCACAGTTTTAACGTGTTTAACACAAATTCAAATGAAATTTCTAGACACCGACCTAACCTGACCAATGATCATCCTGCCAAATAATGACACTCAAAGTTGGGAAGAAGATACAGCGCAGCTATGAAATTATGTATCCCGTTATTGCTGATTCTTTTACCTCTTGCAAGAAATCAGCAGTACCCTTTCTCTCAGGGCACCTGAACCCGCATCGCTCAAAGAATTCGAGAACATGTTCTTTCGGTCCCTGGTACACAATCTGGCCTTCTGATAAGAGAATGATATCGTCAAACAAATCAAACGTCTCCGGTGCAGGTTGCAGCAACGACATCAAGATCGTAGCATCAGTGAGATGTGCCACTTGTTGCAGGCATTTCACAATTTGGTATGTTGTCGAACTGTCAAGGCCAGTGGATATCTCATCCATGAACAATGTTTTTGTAGGCCCAACAATCATCTCTCCTGTATTTACATAAATTTGAGCACATTTGTTATTTCTCCCATAATGATCTCACAAGGCCTGTCGTTTAACTGTAACATTGCCTCATGGAAGTTTATCTTTTCGCCCGCTCACATTAAAATTGTGATCACTTCTTCTTCGAGCTCTATACATATGGACATGGAGTCGATAATTAGAAGGATCTTTTCTAAGAGATGCTGAAAGTAAAACCTGTTGTTACTCTTTTCTTCTGTCCACCGGAGATCCCACGCTGCATTTCGTCTCCAACAATCGTGTCTCGACATATGTCAAGCCCTAAGATCTGTTGCATATATTGATGGAAGAGAGAGAGAGAGAGAGAGAGAGTCAGATTGGAAGAGGTCACTTATGTAAAGAAATGAGGACTAGTATTGAGGGTTCATCAACTTTAACAATTCCTGCGTATTAAGTTCAGTTTGTAAATACACATAGATAAGTCAAAAGTCTGCAAAGGTATTTCATGATGAACATGTTCATGATTACCAATTTGCTGGAAATTTTAACAAACAGGAAAATGAATCTTACGAAACCATGGTGAAAAAGTGAAAAGGACATAAATTCACTTTATTTTCGTGTCGGTGGACAGATTGATAATCTAGTTGGTGCAAATGTCTGTATAAACAAACAAAAAGGTCTGGAATCAAATAAAAAAAGCTTGGTCATGTTGAAGAATAGTTATAAATACCCTTAGGCAGTTGGTAGGTGGTGTAAGTTGATTAGGGTTTTTGGATGCATTTCATATGCTCTATAAATAGAGCTATCTACATACTCTTTTATTAAGTTAATTGAGTAAAGATGTAATCTTTATTGATTCACTCTCCATCTATTTTAAAGATCCTAGAATTTTTATATGCCTACTTGAAAGTAAACACTCGACCAAGTGGAGAAATTAAAGGGGGCAAAAAAAAAAGACTCTGCTTCCAACTAACATATAAATCCAAGATTTGCTAGAAAGTGACGTGCATAATTAACCTTTCACTTACCTTCAAGGTGTAATCTGTAATTAAACTGCTCTCAACATCTTTCATGGCTGTGGCCTGCGAGTGAAATTAATTATGCAATCATCAAGAATGGAGAATTTCTTTGATATTGAAAAATGCAGTGACCACATAATCAAAATGAGTTCAAAAACTAAAGAAATATTGAACTTCATTACCTTCATGAAAAGATCAACCTCTGGCTCGGGGAATATCCCAGCCTGTTTTTCCCTCTTTGCAAGCTCAGAGAGCAGCTCTGTGACAGTGAAGCCCAATTATACTAGTGTTTGGTTACGAAAATAATAGTGGATCATATAAACATACTTTTTAGAGAAAAAAGAATAAATTAACAATTCATTAATTATTTGATAAAATCAAAATTACCATATCTAGTTCCAACCCCTTGGCATCTCGCCGAGAAATCTAGGGTTTCTTTCACTGTCAATACGCCCAAATGCACATCATTTTGGCTGATATATGCAGATGTCTTTTGAGGCACAAATTCATTGAGCCTGTACCCATTGTATGTTATTTCCCCTTCAACCTGCTCAATCATGACAATTTCACAAATCACTTTTCAGCCTCACATCGATTTCAATAATTGATTAATAAATCCTCAATAGGTTCAAGAGAGTTTATCTGTGTTCAGTCCTATACCTTCAAGGTTGGGTCCAATCTTCCTGCCAGAGCTAGCAAAAGGGTAGTCTTCCCTGAGGACGGTGGGCCTAATAGAAGGGTCATCCTGTATTTAATTCATAAAAAATTTTAAACCAAGCAATTAGTGTTCTAAGAACCGATCTGAACCGATTAATTAAGTCGTGACAATAATTTCCCTAATTAAGAAAATTTCTTTTTTGGGGTCCCTTTGGTTCACCTTGATGGCTTGACAATGCCAGATACATCTTCGAGGATGGCGAGTTTTCTCCTCTTGGCCCATCTAATGCCAACCAGACCAAGAGCTGATTCAGCAATGTTGAGGGCAACATTGCTGAGTGTCGGAAGCGCTCTGCTTCCGACGTAACAATCTGCTTCCACATTCAGATGCTCAAATCTCACCTCCACCATCGGAAGTTGGATACCTACCCTGCAAATAATCAATTAAACCAAAACAATTATAAGTCAAATATTCAACTATACTCACATCAAGACATTATTAATTAATTGGTTAGTTGACTTGTTCTTGTCCTCATGAGCTTCCTCCTAATTAACTGACCTTGTCAACAAGGTGGGGATGTCCCATTGGTTTATAAACAGAATCGGTTGGTGGTATATACCAACTAGTTAGATATGGAGAAGCATGACTCAGCCTTACCTAAATGACAATGCACCGATCTTTGAAATATTCACAGGAACTTAATAAAGAATGAAACGCATTTTGTTAAGATTTCTAACCCATATGGATGTCGCAGACAAGCTCTATCGGATGCGGAGTAGGGTTTTGATATATTGTTAGAATGTCTAACTCAAAATTTTAAGCTTATTATAATAGATGGAGAAAAGTCACATACATATAAAAAGCATCAAAACCCTACAAACAAGTGATGTAGGACACTTTTATCCATGTCAATTTCTCACATTTTTCTCTCCTACCAAAGATTCATCAATCCTCATACGCATTTTAGCTATGTGCGTTCACAATGGAAGCAAAGAACATGGGAATAGAAAACCTAAAATTGAGTCAACGATATGAGTTATCAAATCAGAGGGTTGGTGGTGCTCATGAGGCTGGCCATTTTCTTTGGTCATATTCATCTGCATTGCTGGAAGAGATCACTACTTGATGAAAAAGTATTGCTATAGTTCATCATGATGAATTGTTTATGCAATATCTACTATGGTTACTTCTTTTCATGGAAAAAAAGAAGAAAAATAAAATGAGAAAAAACCCAAGTAATTGTAAGACATTCGTTTCATGATATTGTTATTTATCGTTAGTGATAATAGATGAGAAAACTAGGGCTAAGTTTAAATTAGAATAAAATGGCAAATATTTGGTGAAGCATTTTGTTTGCATCCAATTGAAATTGAGAGTCAACTTACTTGTCAATCCTGTTTCTGAACTTCCTCAAGAACCTCTCATTATCTTCTTCAGCCACTTTGAAGATTTTGTCAATGAACTGTTGCCTATCGTTCAGGTCCATCTTCCTCACATCCACCACCATCTTCTGTTCGTGGGTCTGCTCATTGTTCTCGACAGAAGTTTGGAAGATGCTCGTCCGTAGCCGGTCATACGTTGGCAACCTCTCGATCGCAGCCCACTTGAGAGCCTCTTCGTCTTCGTCGATGCAGCTCGTCCGTCTCGATTGCCTAGAACCAGCGAACACGTCTTCCATGCCCCAGTTAGTCCTGCTCATGTTCCTGCTTATGCTCCGGCTCATGTTTTGGCTCCTTTGCCTCCATGACCGTGCCCGTTCGAATCCCTCCATATTTCCTTGCAATATTTCTCTTCTTCTTATCTTCTTAATCTTGTTCTGTATGAAGTCAATATAGCAAAATCTTCATGGACAAACTTTAATTAACAGACACCGCCGGTATGTTAACTTTGAATCTTGAACGAACAGACATATGACCAAACGAGCCTTACTCAGTGCTGCTGGTGCAAAGTGAAAGCTCAGGAAAGAAGCAAGCATGCCTATCAGCAAAACCGTTTTTACTGTGTATATTCACACATGAAAGAGGGGAGAAAAGCAAAAACGTTCACCTCAAATTCTGGAGAAGAGCTTACCAGGCCAAGGCACTTCTCGTAGACCAAAATAGAGCTACTTCGTCTTCTTCTTGAGAGAGAGAGAGAGAGAGAGAGAGAGAGAGATGATGGACGTCTGGAGAAATAATGTAATGTTACTATGTATTATATAAGAGTCGTCCTTTATGGATTCATGTACTCATGTATGGATGACCGATACTCAGTGCATACACGTCCTCGCTTCATCTACGGTTATCGTTAAGGAAAGACCGTGTCAGCGTTGCCTCCTAAAACTATCAAACGGGCAATGTGGGGGCTGTAGAGTAGTCCTCAAATGATAATCCTGGTCTTACTGGGCCAAATCAAATGGGTGATGTCACATGGAGTTCGGTGCAAGCTTGATATGTCTAGGAGATGTTTGGTGAGCCAGAGGTAAAACAATATTATAACCTCAGACCAGGTCAAATGTTCGATTCAGAAGAACGTATAAAGAAAGTGCCTCCATCTTTACCAACTTCATTGGACAATCATGCATGAATGAGAAGCGTGACATGGCGGCATGATAAGAGACAACAATACTTGGTCAAAACATATTTCCATGTTAGGTGACCAAGCGATACAAGCTACATCCATGGCAAACGTAATGAAAAACGCGGTCTTATACTAAAACCTACATTTATGATGGAATTTTCTCCAAACTAATATAGTTTTGCCACCCCAATTATCCACTCCACCACACAAAAATAAAGAGCTGCGCGATGGCTTGTGAATTCGACATGCTTTGTTCCAAATCCATACAATGTATTGTCTAGCAAAAAGTAAGTTATTATTGTAATTAGATCATGGTGTAAACAGAGATTTTCCGATGTATAGTGAACACCCCACGGCCAAACAATCGAGGGGTTGAAGATGGTATTGTAACGTAAGTGAAACCGACTAAAGAATACTTTAGGAACAATTTCAAAAAAATTATTAGACCTATTATTTTTATGTCAATTTAGTTCTAAACCTTTAACCATTTGTCAGTTTATTCCTAAATATTTTGACAATTTACCAATTTAGCTATAAACTTTTTGACCCTTGCCAGAAGTAAAATCTATTGTTTTTCCAAAATTGGCCACAATAATTAAATTGGTCAAAATTGTCATCTTAATATGAGAAGTGAAATTTGTTGTTTGTCCAAATTTGAAATGACTGAATTGACAAATTGTCAAAAGGTTTAGGACTAAATTAGTAATCGACAAAATATTTAGAACTAAACTAATGAATGATTAAAAGGTTTAAAATTAAATTGGTTAAATTGAAAGGTATATGATTGAATTGGTATGAGTGCAATAAATTGTAATTGTTTTTGGTAATTCTCTCGAATCCTCTTATTTCTCCAAATTAGGGGGCTTGATAAACAACATTAATGGTATTAATAATAAGTAAAACTCGTGCCATGCACATTGTCGTGGATTCGTTGCTAGAATAAAGCATATATTTGTGAATTTCGGACATTCATTTGCTCGGTAGAGTTCATCTAACACGTCAATTGAGATCTTTCGCTTGTCCTTGACCATTCATAACTCCAATTAGCCCTATCATCTTAAGCTAATGGTGTCTAACTTCACTTACGATGATCCTTAATCATAGAATCCATAAAGTTGAGAAAGAGACTTACACAAATGCAACTCTAACTTCCGAGGTTTGAAAATCCCTTTTATCTATTTTCCATTTCCAATGTGAGACCTAGTACTGAGTTAAGATGATCATGGCAAATGTTGGCAACCCTTGGTTGTTTCTGAATTATTGATTCCCAAATCTCTCCTAATCAGTATCGACAATCTTTGCAGGCTCTTCTCGAAGATCATGACTAGTTAACCCATGCTGATGTATATTTGACATAAACAACTCTACTTCCTGCGTTTTTTAAGGGAGAGACGGACCAAACATAACCCAGAGTTCTCTTGCTGAGTTTGCAGTTTCTATCTCAAAGGTAACATCAACAACAAATCTGACGGCTCCTCTTACCTAAAGATCAGTGGCTTATGTTCTCACTATTCAATTATCCGCTATTGGGTTTCCTCTGGCGGGTGAGAGTATTGCCAAATCGCTAAGGGTTCAGGATATTTGTGCTGCTCAAACAAGAGTTAGTTTTTAAAAGGATAAATCTTTATCAGTTAACCAAATTAGACGAAGTAAATGGAGGGATTTGATTGCTTTAACTTCACAAGTTTTTGGACTTAATTACACTTGTGCAATAAGTTTTAATACTCTTCCGATGCACTTATCCCTAAATAAGTCGACATGTCTCTTCCAGGTTTTATGAACCGAGTGCTAGGAGTCAGTTTCTGCAATTTCAGTAGGATGTTTTTTTCTTCTTCCATGCTTAGCACTAGGAAAAGGGAATGCATGCTATGTCAGTATTGTGGATCCGCAGAAGGCAACGGCTCTATGATCTCGCCCACAACTTCAATTGAGAATTCAGTCACGTCCTTTTCTCTTTCTCACCTTCCTTTTGGAAGATTCCTTTTCCTGTTTGTTAAGATTTCCAGCATATTGATAGTCAAGAACATGTTCATCATGATATACCTTAGGAGACTCTGGACTTTTTTAAAAATAGTATGTGCCATCAGAAACTGAATCCATCTTTATCTGCAGGGATTGTTCAAATTGACGAACCCTCAATAGTACTGATCAGTTTCTTTAGATAAGTGGCCTCTTCCAATCTCACTAAATCTAGCGACTTTTTTTTTTTTCTGGTTAAAAAATGAAACAGATCTTAGGGCTCAACATATGTTGAGATACGATTGTCCAAGATGAAGTGCACCGTGGGATATCTCAGTGGACAGAAGAAAAGAGTACCGACGGGTTTTACATTTAGATTAGCTTAGTAAAAATCCTGGCAATTATCTTCGCTCAAATTCATGTAAATGCAGGAAAGATGTTTGTTAGGCCTATAAAAAGGTTATCCGTGGGTGAGATATCAACTGGCGTTGACACTTCGATAACATACTAACTCGTGAAATGCCTCCAACAAGTGGCACATCACACCGATGCCGCAATATTGTTGTTGTTGCTGCAAGCTTCGCTGGAGACGTTTGATTCATTTGAAGATATCATTCTCTTTCACAAGGCCACAAGTGTGTACCGGGACCACGAGAACATGTCTCGAGTTCTTCAACTGATGCAGGTTCAGGTGCCCTGAGAGAAAGAGTACCGCTGATCTCGCAAGAGGTAAACAAGAAAAATTCATCAAAATATGGATGCTTAATTCAGTTGCTTTAGCTGCATTTTGTGCTCCAACTTTGAGTGTCATTATATGCTGTAATCATAGTTGATCTGATCAGTTCGGTGTTTAGGAATTTCATGTGAATTACTGCTAAGTGCGTTCAAAGTTTACTAG
Organism: Melaleuca alternifolia; assembly: GCA_019926035.1. NCBI lineage: Eukaryota > Viridiplantae > Streptophyta > Magnoliopsida > Myrtales > Myrtaceae > Melaleuca > Melaleuca alternifolia. Next base: position 1,589,425 of record JAGKPW010002136.1, read on the forward strand.
ACTTAGGCTGCTTTCAAAATCTCTTAACAGCGTACAAGTGATGTTACCACGTCTGGTGTGATAATGTCACCCCTATGGATCCGACGGTTTAGCTTGATGCGTACTGCTACAACTGGTTACCTCTAGAAAGGACCAAGAGCAGCACTGGGCAGATATAACCAAACCGTAAAGGTACATATCACTCAGCAAGTTGGCGAACAGATCCAACCAATTTGCATGAGGCTCAAAAATTGAGCTATCCATCCCGTTCGATAGGAGCAGGAATCACCAAGCTGCTCAAGTCTTCACGAAATACTCAGTCCCTATGATGGAGCTAATTAAGGCCTATTTTGACAAGGAACCGCTGCTGATATATAAAGACCTCGTTCCTCTGCATTTTCAAGACCATCCAGATCATTATCATGGCGGTCATAGGGGCCACTGTGTTCATCAAGAGCACGATGCACTCTCAGAACTAAATGGATGGGCAACGGTGTATTGGCGCTCTCCAGTTCTCGATGATCATCATGTTCAATGGTTTTGCTGAGCTGAGCATGGTTATGACGAGGCTTATAGTTTTCTACAAGCAGAGAGACGTTCTGTTTCACCCTCCCTGGACCTTCACACGGCCTAATTTCTTGCTAGCGATCCCCATGTCCTTGATGGAGCCCACCGTTCGGATGGTCATCAATGGGATTTGCACCTAAAGCTGTCAATTGCTTCTTTTCAGCACTAATGTTTTGGGGGAGTTTGCAATGTCCTTCTTGACTTTGGCTCATCACAGTCTATTCCCAAAACATCTACGGATCATTCAATCTTAATAAGCTAGTTGCTCTCTCAGCTTTAGCCATCAAAGAAGCGACATTTCTCAAGAGCTTCTTCTTTGATAAAGGAGGATGGCTTAGCTCACTTAGTTCGGAAGGATCGCTTAACGTCGCTTTTCCTTCTAGAGTGTATTTTTTTACCAGAATTCGTTACTGTTAGTTAATAGAGCAGGCAGACTTTGTATTGGTTTGCAGTTACTCGGATGTCACGGCCATAGATTGCAAGAGTTGGATCTTTATTGGAGATAGATGCAATTCTTTCCTCCCTTTAAGGCAAAATCGCAGTCTACCCTGAATCTTACGGTACAACGATAAACTTCAGTATTCACATGGAATAATTAATGGGCATCGCCTTCAACTCATGCTTTCAGAAAGTAAGGAGGTTAAAAACAAACAAACGCTTGAGTTCTGACGCGAGACGGCCCGACGATGGATCAGGAAAACCTGAACTTGTCGATCCATCAAAGAAAAATTGCTGACCTTTCCCATCGAAGAATTAGCATAATAGCTCGATCATTGACGAGCGTTTCAATAATTGTCATATCTTAATTGACATTTTCACTTCTGCTCATCCTTGAGAACTTGAGAAAAAATATGCATGGCTGACGGAATACGAAAAAGGATTGGCTAGTGACAATTGCCATATCTTAATTGAATGAACTTTTCTTTATGTAAAATACAAAATTGGATGTTTATGTCGTAGTATATTATTTTTCCTCTCTTTTCTTCTACTGGTATCAAAACAACAAGATAAATCAACCTCTAGAATCTGTCTCTTGTTTTCTCTAGTAATTGTTTAAATCCCTTGTTTCTTTTTCAAAAATTATATCTTTGTTCTTTTTGCTGGTGGAATGAAAGTGTCATATGGTGCAACTCGTTAAAACAGAAGGTGTCAGCCAGTGGTGGTCCCTTAGTTGAACTGCAGAAGAAATCTTAGTCAGTTCACTGACACATAGGTGTTCAGTACTCAGTCCAATCCACTCCATGTCCAATGCGGCACAACAACTCAGGTATCCCATTGAATCAGAAAAGACAGCATAAGTAAGCTACAGTACTAATAGATATGTACCATCAAAGTAGGAAATTCAACTACAACAATTCCAATTCCCAGTTGATCTGTAACCTCACTCTATATACAAAATTGACAATATAAGGAAAGATGCTCCTTATTGTTTAGTACTTCGAAAATTGAGCAGAGTTTTCCCAATTGACAGACAATTAAAGGGTCTTTTACTAAATGTTTCTACATCTTAACAATATGTAAAATGCATCGAGAATTTTTCGTAGCCCTGCGATCCCCCACCTCATTTGGATGATCCTTCAACTTCTTAACCCTCGGACCCTCAGATCAAAATTTTAGGAGGTTCATGAAACTGTCCTCCCATAACAGACAGATGCTAAATAGAGATTCTTCGCCCATTTCTCCTGCAATGGCGGCACTCGATCAAGTTAACAAATAGCGTAAGGAAGAACGTCTGAAAACACAGTGAGAGATGTGAACTAAAATGTTTCGAGACAAGGCACCTTGACATGTGTGCTCGGAAAAGCAGAAGTTCGAAGAGTTTCCTGGGTCTCATCCGTGGGTTTTCTTCTTGGTATACTGAGAACAAATGCAGCCTGGTCCCACGTTGCAGCTGTTGCTGTTATACGATATCCAGAGTCCCATCGCCGATGAATACCCTCGCTGGGATAAAGGAAATCTAGTTCGACCACCTGAATAGCACATGCCTATATTAGCTACTTATGCATGTGTAAAATAACAAGCAGAAATTTTCACCATGCACGAGACCTGATCTGAGAATCCGGCACCACGAGACATAACTATTGCCCATCTACTACCAGCTGTACCCATAGATGTCACGTAGAAACCCTCCTTCCATTTTTTGTTGATCCACTTGAATGGAAATGAATCACTTACTTTGTAGGATTGCTGCAGATACTGAGTACCTGGTGCCAGCAAATTAAATTTTGCATCAAACGTTCAAATAGGTATGACTGTACGAGACTACTAATAAGAACCACATACCTTTTGACATCACCACCAAAGAACTCCCATTAGCAGATCCCCCTATCGCACTGATATAGTAGTTCTTTTCCCATTGGTCCATTATCCATTCCTAAAACAGAAAGCATGGTAAGCAAATTCTTTCTTATCAGCGATGAAATTGCACTTCTGAGCAATAAAGTAAAGAGAGATGGGGAACAAAAATCTGGAAAGGGAGGGATAAAAATATCTACAAGAAAGAGCTATACCTTGTGAAGAAAATAAGATGAAAATTCATGAACTTGTGAAGTAAACCCAGTGCCAGCATCCATAATTAGGGCCCAGAGGTTTTGGCTGGAGGCAACACTACTGATCAATAAGCCATCTTCATTTCCTTTGTCAATGTGTTGACTGAGCCTGTTATCTGCCACATTGTAGTGATACCTACATAGAATGGTTAAACTCTCAAACTCAAAAATGTAAATACAATTACTTGAAAGGTCCATATGTTTTCCACAAAGAACTAAAGCAAATAAAAGCAAGTATAAACAGAGCAGAGAAATGAATCAAAGAAATCAAAAACGAGACATCAAACCAGTTGAAATTTCTATGTGAAAATGTCCACTACCTTTGCTTCATAGGACGCCGCGCATTATAAACACTAATCCATTGAGTAGCTGGCATTCCCAATCGGACCTTCTTCCTCGGTTGTCCATCTTCATCTTCATCCTCCTCCATGGTCAACCGTCCTCTCTTATGACCCACTTGAATTACAAGCTTCAAAACAGACAATTAAATCATATATATATATATATATATATATATAGAGAGAGAGAGAGAGAGAGAGAGACAGAGACAGAGAGGTAGAACAAGACACTTGAAAGAAAAATGAACAGGCTAAAACATGTGGATTAAGTTGGAGTAAGAAGACTTTAACCACCTTTTGGGCACCCTCAGTATTGATCGGTCTGCCATCTGGATTTGGCCCAATGATCCCATCAAAAAGGGAAATGTATCTTGCATATTTTGGCTCTTCATCAAACTTCAAGTTAACCACATGTTCAACAAACTGTCGGAATGGCAGTGGACAGAAGCAACACAGATTCTCTGGAGACGTTGCCATCTTCTTCTTGCAAACAAGGAATCCTTTGTTCTCTCCCTAAAATGCAACACCATAATCACCTCCATTGTCAAACTCAAAGAGGAACAAATTGCTATCATGCAGAAAACAGAAAGACAAACCTGATATCCTTGCCATGGCAAACGACCTCGAAGGAGGAAAATCAGAGTGTAGGCAAGAGATTCGAGATCATCTCTCCTACTTGCAGTTCTACCTAAATGAGCATGTACACTGGCATAGCGCACAGTTCCCCTACCAAGAAGACATTACTGAAGTAAGTAGCAATTGGGAACACAATCAGAGATCCAGTAGGGATGATAGACAAAGCTACATTGATTCATCTTATCACCATACACATTTATTCCCAAAATACCTGAAAACATCTGGTCTTTGGTCATACTCTACATGGAGACCTGTTGAACTATCGCGCCATCTTGTAGCTAATAGACCAATATAATATTATACGTTAGCCAGACATAGGATACTGACGGAACAATTAAATTCAGAAAACAAGCATTCAAGAAGGTACCTAATCCAAGATCGACTAGGAATAGCTTCTTCTCATCAGGAGTTCCAGGAGGACCTAGCAGAAAATTCTCAGGCTTTACATCACCATGAATGTACCTGGAAGTTGGAGAGATAATATTTTGAAGCCAAAATATAAGACCCCAATTAACATAAGGGTTTTGGGGATTAAAATGAATCTCGAAAAGTACATAATCCAAACGTAAAGAAGCAAAAGGCTGATGTTTTGCAGTAACAGGATAAGGTATTGTTGATCCTCATCGGGCTAAATCAGATCAGACAGGAGAACATAGAGGATTCCTGACATTATCCACATTTAGGAGCTGAAAAAAATATCTATTAATGAGAATGGAGTGAATCAAAACCAAATATGCAATGCTCAATAACTCATCCATGTGAATTCGTGAAGCCTCTATGGCGCAAACAACAAAGGAGAAAATCTCACTCATACACAATAAAAGAAACAATCGCAAGGTTGGCAACAGAACTCTTACCCTCTTGTGTGCAACTTCTCCAATATGGATATTGCTTCAATGGCTATGCATGCCACCATTTCAGTGGACATTCTAGAGGAAAAGATACAATCATATTAGCAATTAAAAAGAATTGAATCGAGACAATATATACCAAATATCATAGACTAATTTTGAACAAACTCACGAGTGAGAACTATTATTCCACACGTCCCACAAGCTTGGCCCGAGCATATCCATAACCTACAGGCAACCATCAATAAGCTTGACAGACTATTCCAACATAATAGAGGACAGGAGAAAATATCCGATGCTGCAAAATAAAGTGAAATAGTAGCATACCATGACATAGAAATCCCCCTGGCGACCCTTGTAGTGTACTCTTGGTACACCATGACTACCACCAAGAGTGCTGTGTATATATGCCAGAAAAAAAGTGTGAAGTTCTAATGACAGAATGTGACAAAAAAAGAGTAATAATATATTAGGACAAGGATACTTACTTGTAGACTTGCCATTCATGAGGTGGGCCATAGCTGCATCCTTTGCTGGTTCTATGTTCAAATTTCAACGCCACCTGTGGAGAAAAAAATTAACTGAATCATAAGAAAAAGATATGCATAATGTGAGCAATCAAAACTGGAGCAATATATGCACCTCTACAGCTCCTGGCCCAGTAGTAATATCACTTGAACTTCCAGCAGAAACACGTCGGCCAACATAGACTTGGCCAAAACCACCTTTTCCCAATTTTCTGTCTATTCTGTACACTGGGGAACCGCCAACTTGGACCTGAGATAAAATTTATGAATGTTTCCAATAGAAAACACATATACAGTGCATGCACGTGAGTGATCCCCAGAATTAGAACTGATGCAATAGAAACTGCCAACTGATACATGGAGGGCATCCAAGGTTCCAGGCATTAATGGAAAAGGTCCACTATCAGGAAGTGACGGTGTGAGATATAACTAATTCTACCATTTGCGAATTTTAATCACCAATCTGAACAGAAAAAAGTTGATCCTATCACATAATAAAAACAAATTTTTTAACCAGTCATATCATTCACATAATGCCCCAGATTACACCAATTAACAAGTAATCCCAGAAAAATTTGATCAGCCTAGCCAGCTATCATTCAACCGCAACAATCTACATTGGCCGTATGCAGGAGATACAGCATCAGCTATCACATTCATGGAAATAAGAAATGTGTAACCAGCAGCACTCTGTTGAAAACAAAAACCCTATATAGGCAGTTATGCAGGTATACCTTCTCAGGAAGCGGAGCAGTGCTTCCCTCCTCCTCAGCCACATGTGCCTTCCCAGCGCTTCGCCCCCTGCTATTGAATTCATCCATTGGCTTCTCACCCACCTCCTCCTTCTCTTCTCCACCACCACCGCCGGCGGTTCTCAATCCCACTTCCAACAACCTATTATGCTGCCTCTCCTCCTCTGCAACCGCGGCAGCTAAATTCTCAGCAACAGCACCCTTCACCTGCTGGGTGCTCTTCTTCGGTTGCGCGACCGCAGCCGCCGCCGCCGCCGCTCGCCGCCTCCTCGTCCGCGTTGCGATTCCCGCGTCCTCTTCAAAATTCCGTTGGTTTCCCGCTGCTCGGCCCTTGGACACGCCGCCACGCAGTACCGGCATCTTTCATTCTCCGATTCTCATACCTCCGATGGTCCCATCCCAAGAAAGAAGGCACGAGAGTTCTGGGTTTTCTCCCCTTTCACTCTCGTCAACAACTGATCGACCAGAAGAGCGCCAACCGGAAGGGGGCGGGAAAAAGAGGAGACTTTGCAGTGAATTCAGGTCGAAAGCGCAGAACTTTCGATCGACCCAGCAAATGAACGAGCTAAATGAGACCAAAATCAAGGGGAAAACAGACGAACACACACTCCAGTTCAGACGCGAAAATAACCAACGATGTATCAGGAAAACCAAAATCGACGACCGATTACGGCAATTGCTAACCTTTTCCGTCGGCGAATGAGGAATTCGGAGTCAATGAAAGCTTGATGATCGTCGATTTGGGGGTTTCAGAGATTGGGTATTCTCTAGCATTTTTCACACAGAAAGAGAGAGAGAATTTCTTTTTTGTTTTTCTTTTTGGAAGGTGGGGAGGGGGGAATATTTTAGTTTTTCACACACTGGAGTGACAAGGGAATGTCCAAATTCGGAAATCGTCCACGTGGGCCATTTCCTGCCATCGGATGACAGGATGTCTTCACACGGCGCAGCACTGGAACCAATGATTTTGACATCAAGAAACAGAGCAACTGTTTTCATCGATCTGATATGCAGATCGCATTACCTTTCTGTAACCTGATTGTTTGATTGTTCTATGATTTACACTCTGCACTCTTCAATTTTGTTGAAACCGGGTACTGATGGTGATGACCGACAATAAGAATTCAAAGAAATGGCTATCGCCGTTTCTAGTATCTTATGATCAACAAAATAAATAACTAATCCAAATCATATTATGTCGACGGATCATAATATCGACAGAATCGTTTATATGAGCATGTCAATAGCTCGATATGTTTTGTCTAATAGCTTAATTGTGCAATTTAATCACTTTTTATCTTATGATGATTTCTAAAGATGATCAAAAGGCATTATTATGTCCACTTAGCTTTAAGATGCATGCTCCCGTTAGTCGACCAAGTGACCACACAAACATTACACAACATTTGATCATGTTGAGTCTATTCGGAGCACCTTCATTCTCCATAAAACATGTCCGGAGTTTATTACGAGTAAGGATGATCATAGCTATTGTCTCCGTTGCCCGTGCGACAGCCGCGATATTGATGAGGTTCATCTGATGTGTAAATCCATGCCGTCAAATGACGAAGTAAAGATCTTTCTGTTGTCTAAAAAGTTTGCCATGTGGAGGCCTTATCTCTGTCTTATCTGATTTTATCTATATATCTTGATCCTACCTTGTCAAGAACCGAACAAAACCTATAAATAGAAAGTCTCCTTCTCTATTTATGAGTTCGCCTTGCCTTGGAACGTTGCCTTATCAACATGAAAGCATCTAGAAAAGAGGGGAAAAGGTCGTACCGTTGGGGGGTATGAATGAAGTGAAGGAGGTAACGTGACAGAGCCGTCTCTTTGGAGTTTCCCCAAGTTTCAAACCCGCTGTATGCGACTTTCAAAGCCTTGACGAAATTCTCCTTCTTTGCCTTCGGACGAATAGTTCGTGCGACTCTCCTGGCTTTCATCGAAATCAAATAGCCCTGCACGCATATTCGGGGAAAAAGGGAGAGAACTTTCGGGGGATCCTTTCTCTTGTTCCTCTCAAAAGGGTTTTTTTCTGGGAGCTCTGCTTCGTCGCTCTTCCGTGGAAAAGGGCATACTCATCCAGGTAATCTCATGTCAGTTTCACCTTGTTCTAGCGAATCTTTGTCTCTAATTTGATAGATAATTTGCTGCGGAATTAGGTTTTGGTTTTATCTCATATCAATCAACGTGTCGTCTTTTTGCTCTTTCGCGAGTTTGAAATGGAGCAAATGATCTGGAGTCGATCTGTTCTGTTAGCTTTTGAACATCATATATCATGTCTGTGCGATCTGTGATCAACTGTGACCATGTGAGAGAGAGGGGGAGAGAGAGAGATAGACAGAGAGACGAGCATGCCGGTTTGTTCTCAAGTTCATCATCATCGCGCGGTAAGAGCATTTGATAGGACTGTATGAGCAGGTCTTTTCATGTATGTCCTGCATTGATTTTTGCTCAGCTAGGAGCAGATTTATCTTATGGTGGGCGCAGCTAGTTTCGGCTAGTGTCCTAGCGATGAATACAAGCTGAAACGATTGATGTTTCGGTTCAACCCAAATGAGATTAGGAAGTCGTCTTCCAGATTCCAAGATTGTTTCGACTCATCTGTTTATCAACTCCTTTTTTAGACCATTTAGTCACGTTGACTTCAATTCGCCTGGAATATGCTTCTATTTCCAGTGATCCGACTCAAATTCAAAGGAACAGAACATGATGGCTAACCAATCCGGCAGCAACAATCACGGACAAAGGACAGCACGATCTAGGAGAGTACTCCAATTTGCTTCAGCCATGGCATTTAGCATCTGGTTGCTCTTTCAGATCAATCATGAATTCAACAATGAAAGACATCACCAGAGCGAGGAGAACATAAGCGTCCAGGGCTTGGGCACACTTCTTCTAGGCCGGAAGGTGAATCTCGGTTTCGGGACAGGAGGACTTGTACGATACAACGAGGAGCACTCCTCCAGCGGCGACGATGATATAGCTGGCAACAGTGAAAAGACCGAGAAGCTGATGAGAGAAGCAAAGGAGGGTATGATTGGTGAAGAGAGCGTCGGTTTTGCGTTGATTGCAGAAAAAACCGACGAGGGAGGGTCGGTGAATTTCGAAGGCAATGTCTTTGGAGATGAGAATGGGGTACCACCCGATGTGAGCGGAGTGTATTTGATGAAATCTGAAGACGGCGGTCGAAATTTGTCTGCAGGACTTGGCACGCTATGAAATCTTGCCACGAGTAATCGGCTGAAACGAGACGATCCGCTGCAGAAACGACAGACTCCGGAGCGCGATCTCCAGATGCCAAGAATAATCTCAAACGGGGATGGATCTCGATCAGTTGGAATGTACTGAAAAGGCCAATAGTTCCCTCCACCACAACCTTCTCCTTTTTGACATTATAGAAGTTGTATCGTGAATATATGGAGACAGTACTGAAAGAAACAAGTACATATGTACAAACTCAAGAGCATCCAGATCAATTAACGTATGAATATAACAGGGATGCGCATAGAGTTCGAAACCGACCGACTATATACAAAGTCACAATTTAAGTTAATTACATTCGTGTGAGCCGAACACAAATTGGAAACGAGTCGAAGAAGGACCGATCAATCAGACCCTCATTGAACAAGGCCAGCCTCAGCAACTCTTCCGAATGTACATTGTACAAGTTGCTTCCTGCAAATCCTGCGTCCCCATGATCCTGGACGGGCTTAAAACCGGGCCTCCCTTGAGAAACCCAACTCTTATATCCGGAAGAGTAAGTGGGTTGACCCGGCCCACTATAAATTTTCTGGTTCTTTATTTGCTCTTTTTTTTTTTGGGTAAATCCGAAATGAGGAATTAATTGTCAAAGTGGGTCATGGAAACTTGGGGCAAAGTCCACTGGACACACAACGTGCGGGCACACATGATCCCCGGGATCATGTCCAGCTAACGTTTGTTGAAATAGCATGGTTGTAATGGAAACTCAGTCCAAACACGTAAATGCATGTCGTGCGTCAAAGTCCACAGTCCTTCCAGAAAAGAAGTGGCAAATTCATGAACATAAATTAGATCATTTCGTTTCCTTAGTTATGTTAATCAAAGCAATCGTCAGATCGTCGCGGCTCGGATTAATTGCTCTTCCGTACTTCTTCTTCTCATAGCATCATTAGATAATTTGCAAAGTGGAAGGATCTATTTTCGATGAGTCATACAAGGTAAACTACATGTACAATACACAAACATAGTTACATATTAAGCTTCATCCCATTGTAGCTCTCAATAGATGAAATTATTATGTGAAATAACCACCAAAGTGTTTAACATCTCATAAAAACTTGATTAGTTTACGTGGAATCGATACTATAACGTGAAATCTAAGATCTCATATGTGAAAAAAGACATTTTCTTTGAAATTCCATAGGTATAGACGACCAGATTTTTACGATGAAAATCCTCTATGAACAGTGAGAAAGGGGGTCGTAGCCTTGGCCAGCCTCTAAAACCCGCAAGTCAAAACCATCAAAGGTCAAGCCTCCTAATTTGAATCGTTTATGTCTAGCATATAGTCCGAAATCAATGATGCGAGTTTATGAAGTTTATTTCATACACTCTCCACTAAATCACACTTGTGCATGCCTAACCATATTGGATATTTTTAGGTCATAAATAAGTTAAGTAGCTCTTCATGCCCCACAACACACCCCCCCACCCAAAAAAAAAAAGTAGCTCTTGACTTTAGATATCTACTGGCTCGGCCGGACCGGGCCGGGTTCGGCTCGGTCTACTGAGAGTGTGCAGTGCCGGGCGAGCAATGACATCACGTGATACGCACGTGAGACCCCCCGGGCACGTGCACCCATGTTCGAGCAAACAGCGCTTAGACATGGGGAGCACGATGCACGTGCGAGGAAGCACGAATGGAAAGTGGGCAGATCCCCCCCCAATCGGGTTGCCGACACGTGGAATTGACCGAACCAGTGGGGGCTTTTTGGTCTTTTGCGTATGCACCATTTCTGTTCTTTTCTATTTTTACTTTTTAAAGAGCGAACCTAATAGCATCACATGATCGCTGACACCGCCACCACCTTCGTCACGTGCTGGGTGGGCCCCACCACACCCCCTTCCTTTTTTAAATGAAATATTTTCACGGGAAAGTTAATGAGCGCTGGACAAAAAAGAATTTTTTAAAAAAAGAAAAATACCATGTTGGGCGACTTTCCTTCTACCTTCACTCCCAATATTGATATTTAAGTTAATGGGGTTGATTAGGGTAATGGAGTAAATTTTTAATGCTAAAATGCCTTATCCAATTACCATAGTTAATTTAACCTCGGGATTGGCGCATGCTTATCCCTCTCGACACATGATTGGTCTATATCGCAAGAGCCTCCATGTTACAGTTCAATTTGAATATCGTGAATTAAATTATAATATCGACCATAGCCACTATGGTATAAGCCAAGCAAAGTCATTCATTTCACATCTCTCTTAATTAACTAAGACATCATAAAATTGGTGCAAATCAAAACGATGTCGACGGTGTACATTCGTTCAAAACGACCACACCCCCTCATTTAGAAAAGTCATTCATTTTTTATTTTTTGCAATAGAGAGACGTTTCCTTGAAAATGTCCCTCCATGTGAGCATTTATTGTGATTGTATCGAAATAAAAATATACATTTTAAATTTGATCGATACCTTTTAACCGGCTGATTAAAGAAACCCTTAAGGAGAAATAAATGACAAATTATGTTTTTCGTGTTAACTTCATCTGTCTCGTTCACGAAGCACTATACTATACATGCTCTATACTATAGAGTTTGAAGTTGTCCTTATGCATTGGAATTTATGTAAATAAATAGTATATTCTCACATGATCTCTTTCTTGTTATATCCCATTATTTTATATCTATTTCCTATATATCCCAGACAAAATTCAGTACGAAATTTACCAATATCAATGCGCATTCGATGTCAAAATCTAAACATTCACATAGATTTCCACTCTAAAATCACGAAAGTCGCGCCAATCTTTTTGCCCTTCTCTCTTTTCCCCCTTTGTTTCTCACTCCATTTTTTTCGCTCATCCCAAAAGCGAAGATTCCTAGGATTTATATGGATGAGAAGCCTTTGCCGTAGTTCTTGCAAGGACGCAAGAGAAAAAAAGGTTTGAGGAATCTCCACACCCACGGAGCCACGTGGACGAGATCCCGACCGTCGTTTTTAACTAATTCTCGCCCCTTTGATTAACTACGTTTGAGCTGTAAGTGTCGTGCTTAAACGTGGGTTGGGGGGGCGATAATATAATAAGCAGCATGATTGGGCCAAAGGGGTCAGAAGGTACAGTCAAATAATCAAAGTAAATAAATAAACAATCAGAGAAAATTTGTCGAATTTACAAAAATTAATTAATTAATAATTGATAACCAATAATTAATAATTAATGCACGAGTCCCGAGGCAGGGAAAATCCTCAATAAAACTTTGTGGAGCAGAGGAATCCGGCTGCAGACTTGGACGAGAATGGAGGGGGAAAGCCTCCCCCCTCGGCGACAAAACCTGCCGGGATCGACTCTTTAGGGGGTTGAATTTGAACGCCCTTGAACATCATTAATGGCTAGTAAAGAATTTCGTGATTATGTAGCCTGCATTGGTCTTTAATTACATCATTAATGGCTATGGTTTACTGGATGATGAATTAATGATGATGATGATGATGCCCGCAGCTCCCGGACTCTCTTCAGTCCTTTTGAGCTGTTTTTCACTGAAGCCCTGCATTTTTCCATGAAGGTAGCTGCTGCTATTGTATAGAGCGACAGCTTGCTAATGAGCCAGCCAAACTTAATCTCACCTTAAAAACCCACCCAAGCAAAAAAAGACACTTAAATCTGCTCAACCGCTCACACGGATCTTCGGCCAAGAAAGAATAGAGAAATTATTTATCCATAATCTTCCGAGTAACGATGTTACGAGGAAATAATGTCGCTCAAGATTATAATTCACAACATATCTTTACTTTTCTACTCGGTCATTGGGTTGTAACGCATCTTTGCAAGTAAAAAGACGTCGACAAAAGCCTGATTTGGAATGCTAGAATCATAAATGAAATGCACAAGAGCAAAGCGTCGCTCTAAATAAGTGAATTTCAAGATTCCCATATTTTAGATCCATGATCTTTTTGCTATTTAATCGATCAATGAACTTGATATTGTTATTCTTATGGACTGGACATATTGAGCACAATGGAACGAACCCCCAATTCGATTACATTGTTCCCATACGCCTAGGCTCCGCCATGCACTTTTTCTCAAATTAGGATCGAACCCAATCGCTTCCCCTCATTACGAATGACTTGGTGATTATACTTAGCGAGGCGATTATGGTCGGAGAAGAATAAAGAATGGTGACTTTGCCATTGTTGGCGATGATGCATTTAACCCCATTGACTTTTTTGGTGAATTAAATTTGGCTAATCACCTAATAAGGGGGATTCCACCCCCCTTGAGAATCTCCCGTTCAGCCCTCCCTTTGCGGTCACAGGTTAAAAATCCCTTTCCTTTGCCAACTCGTGACAGCATGAACACCAGTCACATTAACCCCACCCCCAAAAAAAAGGCAAAATAAATTAAAATAAAGCAAAGAAAAAAAATTAATAATTTTTTATTAAAATAAAGCCTGCCTCAATAATGATTTTCACGCTTAAAAAGGGAAAATTAATTTGTTTAATTAACTTTACAGAGCCTGCAAAGTCACCCCCCTCTCTCTCTCTCCCTTATAAGTTATAACATATCCTATCTCTGCATGCAGGGCAAAAGATGGCCCCCCGTTTTCACTTTATTTACGCTCCTGCCCTTCCCTCCCCCTCCTCCTCAAAACCCGACCCTCCTCCTCCTCCTCCTCTCTCACTCTGCATCACAACTCACCTTCGTTCTCCCTCCCTCCCCCCTATCTCTCTCTCTCTCTAAAAACTCGCGGACCTTCCTTCTTTCTCTCTCTCTCTCTCTCTCCCTACATTTGAGCGCGGGCCTCCGAAGAACGACGCGCTTTTCGCTGGGAAGATGAAGATGGAGGTGTCGGAGTACTTTGTCGGGGCATATCCCGGCGAGTTCTCCCCGGAGAAGAAGAGCGGGGAGCAATTCGCCGTCGACGACCTCCTCGACTTCTCCAACGAGGACGCCGTGATGGCCGACGGCGGCGGATGCTTCCTCGACAACGTCGGCGCAAACTCGGCCGATTCCTCTACCGTCACCGCCGTCGACAGCTGCAACTCCTCCATCTCCTGCGGCGACAACAACCTCTCCGGCAGCTTCGGGTCCCGGAGCTTCGGTGACTCGCTCTGCGTTCCGGTACGGGAAAGGCCTCCTCGAGCTTTTTACGCAAATTGCGAACCGCGCATTGCTCCGTTTGCGAGTTCGGTTCAGAACGACAGAATATATAAACGGACAGAGTTTTGAGGGAAAAAAAACAAGACGCGACATTTTACGTAAAAGTTCCTTCTTTTCGTTTGAATTCACGAACCGGGATCGTCGCCATTGTCTGCATCTTAATTCTATCGAATTCAGTTCTTCGCATTGTGCGGGGATGGTTAGAATTGCAACTTCTTTCGATTTTGAAATGAAAAAGAATTTGGCTGTTGCAGATAATAATTGATGGATTAATGAACGCGACACGATGCTGTCGTTGGAATTTGAAAATCTATGAATGTTGATTGTAAGGAAATTGCCTGAAAGAGCTAAAAAAACAGCGGTGGATCGAAGCTTTCTCGTTCAATGATTATTGTTCATTGTTTGCAGTACGACGACTTGGCGGAGCTTGAATGGCTGTCGAATTTCGTGGAGGACTCGTTCTCAACCAAGCAAAACCTCCAACAGCCCCTCCACTTCATTCCCGGATCGAAACCGCCCACGCCCGAATCATCCTGCTCCGACACCCTCGCCCGGCCGGAGCTCCTCGACGTCAAGCCCATTGCCGCCGATGACGCTGGCCCCCCGATCTTCCTCCCGGAGACGCCCCTCCCCTCCAAGTCCCGGAGCAAGCGGTCCCGGGCCGCCCCTTGCGACTGGACCACCCGCCTCCTCCACCTCTCCCCCGTCAAGCCGCCCAAGACCGCCCCACCCTCCATGAAGAAACGGGAGAGCCCGGACGGGAATCCAGACTTGGCGCCCCGAAGATGCCTCCACTGCGCGTCCGAGAAGACGCCCCAGTGGAGGACCGGCCCGATGGGGCCGAAGACGTTGTGCAACGCCTGCGGGGTCCGGTACAAGTCGGGCCGCCTGGTGCCCGAGTACCGGCCCGCCGCGAGCCCGACCTTCACGTCCACGAAGCACTCGAATTCGCACCGCAAGGTCTTGGAGCTCCGGAGGCAGAAGGATCTCCACAGGGCACATCATCAGCAGCAGCAGCAGTACTTCGGCCAAGGCCCCATCTTCGGCGTGCAGAGCGGGGCC
This sequence comes from Melaleuca alternifolia, assembly GCA_019926035.1. Taxonomy (NCBI): domain Eukaryota; kingdom Viridiplantae; phylum Streptophyta; class Magnoliopsida; order Myrtales; family Myrtaceae; genus Melaleuca; species Melaleuca alternifolia. The sequence continues at coordinate 1,605,058 of JAGKPW010002136.1, forward strand.
GACGAGTTCTTGATCAACCACTGTGGTGGACCCGCTTATCGGCACATGATGTAGCGTACCACCCTCCAGTAGAAAAATAATCTCACCTAAAAGAGGAGGAAGAAACAATCTTTGTAGCTTGCTAATGCTAACTTAAAATCAGTTCCTAGTTCATGTTCAATTTTTGGTATTTCAGATGTAGATTGATAAGGAGAGGGGAAAGAAAAATTGGGGGGGAAGGGAGAAAAAAAATGTGCTTTTGCTCTTAAGGACGAAAATTTCTTTTCTTTTGTGTTGATATTCTTGCCGAAATTGGCAAATCTTGGCATCAATCCTCTTGAGATGACTCCTTTGATCTTTCTCGATTGATGGGTGAGAATTGATAACATCGAATTGGGGCAGAGCAGGTGGTGGGGGAATTTGGTTCAGTGTTGTGTCGCTTTTGCGATGCCAATGTCACATGATGAGTCGATGGAGGAGCATGGTCCTGGGCTCGGTGTGATCGCCCAACTGCCCATTTTTCTCACATGGGCTCGTGTACTTGCCCCCCAAATTCTAGGTTACTAGTTCCTTCCGCATCGAACGGATTGCTTAATTCGATCCTGGAATGATGTGAACCGGTGCTTCGCTCCATAACTGCCCGATCTTGAGTCACGTGTACGGGGGCGGCATGAATTACCCATAAGAAGAGGCAGGTTTCTTCTTTGTATGGAATTCATTTTGCGAAAGAGAAAATATGGGGTGATAGTACGGCACTATCGAATCTAGTTAGAGATTTTACAGATCACATATTCGTAAGATAGAATATCAAATTGATTTATAGTGACGCTTTTTGCATGTTTAAACGATAGATACTAATGATGTGTAGAGACGAATATAATTTTCGCTCGAGATCACAAGAGACCATACTTATCTAAATTCAAGGTCCTTTCCGATATCGAGGAATGACGAGTAATTTCTTTTCTTTTCTTTGGTGTGTGCATGGGCAAGGAGCAAGTTAATTAGAAGAAGAGGGACTTTTTATCTCCTTTTCATTTTTTAGAGAGAAAATCAACCGCTTGTCGAGATGATAGCAGGAGCATGGATTTCAGTGACATCTGAACGTACCCTTTGATGCCGAATGAGATGAGGTTTGGGAAATCAATGTGGGAACAAATCGAGAAAAGGGGAGATAGAATCAATAATAAATTATACATGTACATACATATATACATATATATTCGTTGTAATTTTAAATTTGGGCTGCTTGGCTTGCAAAATGGTGCACGAAGAGGGGGGTCATGTGGGAATGACAAATATAATAGAGAACTAAGGTACTTTGCATCGGGTTGATATCAAATTGTCCACCTGATCCTCGACATTTGCCTCCCCGTCCTCATGGACCAACTAAATCATGTGACCTTACATTTCATTCCTTCTTTTCTTTTCTTTTTTTATATAAAGTCGAGCCACTTTATTATTAATTTCTTTATAGTTACTATTGTATTGAGCTTGAGTCAATGGAATGTATTGTTTCTCGATTACATGATCAAGGAGGGGCGCCTGATTAGTCTTTAATCGAGGAGATTATCTTGGTCAAGCATATCTCGTATAACAAGGGCATAAGCGAGCCATGGCTCTGGTGTCAAGCTATGCACTAATGCTAGGCGGATCAATCTTTGTTTTCATGATTTTTTGGGCGTACTTTTATAAAAAATTGTCTCAAATATTTAGCCTCGTCCTTGTTATTTTGCCTGTCACTTGAGAGAACTCTTTCTATTTTTTTTGTTATCCTCTCTTCACATGCCATATGTATTGTGTTTTCGATATTAAAATATTTTTTAAACTTTTTTCAATAACTTAAACTCTAAAGCAAAGTAGAGATTTCATTTGCCAAGCCAAAATAAAACAAAGTAAAAACTCCATTGTATTAAGTTCTTCTCTCTAGTATATAATTCCTAAAGAGGGCGTTGACAAAAGCTAATTATGCCCCGCTTGAGCCGAGAAGTGGTGCTTTTGTACGGGGCCTAGTATAGATCTCATTCAAGTACATTTGGACCTGCAAATAGCCCTTTCCTCTTTTAATCGTCAAGATGTGCTTGCTTCATTATTCTACAGGTCTACTCACCTAGGCAAAGTGAAATGACCCTTAGAAAAACGTCATTAGAGATATAGAAAAACCCATTAGCAATGCTCGTGTCGCGTTTAACAATAAATGAGCACCGACATAAAAAGAAGTATCTTCAACAGGATCTTAAATTTTAGGGTGGGGGAACTATGTGGATATAAGATCATCACGCATCCCCTAAATAAAAGATGCGTAACATTTTCAATATCAAGACGACTTTGCAAAGTTACGCGAGAGAAACAATTATTCAAACCAGGGTTTTAAGTCGTCGTGAAATGGAGCATTATAAGTTATAACACTTCCCATCCTCATGAACATCGGACCTCGCCCATGCGAAAGCATTTATTATTCTCCACGCCGATTTTCTAATGAGATTGCGATCTCGTGGATAAAGGGCAAATGAAGTTGGCGGGAGGGGAAGATGGCTTAGGGTGCTACTCGAATTCGAATTGCGGATCAGTGGATTTCGACCCTGGAGTGTAATCATCAAGCTGAGAAAGACGGCCCCTCTTTTGAAACAGAAAAGAAAGACAAAGAAGGAAGAAGGCCAGAAAAGGAACCACTCGCCAACAAAGTACATGTTCCCATGCATATTTAAACTTGGTGTTCGGAGATATCATAAGATGGAGACTTATGGCGGTACGTACTTACAATTCGCTAGTCGACATGCATGGCTGCTTCGTTTCTCTTGTCTCGCAGCTTTTTTTCAGACATTTTTTTCATAATCGCAATAGACAGAAAACCATGGACGTGGTGTCTACACTGTCTATATGACTATCTATCTGTCCGTCCATCAGCCATGTTGGCTGTGATCAGAAGATGCAATGATTCTAGTCTTGTCCCCCGGCTTTCTTCTTTACACTCGATGATATAATGTGCTTTCTCTTTTCCCTTTTCTTTTCCCCAAATAAAGCATATCCTTTCTCCTATTTTCAGGTATTTTGCTTCATTCATATTGAAAGGACCCTCTTCTTTTTAGTGACTTACTCACTGGTGATGGAACTTTCCACTGGCGTCTGATAGAGAATTGAAAGAGGGGGTAGGGATGAGCATAGGGTATTTCACATGATTGGAGCTATTGGCCTGGTGGGTCATTGATTCTGAGCATACTATCTGCAAGAGAAGTTTCTCATCTAATGACAAGAATGACACGACAATATAACATATCAGCATTTCATTATAACCTTTAAAATTTAATTGACGATAACGAAATCTTGAATGTAGAATTCATGATGAAGTTAACGAGTAGAAGTCGTGATGCTAAGAAACGACTTGATAGCCACATAACATTTACACATAAGTCTTTCATTGTGCTTGATGAAGCAAGACACATGTTTCACTCTCTACGAGAGCAAATTCTCAACATAAGTTAAGCAAACGAAAAAGCCCGATTTAATCTATATTTGCCTGTTTTAGAAGAATAGAACCATCCTATTACATATATTTTGGGGAAAGGAAGAAATGCATAAGCAATGAGGATATATTTCCAGAGAAATAAACATTCTTTTGCATGTGCCCAAAAAAAAGAAGCGAACAAGAAAAGGAACTTGCTAGAGTTTCCTGAATCAAGATGAGATTAGATAAGTTGCAAGGTCCAAAAGGAAGCAAAAGAGGAGGGGGGAGATAGCTGTAAATGAGACGTGAGAGAACACCCACATGGAGACTTTGATGGGGGGTGTAGAGCATCCCACCGAAAATGAGCATATGCATGAAGTAGAGTACAGCAGAAGGAAGACAAAGAATACTAAAATGGTTGTAATGGGCAGGTAATGGCTTAGAGACACGAATGGCCAATGCCCTAATTCTTTGTCTCTCTCTCTCTCTCTCTTTCTATTATGATAAGTTTGGCCCCAAAAGATTACAGTAATATAACAATTGGCTCGGGAAAAAGTTGCAGTCCCATATGAGTCCATTCACTGTCCTCCCTTCACGTGGGCTATTCACATGAACTTTGCACATAGGATTAGGTTCTCCTCGTGGAGTGGGTGGCAAATCAATTCATCTGCGCAGATCCTACATTGTGTACATACATATATAGTCCTCCGTTAAGTTTAGGTAGATGATTGCCAATACACTTACAATTATTTGTGGTAAACTCTACTAGAAGAAAGGAAACCCGGGGAGACGACGCATTGCGGAAGATAGGATTAATAAAAAATTGTAAATTTTATGTAGGCTGCGCCAGCATGGGTGGTTTGGAGAAGAATCCGATATGCTAATGACAAGTTGGAAAAGATAAATTTAGCAACCACCTCAAGATCAGCTAGAGAAGCACATGGCTAAGCAAAAGCCAGTTGGGGCTACAGTGCTAGTATCTCATAGGCTTCCCTTCGTATTTCATTGTCTAATCTTGCTGATTTTTCTGTGTGTTTTGACCACCTTGGGATCAGTCAAAGGCACGTTGCTTCCTTTGACTAGCTAGTTCAATGGCACCATTGGTGCTCGTGTACTAGCCATGCAATACATAACGAGTCAATAACAATAGGAGGAAACATTATTCAATTCAAGAATTCTTGGTCATATTATTAAGCGATGCTTAGCTTTACACGAGAATGAGTCTTTTCGTATATCTATATGTTCATAAAGTCATATGCGCTGAGTTTTGTTTATAGAGTCAGTTGAGTCGAGAGTCGGTACTCTTATTTATCTTTTTTTTGTCTAGAAAATGTTGATCTTGTCTTTGAAAATAAATGATGAGGTGTCCTGAAAGTTGCCGAGCTCAGAGGGTTATCGTTATTCCTATGTAAACACCTTCGGGGCTTTCTTGAGGGGTAGCCTAGGGTGGATTCTCTGGGCGGTCGGCAAATATTCCTTGTCATATTTTGAGTTTCCTTCTCGATCTTCGACAACTCCTCGTGTCGTATAGCAATTCAAATAAGAGCACATCTTGTCGCTAATGGGCCAAGGCCGGATCGAACGAACATCATCCATTCATATTTACATACAATGCGTCGACGACATATAGACGTCATTGGATACTTATCGGGTTTTTGGTCCAGAGCTTGCCTTGGCGGGCAATGCCCACCACTGACATTGTTCTTGGAGAGCTGTGAACCCGACGTGAAAGGTACTCAAGCAAACTAACTAAAGTTGAACATAATGGAAGTGTCAATGAAAACGATAGAGAAGATGGAAGTGGTTGGGGATAGGGCGCAAGGAGAGGGCACGGGATGCGAGTGACCGGCCAGTTCATCCGGGCTTCTCAACCTCAATCTCCTCATCACCTAAAGTCAAATCGGCCCGTGAACATCAGCAAATAGGAACCGTCGTATCGATCCCAAGAACTTATTGCAGCAAGTCTTACGCCCTATTTATGTCGTGGAAGCCCCTAGGGTTTTGAAGGAGACTAGGTGACGCTGTTGGGCGTGTGATGGGCTATATTGACCCGCCCTTAATGCCAATCGAGAGTCTTGGTAAACTTGTGATCTTGCCGACATGGCTAGCACCTGTTGCCCCATTGAGATGGAGCCCCGCACCCTGAGTCAAGGCCAGCTCAACAATGCCAGGGTACTTCGCGCACTCTCTCTCCCCGCCTCATTTCGGTTCGAGTTCACTTCATCATATGTACGTGCTTGTTCGGCAGCAGCACCATGTGAATCCTCGCTCCCGTTGCTAACCTTGTTCGAGAGCCGAGCCGATAGGTTCCGTGCGCGAGCCCCTATAGAAAGAACTCGAGTTGGCCGACCGAGCCGAACTTGCGTAGATCGAGATGATCCTCTTGCATGAAGAATCATGTTTTCTGTTTAGGATTTGGTAACATTGAGTAGATGTCCTCTTTTGTTTGAAAAGTAGTGTAGTCAGTCGTTAATGTCTCTCTTTCTATTGAGCAGGAGGTTGCCGCAGACGTAATTCAAAAGATGGAGCCAAACAAAGCCGCATCTGTATTCACCGAGGCAAGTCTCGAACTCTAGATCAATGTATTCAATCTAGCACAAAATGTGAAGGATATTATCTCATAAACATGCTATACAAACCAACTAAATCTATATTTTGATAATAGTGGGGATCACGTGGAATCACTAAATTCAAAGATTCATATTCAATTTAATGTGCATGTCGTACTCATTAGATATTTGCTCTGAAAGCATTCCGACTATCCATTTTCAAATGGAGTGCCCATGTGAGTCGGCGCTCAGCATCGAAGACTTCTATGCTTTTTCTCTGTACTAAATCTCATCCAATCGAAATGACGCAAAACCTTCGACCCTTGCAGGGATTGAAGCCGATTGACCTTACGAAGGACACACGGCGGTTGGCCGAGAACGGAGTCGACGGCGAGCGGATCGAGCCACAAAAGCCGGGGGTGGAATGTATCCAGAAACCTTGCCAGTGCTCGCGCGCATTGGCATTTGGCGAATCTCCGGACCAACTCGAGCTCAAGGAGCCTCTTTCAGCACCATTCTGAAGGCACCTGTGCAGCCCTCCTCCGTTCTTCTGCATTAGCCATTTCTGTACTTGAATAAGCAGGGTCTTGTACGTAACGAGGACTCTTGCTCCCCTGTTACGTTTCAGACCATGCAAGTGATTGTGAATTGTGATGCACATTTGGTTGTTGAAAGAGCTTCAATAATGAGTGCGTGGATTCTTTACATTTTGGAAGTTTCCCCCATCTCCGAGACAAAGGTTTTGTTGAGTGGAAGGGGAAAAGGGGAAATAGATTATTTCAATAAAGGAAAACGTGAATGAAGATGATTATAATTCGAGTTAATTCTCCAAATTTCTCACCAAATTTTAGCCCATTCAATTTGCCATGTTGATATTATCAACTTTTACGCCTTTTTGTTTGGAATAAATGCATTGAAAGTTCTAAAATTTCTTGCCAAGGTGCAATTGAACACCTATATCTTACCAAAAAATGTAACAAGATCGTCAATTTGGTACAATCAAGTCATTTAATTAATTCCGTCCAATTTAATTAAGGAAAAATGAAGGCATGGCTTTTGTTTTGTTATTTTATCTCCTGCATGGAATTACTCAAACATGATAGAGAAGACTAAAAGGTCATTCTAAGCAAATCCTTATTTTTTATCAACATCTTAATTAAATTAGATTAAAAGATACAAAAAGCTAATTTTTCTTTTGTGAAAAAAAAAAGCAATGAAGGGAAAACTAGCAGCAGGCGCTCCCCGGTGCCCCCAACTATTGCCGGAAAGGGCTTTTTTTTTTTTTTGCTTTCTTTTCTATTACAAAGAAAAATAAGCTTTTTTTATTATTTTAAACTAAATTAATTTAGATTTTGACCTAAAAAAAGGATTTGAACTAAAATGACATCATTTTAGTATTTTCTTTCGTGTTTTAATAAGATCAATGCTACATAAGAGTGATAGAGTAATATTAAAAATGCAATATCAACATTTTTCTCATCAGTTAAGTCCGAAAAAATTAATAAAACATTCGATTACCTAAATTTAAAAGATTTTACGATTCAATTGCATTTTTTATATATAAATTTTAAGACTCAATTACACTTTTATGACAAGTTGTAAGACTTATGAAGCGTTTATTGCTTGTTTTATGGCTTACTAGCCTACATTGATGGAGAAAATTATTGGATCGAATATAATTGTCGGAAGAAAATGAAATATGTGGAATCCTACATGGACATGTGTGGAAAAATTTAGCTAAAAAAGACAGTTTTGAAAGCATAATGTATAAATTTTAGTTAATGTCGACGCCTATGTAGATGTCTGCATTCAAATTTTTTTATCCAAGTAACATTAGGAGGTCATTTGAGTTGAATTTGGCTGGACACCAATGGTGAAAAGATTAATCAGAAAATTTATGAAATTCGAATTTTTTTACAAAACAAAATTAAAAGCATAAGTAATTAATTAGAAAAAGAAAGCGTGATTTTTCCTCTAAATGTCTAGCAAAAAAAAGGCCCGCTTTGTTCTTTTTCGAATGGAAGAATAATAAAGGAATTTGCGAGTGACCGCGTCGTCCTCTTCCTTGAGCTAGGGTTTTGAATTCCCTCTCTTCTTCCGCGACGAGGGGATTGCCGGAGAGCGCCACTCCGGCGACCTAGGTCGCTGCCTAACAAGCAATTCAGGTAACTCTGGCCATCGTTTTCGTCTGATGTCACGTGTGCACGGCCGTCGTAGCTCATCTGCTGTGCAGCGTAGGGACCGTGCGAGATAATTCGTCAGAAATTCCTTAGCCTAGTGCTTTACAAGTCAGAACACGTATCGAATACTGTCTGGTTGCTTTCATAAGCTGAGTTTGATCTTTTCGTGTTGTGTGACATCTTCATGGGAAGATGTCGGTCGTTTCCAAATGACCCATTTCGGTGAGTGAAGTGTAGTATCCTCAATTCAAGAGACCCTAAATCCTTTACCTTTTGTTTTCGGTAATAAAGAGATTCTAGACCATAGCTCTCGTCCGTGGAGCTAATGGATTAGTGTTCTGGTTCTTGTCAGTAATTTCTTTTTGGTTTTCTGAGATACATGCTAGACAGTGGACTGAATAACTTGCTGGTAATGCCTCAGGAAAATTCCTAGAGGCACCATAAGATGAGCAGCACAGTGCGGGGAACTCCTAGGTCGGGAGGACGATCACTATTTTTCCAAGATTTGGCAACTCCTGTTTCTGCCAGGAGAGGAAAGTTCTCAAGCCCTGGCCAGGCTGCTGCGGTGTCTGCTCTTTGGCGAGAAAATTTTGGGGCTTCAGATCTTCCGCCTCCTCCCATTTACACTTTGGAGGATCGCTCTGATTTCTCACCAGAATCTGGCATTCCTGACTATCCAATGTCCCCAGAGATCAAGTCAGACCCAAGAACCCCAGCTCAGAGCTCTAGCCGTGATTTGTCCACTCTTAAAAATAAGTCCGAGGCAAGCACTTCGTATGCTCTTAAGAGTGGGCAGCAAAACCAACAGGGTTCGGGGAATTTGAATTGGTGGTCACCTGCAAAGAGTCCTAGTGAGCCGGAGGATAAAGGAAAAGGTTCGCCAGTTGAGGGTGTTGTTCAGCCTGGTGCACTTATCACTCTTCCACCTCCAAGGGAAGTTGCTAGGCCAGAGATGCAGAGAAGTAGCATGCCTGCAGGGAACCTCGATGAGGAAGAATGGGTTACTGTTTATGGGTAATATTCTCCATTCCTTCTTTTTTGGATAAATTTCATTTAATTTCTAGCAATTGTATAACTGTATAGATTTTTGTCTTTGTGTATCACATATTCCTTACTGTTGCCTAATCGTGTTGTGGATGCTGCTATTTATCAGTCTTATCTGTCTTTATGTGTTATATTTGCCTTATTGTTTGAGAACATGACAGAAAATGACAGTAGAAATGCATTTGAAGTACTTCTGAATTCCTTAATTCCATCTTTGTACATGATCTGCTTGGTGGTGCTGCATTACCTTTTGCAGTAACTAGTCAGTAATCTGATGGATCATAATGTGTAGTGCAAAAATCATTCTCAAGCTCCAATTATTGAAGCTTTATAGATGATCCATTTCTAATATCAAGAAACTTCTTCAAGAATTCTCGTTTGATCTAGGTTTCAATCTTGAAGTTCATTTTTTTCCTACCATCCAAGAGTAGGTACTAGTAACTGTCATATAATCTCTCCAAGGTATTATTGCATTGTCAAATATGTTCACTAGGCTTGCTGCCATGAGCAGAGTGGATGCTTTAGGGAAATTACTCCTGTAGCTGTGGCCTGTGAAGAGATGGCACAATAGACTTGTATCCTTTTTCTGGTATTTTACTTGAATTATGGAATTGAGCATAAACTGAAATAGCTTGAAAGGGTGGTCTTAACTGAGAGGTATACAATATTTCTGTTGAGACTGCAAGTGTTATTGGGTTTCAAAAGCATAGATGAGACCAAGAATGGCTACTAAAATACTAAAACAGTAAAAATGAGAGGAGTCAGATTTAGAATCTTTTAGCAGTGCTTTTTTGAATTAAGTGTGGGCATAAGAGTTAGAAAGGACTGTGGATGTCGGTAGATGCTATCGTCATTTGAACATTAATGTTCTGCATGGATTCTGATGTTTAAAGTAAAGATCAACGAGAACCTAAAAAGTGAAGAAGTCTTGAGAAGACAGGAGAGCTTGTTTCTGTTCAGGACTGTGCAAATACGGATATAATGGAATTGCTAAAGAAGAGACCAACGAGACTTCAGGTTTTTGGGATTGTTCCGTGTGGCGACTTGTGCAGGTGCATGATCTAAGAACTAATTTCAATCTTTTACATGATTACTCTTGGTTCAAGTTGCAAGCCTTGGTACTTGCTTAGGATAATTGGGAATGATTTGTGGATGGTAGCAATTAGGCTATGCCCCTGCATTTTGCTGGAAACTTGGATACTGAAATTGTTATACATGCGCTTCAAATGCGAGGAACATATTGCTTGAAAACTAGTGGTCCTGCATTTCCTCTTTCCTTTTCTTAATGGGTATTCTTGGGCCATTTTAAGAGATACTTTCGTTTCCAGATTTTCTCCCGGTGATACCAATCTAGTGCTGAGAGAGTTTGAAAAATGCGGTGTAATATTGAAACATATTCCTGGCCCAAGAGATGCAAACTGGATGCATATTCTTTATCAGGTCGGTTTCTCCATCAACTCCTCATGTACTGATAACACTGCCATTGACGTTTTAATTGCCTTAAGTGAGGTTTGCTTCTCTCCTGTGCAGAACCGTGCTGATGCTCAGAAGGCACTCAACAAGAATGGGATGCAAATAAATGGTATACTTATTGTTGGTGTGAAGCCTGTCGATCCTATGCAACGGCAAGCTTTGAATGAGAGACTCAACAATCAAGGCTTCTTGCCATTGCCTCCACCAACTAATAGAAGTACAGATTTGGTTCCTCATAGATCATCTCATCACCCATACTATCTCCAAAATGGCACTTCTAGCAAATATCAGTCAGGCGGTGCCATTGCTTCGCCTGCCAAGTCTGTGGTTTCCAAAATAATGGATTTGATGTTTGGGGTTTAGGCAAGCAACACTGCTCACTTGAATTGTCTAGGCAGCAACCTGTGAACAGTTTGAGCGATCCATTCATCTGGGAAGAGATTTTGAATTTTAACTCCAATTATATCCTTTTCTGTTGCTTTATTGGTGAATGTGTCTGTATACCGCAGAGCTGGGATCGAAAGGTCAAACCATGAGTTCTTGTTTTGTTCTTATATCGGAGGCAATCAGAAGATACAAAACATAGACAATGTTCCATTGTTCCTCCTTTTTCCAATATGGAATTCTCTACCTATGTCAATGTGATTGACAGATATTTAAGCGTTTTCTCTCTCTTGAACATTTCAGACGGAGAATTTGCAATTTAGACATAAGAATCTTTTGCATTAAGATTGACAGAATCGTATCTTATTCCAAGATTGTAATCTAACCATTGGCATTTCTTGGAAAAATATACAAGCTTTTGTTTGTACAGGTGCAAGCTTGCATGAACAAGCACGTTTCCGGATGCGACACAAAAGCTTGCTTTGGACAGGAAAATACAGCCCAAACACTCTTCAGTTGCCCATGTCAATAAACTAGCAGTGAATAAATAAGATCTTAGCCTATGTATCCACAAAGGAAACGTGACAGATTGTTATTCCATAATAAAAGATCTACGCATTGGAGTTTGCCCAAGCACAAGGTGGTAACCGGCATGCGTAACCCTGTAATTCTCTTTATGGAGAACAAGTCTAAATTTCCAAGCAATTGAAAAGATGGTCGCACCTAAATTCTGCATATGTGGTGGCTTAACATGGAGTCACAGGGTGCGAATCAAAAGATGAGAAGATGTTTTAATTTACTGCCATACTCAAATTATATGTACCACAATTCTGGTGAACATACAAGAAGAAGACAATGAAGAGAAAAAGTATAGATAAGACAAAAAAAGAAGGCAAAAAGGGCAAAAAAGAAAGCCAAAGCGGAGATAAATAAAACAATTCACTAGCTGATTATGCCGTATAAATGACGCTGCAATTATTAACCGCTTTACAGTTTTGAAAACTGACAGATCCACGTCCACTCTCCAATCGGTTCTCCATAATCACGAGCGTGAAAATTACGCTTGTCAATGAACTACAGCTTTGATGGATGATGGCCTCTGCTTTTCTCGCCCAATGTTTATTCTGGGAACCATCCTCAGTCCAAACATCTGTTTCTTTGTGTAGACTTGCTAAAATTATATCCCAATTCAAAAGTAAATCATGAGTTGAAAAGATCTAAACCACCCTCTTTGGATCTCGAGCAGCTGCAACATGGTCCTGCAACACAATGGCAGTCAAAGTGAGTACCAATTGTGACAGCATTTCCTACCCAAGTTCATCAATGACGAACAATGGGAAGAAAGCAAAAACCATGAATGCAAAGAGAGAAATCACTCGATGTTTAAAACTCTGCACTTACAGAGATGAAATCAAATGCTCTGGTTTCCTCTTTCTTGGAATTGTTCATCACCGAAGTTGGAGCCTGATTCAGAAAGTTTGGCTGGAATATATCGGGAAAAGGAGACGGATGACTACCTTTAATTCCAGCAACATAAGTCAAGCCACCATTCTGAGAATGGTTCCCCAGGTGTTGCAAGTTTGACATGGTTGCCAGATATTGCTGCTGAGCAACCAACATATTTGCCATGTTGCTGTAACCTAAGGACTGAGAAGGCATATTGAACACGCCTGGAGGCACATTATTTGGCATGCCATTAAAAGGAAACATGGCATTTCCACCCATCCCTGTGTTTTGGGCATTAAGCACGTTGCTTATAGCACCATTAGAAGATTGATGAGCAGGATATCTCTCACTTACTGACATAACATCTAGCAACGTTGCCCCGGATACGGTTGCATTCTCCTGAATATTGGAGCCATTACCATTGATAGACAAGCCAGCCATTATATCATTGACACGATCTGTAGGATTTTCATTTCCTTGAGAGTCTCCAGAACTGGGTTGAAAAATATCAATCAACTCAGATCCATATCTGTTTGCTTTCGTTATATCTCCTTTAACATCATTCTCATCACTAACAGTCATATCAGCAAAAATGTCGTCTGCAGGTTCACCACCCTTAACGGTATGGAATGAAACATCGGCAAAAGGATCATCGTTAGTTTCTATATTACTTGTGCTCCCACCAGAGCGCATGTCATCTCCAAGCAAATCATCGATAAGAGGTCCTGCATGTGATGTCAGATTGCCAGCCTTCTGCTCACTTTGCTTCCCTGAGTAGTCATTTGCTCTGCCAGATTCATCGAGATCACCCGTGTCTATTAGGTCAGGCATCTGAATGACGTTATCTGTCTCAGACTTAACAAACTTCTGTGAATGAACTCCGGTACCAAGGGCCTTTTCTCCATCCAGAAGGCCTAAGACCTATCAATATCACAAGAAAATATCTTATGCACTTCATCAAGCAAACATTTAGGAGATAACCACATCCATAGTGTTAAGAGAAACACTCCATTTCTCAGAGTAGAAAGCAGAAAAGATTACATTAGGGTTACACAGTTCACCAAGCTTCCCCAGACAAATTTGTCATGGACAAAAGAAGAAATAATTGAGACTCATGATAAACCTATGTTCTTGAACTACTATCTCCTAGTCAATAGTTAGACGCATTTTAATAGGAGCTGCAAAAATCACCAGTAAACCGCTATATATATATATGAGGCTGAAGTTAATTTTTACTTCACCTGTATCAAAGGAAAGGATCATTCCTCAGTAGATTTTCTTGGACACATGTCAAAGGACTAAGGAGGCTTACCTTCATAGATTTGTCTCTCAATGAAGCTTGTGGAGACTCGGAACATCTCACCAGAACATCAACATTCTCGCAAAAATAAGATGCTATAGCTGAGAAATGCTCATCATTCTTTTTCCTTAAAATTGAATCTAGTACACAGAGAGCCTTCATACGGACCTGACAAAAGAATTATTAATTGTCAGGAACTGAGAAAAGAGTAACAAGAATTGCATTCAACTCACACAAGAAACACGCATCAACAACCAAGTGTTAGATCTCCTCACTGAATAAAAAAGATAGGAATTTTTTTACACTATTGTTTTGTCCGTGACTGATGTGTGGAAGTGAAAAGACAATGATACTGCCAGAGGCCATGTGCTCTAGAGGAGTAAAATTAGAATTCAAAGAAATCCACCCCTACGTCGTATTGGGCAGTTATCTCTTCAAATCTGAAATATTGAAGTCTGAAGGATCATACCTGCCACTGTGGGGACTGCAGCTTTGATTCAAGGGCCCAACTTAAAGCCATTGCATCCAACTTTGCAGCCTCAACAAGGAAAGCTTGAATGGCATCTCGAGTTGGTTGTAGACGCACTCCACCTGATGTCACAACGGTGTCCAGTAAGCGTTCCTCACGCGTCTTCTCTAAATGATTCGAACTGGAAACTCCAGCCACTAGTTCTGTTTTTGCTCCTCTTGAATCTAACTTTGATGATCCGCCAGGCTGACTATTTGATATCCCAAAAGCATTTGAGTTTTCACCATGAATTCGAACTGGTTCATACATATTAGAGTTGCCACTTTCAGTTGTCAAAGACCTATGGAGGTTGGGACTCTTGTAGCTTCCACTATCATCCCTTCCGAATGAGTGACTTTGAGTGAAGCTACTAAGTCCCTGCTTAATAGAAGCACTCCCTAAGCCAACTACCTCACTAATAAATGATTTTTTCTCTTCTGACGGCATTTGAGAATTTGTATTCCCAAATCCTTCTATTCTTCTGTTGACACTTTCAGCTGGAGCTGGTTTATTTTCCTGTTCACTGAAGATGGCAGCTAGAGCCTCCTGAGCCATGTCACGCACAGCTTTATTCAAAGCATCCCCCTTTAAAGGATCTGGCTGACCCTTGTAATGAATCAGCTGTCGAACAGCCACAGACTGTCTTTGAATTTCCCTCCGAAACTCCACACCAGACTTTCCAACAGCATACTTGATCAACCTAAGAGCCTGCAAAGAATCTTGCGCTAGTATCAAGGAAAAAACTGAACATGTGTCTGACAAACTAAGAGCGGTTGCAGCATTATACGTATATCAGATTTCTATAAGATATACCTGTGTCTTTGGGAAGCCCAACAATGGACTAATAAATAAATGCCACAAGTTGGAGTAGCATAGACTCATATAGTACAATTGCTGTAGAAATACAATGGGAATTCTCTAGAATGATAGACAGCTCTTATGCATAAGTGTCAGTTGCTGATAAAAAGAGACCTCTACATGTACATATAATATGCCAGATACTCCTCAGCAGAAAGCTTCACATATGCAGAATCTATGCTGGTATATAAAGAACCAGGATCAATCTGCGCAATCACAAATGAGAAACGCCCTAGACAACTTGAATAACCAGGCACTAAGAGCTAAAACTATGCTTCCTTTAAAGTACTGCATGAGCACAAAGTGACTTCACATAGTTTATCTGAATGCATGGTCTACTAATGTAAAATCAAGTTAGGATTACTAACCAAATGACCTTGACCCCAACAATCTCACGAGGACCAAATAAGTACTCTTCTATATATGAGAACACCCTATTGTCAACCCCATAATAGGACCCACAGTTTGATTAATGGGTAGTATTTACACTAAACTTGAGAAAGGGGTTGCTCCATTGATGCTCTGTAATGATATTATACTTTCAGTGATCAGTAGAAAAAGCTATAGATAGAATTGGCAGAAATTGCTAATCAACCGCGTTACAAAATCTTCAAAGTGCACCCAAATAACATATGATCACACTTAGCCTGATCAGCTACAAAGCAACGAAACAAGTCTCGGTCGAATCGCTTAAACCACCAATTCGAACTTTAACTGTGGTGGCCGCATAGGGCAAGGAAAAAACCAATCAAAATAACGATCAACAGTTCTCACGAGCTTCTTCAGCTCCAACCCGCCGAGAGAGAGAATCAATTCCAGATCCTACCTTCTGTTTAACGATGGGGCTCTTGTGATCGAGCCGCTTGAGCACGAACTCCGACACTTCCTTGACGATGCTGGCGTGAGAGGATCGCAAAAGCTCGCAGATTTCCTCCAATTTGTACACAGGCGCGACCTTGTCCTCGTTGGATGTGGCGGCATCAATCATCCGCGACCTCCAGTACGATTCCACCGCCCTCCTGCTCGAATCCATCGCCGGACCGTGGGGCAGAGCCGCCGCGAAGAAAGTGAAATCCGAGAATGGAGGAAGATCCTATTGCCGAAACGAGCGAGGATATAGGCCTTGATTCGAAGCGAAGCTTGACTCGAGCCGAATTCGATGGTTCGAGAACACGAATTCTAGGGTTTCCGTTGAATGGAAGAAGTGAATCGATGCGACCCGGGAGAGAGAGAGGGTTTGGTTTGCGTTGAAAGTTCGGTCTTTTAATTCACCGTTGCGAGTTTTTGCAGTTGCAGATGAATCAAGACAAGAACAACTGAACAAGCGAAATTCTGGTAATTGTGCTTTTTATTTTTATTTTTTCGGATGATGACATAAATAATCTTAAATTTTATATAATTTATAATATACTCCGTGAATTAAAATTTAATCAAATATGTATTCAATTTAATTCCTGAAAAATTTAAGTTAAAAAAATAAAAAATATTTTCATATAGTTTGATGATTGAATTGAATATGCGTTAAAAGTTCAAGGATTATGTTAAATAATTTAAAAATTTATGGACAACTTTATAGATTCAATTAAAATGTAAAAATCACATTAAAAAATTAAAATTTAGAGACCACTGCATATTTAATCTAAGTTCAAAAACTAAAAATATTAAAATTTAGAGATCACTACATATTTAATCTAAATTTAAAAATTATATGTATCATTCACCCTTATTTCGATCCCCAAACTAGATTATTTGCATATCAAAGAACATTTTTTTCAAAAAATTATTTTACAACTTTTCTATGTTTGAATAACAAAAATTCCTTTTTCATGAACAAAAAACAAGCTTAGATGATGAAAATACGACTCATCCTTCTAATAGGAAGGAAACCTCCTTCTCTACACCATTAAACAAATAAAAATTAATTATTTTTCTAAAAATAAAATTCATATTTTTTTTCTTTACCACGAAATTTTCCGTGAAACAAACTTCATCCTTAAATTATTTGTTAAAACAAATCATCCAAAGCAAAATCGCAAGTCCTCTCCAGAGCTCCCTGCGGAAGCTGAAGTAGAACAAAAGCAATCGAGCCTGTCTTGTACTATGGTATTATTGACTTGAGGGTACATGATTGTTCCAAAACTGGTACAACGAGCTAGTATAACTGCAAAAGAATGGCACAGTCATGAATTATCCAACATACAGTCATGAATTATCCAGCATCCCATCGCTTCAGTCATTAAGCTAAGCTAACAAAATCCCTAGTATCGTCCGACTCGTCGACGATCATTTCATTCCTAAATAGCATTTTCAAGTATGGAAGGACCCTCGGAAGCACAGGCAGATCTGCGATGTTTATGCTCATCAAGTCGAAGGCAATGCAGGTTTTGTGCATGTGCGCCTCATCGAACACGGGGATCTTTGGGTATCTTTGGCTGAAGTGGGTGAGGAGGATGCGGTATGCACCCGCTGAAGTGCCCACCTGGATGGCCTCCTCCGTCGTGCTGTGGTTTCTTGCGATGGCCTCATCCACCATGCTATCCTCAAAAGTTGCCTGCAATAAAAAGCACCAACAATTTCTTCATCTTTCACATGAGAGAGGAGGGATTTACCAGCACAAACCATTAAACTCCATGACCTCTAGAGCATAGCATTTTCGCCACTGACTTGTTACAGGAGCCTTGCCCCGTTTGAGTTTAAAATTTAGAAGGCTCGTGAGTTCAATGTAAAACTGAAGGTTTGAAAACCCATCATTTTTAGTTTGTGATATTTCTTACCAGGTTCACTTAGTCTCTACCAGAGAACTCAAACCAACATTTAAATCTATTAAGTCAGGACAGTCATCACATAGATCCACACCAACCATCTTGAAGCAATATATGGGAAAAACTACTTCGAAGAGCATTTCCAATAAGAACCCTGAAAGGTGCAAAAAAGATTACGTCAATTTTACCTCATGTATAAGGACAGTGGCTCCCCTAGACGCCTCTGTTAATTCAGGGCAGGGTCTCGTGTCTCCGGAATACACAATCTTCCACCCTTCTATCAACTTCCCATCAGAATTCAGTCTCTCCGATGCCTTAAGGACAACACCAAATGCCTGTGGACAGTGCACAACAGGAAAACTAACCAAGGCCTCCAAACCCGCTTCTTTGAGCATCTTCTTCATATTCTGCAGAACTGGAAAAGCAACACTAATGTCTGGCAGACTACCAGGTCTTTTCCAACAACTCTGCATAGGAGCTCCCCTCGCAAACAATGTTGAATCAGCCACATTTGTCCTTGACCTATTTGTAACTTTTCTCAAGCCATCGCGTGAATTTAGACTTTCTGGAGAAGACTGATCCATGCTCAACTCACTAGCTTCCTCAAAAACATTTAAAGACGCTTCCGTGGTGTTCCTACAATCCAGGAACTGCATGTCTAGATCTTCAAGTCTTTGGTATGCGTCGAGATATCTCTTGAGCTGCCTCGGCCCAATCACAAGCAATGGCTCATGAGGCACTCCTTCCAACAGATCACGTCGTTGAGCAAGTATTCTAGCCAAACCTGAATGGTGATCAGCATGAATATGAGAGATCCAAATACATCTAAGACCTTTCACGGCATCATCAGCTCCCCCTACTCCAAACCTAATTACAAGGAAATTAACATCAACATAAGCAAGAAATTCAAATCCTTCAAAATGAACATAGCAACTCAATAAGACGTAGTGACTAGTATGTACCTTCGTTTCAATTGCCCCAAGGTTCCTTCCCCGCAATCCAGAAGCAAACCACCTTTGGCGAAAAGATTGATATAAATTGAACTGACATTCCTATATTTAGATGGCTGTGAGGAACCAGTCCCCAAAAGAATGATCTCCAAGTCATCTCTCCTTATATTTTCCAAACAATTAGGAAGGCTATTCTCACTCAACCATGGCTCCTCTTGCATAACACTTCTCTCCTCCCCAATTTCACCAGTCCCATTCCAAAGATGGTGGACATACTGTGCAGCATCCACAATCTCTGGGATCTCAGTGTGCAACTCATCAATTATGTCTGTGTGAGCCATCTTATTGGGAATATAGGATCTATCTAATCCAATCTTGTCTCTGGGACGCAAGGTGAACTGCTCAGGGGGAAGGGAGGGAGGGAGGGAGGGAGGGAGGGAGGGAGAGAGTGTGTGTTAAATTGACAATATTGAGAACAGCTGGAAATTTTCATCAAGAAAGTCTATGGAACTGAACCATCCATGTGCTGCTAACACCATGGGAAATTGTCTGTGTCAGATTATTAGAGAGTTCTAACAATTCTTGACCTAAAGAACTCAATATCAACATCCCGTTGAATATGGTCATGTCCATCAAAACTCGTATTAATATCCATTATGACTATCTATGCTCACGTCATGGTTGCATGACAACTCAGCAATAATCCTGATAAAATCTCCACACAAAAAATATTACAAAAAAAATAAAAAAAAATACATTACCATCTATATCTCAAGTATCAGATGACTACTTCCCCGATTAGACAGTAGACAAGAGGAAGCGACAGAGTCGATTACACTAAAGCTGAGCAGATTAAGTAAAAACTGATTACTTATGAGAAATAGCTCACAGATTTCAAACGAAGGAAAGAAAACCATGCCATCAATAAAGCATGAAGTGCATAGAATTGAAGGTTCTATAATAATAGCCTTTTATACCTTGAGGAGATTTTCAGCCAAAATGCTTTGACAAGAGACAGAAGTACCCTGTCAGAAGAAAAACCAGAAATGTCTTCTTAGCATCCTGCAGATAAGATGTAATCCCAAGGTCCAAATGCTAAGAATTGAAATAAAAAAGTCCCCCTAGATGTAACTGCACACCTCACTTAAATGGACATAGTCAGGTGGTGACAAATAGGATTGCTTGAGAGACCAAAAACCTGAAGCTGGAAACAACTGAGGACACAAATAATTAAGTCGTGCAGCAATCCTTGAACTAGAACACAAGATTGGAATCTCTATATTCTTCCTGCAAAGAATGGAAGACAAATAGAGAGTGATATATTAGCACAAAAAATAAAAGAAAATGATTTCTCCAAAGATTGGATGTGTGATAAATGCTCACATCTGATGTCCGGCAATAATATGTTGCGCTGAACCAAACCTCTTCATCCAATTCTTATAATCTGGACCGCTCACGATCGAGGCTGGACTCATATGGATGACACATGTCACAGTCTTTTGAGTCTCTTTGCCCAACAAGTCAGCATAGTAATCATTGAGGTAACCTAAGGAAGATAATCTCTGAAAATGAGATTGAGTTGGGCAATCAACAAGAAGCACTACAGGACCAGGGATAGAAGGATCCATCACATCACTGGGATGAACCTACAGGATTGGCAAAAAGAATCGTTACACTAAATAGTCAAGAACTTCAATTACACTGGAAGGATATGACAAAGCCGTTGTTTCATTCCTTTTGAACCTCACCATAATATTTAGCCGTTTTGAGAAAACAGACTTCCCAAGTTGCAGTTCCCGGTATTCTGGCCCAGGTCTCAGACCCTTCTCCTTTGCTCTTTCTGGATGAAACTTCCCCTTAAGTTCAGGCAACTCACAAACATAGACAACAGACATGTCACCAGGCCTCATTGCAGAGTGAACACCATTATTTTGACCAGACTGTTCTGGCCAGAGGAGAACAGCTGATATTTTGACAACATCATCATCGACAAGAATGATAGGGTCAGCAAATTGTTCTAAATCAGGAATAGCAGCCGCATCAGAGCTTGGAGCAGGGCCAAAGCTTTTTGTGTGAACCATTGCTGCATTTGGGATGAAAGACTTCATAGCATCAACTAAATATTTAAGATCTGACGGACCCCAAATATTAACCTTCAAAACATGAAACAAAGTTCTCTTCTTACTAAAAACTGACATTTGAAAAGAGCATTGATACTGTAAAGCCAGTTTCACACTTACCGACATTCCTTCATCTCCCATCCCAGCCAATGTTAATAGCAACCCTGTCGCATGATCAAAGTCAGCAGTTCTTTGGATGAAAGCCAGATGTAATTTGATTAACTACAGAATGAACTCATTAAATCTCTAATATATAAGGATAACTTCTTGAAAGCAATGTCCTATTACAATTAATAAAAGTGCAAACCTGGAAGTCCGCCTGCTGTCTCAGAGCACACACGAGAGAAAAATATATGATCTATCTGAAAATCATAGAAGGAATCAGATTTTCCTTCATTGCAGATCCCACCAAGAGCATAAGGGTGAAATTGTCAGCCTTTGACATACCTTTGACAGCTTAATCTTATGCTCTGTGCAAAACCTTTGCAACCCCTGCAAATGCATTGACATGGTAAGTACCATAATAATCTCACGGTGACTGTTGATATTGAACAAATTAACTAGGAGATGTCTAAATGGTCAACATACAGTTGACAAAAGCACACTGCTAAATAAAGATATGCAAGTCACAGTACTGGATCGTGTTCAAGAAAAATCAAGCCAGACAAGTCAATGCATGAAGCTTTTAAATAGTGTTGCTTCTGGCCTTACCTCTCCAGCGTTAAAAATAAATCTCTGGTGATCAAAGAAAAGCAGGACCGATGGCGATGTATCCTGCGTATCCAATCCAGTTCCCAATATCTGTGGCAAAATTAAGGAACATAACCAATCAATAAACACCTCAAGATTTCAAATCACGATTCCCACAAAGACAATGCATGAGCATTTGTAGCCTTATCCCTTCAGCTCCGCAGTAAAGTCGAAAAAACTAAACAAACATTGGTTACAGCACATCAAGACAGACACCGTGGAAGCTAACTAGACTACAGATGAGCTAATTTCATACAAGACATCGAGTTAATCCAAAGCCAAAGAAAACTAAAACCCACTAATACGGTACCAAATGCTCAGCTTCGCACAAACCCAATTAACCTGATTACGCAAATTCTATTCACCCAAAAGATAAAAAAAGAAAAAAAGAAAGAAGAACCACTAACAGAGAGAACTTCAAGTTCTCATCAGTGCACAAGTAAAAAGCCATACCTTATCCATCTAATTACACGAGAAATTCATAGCAAAGGCCAAGAAAAAGAAGAGAAATTTACCTGTACATAAGAGATAGTACTGACAGGATTGGCCCTAGGCCTCTTCTTGAGCTGAAGCTCCTTCCTGGGACCATCACTCCGGTCTCGACCCTCGGCCCTCTTCCGATTGAACCCGGGTTCCTCCATCAAAGCACCCTTATCGCTCCCTCGATCGTCCGTAAAGTTCCTCCTGTTCCTTCCGCGAGCGAAGTCCGGGGAATGCCGGAGGCGGCGGCGGCGGCGCTCGAAGGCGGAGAAGACGGTGAAGAGGGGCCTGGAAGTGGGGTTAGAGAGAGGAGCGAGGAGAAGAGGTGTGGAGGAGGAAGGCCGCCTGAGCTTGAGCCTGAGGGGAGAGAGGAAGGGCGTGGCGGTGACGGTGGCCGAGGAAGAGAAGAGGAGGCGGAGGTTGGAGACCATGCATGGCATCTCAAGTTGGAATCTGCAAAACCTCCTCTGCTTTTAAGGGCTTTGGAGGGAGAAGAGAGCAGTCCGCGGTCGGGGTTCTGTCGCGAGCGGTCGCTCGTTGGATGAGTATAAATTTTTGGAAATTGCCCCATTCCAGCATTCGAAATTGTATTTTTATTAATTTATATCGTTTTGTAACAACTAAATAATTTGAAAAAATATTTTTTGAAAGAATTACTTTATATCGCTTGAAAATGAATTAAAAAAATATTTGTAAACAATATTTAAATATTACTTATTATCAATATTTAAAAAAAATTATCATTGATCAATCATTTCAATAAGCACTATGTTTAGAATTTTTTTAAATGATTATTTTGATGAAACAAAAGAACTTTTAACTGATATTTAAAATCTTCATTTGAAATACTTTGACATAATAGTTTCAAAATTTAGGGAAAAGAAGGTGTAGCCTTTTACTTGAAATAAAGAACCCAAACATGAAGATTCACCTTGACCTACAAGCAATATGAATGCTTCAAATGTCTTTAACTTGGTGGGAACGAAGGATCTCGTTAAGAAAGGCAAATTACAGTTCCTTTCTCGAAAGACGCTAATGTAGTAAGTTGGGATAATAAGTAAAGTAATATTTAATATATCGTGTGGATATCAATTTAGTCATAAATCTTTTGATGATTTGTCAATTCAGTAATCGTGCATTACTTTGACTATGAATCGAGGACATAGACACTGATTGTCTTGAGTGGCAAGACTAGTAGTGAAATGAAAATTTTTTGAATTATTAATTCTTTTTTTCCCTCTCTGGCTTGTAGGGGTTGCGGGCCTCATCCAATGGCTAGTAGGCTCTAACGAACCTTGCTAGTCATAGTGAAAAGAAAAAGAAAGAAAGAAAAGATAAGGAAATAAAAAGTTAAACAAAACTGATAAAAATTGTCCATGTTGACACCGTTTGGTGGACACTCATGTTGGTGATTATTTGCCAAAATTGGCCAAAAAGACTACATTGGATATTCGTCAAATGTTTAAACTAATTTGACAAAATTAAAAGTCTTGTAAATGAATTAGCATCCGTGTAACTTTTTTTGTGATAATCATCCTAAAAAAAAGTAGCAGTACAGTACATGATAGTGCAACATCAGCATCGCATGTCAAAATCATAAGATTAGCTATATCAAATCAGCATTTCCACGAGTCATAGTGTTTAAGTTTCAAATTCACCAATCAAAAGAAGCTTGTCAAAAGAACAATACAAATCCAATAAGATAGAGATGGATTACAAAAAGGAGAAATGCATGGAGTGCTGTGAGTGAAACTTAAAAGAGAAAAGCTCCAGTACCCAGGACCACAATTGGACTCATGATCCTTTATCCTTGACTGTTAATGATACACTCGAGATACTGATGAAAGAAAGTCCCAAGAGTTTGAGGGCTTGAAGCAACCGAAAAGTCCAAGAAAAGCTAAAGAGATTCAATTCTCAGTGGAACGGATGATCATCTCTCTCCCTCTTTCCCCCCAAACTTTCCAATTTAACCTTCTCACCTGCATATGTTGAACGATACCAAACTTGACAGAGAAGTGATCAAACAGTTGACGCAAGTCCCAAGGCAAGAATACAGCTCCCACGAACATCCTCCTATTATAACCCCGAGCGATGTCTTAGGCGTGCCGTCGTAAGCTCAAGCATTCTCGTCTGCGAGAAAACCCCGTTTCATCCTAGTTATGGTGTGTTTGGGAGTCTTTTTCGGGTGCAAGCATGGTCGGTCATTCAAGGATTACGTGGTCTCCGCTCTGGTCATCTTGTGCATTATCTTGGGTCTTAAGTTGATTCTGTTCGCGGTGTACCGATGCTTGAAGAGGGTGACGAGGTCTCGGCATGGATGAACAAGTTACTCGAGCGATGTCGGTACGATCATGGAGATGCGACCTCCAGCAGCCTAAAGAGAGACAGAGGCGATGCACAAGCGATTCGCTCACGTGTTGGAGAAGACAAGTTACTGGTTTTGGCCATGCAAACACACCAGATGGACATGTACTTCAATTCCAAACCATCCCATAAGTCTATTTAATTATATGTCGCTTCGAATCTTTGATTCTCTACAGTTAAATTTCTTCTATGGTGTTGGCTTCTGGCGTTATGTCTTTCCTGGAACAGGAGCTCGACTCCGCGGGACCTAAATAAGGATCTTGTGTTCTATGGAAAAGCTTGATAAGGAAATACAGCTAGATAAATTGCGCATTAGCGGCGTTATATCATACTGTACAAACCTACCACATTAGTAACTTTCTAATGCTAGACAGTGAAAATTGCTACCTTCATAGTTCAAAGTAATCCGTGCCAGTTTTAGTGGAACAATCTCTTGCACTGCTATTCCCACTACTAGCCACCTTCCACAGCTTCAACACCCCGTCAAGACTCCCAGTGCAAATCATTGTGCACCCATCCTCATGGTCATGATCATCACCGCCACCTAATTGACCATCCCCATCGGCCATACCGGAGGATGATGACGTCGATCCTCCACGGTAGGCCATGAGGCACTTGATCGGACCCCTGTGGCCCACCAGGACCGCCAGGCAACAGTGTTGGCCGTCTGGGCCTCGTGCCCAAACCCGACTAGTCGAGTCAGCCGACCCGGTAACCAAGAAATTGCCCACGCTCGCCATGCAGAGCACTGCGTGTGTGTGCCCTTGGAGGCAGCCACCGTATTGGAGCTGCCCGGTGAACCAGCCCTTGAGCCAGAAGTGGACGTAGCCATCGGAGCAACCGCCGTAGAGGACGTCACTCTCGGGGGAGAGGGTGAGGGACTTGACGGGGGAGTGCTTGGCTGGGAGGGTGACGGTGAGGGAGTGGGGGCGGGAGCCTCCGCTGAGGTCCCGCCGCCAGACGCGGACGGTGCCATCGTCGGACGCTGTGAAGAGTAGACCATCATCGTCGGCAATGAGGAGGGCATTGATGGCATCAGGGTGGGCATGGAAGGTCTCGATGCAGCGCAAGTCCGAGATGCGCCAAACCTTGACGGTCCGATCAACGGAGGCGGAGTAGAGGATGTCGTCGGCGGTGCTGATGGCGAGGGAGGTTATGGGCCCCATGTGCTTCACCTATGCGTTGCATGGTTTGGAGGATTAGAAAAAAACATAAATTTCGCACGAGCTAGTCAAGTTAGTAGATACTCGTACTACAACATATGCACCCTACGAACAGATGTAAGACATTGACAGTCCAACAATATATTTGTACATGTATATACATGGACGAAGATTCTTGGTGGCTACGTGTCTGCTATTCACACCAAGGACTCTTAACCTAGCACTCTTTCATTCAGTCACGGTTACTACTACAGTATTTACTAGCACGAAAAGTCAGCAAATGCGTCTAACCCCACTCTTACCTACTCAAGGCACAGATACTAAATGTTCAATGTCCACGTGAACGAGCATATCATGAGAGTCTGAAATATATAATTCATTTACCATCTTATCTTTCCCGGCGATGTAGCTTCGGACATAGCCCCCGGTCTTTGGCATCGTCCCCAGCCGGACGTGCTTCAAGCCCCCGTCCCAAACCCTCCGCCACACTCGAATCTTGAAGTCGGAAAATGCCGCGCAAACTGTGTCGTCTGACACTGCCAGCGCGACGGCCATGGAGGCCTTGGTCTTGAGCCGGTCGCACTCTATGAGCTCCGGCAGCTTCCAGACCCTGATCACGTTCCGCTCGGATCCTGTGTAGATCAGGTTACTCGACACGGCGATCGACAGTATCTGGCCGTCTTTCTTGAGGAGGGAGGAGATGCACCTGTAGGAAGCCTCGGGGGCAGCAGCGGCTGCGGCGAGTTTGGCGGCGGAGAAGCGGTGGAGCGGGGAGGAGAGAGGGGACGTAGGGAGAGTCGGGTTGCTCAACCTAGGTGGAGAGATTGTGGGTGGGAAGATATCTGCGAAGGAGTGCTCTTTGGTGGAGACGGCTCGTAGGAACTTCTTGTGGGGAGCGATCCGGAAAGACGGGTTTGGAGGGGACGAGGTGGGTGAATCATCTGGCGAGGCCATTCGGTGATCTCTCTCGCCATCTTCCATGGCAAAAAGGAAGAATGACGATGATGCGCGATCAATGTGGGCAATGCCTTCCCTTTTGGTGGGGCAGTATTAAGTACTATCATTACCGTTCCTAGCGTCCATGTTAGGGTTAGCGCATGGTGATAAATTTGGTCGGGTGCAATGTGTCAGCGAGTGTTCAGCCCATGCATAAATGCTTTACCAAATACTGGAATCTAATGCAGTGCTGGAAGGTAGAATGTTAATTTTCTACTTCAATTTGATCTGAAATACCACCTCGTTATCTACGTACCAACTATCTTCACAACAAAACTTCCGTCGTCCTATCACGAGAAGATTGTTGAATAGATTCGTTATATGGATGACGTAATTGAGAGACCCAATCGCAATTTTAGCTGAGAAAGTGTGTTCTTTTTTAGAGAGGCCCGCTGAGGGTTTTGTTATTTTGTTGATAGGTGTTTAATTGTATAGCCTTTAAACTAATTAAGCCACGAGAATGATTATTCTCTCCCTCCGACAAATAATCGTGCTCATCGCTTTGGGGATAATCAGGTCATCATATCTGTCCACCGCCAATGAGAAAGATTAAGTGATAATTTAAAATCTACAGCACAAGTTTGGGCTCTTCGATAGATGAGCTTTGCCCCCCCCCCCCCCCCCTTCATCCGTGGCTGTGTAGTATTAAAAGAAGACCTAGGCATGTGGATGTGTCACGTTGCTATATGTGGAATCGATATTCTACAAAATTACTTTTAGAGAAATGTGCTACATATAAATAAATATTGGGCTAGAGAAATAATTTATTTTGAAGATGTCTCATCATGTGCCGAATATGAATCGTTCATAGTTCGTAATAATGCTGGAAAATCAATCGTGAAAACAAATTTCTGCCGAAAACGACATAATTGTTCTAACATATATTATAGCAAATGATTGGCTCATTGCACGTGAACGTCGATATGTCCGAGTGGTTAAGGAGACAGACTCGAAATCTGTTGGGCTCTGCCTGCGCAGGTTCGAATCCTGCTGTCGACGCTTTTTATTTAACCTCCCCGACTCTTAACTTTTTATTTCATTTTATTTTTTTCTCTAAGATTTCAATCTATCATCTTCCCATTTCTATCCTTGTCTCCTCTCCTTTCCCGATAAAAAGACAGTAGACTAAACACAGCATCCTCACTTCCCAGTGGCAAAACCGTCTCTTCGCATGTGAATATCCAAACCCGACTCCATATGGGAAGCCCACGGTCCCTCCCATCAACACCGCACATCACCACCAACCCACCACCATGACCGCAACCCTCTCTCTCCGCTTAATCCCCACAACTCTCCTCAACCCGCCACCGTGCAAACCCTCTCCTGCCGCCGGCCATTTTGCCATACGGTGCGGCCCCAGAGACAACCGCGGGCCCCTCGTGAAGGGCCGCACCCTTAGCACCGAAGCGATCCAAGCCGTCCAGTCCCTCAAGCGCGCGCACCGGTCCGACCCATTCTCCGCCTCCGCCACGGCCCTCCCCTCCCACCTCCGCCGCTCCCTCGCGCGCCTCCTCAAGTCCGATCTCCTCGCCGCCCTCCGCGAGCTCCTCCGGCAGGACCGGTGCGCCCTCGCCCTCCAGGTCCTCGCCGTGGTGCGGTCCGAGTACCCGCCCGTCGAGCTCTCCCTCTACGCCGACGTGGCGTCGGCGCTGGCGAGGCAGGAGATGGGGGAGGAGATCGACGCGCTGGTGGGGGAGCTGGAGCGGGAGGGTCCCGTCGAGTGGGGCGACAAGGCGGTGCCGAGGCTGCTGAAGGCGGTGATCGGCGCGGGAAGGAGGGAGGCGGTGGTCAGGATGTACGGGCTGATGAGGAGGAGCGGGTGGGGACCGGGGGCAAAGGTGGACGATTATGCGGCCAAGGTGTTGAGCCGGGGGCTGAGGAGGATGGGGGAGGCGGGGCTGGCCGACGAGATTGACGAGGAGTTCGGGCTCGTCGTCGGTGGGCACTGCGATGGCGGAGCTAATCAAGATAGGGAGGAGGTGTTGAGAGTTTAGCCTCTATCAATTGTGTGTGTAAAATGTGATGTTTCTAAATACTTTGATTTATGGTGAAAGAACTGGAATCTTGAACCTCTTTGATCACGAGAATGTATTGGTGTTCGTGGCTCTCCATCTTTCATGGGTAACTTTCGAATCGGTGAAGTGAATCACGATGTTTTGACAAGTAAAAGGGAGCAGAACAAGAGCATAGAAACCCCTAGCCCGATATTGAATGTTCGATTTGAATTCATAATTATTTTCAAGTCGTTCGTGCTTTGAAATTAAAAAAATATTGTCAAGGACCTCTGCTTTTGCCACCTGATTCAGGACCTCTGCTTCTACTTCAAAAAGAATGAAGAATAAGAGAATTCACTCCCGACCAAATGACGAGAGCGGAACAATTGGCTATCTTAGGCTGAAGAGACAGAAATTTAGACTAAAGTCAGACAAGTCTATGTAAGAAAAACAATTAGAAAAGGGAAAAGTGCGTGAAAATTGAAAGTTGACCGTGATACATAATTTCAATAGTCACGTAAATAAAACTTACCTATCTGTATATATTTTGTCCTAGAAATGCTGATGTCCAAAATTGTGAATGGCGTGTCTCTAATCGGATCCACTAAGTTTTCCATTAATGTATGGAAGTTGCTTTTGTGGGGAAGTGGAAAACACCGATAGACAAACGAAGCAGCTCCTCAAGAAGCAAAAGGTGCCAACTCTTCTCACCCGCAGAAGCGGTTCGCCTAATTTCGATAATTTAAAAATAATGATAAGAAATAAGTTGATTATATTTTTTTTCGCCTTTTTCCTCCTCGCTGCTCGAGAGTGGCATCTTCAAGGAACCGCCCAAAGCAACATCATTCATTTTTACCCCCAAAAAAAATTTCCTCCACCTTCTCGGGGACGGAGCTGGTTCCAACCCTCCCTCTCCCCGTCTTCATCTTCACCTTCACCTTCACCTTCACCTTCACCTTCTTCGCCGTCGCCTCCCGGCTATCACCACGGAGACGAACCCTACGGTTGCTGCTGCTGCTACGGGCAGGAGCAGCAGCAACGAGCTTCAAATGAGTAGCGGCAGCGGCAGCACCAGCACCAGCAATTCGCCGCCGCCACCGGAAGATGCTTGGGTGGGCACCTACCGGAGGTTGCAACCTCAGTGGCAGTCCGTCAACGCATATCACGAGGTTTCTTTCCGTTGTTGCCTTCTCCGTTTTTTTTTTTCTTTTGCCCCTATTGGCATCTCAATTTCGTCGCTAGAAACGGCAGGTTCGCGCAGGAAATTTCATTCTCCGAGGCTTTGTTCTAGGGTTCGATTTGGAAAAATCGACTCTTCCCATGCTTCTCTCTCCTTTATGCTGAAACCCTGAATGGATAAAGTTATAATCTATAGAATTGGGGTCGAATTGATTCTGGGTGAGCTCAGGTCCCAGCTCTGCGTAGGCAAAGTTCATTTTCGTTACTTGGGTCTAGTGGTTGATTTCTTGCGCCAACAGGCTGAGATTTGAATTGGTTATAGGTCGTCACTCGTTCAACGGCAAGATTTTTGATGGCATTCCTTTTCGCTTCTCTTATGTATATGTTACTAGCATTTTGGAGGATTATTCTGCGTACTTTCTATTTGTCATATGCCAGAGAAGCTTAAGATGCCTGACCTTCTGACAAGGTTGTCACGATCTTATAGTTTGCACATAAATAATGCTGCAGACATTGATTCCAATTTCCATATCGCGAGTTAATCAATTCGATGCTGCAAGACTCGACGTTGAGATGTCAGCCATGTTGAAGGAACAGTTGGTGAAAGTCTTCTCCTTGATGAAGGTAACTGCTGCTCTTTTGTAGTCCACCTCCTGCCCCCTTCCCTTGCTTGCGGCTGTGTAATATGCATCTCCAACTAATTGCCTCCTCTGTTGGTTTAGCCAGGAATGTTATTTCAATATGAACCGGAACTTGATGCTTTTCTTGAATTCCTCATATGGAGATTCTCTATTTGGGTAGATAAGCCCACTCCTGGAATTGCCTTGATGAACTTGAGATATCGAGATGAACGTGCATCCGAAGCAAGAGGAAAGCGTAAGTTGCTATGTCTTTCCCTGTGATCCATGCTTGATCAAGTGTCTTGACACTCGTCGTGAATCTACTTGATAATGATAGGATTTGAAAGACATTGTTATTCTGCC
Source organism: Melaleuca alternifolia (assembly GCA_019926035.1). NCBI lineage: Eukaryota > Viridiplantae > Streptophyta > Magnoliopsida > Myrtales > Myrtaceae > Melaleuca > Melaleuca alternifolia. The sequence continues at coordinate 1,635,962 of JAGKPW010002136.1, forward strand.
GCTTATACTCAGGGAAGAGAACAAGTGTTTATATATCATTGAGTCATCATATGCTCTACCATTTTGCTCCCACTGGACAGCCTTGACGCTCACATAGGATTGTACCTTTGGGCAACAGTCAATTATTTTCCTTTCTATCATCTGATTTTAGTTGCAAGATATCACAACTTCCAGTGAATATTTATTCTGCCAACTTTCTTGTTTTTCTTTTTCTTATTCAATGTAAGTTCAAACTACTAATTCTTGCCTCTAATTAGTCTATCAATAGGTAAAAACGACTTATGTGGATCAGTTTAACATATATGTTTGGATGTTGACACATGTAGATCAGTTTAACCTTTATGTTTGGACGCACCATTGAACTTTTGCAAACTTTCTCACAGTGAGAACAGGCTTGGAAGGACCTGGCCTTACTGTTGCTCAGAAGATCTGGTATTGCATTGCCAGTGTTGGTGGTCAATATATCTGGGCCCGCTTACAGTCATTCTCTGCTTTTCGTAGATGGGGTGATTCTGAACAGGTATTGAATCTGTTAATATATCTCACTTTATTCCTTGTGTATAAATTTATTGAATTAACTTTAATGTGTCTCTCTAATACCTACAGAGATCATTGTTGCGGTTGGCATGGGTTTTGGTACAACGCGTGGAGGGATTTTATAAAGCTGCCTCATTTGGCAACCTACTTATATTTCTTTACACTGGAAGGTAAATCCTTGAGCAACAAACTCTATTTTCCGCTAAATATTAAAAGCTAGAGTCGAACGGTTGTTGTCACTGGTACACATCCTGCAAGAACTAAATATGGGCAATGGCATGAATAAGTTGATGGTAGTTACCCATTGGGATGATTGGCCATGCTAGTTTAGAGATACTTGTGAAGTCTTGCTGAAGAAATCCACAGACTCTCCCTGTCCGAATCTCATGTAATGTAGGGCTTGCTGTGCATGGGGATGAGAAGGTCATAAAATCTCAAGAAGTTCTAGCTCTCCACAGGCATTGACAGCTCTTTTGTAGGCAATTCACTTCCAAACATGGGAACTGGCATTTTGGCTGCAAACTTGAGCTCGTATAAAACTTGAGGGATGAATACGGAGTGTATGCATATGATCTTGAAGCTTTGTGACTGTTAAGACATTAGTTAGCATACCGGAAATCAGAATAGCTTCCTCCGGTTATTCATTTACCTCAGCATGTACAATGGTATGAAAATGACCATGATGCTGGCTATGATGAGCACTGTGAAGCATTTAAATTTATATACGTATAATATAATTGAATAGTATATGTTTATATCGGCTTGCATCTTTAATCTAGGGTGCTTGGGTAGTTCTCTTTCCTGCTTTTCTTTCCCAGTGATATGTCTGTATATGGAGATTTTTTGCATTGCAAGTCTGATTGCGATCTCCCAGCACAATTAATATCAGGCTGGGGAAATATTTCTCAAAACATTACCTGTTGGAATAATAATCTTCTTTGTGTTTTTAAATTACAGGTATAGGACTCTTATTGAGAGAGCTTTGAGAGCAAGGCTTGTCTATGGTAGTCCAAACATGAATCGAGCCGTAAGCTTTGAGTACATGAATCGCCAACTAGTCTGGAATGAATTTTCGGTAATATTTCTTTGTTGTTTTCGCTAAAGTTGATTTCTATAAATTAAACGGAGGAGGGGGGGGGGGATGGGATACATTGACACAGTCTAGGAGATGTACCTCGATCATTTTTTTAATGATCCTTTCTATTCTTTTCTTTTTGCTGGTTTTTAAATATTTATTTATCCCTTCCAGAACTTGGTGGCTGAAGGCCTTGGGATTGTTGTTGTTCTTGTGGTGGTGACATGAAGCTGTTGTAATATCTGCTTCTAATATAAACGGATTACATATGCCATGCTATGTTATATTGTGGGTACATACAAAGTGGGTGTGCTAAACAAGCAGTCAGCCTTCACAAGTGCTTTCCAGTAATACATGTGAAGTGATATACTGAGGGATAGTTAGCATTTCAGGAGAAAAGAGGCACTAATACAACTTACCTGCTTTCTGTCGCAATTCTATTTTGAAAGTAGCACAATACACTTCGCTGTTCTAATAAATATCTGTTTGTCTAAGCAAGAACTTGCATGTGCAGGAAATGTTGCTATTACTTCTTCCTCTTTTGAATTCCTCAACTGTCAAAAATCTCCTAAGTCCATTTTCAAAGGACAAGGATGCACACTCTGCAGGAGATGTCTCTGCATGCCCCATTTGCCAAAATAGCCCAAGCATTCCCTTTCTTGCTCTCCCATGTCAACACAGGTAGAGAATCCCAAACGCCCATCCTCTTCTCACTTTTGCATTACATTCAGCTCTTTTCTCATCCACATAGTTTAGAGAGGCAACTTGAATTTTGTCCAGCCTGTTTTATACTGACCTCCAACATATGGTGTTGAAATTACGTATTTTCGGTTTAATTGATGGCAGGTACTGTTACTACTGTCTGAGAACACGATGTGCAGCAGCTCCTTCGTTCCGCTGTTCCCGATGTGGTGAACCGGTTGTTGCGATGCAACGGCACAGTGAATCAGTGGGAAGTTTAAGCTCCGGAAAGTGAATAATCTGGCAGGAGCAAGGAGCATCACAGCAGCTTAACCGACGCTCTGAAGAATGCACCATTTGGGAACCATAAGGTTCCCCACATTATAAGTGAAACCCACTGTTACCCTCTTCTGGATGTTCAAAAGGAGGGAAAAGTGGGGGGTTTTCTTCTTTTGGTGGTTTTCATTGGTTTTACTGGGGATTAATCCAGATTGGATTGGGGAATGGGTAGATCTGTTACGTTAGTTCTTGTCCATGAATTCTGGGAATCCAGGGCTGGCCAAAAAGAACGATACGATTGTATTTGACAGAAGAATTAGAATTCTCAACATCTAATAAAGATTTGAATCCGTCAACATCATTCGGATTAAACGGCTAAGAGAAAGAAAAAAAGACACGGAAGGATGTCTAGAATTCAATTGGTCTTGTCTATCTATTGAATGTAACATGGAAAGCAGTCAAGGCAGAAATGAAAAAGGTCCATAACCTATGGACCTTGAATCGATCCTCCAAAGGGTTGTGTTCTTCGTCCTCTTCATCCATGATTTGACACGGAGAAAAGACAAGACGATAGATTAAAATTAACTACAAGTACAGCTCTAGATGAGATGAACGTGGAAACCATCTCAAAGCCAGACATAATTTGAGCAAATTAACTATTTCTATGTATGTGTATGGAGTAGGCTTAAGGCGGCACCATATGATACACAAGTTTAATCTCTGTGCGATTTAAAGATAAGCATAGTGGATTGGGGGCGGTGACGGCAACACTGAGATAAGATTGATGTATTGTTCCTCATGGACCAATGAATGCCCGAGATAAAACAACTTAAATGTCTTGGGATATGTACACTTCCTGGGAAAAGCAGAAAGCTACCGCCCCGGATACGAAGACATTCAGGACCGCTCCCTCTCGAGGTAGTCACCCCGAAGGCAGAACGGCGTCCGGAAGTTGAAGTCCCATCAGAAGATCAATTCAACCCCCACCACCTCTGCAACAAAATTCAGCAGACTGCCGCCGACTTCCCATTCTTCAGCTTGTCTTTGTCACATGGAAGATCAACGGAAGCGCACGGCTCTACTAGTCATCGACATGCAGGTCTCTCTCTGTCTCAGCTGCCCGGATTTTGAACGATTCTGTTGGAACGTGGAAGTGGGCGCGTGTTACTCTTTCACTGACACGAACATCTCTGTTCCTGTTCTTTTTCCTTTCTTGGGCAGAAAGATTTTATAGAAGAGGGAAGTGTGATGTGGGTCAAAGGTGGGAAAGCCATCGTCCCCAATGTAATGGAGGCTGTTGAACTAGCTCGGCGTCGTGGCATTCTTGTAGTTTGGGTACTCGCTTTTTCACTCTCGTTCCGATTCTCCATTTTTCCCCAGTTTAAAGCTGCTGAATTCTTGGGATTTCAATGGTTCTCTCTTCAGAAAGATGATGTTTTGATGCCGTTTGGTGTGGTTCTTGAAATGCTGAACTTAAACGAAAGTTACGACAGTTATTATGAGCTTGTTATGAACAGAGAGAGAAACATTTTGATGAAGTCAGCAGTGGTGCCTGGATTAACAAGAGTCTAAATAGCCATAATTATCCCCCATTTTCCTCAATTTTGTTCAACCTGAAGCTATAAACACTTCATCTGAATGGAATGAACCTTCAGTGAGCGTGAACGTGGACAAAATGCTTTCTTTTACCCTTTCTAATACGTTAGAGAGAGAGAGAGAGAGAGAGAGAGCGATTTTAAAGAACGACAAAGGCTTACTAGTAGGAATCCTCGGTTGTCTTACTTGTATGCTTTCTCATGCTCGATGGCAATCGTAATTGGTACGCTTTCAGGTGGTTCGGGAGCATGATCCCCAAGGAAGAGATGTTGAACTCTTCCGTAGACATTTCTACTCGTCTGGAAAGTTGGGTCCAACGAGCAAGGGTAGTGCAGGCGCCGAATTGGTCGATGGCTTGGTGATTAGAGAAGGAGATTATAAACTGGTGAAGACGCGCTTCAGTGCATTCTTTGCGACACATCTTCATTCGGTTCTTCAAGGTGCTGGAATAAATAGTCTAGTCATAGCTGGTGAGTCAAGTCAATTTTCCAGCCACTGTCTTGGAAGAACTGTTTTGAAGTAATATTAGTGGTGGTGACAGATTATTAATATGTTGGTATCGACATTGCAGGTGTGCAAACTCCAAACTGCATTAGGCAGACGGTCTTTGATGCAGTGGCACTTGATTACCAACCCGTTACAGTACTAGTCGATGCCACCGCTGCTGCTACTCCCGAGGTTCATCAGGGTATGATGTTAAAAAGAAAAATTTCCTGTTCTCTATGGTTCCTTTGAAAGAAATGATGACAGTAGGCAGATATAGATGAAGCTTAATCTATAATAATAGTTGGATTATATGCAATAACCTCGTCAGGCTCATTGATGATCACTGCCCTAATGGTCTTTCACATGGGTAAGTAGTGCCCTCATGTCGTGTGAGCCTCTGGGTAAAACGTTTTAGGTGCAAAGTTGATTTTTTACCCTCTCTCTGTTTTTTGCTTTTTCTTGTGAAAAATTCTTCATCTTATTCGACCACAACGTTTAGATTCAGTTATCAGCTCATGCTTTGTTGCTATAGTCCCATGATTGATTCGGGAATTCTCTTTTTTCTTCTGGTACAGCGAATATCTTTGACATGAAGAACGTTGGAGTTTCCACACCCACATTGGAGGAGTGGCGGCAGTTCATTTCTTGAACTTGAGCAGTCTGATGGACTAGACATATAAGACAGGATCATCCAAGGGCAGATCAATTGGATGGTCATGTTGTACCATTTGTTGAGTTGCGTTGACAAAAGAAAATTTGAATGCTCATGTACCGTTAGTTGCTATACGTTACAATCTTTGCCTCTTTTCAGGAGTTTTATCTGAATTTTATGAATTCGGTCCATGGTTTTAAGTCCTTGTCCTTCTCTCACCCCAGCTTTACCAAAAGTACTTGGACTTCTGCAACCAATTATTTAGCAACTTATGCCAATCATTAACGTTTTCAATTGTATGATTTCTCTCGGTATTTTCAACGATTCCAGATAGAACATTGAACCAAAGACCTAATTTCCCTTCCAACAAATTCATTTAAGCATGCGCCTTCTCCACTGTTGCGAAAGTTGAGGAATGCCAATTGCTTGTTGAGATTGATGCATTAGATCTAATTAAAGACTACTGTAGATTGAGTGAATTCAATTTGCAATTATTTGTGCTGCAAATAAGTGAAAGTTAAAAAATAGCCATCTTAACATCAAGCGAAATGTTTGTTTTAGACATATTTTGCCACCTGCCAATGACCGCTAATCAAAGAAGTTATCAAGTGTTGCAAATTTACAGAAAGAATCATCTTATCGTAGATGATTTGATCAGAGCATAACAAAGCTTTTTCTCTCGCGCAGAGCGGTCTCAAGACATAAGCTATCCCTCGTCAAAACCCAGCAATGACACTTAAAAGAACTTAAAAAACAAAAGGAAAAATCATCTCCTCAAACTCTGCGTGCAGCAGTGCTGAGATAATGTATCTCCAGCCATCTTGTTCAATAACTCAACATGCATGGTGCCCTGAAGATAATGTCGTTCTCTTGAAGGCTAAAAATGAAACGGATGGAATAGTAGTCTTCAACCAGATATCAACCGAAACAAAAAGGGAAGAGGAAGAGATGACGCCACCTTGTCAACCAGTTGACTCTTTCTGTAGTCACGCCATATGTTGAGCAACCTGAACTGATTATCCTTCCGAGGCCAGCTTCTTCTTCAACTCCTTTTTATTCACCTACAGTTACGCATGAAATTTCGATAAACAAACATTTACTTCCTTCTTTGAGATGAGCACAGAATAATAGAAAAGCCATGCATCTTGACTCTGGCACCAAAAGAGCATTTGAAAAAATTCACCTTTCCCATTGCATTGCGAGGGAGGGAGTCCCACAGGAACATTCTGGTTGGCAGCTGAAATAAACAAGTCCGGTCAAGTTAACAATCAAGATTCAAATTAATAATTTTAAGCTGAGATAGTAGTTACATTAAATTCTCTTCCAGCAACTTCAATAATATCAATATCAGGGTCATTCAAGGTATTGGTTTGGTCCATCCAACCAGAGAAAGTGCCTTTTTTTAACTCAATGACAAGTCTAATAAGCCTGTCATTCCCATCGCCTTCTCATTGGGTAATCTTTATACTAGAGTACTTGTGCAGTGTTTTAGAGCTAAGAGTGGATGCTGCAAAGCAATGATCCCATCATAAACCTTCGTAAAGTTCAAGCATTTGGAAAATTTCAGCTTTGACAATAGACTGTAAAAAGACAAGCAAGGTGGCATGATCCTCAAACTGCAAGAAACTTGAGAAGATATAATGATGACTTATGAACCATCTTCTGTTAAGATGAGGACCCACTAAAAAGGTAGTCATAAGTCTTTTAACTTAAAATTAGAAGTTCGTGCGGTGCGGGACTTGCAAGTGCACGCATTGCATTTTCCCAGATGCACCAGCAGGACATTTGCTAATGTGGACTTTTGGTTTGAATAGACTCAGCATACAAGGCAAAGTTGACTCATCAGAATCGAGACAGCTGGATGAAGAATCTTCTTCAATTTTAAGAATCAAGTACCAGTTGAATTCACCAAATTTTGTCTGTACATTGAATGGACAAACCTTGTATGGTGCAAGTTTATCTTTCGCCCACGTTGTAAGTTCGTTCAGTGTTAAAGCAGGCTTCAACTCCTCCCCACCATTCTGCTTTAGTTCTGCCTCTGGCACAATTATTGTGCATACAGCTTCTCCATAATCTCTGTCTGGTAAGCCCAACACACAGCACTCTGCTACAACAGGATGCTGCACAAACAGAAAGGTGCACCACCTGGATATTAGACTCAAAGTCCCGACGTTATGGATGTGAGAGAAAACTAGCAGAAGGAATGCTAGCTTGCCTCCAAAAGAACTGCTTCAATTTCTAACGCGGATAATTTGTATCCTCCAACCTTCATAATATCTGCGCTAGTTCCTGACAAAAGTCCACAAATATAAGATAATTTAAACAGAGTTAGAATAAAATGTCCTCAAGTCAGAAACTGATTGAGATGGCACCATTAATTGAATACGAAATGACTTATCTAACGATGAAATAGCACGTCAACAGATTACTGTTAAAGGACTTCAATAAGTGAAAACTCCAGCCAATAGTTAAAAATTTCCAAGGTGACACTGTTGTGCTGGCAAGAAGGGAAACAACTTCCAGATATAAATGTACTTACGTCCCAAAATGATGTAGTACCCATCTTCATCCACTCTGACAGCATCTCCAGTTTTGAAAAATCCACCATCAAGGAAAGATTCCTTAGTTACCTAACCAGGATCACAAATATGTATCAGAAAAAGGATGCTTGTACAGGATTCATTCAGGAAAATCCACAATTTGGGGAAGTGGTACTGAGCGTCTCCCAAAGCTAATTTTAGTCAATATTTTGTTTAAGTAAGGAAGAAATATTCACTTGCTAATAGGGTACTACTGATAGAACTGCTGAGCATATTCTTAATAAATAAAGCCTTTTCTGGCAATCTCATTTTCCAGAGATAAAAATTCAGAACGTCATAGATATACCTGAGGGAGCTTCCAGTATTCCTTGAACAATGAAGGGCTTCTGATACATAACTCACCTACACCAGGTGTTTCATTTCCACTTTCATCTTCTGCAATGATCTTGACCTATCATAATTGCAAAATTCCCCTCGTGATCAATATCAAAGCTTAGATTTTTCACATTTCCATAATTCTCAGTTGGCATGAGATTGAATGGCTCTCTCAAACTGTAGGACATGCTGTTAGCACTGTTTCAGCACCATCTTTCAATCGAAAAGATTGCTGTGGGCTATGGTGACAAGCCATGTTCAAGGATCTTTAGCTTTCCAAATTAATAGGTTCGACTGAAATCATCACATGATAACGAGCCACGTCACTGACTAACCTCTACTCCATGAAAAGGTTTGCCAACAGTGCCTCCCTTTCGAATGCCTTTCAAAGGATTAGATATTGCCATGACAAACTGCAAAGACCAAACTACATGTATGTTAATGAGACAATACATTTCGATTGGGTACTTCTACTTTGCAAGAACAAAATAGATGGCATGGGGAAAGGAGACATAGATAGCATGGGGAGAGGAGACATAGAATATTACTTACCTCAGTCATGCCATAGCGCTCCAAAAGGCGATGTCCTGTTATAGTTTCCCATTGTTGCATGACAGGATATGGTAATGCAGAGGAACCACACATCTAACGTCATGAAGGGGAAAGCAGAATTAGCAAAGTTCAAATACTTACGAGAAAATAAGCGAAAAAATATAGCACATGCATCTAAAAGAAAAGGTCTAATAACAGGCAACAATAGCTATACTAGTCATCTCTCTATTAATTTGAGAAAAAATCACCAGAACCCAAAGAAGACAGCCAAGCAATCTCAGATTTGTCGATGAATTTCTCTACCACCTACCATAAGACGCAAATGGCTTGCAGCTGAAGCAGACTGAGCTTGTAAATCTGGGTCCATAGTTTCATAACCTTGTATCAATCGGGTGTACATAGTTGGGACCTATGAATTAAAAGAGTTGCAGTAATAATATAACAGCAAGAATTTGAAAACTAAAAGCATACAGTTATCATAATTTCCCATTTATGGGACATGAGGAATTATAATACGACTAATTGGCCAGTTCAACCATATCTCTAAGCATCTACAGTAATGCTACAGTAGTGACGAATCTCATTGGTGTTGACTATGTATTAGTGCTAATAAAAAAAAATTCTTCATGAAATAACTGATCAGGAAAAAAATAACATAATGACCCATGCAGCCATTTCACTCAAATAACTGGAATCTTCATCCAGTATACCGCAACAGACTGACATTCAGTTCTTTCAACAGTAAATTAGAGAGAGAGAGAGAGAGAGAGAGAGAGAGAGAGAGAGAGAGAGAGAGAGAGAGAGTGAACATGAATAGAAGAAATAAATTGACAAACATAAATCGAGTCCCACTTGCTTATAATATGTAAAACTGGGAGTCCAAAATATATTACTTTCTATTCTGAGTTGTAGGAGAAGATAATATCACATTGTAAACATGAGGCAGGCTTACCCCGGTAAACACTGTTATAGCATCTGCAGCTCTACTTCCATCTGGATATGATTCACGCCATCTCTGCCAAATTCCCCTCACACTGAATTTTGGCATAAATTCCACCTTCAAAGTGCAGCCAAATTCAGATCACTTTGAGTTGGCAAAGCAAATCAAAAGAAGTGCTTTCATAAACAAAAACTTTTCATCCAAAGACTCCAAAAGTAAAACAAGTATTCAAGATAAGACTATATTACCGAGGAGCCAGCATAGATAGGCGCAAATAAAGCGTTGAAGAGTCCATGAACATGTATCGAAAGTTAAGAGAAAACACTCAAACATAGATCACAGTCATTCGATAGATCATTATAGAGAAGGTAATAAATAAACAGTAGTGGCTTCTCTATAAAGCAACTTTAGAAGGCATTTCTTGGATATGATGTAGAGGTAGACAATGCAGAAACTGATCTGTAGATGTATATTCCCATGCTTCCGCCAAAGTTTGAACCTGAAATATGATCATAGATGGCTCAAACAACAGTCTTTTCCAATCATACATAGGCCATTATCATCTAAAGGATTTTGTCAATGTATTTCTATCTTGATGACAATAACAAAGAATTATTTAGTATAAGATAGCTTCAATCACTAACTGAAAGAAACTAATTTCTTGTTTTGAGTTAGCTTCATCGGCATTTCTCCATTTATGGTTGAGAAAATGTAAGAAGAGCTGAGTATGCTTTTGCATGTAATAATTCAAACTAAGAAAAAAGATTTCTGATGGACTTCATGCATTCTTGATAAAAAATTATCTTATGCAATCAAACAGAGTGCATGTGCAACATCCACGATAATGTGAAATAAAAATCTACTTGAATATTTATGTAAAGAGCTAAAAGACAGTGCTCTAGAGGGAACTTTCTATGTCATATTGTGTATGACAGAGTGATAATAACCTGTGCGGAGATACTTTTGTGTGTATGTACAACTCCTTTAGGTTTTCCTGTCGTACCACTTGTATAAACGATCAAAGCTGGATCCTCACCTGGAACATCGGAAAAAACAGGGTTCATATAAGGAATAACCACCCATATCACTGAATACACAGCGAAAGCAAATAATTCTAACAGCTAAAACACCTTCTCTCTCATGAGACTGAAAATTTTCCTGGAAAGTCTCATGTGTGCTTGAACTGCCTACAGGAGGAATGAGGGAACACTTGGAAGCAGTTTTTGCAGCAACTATTTGCATCAAATTGTGGTGATCCTCAGTACTCAATATCATAGAAACATCCTAAAAATTACAGAGCCATCAGATACTTCTGCGAATTAACACAAACAGCAAAATTCTTATGTACACTTCTTTACTAGAATGGCAGATAATCAATAAATCAATTTGAAGATGTCTTAAAATGAACCTAAGGAAACAATTACTGCTTTTTAACATCTTTTATGCGCCTTCGAATTGGCAATTGGGGTCTGGAATGCAAAAGTCTTAGGCTGAGGAGCACGAACTCGTATTTTATAGAGGAAATACTGTTGCACCTAAAGTACAGGCAACTCTTATTGCCCCCTCAGATGTCCAATTATGGAATAGAGGGATTGGACTCATACCGAATCATTCAGCACATGCAAGAGCTCAGCTTCAGGGTAGCTGAGTGCCAGCGGAACTGCCACACCTCCACTAAGCCAAGTTCCTAGCACTCCAGCAACAAATTCTGCTGAAGGTCTAGCTACAACTCCAATTCGAGCCCCATTAAGACAACCATTTCTCCGTAGACCATCAATCTGATGACCAAAGTAAAAAGCACATGAGAAAAAACTACGGCATATTGTGACATCAAAGAAGCCAGAATATCAACAGAATCACACTTTTGGTGAATTGCTTCATAAATATTTGTTTTTCTGCTGCTTCATTGACGATAAGCGACGGTAAAAACATACTTGCAAGAATATTATTCAAAGTTCTAATGAGCAACAAACGAAAGGAATTGACCAAGGATACCAGTCCTGGTGCTTCGGAACTGATATTGTAGTGCCAAATCACGAATTAGGTAAGCAAAATCCATAAGCCATGAGAACAAGTACTCACAGTTTTCAAATCCTCACTAAGTAACAATTTAGAGATATCGAAGGCAGATGATATGAGTTGTAAGTAACTGTAGCTCTTCTGGTCAGCTCTGATGGCAATACTATCACGAGCTGTAGATCCCTGCTTGACAGCTGCTTTGACTACCTCCATAAATGAACGCGAATGTGATGCTGGACAGCAAACACAAGCAAAACTGTTCATTAAGACCAGGAAGGATGGATTATAGTAAGCAAAGAAAAATAAATAAACCATTTTATTTGCCATGGCTACATAATTTGATTCCTGGAAATGACATAAGGTTATATCTGCCACTCTGACACTATAATAATTAAGAACACATGCCTAGGTCTAAAATTGCTGATGCTGGAAAATATGAACCCTTATATACCAACAACAATACATGTCGCGTCTTCCAATCTTGATATAGGCATATATCTAGCAAATAGAAATCAAAATTCTCGACATACCAAATAACTTTTATCCAAGTACCTAACTTCTAAAGACAATTCAATTTCCTCATGAGTAGATTATGGTCTTAATATTATAAATAAATTGGATATGAAGGATTTGAAGGTCCAACAAGGAACTGAGGAATCTAAAAATAGAAAATCTACAGCAGGCAACGAGATGAAGGCTGCAACAGGTTAAGCAATGTGATCAATGTAATAAAAAAAGACCAATGGACAAGACATCGACAAAAGTAGAACAGCACTTCTTTACCTCCCAACTCTTCTCTATCTCCCTCGTCAACACTGGACCTTAAGACACTAGATGAAACAACAAAGACGTTTTCTCATGAATCACGATTACCGCCGCCTAAGTGACAATTCCAGTTACCAACACCAGCCATTACGATTTACAGGCATCTTCATATCGATGCATAATAAATCTATTACCACTTAATCATGCAATGTGAAACGTGACACCGGCTTTCTCATTTCATCAAACACCAGACATCCCAGAAACCGAATCTTTCTCTTTTCTTTTTTTTTTCTTTTTGTCAATTCATCCCGTACTCGCTATCTTTCCAGCTACCCACTCGTGGACAATCAAATTCTATAAACAAGCAAATGAAACCAGAAAACGATCGAAAAGTCACTTACTTGAGGCAAAGCGAGACTGAGAGAAGCCAGGATACCTATACCAACGATGAGACAGGCCCAACGCTTTAAATGACGATGAAGAAGAAGAATAACATTGGTGGCATAAGCGACAGGCTTGAATGGGTTTCAGGAAGTGGTGGTTGAGCGTCTTTAATGGGGAGCTCATCTAGGTGGGTATGGCCAAATGTAATTAATTTCGGGAGCAGGTGGATTCTCGTGATGGCGTTTATTCTGGTTAGGTGATCTTGCTATGACTCCTTACTCTCATGCATGACAACGAACCATGACCGATTGGTAAAGCTCTGTTTCTTCGCTCACCGAGGGAAGACGCTATGGGTGCGCCTGAAATCTAATAAAGGCACGAGCTTTGAGCACGCAAATGCTTCTTTGGATGTGCAGGGGTAACGATGGAAGCGTCCAAGATTGCGAAGTCTAGCAGCAGATACGGGGCTATTGCTTCATGGGCTGATCGATTTCCTTTCCCTTTTTCAGAAAAACTTTGCCAGGTGTAGCGGTCGGTCTTGAGGCCAGGTTTTGTTGCATTGGGTTAAATTCACCTCTTCGATCCTATCCAAGACGGACCATCAATGTCAAGATCATAGAATTTGCGAAAATTCCTTGCGATTTGATTTGGAATAAATCGTGCTGAGAAAAATCGATTAGTTGTCCAAGACGTAATGTCCTAATTGTTGTTTCACCAATGTGTTGGCTAATCGACGAGGACTGTATCAAATTTGGCTGACATGACTGAAACTGGAGAGCCGTAAAAGTTGCGCCGAAAAAGTAGGTTAGGAGGACTTTCTACGAAGTTTCGGTTTGAGGGAGAATGCTGAAGCTCCTGCTTCCTACATGGTCTTACATCGAACACGTTGGGGGATCGGACCCGGATCGTCTGACTTGGTCCTACAAGGGCTCTCACGATTGGGGCAACAAGAAGATCTGGCCCGTGCAAAATAGAGTACAGAATGATCGAACGGTTGGGAGGTCGTGAGGCATTTGTGGACCTCCCAGGGCCCGAAAAGAGCAACCATTCTGAGGATTCAGCGAGATGTCATTGTCTCTTCGGATAGTCACCTGACTTGCGTCAGGTGATCTCCACCCTCGGAGGGATCTAGGTCGACTCCACAGCCGCAAACATCTGAATGGAAAGGGTTTGCTTTATCTGACATCCTTGTCATCTGAAACTTCTCAAAAGTTGCGACCTTTCAATGTTTGCGTCACTCAAGGAGCGGGCTCCTTCAATTGATCTGTATGTTCTCATAGCTGAAAGCACAAGAAATGTGGCTAAAATTGGTTCTCAAAGGGAAAATTGCTAGCCCAATTGCAACCGGGGAGCGCTGCGCTCTGTGGGTTAAGCGCTTTTCGGATGAAATGGTGACTAAGTTATTAGATGGCCTGAGGAACCCGACTTGCGTTGGCGAGTTGCTAGATCCTAATGCTATATATCTAATCGAGTTTGTAATTACTCTTCTGGTATTCTCGGCCGGTGAATCAAAAGGACAATCTAAGTAACATCACACTGCTTACATTGCAAGGAAATGTCTACTGATCTATTACCATTACTTTCCGAAGATGGGAAGAGTTGGGTGTAATGTTCAGCATGCTCAATCTTCAAATTCCAAACATGACTACACCACAGATCACTATAGAACAAGGTAAATGTAGGAAACTAGCTCAGTTCTGGCTTTACATTCTTCACTTCATCATGGCTTGAATGGAGGAGGAATCTTCATCTGCTGATCAGTGTACTGAGTCCCCCTATGCTTGGCGAGTATACCATTCCATCCTGCAAATACAATTCTCGAAATTCACCCCAGATCATGGTCTAGTATTGACATGGTTTGAATAGCAACGAAGCTATGTAACTTGATCATAGTTTGTTAATGTCAATTTCTCAAACTTAAGATATCCATCACTCAGCCTTGCAGTTGTGGACCAGATTGACTAAGCACGACTAACTTGGGAACCCTGTTTCAAGTTGTGATTTGCAATTTCTCATTTGGAATAGTTACTTTGCCAGTGATGATGTCCAAATCCAGTTCTGAAAGCATTCGGATTTGCAAGCTGCTCTTATCCCGAGCTATGAATGGAAAGATCTAAATCAGCATCAAGTGACTAATCCAAAAACTCTAATTTCAAGCCTGTCCTTTTCATGCTAAGAAATTTAACTTCAAAAGCCTAAAGGTGATTTTCTACTAAGCATTAGTCGACTTGATATGGAGTGAATAGCCATATAAACAAGTTCAGAGTTTGCTCCAGGCAGAAAAATATGATGGTAAAAGTTATCTATTTCTCAGTAATTTATTAAGTTTGTCGATCAAATTTTTCTCTCATTTAATGAGGAGTGATGACAAAAAATTAAACCAAAATACAACTTTAATACTTAATCATCCCCCACATAAAGATTTATTCTGTGCTAAGATTCAAACCGTGACTTTATCTTTTTATAGAGTAGTGAAAATTTCCAAATTCATGGTGCCAAGATGCATATAAATGTGTGAGGAGAACATATAGCAGAGAAACAAAAATCGAGTTGACAGGTACCAAGAGAAGGATCAAGTCCTCTATTCTTCAGTTCTCTGAATTCCTGGCACAGGGCACAATATGGACAGAACATATGGGAAATCACATCACTGTATGGAGCTTCAATTAAATTGTATCTCCTCCTCAGTTTGCTTCTATACTTCCAGCCCATAAGCCACTGAGTGCACAAAGCTGACATCATGAGTAGGTAAATGTAACTTCCCAGAGGACAAGCTGCAATTACCAGAAACTAGTTGGTGAACAAGGCTTATTGCAAAGGTTATGACCAACAACATTTTGCATACACGAGAAACGGGAGAAGAGAACGGAGGGGGACAATAAATTTCGCATCTTCAACACAGAAGTGGATATAGTATGACAAGAAGATGTTGCATTTACCGGTGCTCTGAAAATCAGAAAAAATCAACAAGGAACTGCTAGTGAAAAAAAGGAGGGCTTAGCCATTTCTCCAGCATCTAGTACTTCCGAGATCTGCCCAAAGGTCACATAAGGGAAACATAATGTCATAAGAGCTGCAAAGAGTTGATTAGATATCAGGTTAGGTTGGAATCAAGTTTTTCTTTCTGATGACCCTTAACCGTCACTCCAAATGCAAGTCAGTGAGAGTCTCGTGCAAAAGGAATGTGAGTAAGATGTTCTTCATGTTTTGAATGACAATACAATTCTCAGCTGCTACTTCTGCAAAGTCTCATACCGAAATGTCCGGTCAGAGTTTCTTTTTCCCTGGTAACTTACTATAGATTTCTTCTTTCCTCCAATAGATTGGTTAACAGCCTGTGTTCTGACTTCATCAAATGGAAGCTCTCCTTTAAGATACAGATGATTGTGGATGATGATAGGAGAAATTTATTCAGATATCATTATCTATGTGACTGTACTGATTTATTCAGCAAGAGCTCTGTAATTATAATCATGCCATCAGAGATGGTTTCTCTAACACGAAGAATAAAGCCATCAAAAGACACTAGCAATTTTTTGATATCTGATGTGCATTCCATAGGAATTTCATTGCAATCAAATAATCCCGAAGTCCACACATCCAATGGCAAAACTGTTTACATGCGAACTGCCGATTTATCTTGAGAAGGCCATATGGAGTTGCTACAAATCTTGATGTACAACTGTGGAGGCTGACCCAACTGCTGTACAGATCCAACTTGCTTGGATTCCCCTGGCCTACCCATTTGATAACTGAATCACAAGCTCCGGCACAAGTTTAGAATACCAATTACGCCTTCCTCCTTCAAGAACTTTATTTATATCAACTATAACTGGGATGTGAAGATTTTGAATTGCTTAAAAATTTACCAGAGAAGTTGTCTTCTTCACATACTTTCAGCAGATAAACTAAGCTATTGATGACAAATGCTAGAGCCTATGAAGTATGTATGGACTTCACTAATTAAAATCGGTTATTCTTACTACCATTCATCTTGTGTTCGCGGCAGTCGAATATGTGCTCCACGGATTTCCATTTTCATCTGCTTGAAGGTTTGAAGAATCTGTGCGAGTAAGCTCGCCAGCTTCAGGATTGCCTTCATTCTCAGTTGTTCCATCCTTGCCCATTCCAGCAGGCACCGTTTGTTCTTCTTCTTGCAGCTAAAATAGCTCAAAAGGTCTATGTACCGTTTATGGGGCGCCCAACTCTTCGAAGTCAACATTCTGAATGTGAAATACAGACCAATGGAAGTCTCTGCTAACATTATCCAGCAGCCATATTTGACTAACTCATTACTTTATATTTTCCAATGCCATCTTCGAATATCTTAATGAATTTTCAGTTTAAGACTTCCTCAAACCCTTAGAAAAGTCCAGTTTTATCCAAACATGAATTGTTACTTAATTCTTCACTAAAACTTCCCAAGAACTATGTTTGCAACAACTCTCATGTGGCTCTATAGCATTATTTACCATGTCTGAACAGATTAAGGGCAAGGCGACTACCTACACGTAGCCAATCCTGAAGTAACAGGACTACGCAGCTCCAATAATAAAAAAGCCTTGCGTGTTGATTTTATGTTTGACTAAAAAAAAGGGGCACCATTCAAAAATGATAAGGATTACCTCCAATTAGTCGAGCAACATTATTTTGACATCCTTCATAAAAGTGAGGAATATATAGTCATACCACAGGGTACAGGTACAAAACTTTGTACCTCCACCTTTTGGTACAGGTACAAACTTCTTATGTAGTCGTGATGCTAGTGCTCACCATAAACCTGATCAGAAGTCACATGACTTGCCTGACAAGATGAACCCAGCCAAAATTTACAAGTTGTTGTGTCGAGAGCCGAGCCAATTAAGAAAACAAAGTTGGAAGAAAATGATGTCTTTAATGCCATTCCTAGTACGCCTATCCAACACAATCTATGGAATTTTAGACAGAGAGAAATTCCTATTCTCCTTCATATATTATGCTACTTTACAATGTTATATTTATAGGCTTATACACTAATGAATAAAATAGGAAAGAAAAGTCTAAAAAGGAGAAAAAATTACAATCCCATGATTTGTGGGTTAAGAGCTACAATCCCATGATTTGTGGGATTTAACTAAACAAGAAAATCTTACTAATTTTCAGCTACATAATCTATCTATTTACAGCTCAACACTACCCCTCAAGCTGGTGAATTGACGTCTTCCATTCCCAGCGAGGTAAATAGCTCATGAAAACTTCCACCGTTAAGTCCTTTGGTCAAGAGATTTGCCATGAAAGAACATAGGACAAACAAATCAGTCATTCTTCAAGTTTCTTCTTAATGAAGTGCCTATCAATCTCAATATGTTTCATCCTGTCATGCTGCACAGGATTATGAGCAATATTAATTGCAAGCTTATTGTCACAAATAAAGCTTCAAAGGTTTCTTCCACCCGACCTTCAAGTCATCAAGAGCGATTTTGAGCCATAGTAATTCACATATTCCCTGAGCTACTGCCTTAAACTCAGATTCCACACTTGATCTAGTCACCACATTATGTTTTTTACTTCGACATGTTACCAGGTTACCTCCAAGAAAAATACAGTAACCAGTTGTAGACCTCCCGTCAACTACCGAGCCTGCATAATTTGCATCTGTATAAGCCTCAAGCTTGAGATTTTGACTCTTTTTGAAAAGTATTCCCTTTCCTGGACCCTCTTTTAAGTAGTGTAGGACTCGATAAACAGCTTGTAGATGTGACTCGTTTGGATTATGTATGAATTAACTAATCAAGCTTAATTCAGAGGAGATATTTGGTCGAGTATGAGTAAGGTAAATTAACTTTCCTACCAATCGTTGATACATTTCAATATCCACTGCTTCCTCCTCTTTTGCTTCTGCTAGTTTATGGTCTGGCTCAATCAGAGCAGCTACTGGTTTGCAACCAAGCTTCCCTCTTTCTTCCAAAAGATACGTCACATACTTTCGTTGTGAAATAAAGACCCATTGACTTAAGTAAGAAACCTCAATTCCCAAAAAATATTGTAGCTTCCATAACTCTTTTATTTCAAATTCCTTAATCAAGCACTGTTTCAGCTGTTGTTTCTCCCTTTCATCATTATACACCAACAATATTGTAACTCCCCCTGTGTTTGAGTGTTTTATGAACATTGTACGATTTCTCTGGCTTTGCCTAGATGCCTTCATGACTCTAACAAATCGTCTAAATCAAGCTCTAGGTGACTGTTTAAGCCCATATAATGCTTTTTTAAGTCTATAAACCTTTTTTTTCCTTTCCTTCGAAACCAAGTAGGATGCTCATGTAGATTTTCTCTTCCAAATCTCCATGTAAAGGCATTCTTTACATCGTATTATTAGTTCCCAATTAAAATAAACAGCTAAAGATAATAAAATGTCTGCATGATAATCCACTCCACGTGTTTAAGTGTAATCCTTTGCAACCAATCTTCTCTTATACCTCTCTAGAGAACCATATGCCTTGTACTTTACAATGAATACCCACTTGTAGCCAATTAGATTTTTTTCCCCTTGGCCTATCAACAATTTCCCATGTTTATTTTTTATTTTTAGTTTTAGACTTCCTCTTATATTGGAATGGTTGTCCTCCTTGAATACACCTGAGAAAATATTATAGAATCATGAGTACAAGTAGGACCAGTGAGAATATAGGAATAGAGACAAATTGGTGTGTGGAAGATTGTGGTGGACTAGAGATAGGATTCAAGATAGGTTCATGAGCAACAGTCGACAGGTTTGGGCTGATAGAGATATTGGATGATAAATCCAAGTTATGAATAACACCAAGATCCTTACTTTCCGTGACTAAAAACTCCCCCTGAAGGTAAGGTTGTAAAAATATGGTTTATTTTCAACAAAAGTGACATCTGCATAGAGATGGAATTTTTAGAAGAAGGATGGTAACATTTATAGCCCTTTTGTGTTTGTAAATAATCAAGAAACACACATTTGACTGCACGAGGATCTAACTTTCCTCGTTGATAATGATGAATGTGTACAAAGGAGGTATAACCAAAGACTCAAGGTATAAGACCATTAGATGTACGAAAGTGAGGATAAAACTTAGAAAGAACTTCCATGAGGGTCTTGTGGTCTAATGTACGTGAGGGAAGTCTACTGATCATGTAAGTAGCCGTAAAAAAAAACTTTTACCCAATACATTTTACGAACTTGTCCATCAAACAACAAGGCACGAGTTGTGTTAAGAAGATGACCATTTTTCTTTTCAGCCAGCCCATTTTGTTGCTATGTATTCGCACAAAATGACTCATGGATAATGCCTTCCTTTTGAAAATAAGTGGACAATATTTGATTGAAGTAATCTTTAGCATTATCAGACTGAAAGACCTTTGAATCGTGGAATGAAAGGAAAGAATAATGCTACTCACATTAGATTTATATTTGAGTAAGAAAGTTTATGTGACATCATCAATTAGAGTGACAAACCAGCGAGCTCCAAAGATTTTTGCAATCGTGGAAGGTCACCAAATGTCGCTGGAATAAGTCAAAAGAATTAGAACTACGATGATTGCTAATAAGAAATGGTACACGATTATGCTTGGCTAATTCGCAAACATCACAATGGAAATCTTTTATATTCAAATCTTTAAATAAGGATGGAAACATAATACTCAAAACTTGAAAGGACAGATAAACGAAAATAATGAAGCCAAATAGCTTCCTTATTGGAAGTACTAAGAAATGATAAAGACAAATTATTCATGATTCTTCTGGTAGTGAGAGGTGTCCCGAGGTAGTACAGTCCATTTTGTTCCTTAGCAAGTCTAATCCTCTTCTCTGAGTTTCGATCATGGAAAATATAGTAAGATGGGTGAAAAATAGCTCGACAATGAAGATTTTTTTTGTGAGTTTATGTATTGATATAAGGCTGGAAGATAATTTAAGGACATGAAGGACATCTTTGAGGACAAGATTAAATGTGATAGGAACATCTCCAATCCCTACAACAGTAGCAAGGGATCCATTGGCCACAATAATCTTTCTATTGCTAGGACAGGGTATATAAGTGCTGAAATAAGATGAGGTATGAGTCGCCATAACCAATAACCCAAGAATTGCCTAAGAGTTAGTGAGCATATACCGGAGGGTTCGTTAAGAGACTCTAACAAACTTCTTAATTTATCAATTTCTTCACTATTAAAGGTTGCTTCTCCCGAACTTCTTCGTGAGTAACTTGTTCAGATATGTGGCCTCGGGGATATGGCTATGTTGCTTGATTCACCCACTCTTGGCTTGAAGTGGTTGGTCTACTAGTCAATTTCCATCAATGTTCTTTTGTTTGTTTGGGCTTCTTGCATTAGGCACACCACAAGCTGTCTTGATTGTCTTTCTTTAATAGGTCACTCTTTTCATCAACCTTTCAGATTGTCAAGGCTGATCCCTCCATTGTTGGTGATTCTAGCATGACCAATCTACGGCTTTCTTCTACCAGAATCAAGGAAATTGTTTTTTCCAATGATGTCACTTCCTGCTTGTCAAGTATTTGAATTCTGACTAGGTTGAATTTAGAATTAAGCCCAGCTAAGAAATCGTCGACTTGATCTTTTTCAATCAAACTCTTTAGATTGCTTGCATCTTCTGGACATCGCATCTGAAATACTCAATAATGATCGAGTTCTTGTCATAAGTTCTATAGAGAGTTAACATATTCAGTAACAGTCTTACCTCATTGCTTTGTCCTTCTGTTTTTCACCTTAATCTTGTATACTTGGGCTGCGTCACGAGCCTTTGAATACATTCGTCAAATAGAATCCCATATCTCCTTTGTTGTTGATAGAAACATGCAAGTATCGCTTATGAGTGGTTCCATGGAATCCCATAGCCATGACAAGATCATGGAACCGGCCTCATCCCACACATCAAAATTAGGATCTCCACGCTTGGGTCATGTCCCAAGTAAATTGATGAGTTTGACTTTGCCCTTTAGATACGTCTTGACAAATTGTGACCACTTGAGGTTGTTCCTTTCATTCAATCGATATCAGTCTAATATTTTGAAGATCACCTGTCAAATGCGTTAAGGCGACTTCCTGGATCCGTGGTTTTGGGTGTAATTTCGGATGTGATTTCAGATGTAGTCATTTTGGAGAGGGAAAGTTAAACAAAAAACACAATAATGCAGCAACGAAGGCGGTAAAATCACAGCGATGAAGGCTAAAATTTGAAATCTAGAAATTTATCTCTGGAGAATAATAGACATTAATGAAGGCTGAAAAACACTTACCAAAAAAATGAAGGCTGAAAAACGTTGCAATGAAGGCTACAATTTAAAAACTAGGAATATTGCCTAATGCTTTAATATCATGTGAGATTTTGTGGGACCACAAGCTTAAACTGTTAGATAAAGGCATTGATTAATATTTAATTACTCTAACACTCCCTTTCATGCTTAGCGTGATCTTTTTGCCTAGTACTAAGCATTGAAATATATTATTGCGAAGGCAAATAAGAACCTTGAAAGATTTGAACTCAAGATCACCTACTCTGATATTATGTGAAATTTTAGATGGACATGAATTCTTATTCTCATTCATGTATTTTGCTGCTTTACAATGCTATATTTTAGGCTAATACACAAATGAATAAAATAGCAAGAAGATTGGGTAACTGATTGCGTCTCTTTGGTGAATGCTATTACTAAAAAAGCCCAATCATGGACTCAACACTTTCTATCATTTGCTGGCAGACTCCAATTGATAAAATCAGTACTACATGCTATTCAAGTCTATTGGTCAAGTGTGTTCATTCTCCCATGCTCAGTTATTGAATATATTGAGAAAAATACTTCGACAATTCTTATGGATGGGCCCAGGTCTGGGAGTGGGAGGCTCTAAAGTTGCTTGGAATGATATATGTCTTCCAAAAGAAGAAGGTAGACTTGGAATCAGGCGCCTTAAAGAAAACAACAAAGCTATGATGCTTAGACATATTTGGGCACTCTTCACAGATAAGATAAGGAGTCTCTATGGTGTCATTGGATCCACTTGAACTTCCTCAAGAAACGGAGCCTTTGGGAGGTACGTAAGCCCACCTTTTCTTCGTGGTCTTGGAAAAAAACTTATAAACTTGGGGAAGTGAATTCAGACATCTTCACCGATGGAGGATAGGCGATGGTTGATCAATTTCTTTGTGGTTTGACGCTTGGCACCCGCGTGGAACCTTGTACCGAGAGTTCTCTAATCGCCAGATTTATCAATCCAGAGTGCCTAGAGTAGCTAAACTAGCAGATTTTCTACTAAAGGAGGACAGCACTCCTATTTTGACTGATATGCTGAATGGATGGGGTAATGCACTTCTTTCGTTGTCAGATGCCTCAGCTCGTCTTCTTTGGACTAGTAGCTCCTCTAGTACTTTCTCAACAGCTTCAACTTGGAACCTCTTAAGACCAAGGAAGCCGCCTATGCCTTGGCATAGGTTCATATGGGACAATGCACATAGTCCTAGACATCAGTTCTTACTCTGGTTAATCACTCGGAATAGATTGCCTACTCAGATTTTCCTCTTAACTTATGGCAGAATTTCGGAAGCTACATGTGCATTCTGCCGATCCAGACCTGATTCGATTGACCACTTGTTCATTAACTGCCGTGTTACGCTTCGCCTTGTATCGATCTGGGCTGAAAAGTGTCTTATTAGTTGGAAAAATGGAAGCTGGAACCAAACTATCTTATGGGAGACATTACATATCTCAGGTAATCAATTTTATCAGAAGATTGCGAGATTCTCCCTAGGTGCCTTGTGCCACATCATTTGGAAGACTCGCAACAATCTATTATTTCAGAACTCAGATCTATTCCTTCCGGCGATGAAGATAAAGCTTTGCAAGATCACGAGGGACTATTCTAGGACCCTTCACGGTATCATTGATAATCCAAGAAATAGAAGATTACAACACAGTTGGGAATTTGAGGATGATATATTTTTGTAATGGGTTGTCTTTTGTTGTTGTCTACTTGTTGTTCTTTTTTTTATTGAGAACCATGGTGCTCCTTCACTCAATACTTATTTGTGGTGTTAAGTGAATGTTTTTTTTTGTAGTACCAGGCCTCTGCACTATGTATATTTGGCTCTAAAGATCAATACATCTCTTACTTACCAACAAAAAAAAAAGGAAAGAAAAGTTTAAAAAGGAGAAAAAATTACAATCCCATGATTTATGGAATAATAGCTGCAATCTCATGATTTGTTGGATTTAACTAAACAAGAAAATCCTACTAATTTACAGCTGTATAATCCATCTATTTACAGCTCTCACAATTTGTTCTCAGGCCTCGCAAGATTCAGGAATTTTTGTCCTAAAGATGCTCTCGCCCAGCCAATCCATATGATAGATTTAACAGATAGGGGATATCTGTTACTCTTCTTGGACCTGAAGGGGAAACGATTGTGAAGCTTTGATTTGCAGTTGACCAGCACTTAGCAATTACCTAGAACAAACAATGCCATAGGCGAATTCTTGCTGAATGCCATACCCAAGTTAACTAGAAAACCCACGATTGTTCCCCAAATTAGAGACACAAGAAAAATGGACCTGTGGGATGTAAACATGCACCCGCTGAAACAATGATTATCTTCGGCTCCAGCATTTCATGTGAATTTTCTGGAATTGCTCCTGATGAATCTCATTTTCCCGTCAATATTTTAAACTCTGTTGGCAAGATAATTCCACTATCCTGCAAATTTGGTCCATCACTGTCTTCATGATGATCCAATGCTTGATTCCCGATTCAAGTGATACTCTTCCAGGCAATTAGTGTCATGCGTGAAATTGTCAACGAACCTCTGGCTGTGTTCACCAGTAGTCACCACAAGAACAACTTCCATTGTTGAAATGATGGTAGCGATTCACATCTCTAATGGTGATCTCCCTCTCCATGACTTTCGAGATAGCTTTAATGGCAAAATGGCAGTCCTCGCACACTCGGAGATTCTTCGTTATTAGAAGCCTAGACCCAGGTGGAGTACTAATGAGTCCAAATGCAATTGCTAGCCTCTCGCTGTGACTACATATCATAAGAGTTTTCTCATCATCCTCTACATCATGGAAAACAGATTCAGTATTTGGGACATAGCCAGCTTCTTTAATCAATCCTTCTACCCTCTTCAGTTCAGCATAAATTTCATCATACATGGGATGGGATGTGTCTCCTGTAAGAAATGCGTGAACTTGGCTATTCACTTCAATCCAGCTATATGCAAAACTTTTCTTTATTCCCCGGTTTGTCATTGAGTTTCTGAGTTTCACTACTTTTTCCCATTTCCTTGCCTGAGCATATATATTGGATAAAATCACATAGTTCCCAGCATCATCAGGCTCCAGCTCGATCAACTTCTCTAGAGCTAGTTCAGCTAACTCCATTTCACCATGAATTTTGCATGAATTCAGTAGAGCACCCCAGACACCAGAATCAGGAACAACTTTCATTTGCCTTATCAGGTTCCATGCTTCATCCAATCGACCGCCGTGACCAAGGAGATCAACCATGCAAGTGTAATGCTGGACTGTGGGTTCTATATAATAATACCTCTCCATCAATTTAAAGAATTTCCAACCTTCATTGAGCAAGCCACCATGGCTGCAAGCAGATAATACCCCAACAAAAGTAATGTGATCAGGGAAAGATTGTTCCCGCATTTCTTCAAATAAATTCAATGCTTCTGCAGCATAGCCATGCATCGCATACCCACTAATCATTGCATTCCACGAGACAATATCCCTACCCTCAAGAAGCCCAAACAAAGTCCTGGCTACCTTGACTGAACCACACTTAGCATACATATTTACCAAAGCAGTTTTCACCCTGTCATTAGAGTCAAACCCACATCTCCAACTTAAACCGTGCAGTTCCCTTCCTTGGGGAAGAACAGCAATGTCAGCAGAAGCTGAAATTATCGTGACAAATGTGCCTTCACTTGCCCTTATACCTGACAATGCCATTTCACGGCATAAGGCAAGTGATTCATATGAGCATCCATTTTGGGAGTAGGCTGCAAGCATCGAATTCCACAATATCACATCTCTTTTTTGGATCACGTCAAAAACTGCACAAGCATCCTCCACACAACCACACTTTGCATACATGTCAATCAATGCTGCACCCACAAAAGCATCCTTCTCCCAAACAGTATTCTTAACATGCTTATGAATCTCTCTCCCTTGTTCAATTGCAGAAAGGCCTGAGCATGCTTTGAGCACAAAAGGAAAAGTATAGTTATCAGGCACGAGCGCATGCTCAAGCATTTGGTAATAAAGCGTTATTGCAGCCTCGTAAGGTCCATTCCATGCGTAGCCCCTAATCAAGATATTCCAAAGAAAATTGTTTCTCTTGGGGATTCTATCAAACAAAAGGTGGGCATGACGCAAGGAGTTGCAGTCACAGTAAAGATGGACCAATCTGGTCGCCATACTGGGATCAAAACCCAGTCCGAGCAAGTACAACCGGGCATGAAGTTGTTTGCCGAGACTCAACGCTTTTTGGGCGAGGCAAGACTTTAAGAGATTAGTGTAATATGAGTAGGTTGAGCCACTGACGGGATCATTTTGCGCTCTGCGGGTTTTCAGGCTTGACTTGTGAGGAGATGTTAAGGAGGGATCCGAGCCGTTTGGTAATTGAACTTCGAGAGCAGAGAGCGAACTGAAGAAGGTGAAATGGACCAGAGAAGCGACTGAATATGAGGTTTTCTTCAACCTCGCCATGCTGTTCCTTTCCATTAGATGCCGAAAAGGAAACGCGAGATAAAAGCTTGGAACTTTATGACAAATAGAGATCGGGTTTTGATGATTACAGACAGAGTGATGAATTGATAAAGGAGCCGTTGCCTTTAAGCATCAAGTGCAAGAATTTGACTAAAATTTCAAGAACGCCCATCTCGGTCAATGGCGGGAAAAACCTCATCTAAAGCTCGAGAGGCAGCCATGTTTGTCGGGGAAAAACTAACGCTGCCCAGAGAAACTGAATACTACATGAGCTTTACAGAATGAACTTATCATCCAAATGACTTATTCAACAGTTGAATATGACTCACGTATTCAAGTATTCGTTCTAAGTATTTTGTATTATTGCTATTCACATCGATGTTTGCACTCCTCGACCCTAGTATAAAAATAGAAAAGACTTGCTGTTCATCAAATGATAAATGGCAAACCAAAACAACAATATGCTATGTCCAAATTGCTTGTCGGGTTGATGTTTCGCTTTGAGAATACAGAGATTGAGAGAACTAGTTTGAAGCTTATCGTCAGGATCTCTAAATTTTTACATCAAACAGGAGAGGTCATGGCTCTCTTGTATTAGACCGGTCCATGAGGTCATGATCGATGTGGTTGGGGTGAAGCATTAAGTTAATGTTAAAAGCTGGTTAATATTCTCCATCCATGGATATTTCAGCGAGCAGACATCATACTGGATTGAGTTGTATTGTTCATTCAGTTCCAGAGTAGAGAATGAAAAGTCCGCAGAGCTACTTCCACCACCACATTCCTAACATCCCGTCTCTTCGAGGTGTTGGATAGAACTATGATTTCCACATTTTTCGCAGCAAAATGGCGAGTGCATGCTGTAGCTTGTCCAGAACTTGACCACTGACAAAATGATACTTTGTGCCCAGGTCTCATGCACAGACAAGCACAACCAGTTCAAACTAAATGAAAGATTAAAGATCTTAGAAAGAGAGATTATCAACAAAACTGCAAGCAGAATACCAATGCAGGCTTCTGAAGGAAAAAAAGTGTACAGGAAACTATACAGTTTTCCTGCTCCACCTGAAATTGATACTTTATCACCATCAGTTTCTATAACCAAATGACAGCTTATAGGGCACGTGTAACTAGTGACATAGGAATAGAGCCAAAGAAAGTTTCTATTTCTGAGACCTTTCGATCATGGTCCAGTACATGAAGATACAGTTTACTGTCCCAAGATATCTGAGATGGACTTCTTGATGCTTTGGAAAAGCTCTTCCCTGTAAAAAATATAGCAATCAAATTGGAAAGTAAGAAACCACCCGTCCCGTGATAAGCTTTGCTTCAGATTTATTGACATATTTCGAGGAAATATGGAAAATGGGAAAGAGAATCTTGGTATTGAATGACAAGCAAACAGATAGTGGTAGCTGGAAATAATCTTACCGATCAGGTTTGAATAAGAGATAGCGATATGTAAACCACTGAAACAAACGCACAAGTTTTAGTTAGAACATAAACAGAAGATAGAACTTGATCATAGCAATAAACCATTGACTAGATGGGTTACTCCCCATAGTTGCCAAGGCAGTAAGGAAAAGCAAATGAAAAATTTGAAGTTCAGGACATGTTTAAAATAAAATAATGGTTAAACCATTCAAAACCATCTCTTCATCATCAGACTACAACATCCAAAATATATATTCTAAAACTCACCACAGAAAACAGTATCCCAATGAACTCTAGTGCACTTGGTATAAGAGGCAACTTGTCAATGGCCTGCAGAGTGCACGTATATCAAGTCAAGAATAAGGAGTTTGAGCCGATGAAGTGTATAGTGTATGTATGAATGTGAGTACATTGCATCAAGTGACATATATCTTTTAAAATAATCTTTTGGTGGACAAACATGAGGACATGATTAGATATTCCAGCTCAATTAGTTTCTCAAACTCTAGTCTTAATTGAAACTGAGATTGTGCACCTACGGAAGAACAGAGAGGAGGTCTCTTTTTGTGGATTTTCAAACTCTATGCATTTCCTTCCACGGGTGAACAATAATCAGTAGTCGTGATGTTAAAGAACGACACTGTCTAAATTACATAAAAGCCAGGAAAATGACCTTCGTTATTTAATTTTATCTATTTTCTCAGCCACAGAGAATGACATCATATGGATATGTGCCAAAGTCTTGTTAAACATCTCAACTCTCATGTCAAGGCTCAACCATTGGATTAACTAATCAAAGCAGCATAGAGTACCGTTACTAGATTTGCAGATGCCCAGAGAGCCACTACACCTGCAAACCCCAAGCCAATGATAGCCACACGATCCTCAGATTTATCCCACTGTTAGACAAATCAATATCAAATCAGGAAGGATAAGATGATCACATTTTGTAATGCGGAAGTAGATCGTTAGAAATTCCAGGTGCCGACAACAGAATCTACCAGAAGAAGTGCTGATTGAACCAGGTATCAACTAAGACACCAAACAGAAATGCCAATAAAAATAATAAATAAGAAAAGTTTCAAAGATGGAAAAATAACAACTGGAAGAAGCAATTTATTTTGTGAGAAAACCCTTTATTTCCTCTTGTAAATATCGCACTTATGTTCCTAACAATGGACATAACTCTAAAACCAGTAGAAAACTACAGGAAATTGCATCTTTGTCCAGGGTATCTGTGATTTGGCTTAAACAATGTCCACTGTACAAAACAAAAGGGGGAGGAGTAACTCACAACATTTTGTACAGACTTGATGACGCTTAGGGAGGTGGAAGACTCAGAGCTTTCGCCTGTAGCCTTCATTACAACAGCAAGACGATTTCCCATTTCTACAAAAGAACACACCCCAAAAAAAAAAAATACATCAAGTACCAGCATCACTGATTGTATCTACCTGCCAAATATGAGGGAGGAAATTCATCCGTACACAGCCTAAACCTCTCCAACAGAGAGAAAAAAAAAAAACCTGCGCCCAGTTTTAACTGGGATTTGCAGCACAGTTGCAACTCCATCACGAGCCTTCTTTTCCACTTGTAACTTGGAATCTTAGTCCATATACTAAAATAGGTCGGCTTTTGCTATAATAGGCAAGAACGGCATTCTATCATATGAACTATCGTTTTCCACCTATATGGACTCCATTCCCACCCGCAAACCTTTCCCAAAAAAAGAAAATTCAACCTTTTGCATTTAACCCTTCTTTCCTCGCAAGTTCTGACACTCAAATAGTGAAAGAAGGCTCAAGGATAGCAACTCTAAAATCGATCAATCCACGAGAATAACACTGCACGCAGTCAGAATTCTTCAGAGGCCTAGAACAAATATCAGACTGAAAAGATATCTCCCACCTTTAGTCCTGGAAACTGAGAATGTGCCGACGGCTGTCAAAAGGGGCTGCGGCTTGTGATGGACGAGAGGTGTTGCGGGCAAGTTCGCTAGAATGGAAGCCATTGGCAACTCCGACAAGAATCCCCTCAAAGCACGAGGAAGGACTAAAAGAATCTTCTCTCTCGTGGAGCTCACAATTCGGAGTGGCAAATGATCAAGAATCAGACACAAAGCTTCTGGTTTTCCTGATGCCACTGGAGAGAGAGAGAGAGAGAGAGAGAGAGAAGAGTTATCAACACCACAGAAACAAGTGAGCACGTTCCGTGGTCGCTAGCGATTGCGCAGATGGAAGGAAAATTTTGGAGGCGCTTGATTATATTAGACATATACTACTTCCTTATAATTTTTTTGGCTTAGCCAATAGTTATTTCTTTTTTTCCTAATCACAAAATGCACAATTAATTTCTCCAAATAGTGCCAATTTATAGTCATCTCAAGATACTATTCTTGTAAATTGTCAAATTTACGTCCAATATTCCACTCTCAAATAAGTTTCTTGTTCAGGTCGTACAACTATCACTAGGTCAAACTTGCTGGTTGTGTTTATACATTGAACAATAAGTATGATGAAAATATATGGTCAAGCTCATCACACCATCTTAAAATCTATGGAATGTACTCACCGCAAGAAGTTTTACATGGCTCCTCATGCATTCATCGATATTGTTCCGAGGTAATTTCTTGCAAACGTGAACAAATCGTAGTGTAAGGTAGAAATTTCAACTTATGCTATAGCAAGAGATGCTCTAGTAAGTTTAATTTCTAGTGAATCGTCCCTCGGAAACTGAAATCTAGGGCGCTGTGACCAAGATGGCGCGAACATGCTGAAGTCTCGCTTTAGCAGCTCAACTTCAAGTATGAATGCGTTATGAGCGGTTTGCTACTGATGAAGATTTTATTGCTTTACTGGTTTTAACTAGATTTCATGAAAGAATAGGCCTATCCTACTTAGATACGTGTGTCGCCTCACAAATGGGACTCCAAATTTCTGCTCAGGGAGACGAATTTCGCCACATGTCCCTCTTGAAAACCTATGTAAAAGATTGCCTAGCTCTCTGGAGGCAACCGAAACGGTAAAATAGTTAATACTAGTTAGGAGCCGAGGACCAATTTGACAATGGCATCTCTGGCAGCCATTGCCACCACACCACTGGCCGCAATCAAGGGCCTCGCCAGAAGCTCGCTCACCGGCAAAAAGGCTCCACCTGAAGCCCACCACCCGGAGCTTGAGACCCAAATCATTAAGGTGTGTATGAGATGAGTATATTAGTGTATGGCTTAGATTGTGATCATTAATGGCTGCAACGGGTGCATCAGATAATTAGTTATTCATGAGCACTGCGGTCATCCAACATTCTTACGTTTCAGTTTTAGTAATGAGCTGTGGTATGTAAGGAGACAAGTGAACTGTAATTGCTGATAAACTGAGGGGCTCTGTTTGAGTTAGGAGTGGTACTGTGTTGGCAAAATATGGGGACAAGAGTGTCTACTTTGAGGACTTGTACGGATCGGATGCACCTTCACCACCCAACCCCCTTCAGGACTGTTATTATCTCTCTGTTTCTTGACCAAGCCTCGCATTAGTTGAAGGATGAGTTCTAAAAAGAAAAAGAAGAACGTTTTCTGCTTTTGATGTGCTCTTAATATCTAGAAGTGTCAGATGAATTGTGACATGTTTCGGAAGAAAGCAAGCATATTATAACTAATAGTCTCAGTTCCCAGAGTAACCAGTCTGTAGAAGTGGATGAAAGTTGTCTCAAACTTACCACACAGGAACCAGATCAAGATATGCAAGTGAATATTTTGCAGCACTGGTTTAAGTTAGACATTTTCCAGTGTCATGCGCAATTTGACTTTTCTACCAATTTGTGATTAATTAGCCTTTTTTGCATGGATAGAGTGATCTGTATTATATGTGGAAACATGATACCGCAGAGCAAATTTTTCTGGACAGTTTCCGGTCCATTCACCAAGAGAGGATTACAAGTTATTGATTTTGGGAGGGGGTTCAACTCTTGCTTATTCCAGCGCCAAGGCTGCTGGCGACATTCTGCTGATCAAGAGGGGTCCTCAACTTCCGCAGAAGTTGGGTCCTCGCTGTAAGATCTAAAGCTCAGAAATTATCTCTGGAACAATCTTTAATAAATGTCATTCTCTGGCTTTGAAAGTTGTAAGTACATTGACAAAGTAGTAACTACATTTATATCAATTCGAGGTTTCTCTTACAATTTAATTTATTTGGCTATGTTCCTCAAACTCAGGCTTTGATTTATTCACTTTTCTATGGTTGTTGCGTGATTGAGATCAGACTCTTTTTTTTTTTTTTGGCCGTCACTTCATTCTGAAAGCCTTAGTAGGTGTTTACTAGTGAAATTTGTATGACATAAGTGTGATCTTCAGAAGAATTACATCGTAGCTCTTATGAAAAATATGTTAGGCATGTTCTTTCAGGTCCTAATTGGTAGTTCAGCAATCTATTTATAGACTCTTGTTTATTGGCAGATCACAGAGATGATTTTGACCTCTGCAAATCTTTATGAATGCAATAAATAAATGAGAAGGAAAGACAGATTGGCGGCACCAAAGATTTGCTTGTGCTGAAGTTAGCATGTACAAGACACTCAAATCATTAGCTTTCTTCATCGTCTTACCCCTCCTCACTTACAGAAGAAGAAGAGTAGCATTAGCCAAATACAATTCATGAGGGCGCTCATGCAGGTCCTTGTATCTTCCATTGTGACCTCTGTTCCTCAAAGGTCCTTCCTAACCTTTCCTTTTCTACAAAACTATCACTAATGGCGTGATGTGGGGCTCCTTACACCGCCCAAGTTCTCAAGATATGAAACCTTCCTGTTGGTGGTCCTTACGTTGGAGAGCTTATCCATATGCTTCCCATCACTGTCTTTAAACAAACTATCAGCAGCTGTGTCTTTCTTTTCGTCGGCCTCTTGTTGATCCAAGTTCCAACCCATGAAGTCTGATAATGTCATCGAACTGGGTGCTTCTGACGAATTTAGCTTCTCTATCTCCTCTCGAGCGTTGAACTTCTGCGTCCCCGTCAGTGATGGACAATCTCTCAGAGGGTTCCTCTTGTGTGATGCTTGTGATGGATTCTGCGTGATATAATCGGCATGGAGGACATCTTCGATTCTGGACAACACTGTGAAGGCCAGGCTCTCCAGTATCCTTGAATAGCTTTCTAGGATAGCCTGTCCAACATCCTACAGAGCAATCTGGTTACAGATTAGTTTCAGAAAAGCCAATAATTATAGTGCCTTATTTCGCTCTCACTCAACTGTACACAACATACAGGAAACAGCAAGCGGAAGGATAAGCAAATGGCAAGCGGAGGACATCAAGTGGAGGACTTGATAAGTCTGATTTGTGTTGATACTGACTTCCTGATGGGTAAGCTCGTGGAGTCTGTTTCGAGAAGACAGGTGAATTTGGTTAAGGTGGAGGATCACTTACCCGGTTGTACTGGATTTTGCTAATGTCCAGTGCTGATTGAGAAATTCCAGGAAACTGTTGCTTAAGGAGGAGCAAAATTGTCTCAGCTCTCTCTTCAAAAAGCTCCCTCTTCTCCATGCTAACAGCCGATCCCCAAGATGATTTACTGTCCTTATTATTCATCTTCCTCTTCCATATTACAATCGAGGCCTCGATCTTGTTCTTGAGGTCTAGGACTTTGTGTTCGGACGACATGTCCACCGCACAGAGGAATTGATCAGGATCAAAGTATTCATCCGTTATGTTCTTGTAGAGGGAGTCTCCAAGGCTTGCTCTTCCATTCTAATGACCAGAGGAAAATTGCAGGTCAAGAATTGAAAGCTGCTTAAAGAAAACTAGAGACTACTTTCAAGCTATGCTTTCATGGGACTCGTCCTTTTCATTACCTTAGGAAGAGATTCAATGTAATTTTCAGGTATCTCCATTTCTGATAAGACTTGCGCATTTATTGCCATAGCCGCTTTCAGGACCTGGTTGACAGAATCCTTTTGAAACTGGAGCCATTTCCTTGACATTTCTGAGAGACCGTTTGGCGGCACTTTTACTGTGGGCAACCACCACTTGTCATCTTTTCTCTTCGAATCTTCTTTCTCTGAGTCCTTGTCATCCTTCTTTACATAGTAGAATTCATTTTGTTCTTTGAAGTTATCCAAACAATCCTGATGAAGTAGAAATTTGTAGCAAGTCATGACTGATAATCACTTGTTAGGCATAATTAATAGGAAAGGCAAAATGTTGCAGATACTCACTATGAGCATCGCATCTAGCTTTCGCAAAGCAGGGATGTTCATGTGGAGATCGGTGCGTTGTTTCGTTGTCATAATCTGTTAAATTGATGAAGAGATAAATATACCAAGAAGAGCAACAGAGAGATTAGGAAAATTCCACGGGGATAGGAATTTTCATTTTTTACCTCCATGTTCACCCCATTGGTTTTCTGTTGAGAAGGAACAAATTCGACAATGTGATCTGTCACGGATAAGAGCCAGTCAATTTCCTTTTTCCACCTCGCTCTCGTTTCCGGGGCCATGGGCTCTAGCCGTTTCTGCTCGCCAAATGCAGAAGCTGCATTGGTGCTTACAATGATCAGATTAGGCAAATATACAATCTTCACGTAACTTGTTGCGAAAAAAGTCACAGCATATGTGATTTAGGTCAAAAACTAGAGAATCATAGTAGTTTAGACCAATCACGACGGATCCAATGCTCGCCTGTTCAAGCTCATCATGTTTTGCTGGTTCTCAAAGTTTACTCCTGACTATTTGTTGGACAACTGAATCAACAAGAAAGATGAACGTACCGGCCAGATTTGTTATGGCATTCGATAAGGCCAAAGCCGAGGAAACACCTTTTCCTCCACCAGACATATCCTCACCCAAAAGCAACTTTGCGAACCTTTCCTTCATCAATTCCGTGTCTGAAATAAAACCAAGACAAAGAATTACAATATTTAACCGCGATACCAAGGTTAGTCACCAAACCAATACGACGATAGCATCTTATCGCAGAGATTTCACCGGTCCTATCGATGAACATTCAACACAACTTGCCTGAAGGTTGCTTATCTTTAGCTTCTTCACGAGCAAGGCGCGATTTAGGGGCCTTGGCAGTAGACTTATGGAGCGACCAACCAATCTGTTGTTGCTCCATTGGGTTCTCATTTTGAGGCTTCGCTCCGTAGCTTCTCGACATTGTCATGTCGTCCCCTGAGAGCTCTCCACTGCACATGCTCTGGTCAACGCTCAAGCTCTTGACATGATGCCCCGTGTTGTCTTGCATACCCTGGAAATGGAAGAGCCTAGACCTGTAGTCCTCTTGCTCTTTTTCCAGGGCCCGCACCATCATTGATCAAAACAGATTATACAAGATTTGATGAGCCGACAATACAGGCACAAAAGCATATGTATTTGGGTGCCGAATGGATTTGAACCCAACGTAATGTTGTCAAAGCTTCAACAGGGAAGAGGGAGTGACATGATTAATATGTCCGGTTTGCGTTAGCTGCCGGGCAACGAGAGCGAGAGAGGAAAAAGGAAAGGAAAGAAGCCAACTCCAAAGTGTGACACAGAGAGAGAGAGAGAGAGAGAGAGAGAAGAATGTCAATAGAATCCAGTGAGTAGACAAAATGGGGAAGGCGAATGTTGTCTTCCTCTCTCTCTTTCTTTTGGTGGGAATTTTAGGTGAGTTCTAATTCTGGAGGCTCTTGCTGTTGTGAACGTGGGGTGCATGTGTCCACTGTTGTGTTCTTGTTCTGTCTCGTACAGCTTTGTTTTTAAGAAAACAAAAGCCGAGGGAGAAATGCATGCTCAACCACCCATAATCAAACAATCTCTCTCTCTCTCTCTCTCTCTCTCTCTCTCTCTCTCTCTCTCTCATCGTAATGATTTGTGATTTCTCTAACCAAAATATCATCTTCATTATTTGTATAAATCTCCACCATGAAAATAAAGTAAAGATGTGCTTGATGAAATATGACTTGCAATTCATCTCACATTCCGCTATTCTTCAAAAATATGATGATAAAAAAGAGATATTAGGCCCGAGCGAATAGGACCTACACGAGCCAACCACATCAGACTTATCTTACCATGCCGTAATCTAAATAAGTAAGTTCATCATGTGAAAATATTTGGTAGGTTGTAAAAATACAATCAGCCTGAAATGGAAAAAAAATCCTTAGCAAAGGGTTGCGAAAAGGGTTATCTTGAGAAAGCATAAAGATGGAGAACAAGAAAGGGAATGAGAAGTGGGCTTGTTGAAAGGACAAGAAAAAAAAGTAGAGGGGACACGTCCTCCCAAGAACTCATAAGTATAGATCTCTTGCAAATGGACGCGATTAGCGTCTTGATGACAAGCCCCATGTTCCCATACCTCGAGCAAGAACTCGAGAAAAGGTTCAAACTTTACCGGCTCTGGGATTTCCCTTCGCAGCGCCAGTTCTTCGGGAGCCACTCGGACTCAATCCGGGCAGTCGTCGGGAACACCAAAGTGGGCGCCGATTCGGCGTTGATCGACGCGCTGCCGAGGCTGGAGATCGTGGCGACTTACAGCGTGGGCTTGGACAAGATCGATCTGGGCAGGTGCGGAGAGAAGGGGATCCGGGTCACGAACACTCCTGACGTCTTGAGTGACGACGTAGCTGACACTGCTATTGCTCTGGTGCTGGGTGTGCTGAGGAAGGTTTGTGTGTGCGATGCGTTTGTGAGGAGTGGGAAGTGGAAGAGCGGAGATTTTGGATACACCACCAAGGTTTGATGCTCGAAATGCTGATTCCCTCGTTCAATTTTCTTGAAACTCGAGTTTCGTGTGCGCATTGGCGATAACATGTGCGTTTGTTTGTTGGAGACGAGCTGTTTAGATTTGTTCTGGGTTGTGTCTGTAAATTCATTCACCTGCTTTCGTCTGATGCCTTTTACGAAATTTGAAGTTTTCCCCTCTGCTTTCTCTCTGCCCTCATTTTCAGTTCAGCGGTAAGTCGATAGGCATAGTTGGGTTGGGCAGGATCGGTTCCGCCATTGCGAAAAGAGCCGAAGCATTCAACTGTCCGATCAGCTACTGCTCCCTGTCGGAGAAGCCGCACGTGAACTACAAGTACTATCCGAACGCCGTGGAATTGGCCCGCCACTGTCAAATCCTCGTCGTGGCGTGCGCGCTGACGGAGGAGACTCGCCACATTATCAATCGGGAAGTCATGGACGCATTGGGTCCCAAGGGCGTTCTGATAAACATCGGACGGGGCGCCCAAGTGGACGAAGCCGAGCTCGTCTCGGCCCTGCTCGAAGGCCGGCTCGGCGGCGCGGGGCTCGACGTGTTCGAAAACGAGCCCGAGGTGACGGAGGAATTGCTGCGGATGGACAACGTGGTTCTCCTGCCCCACGTGGGGAGCGATACCGTGGAGACCTGCACAGCAATGGCGGATCTTGTTGTGGCAAACTTGGAGGCGCACTTCACTGGAAAGCCACTGCCGACTCCGATCGTATGATGACTGGCTAAAAATCTGTTCTTTTTCTCAAAATCTTAAAGCTTGGACTTTTCCCTTGGTTCAGAGAAATCCGCTCTCTAATAGCGCCTTGAGGCCTTTAGCCCTCTTATGGGTATTGAAATAAAAACCAATTGGGTATTTGTTCATCTTATTTTATGCGAGAATAGATCTACTCTATCAACAAATGATAGATGTCATTCGATTTTTGTGGTAAACTAAGTATAAATTCAGCAGTTTGATGTTTGAATAAAGAAGTTAGGATCCCTTATAGATTGTGTCCGTGTTGCACAGATGAGAGCGTCTTCGAGATTGTTTCTAGCATTAATTTTAGGATCTCCATGAGATTCGGAAGACCATGATCACCGAGCCTTGCCGAAATTTGTGATGGATTCTCTATTCATATGCACGAAAGATGAAAACTTTACAATTTATTGCAATTCTAAATCATGCGTATGCACGCGTGCTGAAGATACAAAGGCTTGTTCGGACTGAGTTTTCATCACACAACGCCTTCGACTAGTATCGGCTCCTTATGCCGGCTTTCCTCGTCGCCAACTCCGTCGCCAGTGCTGCCATTCTCGCCTCTCTCCCCGATCTCCAGTCCCTGCAGACCATCCACGCAAGCTCCTCTATCGTCCTCCTCCGCTCCTTTACCCACAACCACCTCGTCTACCTCGCCGCTCACGCCAGGGACTGCCACGTCCCAACCGACCTCTCCTGTACCTCCGCCGCTGCCTTTTTCCGTTGTGCATGGCTGATTGGGCTCGCGGTCTCCCAGCGACTCCCCGGTTACCACATCAGTCGGGGCCTCGGCTACGGGCCACGGGTTGTTCACGCAGTCCTCCCCGTGGTCAGGGGTGAAGATAGAGGCGGCGCGGGACTTCACAGTGGCGGTGGCCCTAGCTAGGGCGTCCTTGAAGGATTCAGGTGGAAGAGCCGAGACTTCATAGGCGTCGTCTTCAAGGAGCGGAGGGAGGATGGCGTCCAGAATACTGCACCGCTCCGATTCCTTCGTGGCTTCCATGGATTATTCTCGTTCTCTTGGCGTCCCGGGCCTCTCGTGGCTTTACGGTTCAGAATATGGTTATTGTTCTATGCAGATTTCCGTTGTATAAATGGAGAATTCTCCAAGTCTCTCTCTCTCTCTCTCTCTCTCTAGAGAGAGATATATATAGTTTTGAGGATTGAGAGAAGCCCATTTGTGAACACGCACGTACACATCGCGTCTTCAAGTTCGACACGTCGCGGCGGACGGCGACGTGTCTTGATTCTATGGATTATCATAGGGGACATGACTTTTTATAGTGACCATTGTTCTCTTGTAAGACGGAAGATATAATCTGACCCATTTCCCGACAAGCCCAAAGAGAAAGAGAAGAAGGGCCCGTTTGTTTCCTCCGTAGGAATTGAAAAAAAGTCAGTACTAAGGGAAAACAGGACCATATACCCACTGTTAAGGAGTGCCAGGACTACGATTGACAGTACGTCCTGGGAAAAGATTTATAAGTTTTGATGGGACCAGGAATACCATGGAAGAGAAAACATACAACGTCTCCCTGATTTGGCTTATGATATAGATACACACGAGGAAATTCAACAATTATCTACATCAGTCCTTAAGAACAATATTTTACTTCCCTTTTGACAATACATAAGAAGATGATTTCTGTACCATGAATTGATACATTTTGAGCTGCGTCGTATATGCATCCCAAGGGCAATGATGTACTGTAAGGACTCTTAACACTCGCAACCAGAGGATCTCTGCTGCCGTCCTGCGCCCACAACATCAATGGTGTCCGGAAGATATCTTCGACAAAGACAAGTTCAGAGCACTAGGTTAGCAACATATATTGCATCCAAAAAATAGTATAGTGCAACTGCTCAAGATCATTACATGCATGATATGCAATTTTGTGTTGCATCAGTGTGATAACTAAAGCTAATTCTCTAGTGTTGTCTAAGTTTAGGCATTTCATAACTCTATATCCCATCTGATGAATCACAACGATGGGGGTCTCATCAAGTCAGGGAAGCAGTCTCTCAGTAGTCAACACCATCAACAGATCCGATTTAAAGGACTCACATTTCTTCTTCTGGCTCATTCTTCAAAGCATTTTTGGCTATACACTCAAAAGCAGCTTCCACATTAAATCCTTCTTTGGCAGAGGTCTCAAAATAAGGAATGTTTCCTTTGGAAGCACACCAAGCCCTAGCTTTCTTCTCAGAAACCTGAATCGGGAAGTGGAGAACCAAGATGCCATGTCACAAAGTTCAACAGCGGAAAAATCTTCAGAATTACATCACATGAGAATAGAAGTTTATTGAGCAGGTGTCTCACTGACATGAGTGATGTAATTAACAAAATAGTGAGGGATGAAACTAAGGAAAGAAAACTCACCACACGACTATTGCCATCATCGACATCCACCTTGTTACCCAAAACAACAAATGGGAAGTTTTCAGGGTCAGATGGACCAGCCTGGACACAAAGTCATTAAAACAGTTTCAGGGCACTCCTTCGATTTGTAAGCTTTCAGTTCTAACTCACTCATCATCTCGTTAGTAAGGGTTACCTGAATTAAAAACTCCTCCCTCCAGTTGTTTAGATTGTCAAATGATTTCATCACATTCACATCATACACAAGGACACAGCAGTCAGCACCCCTGTAAAAAGCCACACCGAGACTTTGAAACCTTTCCTGGCCAGCTGTATCCCAAATCTGCAAGTATAAATAAGTTTTTCATTCTCTAAGTGAAGAAAATTTGACATTTTTACCTTCTCTTCATTGAAGGGAACTCTAATACGCGTTTCAAACACAAGCAAACAAAAAACACTGCATGATCTGTGTCTCTCCATAGGATACGAGACTATGTACGAATCTCAAGAAGATTGAAAAGATGCCGAGGTACAAATCTCAAGGAGATTGAAAAAAGATGCCAAAGCCTGCCTAATTAAGATCTACAGAGAGATGATAGAAAAAATTGAACTGGCCAACACTATCTTGTAAGACCTATCCCAGAACTCAAAAAAGTCGGTAGAATAAACCAACTACATATATTTTGCATATACCACGCCCACATTTGTGCATCACACCTGAACACTAACTGACCATCAACTCCTGTCTTCCAATTTGAAAGAAAACTTGGAGAAGTATCAGGAATTTGTTAACAGCCTACTTCTGACTTATACTTCATGTTTTGTTTAGAGATTTAGGTCCACACTTTGCATTGCTGAATTCTCACCAAGTCGGATCCAGAAGGGAAACAAAATTTTCCTATTAACATTTTGCATGATCAGTTAAAATTCAAATACACCTTTTGCTGTTTCAGCAGAGTAAAAAAATCCTAAAGGGATGCAGCAACCATGTTGAAAACAGCAGACCATCTGTGAGACCAAATAGTTTGTAATAAATCACCTAAGCATTGCTGGCATTGGCTCAGCCAATCTGGATGACATATATTTGCCAAAAAGAGTCTCCAAGCAGCATAACCAGTGACTTCTTGCATTCCAGGCAACAGAATTGGTGGAAAAAAGTTACGGGAAACAAAAAACTTATGCAATCCGCAGGTCACGAACTCGAGTCATATGCTATGTAGATGAAACCCAGTAACTGAGTATTCATGGGAATCTTTTCAGAACCGGAAAGCCAAAGGATGTCATGAGCTGATCAACATCGTCTTAATAAAACAAGGGGAGTCAAACTCCCAGAAGCCGATAAGCACGGCAGCAGCAATTCAAAATCCACCCTTAAATCATACAATTTATAAGGAAAAGAAACTAGGAACTGTGTGAAAAATTAGCAGCTTCTTCTTCTTTTTCTTTTTTTTTCTTTTTTTTTTTGTGCGGGGGGGGGGGGGGGTTATTTTCTGGCTCACCTGCAATGTGAACAACCTGTCCTCAAACTGGACTTCCTTTGTCAAGAAATCAGCTCCGATCGTCGCCTTATACTGATTGCTAAACTTGCGATTCACATACCTAGAGCACAATCAGCAGTCCCCAATGTCAATACACCGATCAAATCAACCAACCCAAAAAAATGAGATCTAGGTTTGAGAAGGATACTGATTCATCAGAGAAGTCTTCCCAACCCTGAAAAGGGAGAAAAAAAAAAAGACCAAGAACCAGCAAAAAGTCAATCAAAGCCAAGATCGCACAGTAATCCGCAGATCAATGAAGCAGAAGCGACGCGCACGCATTACCCGCTATCGCCGAGGATTATGACTTTGAGGAGCATACGCCTGCGTGAAGCCATTGATGATCGGAGCTCAAAGGGGGACAGATTGCTGGCTCCGCGACAGAGTCTCTCCCCAGAATGGCGAGTTCTTGATGCAAGAAAGCTTGTATCTTTGGCGTCGTTCCTTGAGTCGCCCGGACAATGGAAGAGAAATTTGACTTGTAGGTGGACACGAGCAGACCCAAAAAAAAAAAAAAATTGAAGTGATTTTATATCATAAATCGTTTATTTATTTGATTAATTTTCCTTTTCTTCTTGTGGAGTTAGTAGGCCAAGTAATGTTCAAAAGGACACGATCTGTTAAGACAGAGTTTTCAACACACGGGTGGGTCTGGCGATCAGAGTGATTTTCAGCCGTCCGATGACCACAAGGTTTCCGACAGGTGCAATTCAGCAGTACGTTTCCATTTATGCCCTCTTGTCGTTGGTGTTCTAGTGATGAGACCGGGAAATCACTTCTTTTCGTTACAGAGATGGAAAGGAACCATGATAATGTCCAAAATCATAACACAGCAAAGAGCCAGCAAGCAGCGCAATTGCAAAAGCCTCCCTCGTATTGGAACAAGGTCAAGTGAGGGTCTCGATCCTTGCTGGTGGTTGATGAGGGCTTTGTTGTTGTCTAAACCTAACAAGAGTATAGGTAATGAACAGTGTTCGTAAACAAAATAATTGAATGTGTACAACAAGTATAACCACTTCTTAAATAGTTGAAGAGCAACAGCAATCAACAAAGATAGATGAAGTAGATAAATGAACCTGACTTAGGAAATGGAGAAAAGATCGGAAGAGCAAATTCAATTCGAGCCCGACAATATAATGCCGTGTCCTTAAGACAAATTTGCCCGCCTATATACGTACCTAGGCCGCCGGACAATTGCCTCCCAAGATAGAACGAATCACAGACTCTCTCTCGCAGTACTTCAAGGAGAGGCTTCGGCGAACGCAACTTATATATGACTTAATCGCACAGAATGAAAATGAATGTTATGAACTCGTATCTTTCGGGTCAGTTTTTTCTCGAATAAATATCATGTACTGGCGCCTCTTGGCGAACAAGTATGTCGTGTGTAGTGATGTGAATGAAGTAACGCCTCTTGGTAAATCGTTACCAAGTCTGAAGAGTCACTATTGCTTTTCGGAAATAAAAAAAATAAGCTGAATAAAAAGAAATGAATAATATAATAAAATAATTATATTTTATTCAAACCCGAGCCCGGCCCGGCCCGATCCGATCCTGCCGGACGGGCGAGCGGCACGCGTGTGTGGTGATCACCGGTGGCAAGCCTAGGTCCTCTCCCTTCCACAAAAGTAGGGTACCCCTTAGGGCCCAACCTCACTTGGAAGGCTCCCACTAATATACCCTCACTTTCCCCCACATTTGTTCTATGTGGGACTCCTTTCCACATTTCTCATTCACAAAAGGACAGAAAAGGACCACAAGTCCCAATAATCCCCCACATGAATGAGAAGTTCAGCTCACATGACTCTTTGTAGATGCATGAATGAATGACATGAAATGCAAAGTGCAATTATTCAATGAGAGATTGTTGCATCAAGATAGGTAGTCTGAGACTTTGTACCTTCCCTAGTGTAATCTATCGAACTTGCTCAGTCAGTTAGTAGACTTGATGTCTTTGAACCGCCAACCTTTAATGCAAGCCTTAACAATAGAAAACACATAACTTTCTCTCTTATATAGTTGGCTCTCACTGTTGTGCCCGTTTTGGCCATGAACACCACCTGGTCTCATGAGTGTTTTAGAGAACCGGCCTTTCGAATTCTCATTAGGTGAATTTTGAATTCATGATATATCTAATATCCAATTCAGATTCATTAAAAGCTTACGCTTAACCTCATCTTGTTAGTACTATCTTCCACGGGAATTGGTAATAGTTGACAGTACACTAAATTGTCCACATAACTTAGTTGTCCCTTTGAACCTAGTTCTTGGGATCTCCAGTCATTTAGGTAGGGTTTCCGCTATGAAGACTTAATTAATAGGCCTTAGACCCATTCCGTTGGATGTTTTGTGAACTAACTCTCCAGTTAGGCCTTTTGTAAGTGGATCAGCAATATTATCTTTAGACTTCACATAGTCTATTGTGATGATTCCACTAGAGAATAGTTGTCTCACGGTGTCGTGTCTTCGATGAATATGTCGAGACTTCCCATTGTACATAACATTATTCGCCCTTCCAATTGCCGCTTGACTATCACAGTGAATACATACAGCTGGCATAGGTTTGGGCCAATTAGGGATGTCTTCCAAGAAATTCCGAAGCCATTCAGCTTCTTCACCGACTTTGTCCAAAGCTACAAATTTTGCTTCCATTGTCAATCTTGCTATGCAAGTTTGTTTGGATGATTTCCAGGACACTGCACCTCCTCCAAGTGTAAATACATACCCACTTGTTGATTTAGTGTCTTT
Source organism: Melaleuca alternifolia (assembly GCA_019926035.1). Taxonomy (NCBI): domain Eukaryota; kingdom Viridiplantae; phylum Streptophyta; class Magnoliopsida; order Myrtales; family Myrtaceae; genus Melaleuca; species Melaleuca alternifolia. The sequence continues at coordinate 1,680,119 of JAGKPW010002136.1, forward strand.
AATGCCGGTTATCCAGTTTGTATCACAGTATCCTTCTAGTACTGCAGGATATCTTATATAGTGCAATGCATAATTTTAAGTATGCTTCAAGTAGCTTAGTACACGTTTCATTGCTGTCCAATGACTTCTATCAGGATTGGCTGTAAAACGACTCAGCTTGCTTACAGCACAAGCTATGTCCAGCCTAATGCAGTTCATGACATACATTAAGCTGCCTAGTAAACTGACATACTCACTCTGAGATTCACTTGCACCTGTATTCTTGGAAAGATGTAAACTCACATCTATCGGAGTTTTCTTAGGTACAAAGTTCAAGTTCTTGCCCTTTTCAAGAATTTTCTCAATATAATGAGATTGAGATAGGGCTAATCCTTCATCTGTTGTGAGGATTTTTATTCTTTCATGAGCATGTGTTTGGTCGAATTAACAACCTCAATATTGCTGCCCATTATTAGCATGTCGTCCACATACAAGCAAAGAATAGTGATACCTTCTCGAGTGTTCTTAAAATACACATTTATCACACTCATTTATTTTAAAACCATTCGACAACATTACTTGATCGAATTTAGCATGCCATTGCTTCGGTGCTTGTTTCAAGCCATATAGTGACTTGATTAGGCGATATACTTTTCTTTCTTGACCTGGAACAATGAACCCTTCGGGTTGTTCCAAGTAAATTTCTTCCTCGAGATCCCCATTTAAGAAAGCCGTTTTTACATCCATTTGATAAATTTCAAACTTACACCATAGCTAATGCAATTAACATCCTTATAGATGTAATTCTAGTAACAGGTGAATACGTATCAAAATAATCAAGGCCTTCTCGTTGCTTGTATCCCTTGACCACAAGTCTCGCCTTATATTTATCGATAGTATTATCGGCTTTCATCTTTCTCTTGAAAATCCACTTACATTGTAGTGGTTTGCTGCCAGGAGGAAAGTCAACCAATTCCCAAGTATGGTTGGACAGAATCGATTCGACTTCACTATTGATCGCTTCCTTCCAAAACGGGGCGTCTGGAGACGTCACAGCCTCTTGAAAATTCCGAAGCTCATTTTCTAACATATATGTCAGAAAATCAGGACCGAAAGATGCTGAGGTCCTTTGTCTTTTGCTACATCTTGGTTCGTCTTCATTGGAATCATTTGTAGATGTAGAACCTCGAGGTCTTTTATTGATTTCAATTGAATCATGTACAGTGTTGTATGGGAATACATCTTCAAAGAACGTGGTGTCTTTCGATTCAATGATCGTGCCAACATGTATATCCGAGACCTCAGATTTATGAACCAAAAACCGATATGCACTACTATTGAGAGAATATCCAATGAATACACAATCAACAGTTTTAGGTCCTATCTTAACCTTTTTAGGTTTAGGAATCGCAACCTTAGCTAAACACCCCCACACTTTGAGATATTTCAAATTAGGCATTCTGCCTTTCCATTTCTTATAGGGAATTAGATGTGTCTTTTTGTGGGGAACTCAATTCAAGATAAAGTTTGCGGTTAAGACAGCTGCCCCCCACAAATTTTGAGGTAAACCAGAACTGATTAACAATGCGTTCATCGTTTCTTTTAAGGACCGGTTCTTCCTCTCCGCCACTCCATTAGCTTGTGGCGCATAAGGATGGAGTTACTTGATGAATAATTCCAGATTCAGCACAAATTTCCTCAAAAGGAAATTCATATTCACCTCCTCGATCACTTCTAATTGCTTTAATTTTCTTTTACAATTGATTTTCGACTTCGGCCTTATAGGCTCTAAAGGCATCAATTGCTTGGTCCTTTGTAGTAAGCAAATAGATATAACAATACTTAGAGCTATCATCTATGAAAGTAATAAACTAATTCTTCCTTCCTCTAGATGGTATTGATTTCAAATCACAAATGTCCGTATGAATTAAATCTAAAGGTTCTATGATTCTTGTATCTATTGAATTAAAAGGCAACCTAGAAAATTTAGATTCAACACATATCTTACATTTCTCACTCGGGCAATCAAGCGTTGATACAAGCCCCATTTTCATCAATTTCTTCAATGATTTGTAATTAATATGACCTAATCTAGCATGCCAAATATTGAAAGACTCACAAACATAAGCAATAAGAGCTTTATTATTATTAGCCTTAGTAGGCACCACAGTCATTACATTCAGCTTAAAGAGGCCATCATTAAGATACCCCTTGCCAACATACATATCGTTCTTCGAAAGCACAAACTTGTCAGCTACAAACACTAACTTAAAGCCATTCTTGATGAGGAGAGACCCGGAAACTAAGTTCTTGCGGATATCCGGCACATGGAGAACATCAACCAACGTCAAGGTCTTTCCCAAAGTCATTTTCAGAACAATCTTCCCAAAGCCTTCAACCTTTGATGTGGAGGAGTTGCCCATATAGAGTACTTCATCGCTTGCCATGGGCGTGTAAGTGGAAAACATGTTTCTGCTCGCACAAATGTGGCGAGTAGCTCCGGTATCCACCCACCACTCCTTGGTGTTCCCAACCAAGTTGCATTGCGATATCACGGCAGCAAGATTGATATCGTCAACGCCGGTAGAAATCTGATTGACCACATGAGCTTGCGATTTCTGCTTCTTCTTGGCTCGATGTCCAGCTTTCCCACAGTTGTAGCATTTGCCAGTGAACTTCTTCTGGCCTTGTGTGAAACCCTCCACTAGTCTCTTCCTCTTCTTGTTAGTTTTTGGTCCTTGCACCTCGATTACATTGGCCTTTGACACCGCAACATTTCTGCTCGTTTTCTTCTCAGCATTGATGTTGTCCTCCTCTATCCTTAGGCGAACAATTAAGTCCTCCAACGATAGCTCCTTTCTCTTATGTTTCAAGTAATTCTTGAACTCTTTCCACAAGGGCGGTAATTTCTCTATGAATGCAGCCACTTAGAAAGATTCACTTATGATCATCCCCTCAGCACGGATGTCATGGACAATCACTTGGAGTTCTTGGACTTGGGTTAGGACAGATCTGTGGTCCACCATCTTGAAGTTTAGGAATTTGCCGACGATGAACTTCTTCAATTCAGCATCTTCCGTCTTATACTTCTTTTCAATATTTTCCCACAACTCTCTAGCCGTCTTCGACGGGCTGTAGACATTGTACAGGGAATTATCCAAACCATTCAGAATATAATTGCGGCACAGGAAATCAGAGTGCTTCCAAGCATTGACCGCAGCAAACTTTTCCTTGCTTGTCTCTCCTTCGTCCATCTTAGGAGCATCCTCCATGAAGAACCTGGCCAAGTTCAACATTGTGAGGTAGAACAACATTTTCTGTTGCCACCTCTTAAAATCAGCACCGTTGAACTTCTCTGACTTCTCTCCATGAGTTGGAGCCGACGCAACTATGGGCGTCACCGATGATGTAGCACTTGCAGACATGACTGTACACAAAAGAAACCAACAGAAAACTTAACCACCGAACACTAACCACAAATGAAACGCAAGCAAAATTTTGTCTTAAGAATGTTGTTGTCTAAACCTGACAAAAGTATAGGCAATGGACAGTGTTCGTGAACAAGATAATTGAATGTGTACAACAAGTATAACCACTTCTTAAATAGTTGAAGATCAACAACAATCAACAAAGATAGATGAAGTAGATAAAGGAACCTGACTTCAGAAGTGGAGAAAAGATCGAAAGACCAAATTCGATTCGAGCCCAACAATCTAATGCCGTGTCCTTAAGACAAATTTGCCCGCCTATATACGTACATAGGCTGCCGGACAATTGCCTCCCAGGATAGAACGAATCACAGACTCTCTCTCGCGGTACTTCAAGGAGAGGCTTCGGCGAACGCAACTTATATATGACTTAATCGCACATAATGAAAATGAATGTTATGAACTAGTATCTTCCGGGTCGGTTTTTTCCCGAATAAATATCATGCAGTGGTGCCTCTTGGCGAACAAGTATGTTGTGTGTAGTGATGCGACTGAAGTGACGCCTCTTGGTAAATCGTCACCAAGTCTGAAGAGCCACTATTGCTTTTCGGAAATAAAAAAAAAATAAGTTGAATAAAAAGAAAGGAATAATATAATAAAATATAATATTTTATTCGAACCCGGCCCGATCCGAGCCAACCGGCGCGCACGTGGTGATCATCGGCGGCAAGCTTAGGTCCTCTCCTTTCCACAAAAGTGGGGTACCCCTTGGGACCCAACCTCACTTGGAAGGCTCCCACTAATATACCCTCACTTTCCCCCACATTTGTTCTATGTGGGACTCATTTCCACACTTCTCATTCACAAAAGGATAGAAAAGGACCACAAGTCCCAACAGGCTTCACGGCCCTCACCCAATGGCCGGCAAGCTCCGATAATCCTCCCTTGTCTTGTTGAGAAAAAAATTCAAAAAATATTAAAATATTATAAAAATGTTTACATTTGCGCGGCTGTACCATATAGGATTGCCAGCGTTCATGACAATGAATACTACATGGAAGGCCGAAACCAATGCAACGAAACGGGGATGGAGCCGGAATTTCCATTCTTTTGCAGGCGAGGATCTGGCAGGCTAAGATCCGAACGGCCACCAAAAAAAAATAAAAAGAAAGTAAGTAGCTAGACTTAAAAATAAAGCCATGGAAGAAGGGGCGGGAGAGCAAGCCACAGAGTTCTAAAGACTCGCCCAGCCACCCTTTTCATGATCCACGGCAATGAGGAATGAGTTAAACTAAAGCTAGTTGATTGAAACAGCTAATGAGAAGCTTTACTTCTTTCGGCTCGTCTGCCTAAACTATTCATCAGTGAATTTCTATCCAATATTGAGGGGGTGATGATTCATTGGCTCTCCATTTCATTATTAGTTTCATCGTTAACTATGTCTCCTTTTTTGAGCAGACCAATCGCGAAAAATCGCACATTAATTAAATCCATACCTCTAAGTCGAGACACATAAAGATCCATGTCGATCTCGATAATACAATCTGATATTCATGTGCGCGCGGGCGCACCAACCTATTTTCTTTGCTTCGAGTAATAAAATGAAAAATTTTCCTCACTTGTACTTAGCTTTGGTGCTTACTGCTTTAGTCTGACCGAAGCATATTGCAGAGTATGCCAAATTATCCCATCTTTTTCTTGTTTTCCTAAAGAAACAGGGGGAAATAATTCTCTTTTGAAATGGAGGTCATGAATCTCTTTTTACAAAATTTTGCAGGCCTCCAAACTCATTTAGCCAAAAGAAAAATCTGGAGTTTCAAGGAAATTTTAGATTAGGAACTCTACATCGAAAACCACCACGACCTCAATCAACTCCATAAGCAGTAGAACACAACTCCACACAACTTACAGCATTGATTTGGACCAGTATGTGAAGAAGTTGGATAACTACAGTAACTGGGAATAAACAAACTTTTTTTTTTTGGTAGGGGGAATAAACAAACTTTACAGATTCTTCTTCTAAGAAAGTAATGGGAAGAGTACGGGATGATTATAATCATACACACTGACTGCACCTGGAAAAGATTATGAGAGACTCTTCTGAGCGTAATTGAATCAGGACCACCGTTGCCTTCCAACTTCCAGGCAAAAAATTGCAGCAACCCACTGCTCCTATAAAATCATGACAAAAAGATCCCTCTACTTTGAATACCTCAAACTATACCACTCAAATCAGCAACATAGACATACTGACACCTGATTTACTTTTTGCCTTTCCCAAATCTAATCTATTTCCATCTACAAGTAACAAGTCACAACATGCAGCCACAAGCCAAAACCGTAGGATGAACTTTTTCTTCCAGATGATGTTTCTTATCAGAGCACGTATCTTACAGACAAACCATGGAATTATGATGTAAGGCCTAGCCTCTCAGTTCATATTAACATTGAGAGCCGACACTACCATGTCGACCATCCTCTGCCATTTTTCCCAAGTCCATCTCTTGGGTACTCTGTTGAACCCCACTGCTTGAGCTGGATGGTTGAAGGCCATACTCGCTAGTGGGGCCACTGAACTCGCTTGTGGCCTGTTCTTGGCTTTCCAGGGCCATAATCCTGAATTTCTTTAAATCCTCCTGATATTGGCTGGAATTATAGTCTGTGCTTCCATAAGGACTATATGCTCTACTATGTCCTGGCACAATTCCTTCATTTAAATCACTCAGAGAAAGGTTTCCTTCCAATGCTCGGACTACCTGATTTCACGAAGCTCAAATCTTATTTTATGCTAGTACACCAATTTGCATTGATCGGTCATGCCGGAAAAGAAATGTAGCAAACTAAAACAAATTCCCTTTTTCTGGCTTAATTGAATGGTAACCCATGGCTTTTCATTTGTAGGAGTAAAACCACTAAATAGAGCATAGAATTATGTCTATAATACAACTAAGGCACATTTTCTTCTTATGGCTCAAGCGAAGTGATAACCCATGACTTCATTTGTAGGAGTAAGACCACGAATTAGAGCACAGAATAATGTTTATAATACCCGGGCTGCGGGGGGAGAGAAACACCCAGTCTCATATTAAATCAAAGGTTTTTCAACTAGGAAATGTACCTGTGTCATTCGTGGCCGGTGCCGTGCAGAATGACGAATGCAAGCAGCAGCACAAGCGATCATCCGAGTCATTTCCTCGGAATCGTAGTCCTTGTGCAGTTTTATATCAACAATGGCATCAAATTTTCCTTCCTCTAATGCTTTTGTCAGCAAAGGCCTTGCCTGGCATTTCGTTGGAGGAGTTAATTCTATGACCACATGTAAGGGAGAAAGATGGAATGGAAGAAAAGAATAAATACATGAAGGAGAGAAAAAGGGGAAAAAAAGACCCCCCAGGGGGGGTGATGGCGGGGGAACGAGGCATAGATGCTCAAAGTCGTAAAGTTAGTTGGTTCTTTTCCTAATCAGATGAGATAAGAACACTAACAATAACATGACTCAAGAAAGTATACTGGTGACAGACTACTAACCCAATCAACCATGCTATCCTCAACGAAGGGTCGAGTTTTGTCAACTGGACGACGCCCAGTTATCAACTCTAGAAGCATGACACCAAAAGAAAAGACATCTGATTTCTCAGTGAGCTTCCCACTGGATGCATACTCTGGAGCTAGGTAGCTGCATTAGGTACACTAACATCAACACAAGATGGCAAAACCAATAAATGCTCCAAGAGGAAATAAAAGAATTCCACCATTAATAGTGCCAAATTAGACAAACTGTATGCATGAAAAATGGCCTTACCCAAAAGTTCCCATCACTCGAGTCGATATATGCGTATCTGTCTCAAAAGCAGACTTTGCAAGTCCAAAATCTGCAACCTGGACTCAATATGTCAGCTTTTATAATCCACATCCAAATAGCTTCAGACAACAATATTAAATTGTGCATTAAAAAGTCATCATGACTCCTATTGTAGGACGAAAAGTCCATTATTTCATTCTCCTCATGATTTCATCAAGAAACAATTTTTTGTAGCCCAAAGATCTTTTCCCATTTCTCTTATCTTCGGCTTATGAAGTGGACGTTGGAGGGGTGCAATTGCTTTTCAAGATAAAAAGTAAATCAATTAGATAATGTGGTAAACAGCCTAGATGATCGATGTTATCATGTAATGATTGAACAATCATACCTTTGCCTCAAAATTGTAGTCTAGAAGAATATTGGAAGCCTTGATGTCACGGTGAATTATTTTGGGACGACCTAAGAAGTGAATCTAATAAGGAAACTGCGAAACTTATTATAGTAATAAATAATGTTTAAAAAAGCATACTTACAGTCCTCATGCAGATATGCCAATCCTCTTGCAGAACCTAAAGCAATCCTCATCCTCGTAGGCCAAGCCATAGTTGGGCTATCCTTCCCTGTTGTGACATTTGCCAATTATAATAATTATATTGTTGTCAATCAGATTTTGAGCTCCAAAATAACTAAGCATCCTATGTTGCCTATGCCTGCGTAAATTAGCGGAGATCAAGCTAGCTGATTATTATGGGATCGCTATGAAAGTGTTAGCTGGCTGCAATGTCAGGGTTTATTGTCTATTTCACCCAAATCACCTGAGATTTTTCTCCTTTTTTCACTGTAGGGAATTTTTGCCGCTTAAAGGGTAAAGGCTGGGCGGTCTTGTCGTCACTGACAACAACATTTCAAAATATCAATCACAATTTAATTAAATGGAAAAGGAAAACCAACTAAATCCCAGCGTATTGCCAGTTTGTTAGATAAACAGCTTTGATAATCGAATCCCTAATTCCGGAATGGAGGGAGCCTATAAACAAGTCCCACTATTCCAACAGCACTTCAAAAAGGCATTAACCATAGAATATCAAAGTTGTATGGTAGCTAGAATCCATAATATCAAGAAAAGTTCAAGGGTGAACTTAAAAAGAAGGTAACAGGAAGAGAGAGAGAGAGAGAGAGAGAGAGAGAGAGGGAAGGGGAGGGAAGGTGGTAGGTGAAAGACATTTATTCCTCTAAATTCATACTCACCATGCAAATGAAATTCCAATGTGCTATTCGGAACAAACTCATATACAAGAATTCTCTGAGCACCAGAAATGCAGTAACCAACAAGTGAAACAAGGTGTTTGTGATGGATGCGGCTTATGATCTCAACCTCTGCTTGAAATTCCCTCTCCCCTTGTCCACTTCCAGCTTTTAACTGCTTGATTGCAACAACTTTCCCACTCGAGAGCACTCCCTTATGAACATAGCCAAAACCACCTTGGCCAAGTAGGTTGCCATTGGAGAAATCGTCTGTTGCTATTTTCAGCTCTTCGTACGAGAATGTGCTCTGTGAAAGGCCTAATGCCATGCCTGGAGATGGTACTGAACCCATATCTGTTGTTGAGAATAGTTCAGAATGAACCGGACCTTGGGAACTTGACAAAATTCGTGGCGGAGGAGTAGGCTTTGGCCAATTTGTAACCTTGTCAATTGATGGAGCAACATCAGGCTGAAAAGGCTGAGCTGCGCCAGCAGAAGGGTCATCTGCATGGAACATAGTATACTCTTAAACTGATAGCTTTAAAAAAAAACTGAAATGCCAGAATCCGAAAAGAAATTGGCATCAAAGGATCCTGGAACACATCTAGATATCCGAAAGATTAATGTCCTAAAGCAAGACTAAGCATTTAAGTTGTCGAAGAATGATAGGAAGCAGCAATTAAATAGCTTCAGCCTTCAGCTACTGCATTCTTCATTAATTATTTGGTTGGGAATGAGTGCTCTGTCTTTACAGATAACAGTGATGTGAAAAGCACTGAGAAGGAAGCTAGAAAGCAGATTGAGAATGCATGAACAGGCACATGAAAGCAAATCCACATCCAAGGAGCCAACTACAATGTTCTACGTATCTTTTACCTGATTTTTCCCTGTTCTACCATGTTGAACCATTTTGAAAAAGCGTTCTTGGAATTACGGAAAACTGTGTGAAACAATAGACAAACTTCTAGTGAAAGATGCGACATTTATTCCACCACCAAACAAGAGATTTACAGAGAGAGAGAGAGAGACTCAAGTAGCACTCCTAATATTTATAGCAACTTTAAGACAATTCGAGTGAAATGAACTCATGGAAGCATACGAGCAATCGACACAATCAAACTATAGGGTTCACAACTCAAGGTCGTGAAAACAAGAGATCCAATTATTCAGCCTCACTAGCGAAGTCTTAGCAAGTTCAAAACCCAGACCCAGAACCAAGTTCACAACATTTCTAGCTTGCGTGAGAACCATAGAATTGAGAACAGACTAGGAAACTCAAAAACTCGCGCTCAAGAATAGAAAATCACCTTTAGGCCCTTGTGGAGGGTAATTCCCCAACTCAAGCCTCCTCCTCTTCCTCCTCCTATAAAAGATCACGAAAATGCCCACCCCAACCAGCACAATCAGCCCCCCAATCCCGATCCCCACTGTCATCCCCGCCAGCGTCCCCGGCGGCAACCCCCCTTTCGGAGGCGCCGGCGGGACTGCCGCCGGCGGAGGAGAGGTGGAGTTGGTCGCCGGAGCGGTGGAGTTCGTCGGCGGGGCTGCGGCCACGGAGGGCACCGTGCTTGCCGGCGGGGGAGGTGGAGGGGTGGAGCCATTCACCGCCGCCGGAGCGGGAGCCGTCGGCGGTGACGACATCGGAGGCCGGCGAGCTCGATGAGTACGATGTTGCTCGGGGTTCCAGAACTTCTCCCCGTCGGCTTAAGGACAGCAGTAGTGGAAGTGGAAATGCTTCGCATGTAATTGCTGGGTTTAACTTTGGATCGGTTGCGTTTGGTGTGGACCGAGAGAGAGAGCTGAAAGAGACAGAATAGTTTCTAATTGTGAGTACTTTAATTAAAAATGAAGCGGGTCCCGCAATGACCTCCATCACATTACGCAATGATGTAATTGTAGCCTAGCCTAGCCTCGCCGGAGTTGAATTAGGAGGATTGTTATAATTATTGTTCTTGTCTTCTGTCCTATGACGACGGTAATTTAAGGATCATTCCGTCCTTTACTTCTTTTTCGAATGACGAAAACAAAATTCATAAAGTTCGGAAAGAATTGAATTTGAGATTTTTCACCAATATTTTTATATGCGATGCATAATGACGACAAGAATGTGGTCACTGAATTGATGCCGTTCTTGCGTGCGCGCGATGTCCACGTCTTGATGACGGTCGAGATTTTTGAGTCGCGTGGAGTGGCGATCGAAGCGCGGGGCCAAAGGGAGGACGTGCAATGGACGCACTAACGGAGGAAACGGCGGCGTTTTCCTGCTGTCCGAGATTACATCACGTCCGGTCGGGAAGCCTTCCGTCTGGAAAAGAAATAGTAAAAGGCCCTTCGGTGGTGGGGACCACGTCCACGTGGAGGCACAGCTCTGACAACCCGTCCGATTTTGAATCCCAGTGCGCCAAAAAGAATCATTCTTCTATCACGTGGAAAAATATTCTTCTGTTTTTTCGGGGAAAAAAAGGTGGAATGCCCTAGAAAAGAAAAAGCATTTTTTCTTTACTTTTTCTCTGAAAAATTTGGATATCGAAATTAATGTTATGTCGAATTTCAAAAGTTACTAAAGTTTATATATGCCCTCACGTGTGGATATTTATTTATTACGAAAGAGTTCGAATATTCAACAGTGGGATAAAAAAGAATCAATTTTTAAATATTGTTGTAAAGAGGAAATTTTTTAAAAATACATAAACCATACTGACACTATCTAACAAACATCCCATGACTTGCTTTGCAAGAAATAGTCAATTAGAATTTACTGCACAGGAATAAACATAGTCGCAAGTCATCTCACTTGTGTTTTTATAGGAACATGTTTCCAAAAAAAATTAACAATTAGATTGAAGTTCTATGTCAATTTAAGTGATGACAAGTGTGAAAGCTCTGCTGGAGCGAATTAAAGGTATCTGTAATGCCCCAATTAAAGGGGATTACGTGTGATTTATGAAATTTCATGTATGATGGTATACATTTACTATTTGACCCAGCAAAGAAATCTTATTTACTAAAATTGGCCAAAGATATATATATTAGGACTATGTGATGGAGAGTCGTATGATGTTTTGGGCATCATCACGTTCCCACGAGTTAATTTTGTACGCTATTAGCTGGAGAACATATTCTATCGGTTGGATGTGACCGAAAACACTCGACAAATGTAACTTTATATGGATAAGTCTTGAAGCCGTGGTCCCATATGATTTTAGAAAAGCACATTCAAATATTGATGACGTCGGTACTTGATTTTGTTGTAACATGTAGTATTCTTTAAGTGTTTTTTTATTTTATTTTTGTTTTATTGCTTCAATTTCAATTTTAAGTCGTTTGTTTACGAGGGTTGGAGTAGACCAAGTTATTGGGGGGTTGTTAGCTGGTGACCGAACAACATGTTACGATATGGGTGGATCATTATAGTCTATTTGTCTTTAAGCTCTACATAGATATGTTTTATCTAGAATGGTATCGTTATGGACTTAATTCTCTCATATGATCTTAAGCCCAAAGATTGCAGCTTTGTGGTGATGGGGAGAATAATCAGTGATGCAGAAAAGAATGATAAAATTTATCTGCGGAAGTGACGTTGAGGGGTTTATGCTATGAGTCCTAAAATCGAATGAATAACATCTTTTAAGATGTTAAAAGTGAGGTTGACTTTTGATCCACAAATTGATCAAGGACTAATGTGGCTCTCTTGATGAGACCAAGTAAAGCTAAAATTAGCTATTATATATATAGTGGTCCGTCTTTCTTACTTGAAAATTTGGATGCTCGAGCTAAACTAAATACGACACGATCGAATATGAGGATGCGATTTGCACATATTGCTTTTACGAACAATCTTTAGAATGAAAATTGCCATATTGTTCTCGACTCACCAAGTGCTACATAGGCTATTTCGCGGTTAAGAACTAACCACTCATGGCACTAGCATATAAGGTAGCCTATAGTACAGGAACCAGTGCACTGAGACATTAAGGCCCGTGGTGGAGCTAAGCTTTACCGTGTTTTCCGGTGTCTTCAACTCCGAATCGCAATCTGGATTTAAGCATGGGGTTCAACTGAGTCTCCTCGATCAAACGTGTGGAAAGATCTCAAATACGTCCTCTTTGACCAATGATGGGCCTTAACCACCATCATCGTTCAAGAGAGCGGAGACCAAGTTAACTTGGTTCTCCGTCACATGAATGAAGCAAGCTGCTGTTTTGTCAAGATAAAAATGAGAGACAAGGTGCCGAAGTAGCTCTCAGCACAATCATTTACATTTCAACGCCACCATCATCAAAGCTGTGTCTTTGCAACGAGTCTCATGTACATCCTATGCACTTGGATAGCCCAAATGAGTACACAGTCGCATAATTTGATTGATGTATGATTAGACGATGGTGCGTTGGGATAATTACTAGCCTATTAATAAAAAACACGCACAACCGCCGTTAAAGACAATACTGCTTAATCCACCTGGATAGAGAGAAGCTACGACATCATGGTCATGGCAACCGCCATTAAAGACAATACTGCTTAATCCACCTGGATAGAAAGAAGCTACGACATCATGGTCATGGCTACTACTCAAATTCATGTTTCATTCATCACGCATGAAATTCACGCTGCACCATACAAAGGGCAGCACCAAGCAGTCGAGCAATAAAACTGATCCTTCATTTGAATTGCATACAAACCACAGACTTGACATTATCAGCTTGTATAACATGATGCAGTACCTCCCAAAATTATACGAATATGCAAATGACAAGTTAAACCAACGAGGCATTTGCCAATGCCATATGCGATCTGTTGGTGAGAGGCGAGATGAAATGATAATAAGAACTTCAACAGAAGAAACACTAAACTGAGTTCTAGAACAACAGTTGGCTTCATCTCTGCTCATTCAAAATTGTAAACAATGCCACAATAGATGAAACAAAAGCAAAGCAAATTAAAACAGGCAACTGTATATGCCAAAAGTTTTCTGCTTCCAGATATGAATAACTAAATCCTCCAAAATAACATGATTATGCCCCAAAACCATCATAGCAATTAAGCAGTAGCTGCTGATGCGTGCTTCCTTGGTGCAGCTTCTGTACCTGCATCATAACAATAAGCTCCATAAATCAGCTAATAAGCCAAAATATTCCATCGCCCAGCACAAAAGAATAGCATTATCTGCAAAGAGAACCAATTAACATAAGAGCAAAGCCAATCACCTTCTCTGAAACCACTCTTGAACCTGCGAGGGACATTGCGGAGATACCTCATTCTACCAGTTCCAGTGGTCTTCCTTCGGATAGCCTTCACACTCCAGTTATCTAAAAAGAGTGATTAAATACAACTTACTGTGAGGAAATTGCAATTACCATGTGTCACAAGCAAACAACAAGCAGCCTCGTCGCTGGCTCACAACACCTATGGTGCAAAGAGAAGGCAAAAGCAGGGACACAGAGCAAACAACACAACCAAACCTACATTGAAGATTTCCTACATGACCATAGGTTTTAGTTTCATGATCATATTTAGAGCACAATCTATCATTTATTTTTGCAAAACCCAGCCAAAAGTCAATCACCTTTTGTTCTTTCCCCACCCAATAAAAGAGAGAATACATTGAGGTGAAGCAAGGTTACTCTATTGGGATGTTGGAGATGAAATTAGAATCAGAATGAAGCATTACAATTGACTAGTACATTCTCGGTTAAGACAGTTCTTGAGTACATTGCATACAAAAACTACCAAGTAAGTCCACTCGCCACGTAAAGAATTATTACCCGGCAATAATTTCCTAGTTCTTCTCTCTTGGGCACTGATGCTTTCTTTTCAGTACATTAACACTGATGTTTGCTATTACTCAACTTTTCATACTACTATGATTATGACAAGATCTCTACTCATACACACCTACAAACTCTTGACTAGGAATTCAACTTACACACAGCTGCCCCCACCATATGTTCTTTCATCCCAAAACTAAAATAAGATTATATGCATGGAGAATCAGATACTTCGTGCAACGAATTGACTCAATCACTGGACTCATTTTCTGATTGGTACCTTACATATGGACCTTCCTCCATCCTTGTCTCCCGATACATCGATAAGCAACTAATCAAGATCAAATCCAGCTCAAGCACTACGCGTACTAATGGAGCCCAACACGAAGAACAGTAAGATGCGAACACCGATCACAAGCGCACGCCATTTGCCAATTCTAAAGAGACAGAATACAGAATATACATACACTTCCTCTTGCGGGCGGAGGGGAAGCCGCAGGCACCGCAACGGCTTTTCTGGAGGTGGAAGCTGCGCCGTCCACACCTCACGCACAGGGTGTGCGTCTTGTTCCTTCTCTTACCGAAGCTCCCCGTTCCCTTACCCTGCAAAGACAAGCATTCGCAACATTTTCTTTCTCAGTGATCCGCCACTAGCCGCGGTAGATCTGACTTCATATACAAGCTAGAGATAGAGAAAGAGGAGCTTTACCATGGTGCCGAGGAGGAGGAGAAACCCTAATCTGTCTGGTGAAGAAGTGCGAACGGCGGGTGAAGAAGGTTTTATATCTCAAAAGAGTTCGTCAGGCGAAAGTGGAGGTCATTAGGGTTAGCATCGGTCGCTGAGTTTGACAATCGGACAAGCATACAATGGGCCTATAATTGGGCCACCAGAAGCCCATTTATTTATTTGGGCTTTCTCTTGGCCCATTTACACCTCGGCCCTGTTTCTCGCTCTGGCGGGAAGACAACGTCTCATATCAAAAACCCCCACCCAAAGCGCGCGCCATTCCGTCACCGTCCCTGGGGATTTCGAGTTCGAACCAGCGCATCGGACACGAGAAATCTCAGGCAGTTGCCGGCTGTTTACAGTTTTGTTCGGGATCGATGAGTTCGCCGGGGGCGGAAGCTGAACAAGCGGCGGAGGTGGAGGAGATGCGGAAGGAGGGAGGAGGAGGAGATCGGAAGTTTCCGGCGTTCCCGTACGAGCCGTACTCGATTCAGGTCGATTTCATGAACGCTCTCTACTCTTCTCTCGAGCGAGGTGGCATCGCCATGCTCGAAAGCCCCATGGGTATCTCTCTCTTCCTCCTTATTCTGCGATCTTCAACTTCAAGTGTACGTACTGGCGGTTGTCTGTGCGGGTCATTTCAATTGGAACTGCCGTGATATTTACTCATCTCGCCAATATCTAATTGCAACCCAGGTTATAATTCGTTATTTGGGCGAGAATTTCGCTCCTGAGCTGAGGTTGTTTTGCTGATTTTCAATTTTTGGATTTTAAATATTCCTCGTGATGAGCTAATTGTTCTGTGAAACGAGCGCTGATTCTCGACCAATCCTAATGTAGTTTGCCCGGATGTGTTCGCAATGCTCACATGCTTGCCATGTACGAAATGCGATATCAGAAAGCACGATAAAGATCTTATATTTGCGCTTGATATTGTGCTTCATCTGGTTAAAATAAATCTTCGGCTAGTTATGTTAGACCGTGGACTTATGTTCTTTTGACGGGTGTGTTTCCGGGATTTACCTGCCTATGTCTGTGTGATGGTAGTGATACTTATGGGTCTAGTACTGACTTCTCTGACGTCAATTTCTGCTAGCAACTTTGGGTTTGCTGATAAAAAATTTGGTGCTTATAGGAACTGGTAAAACCTTAAGCATCATTTGTAGTGCATTGCAATGGCTGGTCGATCAGAAAGAAAAGCAGAAGTCCAAAGTTAAAGTGGGATCTGATAAAAATGGTGCGCAGTCTGAATCCGATCCTCATTCAGACGATGAACCTGATTGGATGAGAAATTTTGTCCACAAAAACGAAAACCAAGGAGAGGATAAGGAGAAAGAGAAATGTGGAGTGGGATTTGTCAGAAAAGGGGAAAGACGGAAGGGAGAAGGCGACAGAGACTTACTTTTCAGAGATGGTAAGAGAGGGAATGGTGAAAGCTATAGAGAGTTTATCTCTAAAAGTGCTGACAAAGAAAGATTTCAGACCATGAAAAGGTGTGAGAAAATGCGAAGCAAGGAAGTTGAAGTGGAATCAGATGATGAAGAATTCTTGTTGGAGGAATACGAAAGTGAAGGAGAGAGCATTAGTGGTGGAAGATCAAAGAGAAAGGTTGGTGGGGTTTCTATTAGTTCCTCAAGCGATGAGGATGAAGCAGCAAAAGGTTCTGATGATGAAGAGGAAGAGGGTCTCCAGATTTACTTTTGTAGTCGGACACATTCTCAGCTCTCACAGTTTGTAAAAGAGCTAAGGAAGACAGCTTTTGCACATGAGATAAGCGCTGTGTGCTTAGGTTCCAGGAAGAACTACTGCATTAATGAAGGTACTTAGCATGATAATATTTGGAATAGACCGTATTTTTCTTTGTACTACATACCTATCTGATGGACGGTTTTTCAGAGGTTTTAAAACTTGGGAACTCTACTCGTATCAATGAACAGTGCTTGGAGCTTCAAAAGAAAGAGAAAAATGATGTCTCTAAAATCAAGGTATCATATGTTTGTAAATCCTTGTGCTTCTTTTTCCCATATTGATGTTGTTGGATTTAGCGTTTTATCAATTAGCTACATTGCACGACTTGAGATTCTAAGAAAGGGAAGAAAAAGTATGCATATTTCCTGCTAAGCTTTGAATCTCTATATCACCTTTCCAAAAGCTACAATTGTCAAAAGCCGGAATTTATTTGACCATAGTTTCCCCTAGTTTGAGAGCCATCAACACTTCTGTTGCGTGTTCGTTACTTGTGCAACTGTTATTTCAACGTAGTATAAACTATACCAGCACTTTGAGCCACAACATTGCTTATTACATTTCAGCGGTCAGGAGCAGGAAGAATGAGGCGGACAAAGGCAGTTTCTGGATGCCCAATGCTTAGAAAACATAGATCACAGAGGCAATTCAAGGAGCAGTTGTCTCAACAAGAGGCCTTAGACATTGAAGAACTAGTTCACCTTGGAAGTTCTCTGGGGACTTGTCCATACTATGGTGCCAGAAGCATGGTCCCTGCTGCTGATCTTGTAATTCTCCCGTATCAGTCTCTTCTATCAAAGTCTTCTCGAGAATCTCTTGGACTAAACTTGAAGAATAATGTCGTTATTATAGATGAGGCTCACAATTTGGCTGATTCACTTATCAGTATGTATGATGCAAAAATGACCTTGTCACAGGTGAGTGAATAAAGAACCTTGGCTGTTACTGTGTAAGTTCAATTACTCAACATGGATTATAGTTCTACCTACAGGTCATGACTAAAAGTTGATTGTTTCTACATAAATTGATCAAAATTTTCTTATCAACCTTAAGCCAACAATCAACCTTGCTTTAAAAGTGATAGGTTCATGAACGGCCTTGCTTGTCAGTTTGCGTATGTGGAGATCAGCAGCTTGCATTTGCAAACATAGACTAGGCATCTAATCTCGAAGCCAAAACTGTCTTAAAATGGATCTCTATTTCTAGGAAGTTTCTCGTGGTTATTCTTTTACCTACGTAACTTAATTTACTCAGTTTATCGTCTTATACAGCTGGAGGATGTGCATTGCCATCTAGAGAAGTACCTAGAAAGATTCTTCAATCGCTTGGGACCTGGCAATCGGAGACATATCCAAACACTGATGGTCATTACTCGGGCTTTCTTGGGAGCTCTAAATGAGAAGAAAAGAGATAATTTGAATACATCCGAAAACGCTGATAATCTTACTGCAGTAAAAAATACCATTGCTTCTTCTATGGCTATCAATGATTTTCTATTCACTCTAAATATAGACAACATAAATTTTGTCAAGTTGCAACATTATTTGAAGGAAAGCAATATCATCCACAAGGTGAGAAGTTGCCCCTAGCTTATTGTTTTGCTTTCCTGGTGCCTTTCTTTTTCGTTGTTCTCTAATATATTTTTCTATTATTTTATTGATATATTATCCCAGGTCTGTGGGTATGGCAATAGAATGGCAACTGTGCGAGCAAGCTCCACCTTTGATGATAGTGAGTCTAGTGGAGAGAACATGAGCACATTATCCAATTTCCGAGCATTTGTGAATATGCTGTTATCACTTACCAATAAGAACACTGATGGAAGGATAATTGTCTCAAAGCCTAAAACAACATTCTCTGAGCGACATGGCGGATATATCAAATATGTGATGCTCACTGGAGAGAAGATATTCTCTGAGGTCTGCTATGAATTGCTCGCTTCAATTGCCAATTTTCCTGATGAACAATTAGATGCCACATCTAAACCTATTAACCTTGTAGATTGCAGACCGGGCCCACACAGTCATATTGGCTGGAGGTACTTTGCAACCTATAGAAGAAACAAGAGAACGCCTGTTTCCATGGTTGTCCTTGGAGATGTTGACTTTCTTTTCTTGCAGTCATATTGTTCCCCCAGAAAGCATTTTACCAGTTGCGGTCTCTCGTGGCCCTTCTGGTCAGGTTTTTGATTTCAGCTACAGCACAAGAAGCACCTTGGCCATGGTAAGTATACTTCATCCTTTCCATCAGTCAATCACGATGAAACTGGTTTCATGTGCTAGTGATCTAAGTATCTCCGTCCATTAGTAGGAGGCACTGTTATCATGCTCCAATTTGCTAATAAATCAGTGATATTCGAACTTTGTCCTGAGTTGGCAAAAATATCATGGTGCTTAGGAATTTACAGTCTATTTGCAGTTATCTGACTGCTTAGTTCCCGGAAGGTGCTTTAAGTGGTAGCTGTTAAGTATTCTGATGACTTCTATTTTTCAGATAGAGGAGCTGGGCCTATTACTCTGCAATTTGGTCACTGTAGTTCCTGAAGGAATTGTCGTGTTCTTCTCTTCATTTGAATATGAAGAACAAGTGTATAATGCATGGAAGGGTTCTGGCATTCTTGACAGGATACAGAAGAAAAAATGCGTATTTAGGGAGCCACGGAAAAACACAGATGTAGAATTGGTTCTCAAAAATTACAAGGAGAGGATTGATAATTTAGCTCAGTGCAATTCAATAGATGCATCTTCTCAAAATGGTGCAATATTCTTAGCCGTAGTTGGTGGAAAGGTATCAGAGGGCATCAACTTCAGTGATGGGATGGGTCGATGCATTGTTATGGTTGGATTGCCTTACCCTAACCCATCCGACATTGAATTAATGGAGAGAGTGAAACATATTGGGGGTCTAGGAGACGGCAATGCTACTTCAAATCTCAGCTCGTCCGCCGATGAGCTTTACGTGCAAGATGTTAAAGCTGGATTCAACATTTTGAGAAGCTGCGGCCACAGAGGAAAGGAATACTATGAAAATCTTTGTTTTAAAGCTGTAAATCAATCAATTGGTATGTTCTAACTCATCTAGGTTGTTCTAAAAATTGCTCAATCACTGAACTGCAATGATGTCTATGCGAGCTTCATGGTCCTTTCTTTTATTTCTAGGTTGAAGAAGTTTAATAGACTGTATTCTTTAATTAACATCAAAGATATTATTTTGGAAATATAGATATTCAGATAATATTGATCTTCATTCTGGATTCTATTGCACTCATCAGAGGTCTGCTTTATGTCTATGACTATGTCACGGATCATATGAGATGATTCTGCTTGCAATCTGGTTTTTGACAAAGTTGCACTGCTTGCATCACGCCCTTTAGTAAATTCTTCTCAAGAATCATACCAATCTCCTGGTTTTTACTTGGTGATGAAAATAGCAAAACCCTTTTGATTGCTTATGCACCTTTGACAAATTCTATCCAAAACTGATTCTTCTGTGTTGACTGTCTTTTAGGTAGAGCCATCCGACATGCAGATGACTATGCAGCAATTTTGTTGGTTGACAAGCGATATGCGTTGGATCCCTCAAAAAGAAGTAATCCACGCCCAACTGACAAGCTCCCAAAATGGATCAAAGACAGTCTCGTCCCTAGGACAAACAACTACGGAGAAGTTCATAGGTTGCTACATCAGTTTTTCAAGTTCAACAAGAGAAGAGGTGGTCATAGAACTAAATAAGATGCTGCTAACTTTCTGACTTTTTCAAATGCTGCCTCAACTCAATAGAGTGTATATAGCATATACTCCGGATATCTTGTGCCTGCTGGGTCTTGGTTGCTATGACATGATTCTGCCAGTGACTTCAGCAATTCTTGGATGATGCAGTTGATCAAAAGAAAATCACAGTGGCAATGCATCTTACACTGATTATAGTCACAAATAAGAGCTCATTTCGTTCTATAGAGCATAGTAGAGAAGCACTTTCTCTCTCCTCTCAAAAGATAATGCCACTGTAGCCAAGGACCTATTGATCTAAAGTACAGAACTTTACAATCTCAGTATGATTTACTACTGAGGATCAAGATTGTCTAATATATCATTGAGGCCAGCACTGGAAAATGTTTGGTCATTGTACCTTATTCTTAATTTGTACTTTAATTAGCGCAGAAAATATAGCCCATTCACAGAGTTCTCTTTGGCCATCATGTCAACATCCTCCAAGAGCCATCTAATGCTAGAGATAATAAGCTGATGGCTCCAGTGGATTGACTTCTGCGGCTACAAAGCTTGTCAGAGTACGTGTTTTCGTTGTTTGTCGCGCATACCCTACTGTACTTCGCTTATTTTGCGTTTCATCTGATGTCACAGAGATGGTAAATGTAAACATGAAGCGTTTTATCAATTGTGTACATCAATGAATGAGAAAGTGTTGTATCCATCACTGCACGTGCATTCTCTGAAGCTTTAGACAGGAAAGGAAAAGTAGTACTGTTGAGGTGAATTAACTGCAGAATAGATAAAGGCTTGCTGCCTTTGGTTGCAGTGATCAGTCTGGTCAGTGTTTTCTCTGCGTTTTCTTGCTTCCTCATTGAAGGCTAGCATTAATAGCCCATTTACTAGAACACCATTGGCCTTTTTCTGTGGCACAAGATCAAAGATGTGCCATCTCATCTAAGAGAGCTAGATTCAAGCATGAACTTCGTCCAGCACCGTTGGATCATTTGGGATTCACTAAAAGCTATCCTACAAAACTTTAATTAATAAATTGGGTCTGCGCAACCTATTGGTCTGGCTAGAAAAATAATTATACTATGGAAAAGGTTCAAGATACAAGCTTGATCACTTGACATGATTGCACACAACTTTCGTGTCTAACTTGCAAAGAACTTGTCTCAAGATCATTTCTACAGCACATCACAATGACACGCTAGCCCATGTGAGGTTGGCTGAGAAATTTTAGCATGGCAACCGGTGAGAAAGTGACCCCTATGCAGGATATTAGCAATTGGTTTATCCTCAAGTCTAGGATTTGGTCTCCAACTAGGATTCGTGTACCTTCATTACAATAAAGTGCAGAAATTTTCACTTTCGTTGCTTATCAACAGCAGCAACTATACAGCAGCCACTACAAAATATAGTGCCAATTCTTACCACTAAAGTCCAGGTAGGTTCTTTGTTTAAAACCTATAATTGTCTAGCCTGAAGGAGGAAGAATATTTTTATATCCAGCAACTGAATTTTCCCTACTGACCTGATGATTATCTCATGTTATGTGTGTGCTCTGTAGATGAAAGATCGTATCTTTATTTTGGAAGGATCCCATTGCTCAATAATTCCAAGGCTGTCCCTCGGGCCAACTTCCATATCAGCAAAAGATAGACCTATTTAATTCTTGATGATGACCGCTCGGTGAGTAGGTTTTTGGGTCCAGAAATGGATCGCGGCACTGAAGTGCTTGAATATATGTATGTATTTAAGATAAAGACGTTGCTTTTGTATAATTAGCTTTACCGACCCCCTTGCCTTTATCTTTGCATCTTAATCAATGCTACTGAGCTTTAGACAAACCAGTAGTCAAAAACAAAAGATGCTATGACTACTCCTGGAGACTACCAAGCCTGTTTACACAAGATTTCATTTTTCTTTTATCAAAAGAAAATAAAATGTCGATTTACATTTTATCAAAGCAATATCCTGCTTGGTGGACTGCACTGCTTAGGCCTTTAAGCCTTTATAAATGTGGTACTGTGACCTCTGATCACATTGATCAGACAGTCATCAACAATTTAAGAATGTGCATTTTTAGACAGAGAATGAGAAAGCAAACAGACAAAATTCTTGTGTGGGGACAAAAGAGAGAGCCCAGAAAACAAAAAATCTCTTAAAGACTCCTATTGCCTCTGTCTCCAGGTAACCCTAAGAAACTTTCATCTGTCATCATCTCTGCTTTCTGCTCTCTCCCTCATCGCTATACTCCAAAACACTTGAAAGAACAAGAGCAGAAAGAAGAAACCCATCCGTTTTGTGTAGAAATGTTGCTAAGAGACTCCATTGAGAAAACCAAGAACTTCTTCCACAATACCCTTGTTAATCTCAAGTCTTGCTTCTTTGGAGGCTACCAAAAGCTTCCCAAACCACCCTCTTTCCACCCATTTTCTTGTGGTAGCAGCAGACAGAAAGACCTTCAGATAGAAAAATTCTATGCTGATTTCTGCAATGAGTTGGAGTGCGATCTTGACAAAGGCAGAACCAGAATTCAGAAGGATGTCAAAGAGAAGGCGAAAAATGGTGACGATTCATGCAGTGACAGAGCTATGAAGCATGTGAACCACCAGAGTCCTGTCAACAGCAAGCAACAAGAAATGGAAGGAGAGAGAGCAAAGACAGAGAAGGAGAAGAAGAAGAAGAAGAAAGTGGGTGGTTTCAAGTCTGTGAAAACAGAGGAAACATATGCAGAGAGAGTGAATGCAGGTGGGTTAGTGTTGGCAGAGAGAATGAAAGAGTTGGAGATGATGGACATGAGTGATATGGATCATGTGTTGGACATTGAGGAGGCATTACACTATTACTCGCGCCTCAAGAGCCCTGTCTATGTGGAAATAGTCGATAAGTTCTTCATGGACATGTACTCTGATTTCTCTCCCACTCCACAACCCTCTCTCAGCAACACCAAATCCAAAAGGAGACTTCGGTCTGTCAGGTTTTAGATTGACTCGTTACATCATCCTTGGCCTTTTCCTTTCTTGTGCATAGGATTTTGATTTAGCCGTCCCTTTTTTTTTATATTGGGTTTTATCTTGTCATTGAATGTGAGATTCGCGAGCCTGCAATCTGGATTGTCATCTGGCACTTTTGGATCTTTAATCATGCCAAATTTTATTGCTTCTGTCTATCATCTGCACTAGAGAAGGAAGTTGCTCCCTTGTGGCCTACGCGATCTTCTAGTGTGTAAGGCATCTTGGAGAGATTAATTTCAAACAACATAATCCAAAGTTGGTAAGTTTTATATTTTGTCCGCAAATCTTACATAAAACCCTAGGTTTAGAATACTCATGATAGAAGAAAGTGAATTTTCCACATAGTTGAGTCATTTTTCAACGTGACTAGTATCTTGTAATGCAAAACGGTGGACTTAATATGACATCGAATTGATTTCATGCACTTAAACAATCTCCATTTCTGGAACTGCTGAGCTCATCACGAAAGTAAATGCCAATGGCGTATATGAAACCATCCTTTTGACATTGGAAATCTGGCTAGATCGACAGCATAAATTGCTTACGACAGTGATTAGATCCATTGGCTCATCCACCTTCAAGGCATTGATACAAAGGCAACGTTTTGTGACGATCGAACATGTGAATCTAACATCTGATAACGAGAGCTATGATTGCATCCGATCTCATCACATCACATACATCAGCTTGTTGAGGGTTTTTTATACTACACCTGTCGTTTGACGTTTACTGCAATAGGTATTAATAGTTTTTAAGGAACTAAATGAATGCTAAATAAGCCTCACCATTACCATGAAATGCGGATACCTCTCGAATCACTTTGCAAATACTACCACAAAAAAAACAATCATCTTTTAATCAAACAAGAGCTGATAATCTTTACAGAGCACGGCAGACCTCAAGTACATTAGGACATGCTCAAACTCTCTGTAAATCAGAGATACAGAATAATCAAATGCTTAAACCCTGAAAGATGCTCCAACCTCAAATCCGGTTGAAGAACATCAGTGATACAGAAATCCAATCCGGGCAGCAATGAGCTGCAGAAGAGACCAATAAAAGAAAAGGTCTCCCGACTTCCTACCCACGTTGTGAGTAATGACCATACATTGGACGACCTAACCATCAGTCAAGCCAATGTCATGCCTTATATACCTTCGAAGGAACAAAGGGCTTGGTGATTTCCACAGGAAACTAGTAACCAGAAGAAGAAACTAAGACATTGTGATCCTTTAAATGCTTTTGGAAATGGGCCAAGCGGGTTTGCAGTTGACGGATGCCCGTAGCCTTCTGAGCAAGGATGGCATTCAATTTAGTAACGTAATCATCTAGCTGATTACCAGGTTGGTCTGCTTCAACTAGTAAGTCCATCTCCTGCAAAAATAATAACAATCAATGGTCATTCATTTGCTTTATATTAACTTATCCGTGCATTGGCATACTTAATATATGTTGGAGGGTGCATGCTCCATATATTAGCAACAATCAACAACACTACATGCATGCTAAGGAAAATCAGATGGTGGAAGTGGCGACACACTTTCAAATGACCATACGAGAAAATTGAGCCTCCCAAAAATGTAAGTAAAGGCATTAAAACATCTGATTACAGCACAAACTCCATCTTAGGGCTAGCTACTCCATGCTGTATCATTCGCTGAGCTAGCGAAAATTGCTAAAGCAATCAAATAGTACCTCTCTGACAATATTCATTGTGTCTTCCACTTGTTTTCGGTGAGCATTTACCAGATCTTCCTCTTCCTGAAAGCATGTACAGAAGCTTTTGAACCTGCAAACTTCTAATATGCATAGTCAAGCATAACTGTCACGGTGCACTTACCTGTAAAAGGGCATCCAAGTCGTCACTTAAATGAGAGTTATTAGCATCTGATCGCTGCTGGTCCTTCCACTTTGTCTGGGCGAGATTAACTTTCTGTAATTTTTCTTCTGAAACAGCGCGATTCAAAGACTCAAGTTTCCCATTGTTCCTCTTCCACTGTGCTCGCTCTGGTTCATAAAATTCTTCCGACACATCATAATCATCTCCACCAGTTTGTTCTGGCCAAGAGGTGGTTATATCTTCCTCAAAGTTGGAAGCATTTGATGCAACAGATGACAGAGGTAAGGTAGTTGATTCTTTTAGATTCGAAGTTGAAGATAGTATATCCTTTTTAGGATTGTTTCCTTTTGAAAGGCTCTTCACCCTGGAGAACAATTTGTACGAAACTATAATTGATTGAAAACAACCACATAATCATTAGAAGCCGCAGGTCTCTCCTTAGATATTTACCTGTCAGCATATCTTAAGGTATTGAGAGTGTGCTCACAAGAACCGGAACTTGGAGAAATGCAGGATATCATGACAGTGCGAGAGTTGCCGACAAAGGAATCCCTGAGAACTTCGGTTAATTTGCTGCCTCTGAAAGGAATATGACCCTGGTCATTGTCCAGAGCTCTAATGCATTCCTTGAGCGCGAGTAGGCTCTTATTGATTTCTGCGCCTTCCATTCTGCTCATACATTTAAAGCAGTTAATACAACAACAAAATGAAACAACATTCTCTAGTACAATTTTCACATCAGAAAAGTTATCCAAAAATTGGCAGATGGATAGTGTCATAAAAAGGCGGTATTTTTTATCTCAAAAAAGCATGAGATTATGAGATAAGCACTATTCTATTGGTGACATGAATCACCTCAACGAGTACTCCTATATAGCTCAGAAGAAGAGCCAATTCCACAGGATACAGAAATTACAAACTAAAAACATACACCATATTAACCTAACAACGAAGTCATATAGTCACTATTCCCATATTTTGAAAGTAGCTTCAGATTGTTAGCTAGCTCATCTAACAAATAAGTCCAAGGATTCAAATATTGACTTCTATTCGATCATTATTTCATACCATCTGAAAATCACACATATTGTTTTAATTGGATGGACTAGTTGAGTGGTGTCACTTCTTTTTTTGCTGTCCATACAAGCTTAATAAGTTGATAATAGTTGTCTAAAAAAGCAAACATCTTAACGTAGCATGAAACAGAGGGTAAATTACCTTGTCTGTTTGTCATTGTCAGTAGTATCGGCACCACGTTCACTTCCGGCGAGATCAATGAAGGAGAGCTTGCCCACAACACGGGGAGGCTTTGACTCACTGCCATCAACTGATCTCTTGATGGCAAGCTGAAGTATGGCATGAGATCGGGACGATTCTTCATTGGCACCAGTTGTGCCAGTACTTCTAGTTCCACTGCCTCTCTCAATCAGTTCTCTAATTGTCTCCACATCAGATACTCTGTACTCCTGCAATCCTACAATGCATACTTGCTGCTTGCCATCCTCTCTCATGCAGAGTTTCCTGTAAATGTATAACCAAAGCCTTTAAACTCTAGCATATTTTTATGCCAAAATTGTAAGACAAATAATCAGAAGGACTG
This sequence comes from Melaleuca alternifolia, assembly GCA_019926035.1. NCBI lineage: Eukaryota > Viridiplantae > Streptophyta > Magnoliopsida > Myrtales > Myrtaceae > Melaleuca > Melaleuca alternifolia. Next base: position 1,706,981 of record JAGKPW010002136.1, read on the forward strand.
ATGCAGCTTACTTCCGATCGCTCAGAAGATCAAATAGTTTTCCTCCATATATTTCAAAGAAGCTGACAAATAGTTGAAAGCCTTGATTGCGGTAAGTGTGATTCATCAACCTCAAAATGTCACGTGATGCTTTAAGGGGCAATGGTTTCATAGTGTAAGTTTTTCCGCTTCCTGAAAAAAATATGAGATGAATAAGATACCGTGAGAATTACACGAATAACACTCAGGTGTTATCCACAATTTAGGTCTATTGTTCAAAATACATGAGTATCACCAAGTACAGCAAATCAGAATATCTCTTATCTTCAGTTGAGTTATATGTAGATTCTAGAGGGCAACCAATTTGCTCTTGAATGACAACAACTAGCAAGATGCACGTTCTCTCAGCAAATGAACAAGAGAAGCGACACATGACAATAATTCTGATGAACAGATGGATGAAATTAGAAAAACTTGTTTTACTCTCAGCACATTTACATGGTGAAAAGCATAAAGAAGTGATTTCTTGAATGGAATGTAGCATGTGATGATCTGAATTCTGAAACATGACCAAGTCCATTAAGATGCCCACAACCACGGTTTACCTGTCTGTCCATATGCAAAGCAAGTAGCCTTAGTTCTTTGAAAAATTATAGGAACTATAGGCTCTACAGTCTCATGATAAACCTGCACAGCAGAAATAGAAAACCAGAGAGCATAAGCAAAAGATTGCTATTTAAGAAGCAATATCATCTGTATCTCTCGGCTGTACTTTGACAGTGTCCTATACTCACTTCATCATTTGACACCTCCTCATTTAGTACAGCATCAAAAACAAATTCATGCTTTTCCACGTACTCAGTCAGGTCAACCTGAACATATAATCAAGTAAGGTCAGTTGTCAGCAATATGACAGCTGTGTATCAGTCAAAACCTCAAAATGAAGAAGAATATACACATTAAAAGATGAACGACAACCCCTCCTTCCCCCAACAACAAAAAAAAAAAATCAGGGAAAAAAGAAAGGAATTCCCATCCCTCGCTAATATTGTCATTGAAGATGTAAACTTCAATTACAATGTGTTCATGATTCAAATTTCAACTACAATGTGTTCATGATTCGTACTGGTAAATTATCTTGTGTATCAAATAACGAGTAACAATCACCTTGAGTTTAGTCTCATAGACGGTGAGGGCATTAGAATGTGTCTCTATTATGTCTTCTTCATTTTTAGCCAATTCCTTCTTGTTAAGTGGCCTCTTCCGCACCTGCGTGTAGAAAAGAAATATTATAAGCACTAAAGCCAAAGGGAGTTACTCAGATTGAAAAGAAGAAGACGTAGAAGAAGTAGAGAAAGAAACGTATCTAAGCCTAGAAAAGCAAATCTACACTTTGTGAACTTAAAATAAGCCACCGGCTAGCAAATATATACAGGTGTGGCAGATAGGTTTTGCTCCAAAAGATGAAATAGATAAAAGGAGTTGAAGACGCACCACAACTTTGATCTTTGCAACAGAACTAACTTTATCCTTGTCTGCAGCAAAACTTTTCAACAGGTTATTCTCAGGCGGGGCACGAGCTCTGCCAGCCTGTTTGCTATTTCGCATGTATGGTTCAGAATCATCAAAGCTTCTACCGCGAGGATGATATATAGAAGGGTCATCCTGGATGCTAGAAACTGGCATCTGTTTGAAAGATGAACACACAATGAAAATGCTGGATAAATAATGAGTCTTTCCAGTATAATCTCCTAGTTCAAAAAGGTTTACATCATTTTAGCCACGCATCCGAGATAAATGGATCAGTAATTCATACAGGTTGGATGTGAAAGCAACCCATTCTTATCTCTTTAGTCAATCAATTTCTGCCAGTACAATGTAAAAGCATGTTATTCCTGAACTTATGGCAAATGATGCAAGATGTAACTAAACTCTTAAGCAAACATCAAAGCCCCCAATAAAATGCAACATTTCTTCAGAAGATGAAAAACCCACCTCAGGAAGAAGTTCGGTATCAAAAGAGTGTAGATCCAGGAGCCCAGGACTGAACTCACTTGGGGAATCCTCCCCATTCTTTCTCTGGCTTGATGACCTTGAATTTGTGGGAGGTGTTGAAGGCTCCACGTAGAACTCATTCCCTCCATTATAGCCCCTCTGGGCATTTCGATACATTCGTGATGCCTGGCCTCCACCGCCGCCACCATAGTAACCAAAGTCCTAATCAAATAGCAAAGACAGGAACAATGTAAAAGGCACGAATACTCTTAAGCCCACACAATTGCTTGTGATCCTCTAACTGAAAAAACTCTTCCAAAACCAGGAGCTGCAAATGCACTTGCTTTCCCATATAAGGCAACTCGGAAATCTCCAGAAAGAAAAAAAAAAAACCAATTGGATATTATCTTCTTCACCATTCCACTAGCATTTTGGGACCACTCCCAGCTTTAATTCCAAAATCAAGCATTCATCAAGGACAGAAGAAAACAAAATCGCAGTGCCTCTAAATGCCACTTGAATTGACATCGGTTTTTCGATAACTCCGCTCATAATTTTCCCTTTTCTGCAGGAGAATCTAAACCACTAGAGACTCCCTCGGTCATCGAAACATCCCATTCCATACGCATAAAATTAAGAGTCGCCTATAAACGGTAAAGGTACATTCATATTTTTAAAACCGTAAGCATCATCAAGAAACAGCTGCCCAGTCACAAGTTAAGAGTCAGATCTATCAAGATCTTAGGACTCGAGGTCGTCGCAATGACCCGTGTCCTGTACCACGATAAATTAATCTCGGACTTCTCTCTCCCATTTCCCTTCATTTTCAACAATACTATTCGATCCGGCGAACCAGACGAAGAGGAAACCGATGAGGAACTCCAACAAAAGCAGTACCTGAAGAGGAGGGCCAGACGGGTTCGAGGATTGCAGGTGCTGGAGACCCGCAGACTGAAGCCACCTCCCGTTGGACGAGCTCTCGAAGAAGTTGTCCGAGTACTGCCGCTGATGGTGCACCGCCGTCGCACCAGATCTCTGCGCCTGCCTACCCATTGTACTCATCTCTCTCTCTTTCTCTCTCTCCCTCTCTGCCACAAAATCCCAAAAAACAAAAAATCACCTCAGCTCAACAACCCCAAATCCACACCACGAAATGCACTCGCCAACGACAAGAATCACCCGCCCGCCGTCCTGCAAATCCGATCGGAACAGCTCTCTCTCTCTCTCTCTCTCTGTCTCTCTGAGGAATAATCAAGAATAAAAGAGAAAAACAACAGCGATTTGTCACCGGAGAGAATGCAGGTCTAGAGAGAGAAGATGAGAGGGACAGAGAGTTAAATGCAGCGAACTATCTTTTTTCACATGGAAGGCGTCGTTCTCTTAGCTCCCTCCCTTTTTTCCTTTTACGGGGAGAGACGGAGACAGAGTCTTACCACTGAAGTGAACAGCAGGAGAAAGACGGAGAGACGGAGACCAACGCGAGGATGAGTAAAAACGACGACTTGGTAAAGATGCCCCCACCACCCTCCTTCAAAATTTTCGAATTTTGAAGGTGGTGAGACAGAGAGAGAGGGACGAGGCCGGCACGTGTGGCTCAGGGCGCGTGCACGTGCGACGACTGTTGTCGTCTGGGAGCGTGAGAGCAGTGGAGCGACGGCGTTTTTGTCGCAGTGGGCCCCACGTGTGGGCGTGGCGTCGTTTGAAATGTTTTCGAAGGAGGGGGGCTGCGAAAGACGGAGGAGTAAGATACTCCGCCACCGTCCCACATGGTGGGGACGAGTGCGACGCGTCGTTTCGATGCGCATGCGTTCTTCTGCTTGGATTTCCCTTCTATTTATTCTTCACTTCCGATCGAAACATTGAGCATTTCGCGTTTTTCGTGGACTGGGGCGCTCTTTCCAAGTTGTTCAATGGGTCACTTGGGCCCTGGCTGGGTGGGGGATTCCAAATCTTGTCGTTTTGAAAGGTGGCTACTAGGCCGACACGTGTCGCCACTGCAAAGGATGATCATCGTCGTCACCATCCAGGGCTTCGCACAACCGGCTTTTGGCAAGTGCAACAGTGCGAAAGCCCCTTGTAACATGAGCTCGTAATCTCTTGTTCTCGGTTTTTCGAAGGTGCAATTAATAACCAATAATTTACATCGAATTGTACATGTACTAAAAATTAACTCATCATATTGAATAAATCAAAAGTTCGAGAGTCATATTATATATTGAATTAAAGTATAAATAAAAAATTCATGAACTATATTGTGCATTGACCAAAGTTCATATGTCAATATCGCTAGTCATATCGAGTACTAGAAAAGGTACATGGTATAGTTGTCCGATCGACCATCTTGCAATTCAAGAAGCAATTTAATCTGTTTCGCTTGGCAGTACTTCCACAATGTCCCATTCTCCATTATTGGAGACCACCTCATTTAGCGCTGTATCAAGAGCAAATTCATGTCGTTCCTTGTACTCGATGAAGTCAACCTGAACATATAATTCAGCAAGGTCAATTCTCAGCAATTCAAGTATAGATTGACCCAAACTGACTCAAGCTTCAAACTACATATTTGGCTGCATTGATGTATTATAAGAAGATAATCTTTTTATTGTTATTTATAAGCTACAATGTTTTCGAACTGATTCAAGGTCAGTTCTCAGCAATTACTGTGATTCAAGCTATTTTTGCCCTCTGCGCCCTCCATGGCCAAACACAGCTGTAAACGCGACCAAAACACTAAATATTTCATTGCGAGGAATTCCTATGACCTGTAGGAGGATGTCCGTGGAGTTGCTGTTATCAAAGTGATGAGCATCGAACAGGCTCAGGCGCTGTTCACCCGAGGTGTCCAGCACGCGGTGGATGACCACTTTCGGATCAGAGAGACAAATGCGCCACGCTCCCGCTTCCTTGATGGTCAGGGTTCGCGTAGGCCACTCCATGGAACACCAGAATTGTTGGAGGTACAGACCTTTATAAACTCGAGGCGGTCCATTTTGCTTCTGCGTAGCGTATGACATCAAATCCGTGTTTCGACGTGTCATATTAACATATTTGTACCGTATGATTCTGTTGGCTATTTCATTTAGGCTGTGAATCTACTCGAAAAGTATAAAGCAATATCCATGTGGAGTTCATCCTCTAAAAGTAATCTTTACTGCAATCCTATGGAAGTGATCCTGTACAATCATGTGCAATTCATCCCTTTAAACATATGTAATCAACATTTTCTAGCAGCTAGATGGCCAGCAGTGATGGCCAACAATGCAAAGTGGCCACTAGTTTTCCAAGATTGCACTCTCTCTTTGGATGCTGAGGCTACTCTCGTCGTTGAAGAAGCACCTGAGAGCGAGTTCATAGGCAGTGAAAATCGCGCCATTCACAAAGAAAGCTCTGGCAACAGCAGTTCCTAACCCTCGCCACAGCACGCCGTATCCTTCCTCTTTCACACTTCTACGGAGACAATCTACTATCCCGCTGTATTGCACCGGTGAGAGGTGGGATTGAGCTTGCAGCCTCGTCTTCACGACGTCTAAGGGATAGCAACAGATCCAACTCGCAACTCCTGCTAGACCTCCCGCTATAATCATCGTCCTGAAGCTCTCTTGACCATCTTTTCTGCATCCGGGGTGGAGCTTCTCTCTCATGTACTCGTACGTCCAGAAGTAGACTCCATGGGATGGCGCGTCTCGAAGCACGGTGATGGTCAAGCCTCGGTACATACCTCTTAATCCTTCTTTTCGAAATATGCTTTTCGCAATGGTCATCGGTCCATTATGGTGGTTATATAGCTTATAGGAATTGGCACAGGCTCTGTCCTGCAATTGAAGGCGGATCTTAACTAGCTCAATGGGAGTTAGCATCAGACTTTGCAGGGCACCGGTGCCAACACCTCCTAAAGCGACTCCTTTGTAGGAGGGAGGGTCTTGGGAAGACCCAGATGCATCAAAAGCTCGGGAAAGGATAGCGTAGGCTTGAAAAGCCATGGCATTCTGTAGAATTCATGGGTCAGTCAAGTTTCAGTCGTCTTAACTAGAATGAAAAATGGCAAGTCAATATCAATCGAAAAACAGCACCAATGTTTTCATAAAGTATTGAGGAGGACACTCAAAAGACATCATCTTGGTGTGCCTAGATTATCAAGGCTTCGCGTATCTTAAATCAAGAGAGTGCGGCCGATTAAAGTTTGATCCTCAGAAAGAAGAAAGTAAGACAGATTTGTTTACATGAGAAGAAGTGAGAGAGAGTTTTCAGACAAAAGATGACCTGAAAAGCGACGGAAGCCAAGGGTGCACCCATGCCTCTATAAAGAGCACCCGGGCCCTCATTCCCGACGATGCTGCGAAGGATGCCGAAGGCAGAGCCGGACCTCGACTGCTGCTGCCGAACCCGGAGAGTATCGAGTGGATAACCGGATAAAATACCCGCAACCCCACCGAATCCACCGGCCACAAATTCTCTACCCCAGTTGCTCGCAAGAAACTCCGGCCAGAAATCCATTATATTCTGCTCATACCCAGCCCCAAGGCTCGACAGACGTCCCCCCAGAAAAACCAACAAGAATCCGTCGTGCCAAATCCTCTGCCAACTTACGTACTATTTTCCTTCTGTAAGCCAAAACTCGCAACCTTGTTCCAGTTTCCACTAACCAGAATTACTTCTCTGTCTGTAATGCCAGAGATCAAATCTTAAGGTACCGACAGAGAAAGGAACATTGAGCGCTCTAATAAGAACAACTGTTTCTCATGCCCTTTCTTCAAACAAGTGTTTCTCGCAAGCTTCATCAAGATAGCATGAAAAGCGCAGGCCCCTCAATCTCTCCGTCTCTCTCTATTATTATGTGGTGGTTCTTCCTCTGTTTTTCCCCCCTTTCCTTTGTTTCGGAGTGGCTTCTGCAAAGGGAAAAGAGTAGAGAAACTCAGAGGCCTGCGTGAAGAGGGACCGAAACCAACGCGACCACCTTTTATAACAGGAAACCAACCAACGTCCGCCCCACCCGTCAATGAGGTTACCACGTGGGCCAAAGGCTGCCTCACACGTGACGGAGCCGGGAGACTGGTGCTATAATTGCGTGTCCCCGATTCATGTAAGCCCACTCCATCTCGACCCTCGGATGAATTTGTGCCCCGCCAAGACCCCTCACGATTCAACGGCACGAGATGGAAAGAGCTCGCGTGTTCGGTGGTGTTGCTGGAGGCCTAGGATTAAACCCTTGCCTTCCGCTTCATCCAATCCGAGTCGTTTTCGGTGTGGAAGCTGACTCGGCATCGCAAGAACGGATTTTCAGAGTAAACAAAATTGAAAAAAGAGAGGACGTGGAGGAAGTCGAGGTTTAAAAAAATAAAAAAATCAACTTAAATAAGAGTAATTTTATCCCCAATCGTTCTTAAAGAAAAAATAAATAAAAGAAAAATAAAAAACACAAATTATTTGTAAATCTTAACTCAATGTGCAATGCGATCTCTAAGCTTTCAGTTTGTCCAATATGATGTGCAATACAGTTCCTGAATTTTTATTTTGTTTAATGTAATTTATGAGTTTTTTTATCCATGTTCAAAATTGGCGATACACTATATAAAAATGTCCAATGTAGTTATTGAATTAAAATTAATGGAATGATAACATTTGACATTTTCATATAATTGAGGGACCGCATTGAACAAATTAAAAATTTAGAGTCTACATTACACAATTAATTAAATTTCATGGACCGTATTATATATTTAATCAGAGTTCATGAGTTATTTATGTCATTACCTCGTAAAAATGAAACTCCTAACCCTCTTTAATTGAATGGACTTTGATTTCCCATTTTTCGTACTCTAAGTCTTATAAAAAGTCATGGAATTTGGACGTTTATGTTGGGTGGAGGAGGATTCACGTCACCACCTCATCTTTCTCCTCAAGCTGAGGAGCGGGAAGGATCTTTTTGGCCATTTCCCGATTGTGGACGAAAATCCATCATCCGCTGATGACGTCAGGTGGACCGCCCAGAATATTCACCGTCGCTCATGATTGACGCAACCCAAGGGTAAAAATGTAATCTTCTACTTGCCACAGCTCCGGCCGGATCATCGTATCGCTCTCAAAAATCCGGCCCGACCGCCTCATAAGATCCTTTGGGAGGCGAAGCTTCGCTGGTGAAATCCGCACGAGCGGCCGCTCGAAATAGTGACGATTTTAAGCCGACAAAGTCTCCGCGCGACAAGTGGTGACGGATTGCGATGCGCTCGTATGTGCACGAGGGAGCTACGTATTCACAAAGCCGAGACGATAAATATTGCTGAATACCTCCTTTTTTTTTTTAATTCACTGTACAAATTTCTTATTAAGCACCCCCAGCGTATAATTTCGCTTCGACATCATGCCATTAAGCTCGTACTCACAGAAACTGGGGAGCGACGGAAAAATAGGCGAATTGAAATGGGAGCGCGTGGACGGGAGCGCAAAAAGCCCAAAGGCCCAGATATGTTATTGGGTCCTTCCTCATTGGATTTGGGCTTTAAGGCCCAATAAGATCGGCCCGTTTTCTCCAATCCTCTCTTCACATTCTACCGAAAGGGCAATGCGAGAAACGAAGAAGGTTGTTGGAGGAAAGAGAGCTCATCGTTTAAAGGAAAGGCGGTTGGTGGTGGAGAATCGCTGCCCCGGGCCACGACGAAGAGAAAAACCTCGCGACGAGACCGGAGGGATTTTGCGATACGCGAGCTGGCTCCGATGGCGTCACCGTCGCTGAATCTGTATCTAGCGTCGCCTCTGACGATTCCTTCTCTAGGTCCGTCTCCCCCGCCGCCGTCGTTGTCGCCGTCGCTGGCTAGAGCTCAACCTTCCAGCTCGGGTAGATGTGGGAAAAATCGTGTCGTTCGTAGCGCTCTCCCCATTGCCGCCCTGAGGTTTCCGGGTGGAGCGGCGGTCTGGGTCGGCGGTAATCGGAGGTCGCAGAGTCAGATTGTGAGGATGGCTCCGGAGGAAGAGAAGATGACTCGCCGCTCTCCTCTCGATTTTCCGATTGTAAGTCCGCCCTCTTGCCTTTCGTCCGTTGATTTGAGTGTGAGTTGATGTGAGCCCAGGAAATTTCGGTGCTTGCTCTGAATATTTCGCAAGAAGTTCTCGGGATTTCCTTTTGCGATTGGTAATGAGCTACGGGGCTAATTTTTTTTTTTTTATGTTGTGAATCTATCGCTCTAGGAAAACCTCAAATTCGCCTGACCAAGTGTCGTGATGACGAATTCATCCTTTTCTTCGCCTTCGTCCATAGATTTAGAGTATGAGTAAATTTTATATGTAGAAATACTTGGAGCTTATGAATTTCACGTCTGTTGGGTTTGGGGACAATTTTAATGCTTCATTTACCGAGAGAATGAGTGATTTGAGAGTTTCGGAATAGAAGTACGTGACCTATTTGAAGGTAGACCGTATTAGTCTGCCCAAAGCCTCTTCCACCTTGTTTCTGTTGAACATTCTAAGTGAGAAAGTCTACCTTGAAATGCAGCAGATTGAGCTAGAGGATATATCCATTCCTTGGTCGAGGATTTTGGTTATTCTGAAAATTTGGATGGACTTAACGAATAATAATTTGGAGATAATTCTGTATGGGAATGTGTGTTTCTTCTACAGCAGACTCAGCTTACCATGTTAATGTCATAGTTTGTTAAAACTGGTCTCTAAATACACTTGGCGCACTTGCTTTCTGTTTTCTCGAACTCAATCTTCCAGCATAATGCCTTGTGTTTGACTGTTGTCTGCACTTGCGTCAAAACTTAATGATAGCCCAAGTTCAAGCTCTAACCTTTGGGTTGTGGTCTGAACATTGGACTTCACACTTTGGTTGCTTTGCCCGGTTATGGACCACCGGCCACCAGTAGACCAGTCAGCATGTCATTTTAGAATTGTGAATGCATTGATAGTTATTAGTTATACCCTAACCCACACTGTCGCTGGAAACACTATGTGGAGGATACTAGGAGAGCACAACACTAGCAGATACAAACATGATTACTCTTATGTGTTACAGATCATTGAACATGTAACTCTTCAATTCCTTCCCTTGTTTGATGAATGATGTATACAACTAACAAGCAACAGCAATGATAGCATAAATCCGAAGTTTGGCTCATCTCTTGCATATCTTGTTCGGCCTTCGTAGGAATGGGAGAGACCAAAGCCAGGACGTAGACCAGATATATTCCCACAGTTCAGCCCAATGAAGACACCGTTACCGCCTCCGTTGCCAGCAGATCCCCCTGAAGAAGATGAGGAGGAGGAAGAGAAGAAAGAGGAAGAAGAAGAAGACCCTGAAAAGGAGGAAACAGAGAAACCAGAAAGTCAATGAGGCGTGTAATGTGGCTTAAGCGCATCTTTTCCAATGACTTTGGAGGGCTCGAGTTTGCCATTTGGTGTCGCTAGTCCTAATTTTGTAGTGGATGTGGGAATAGTTGGTAGGGTGAGCGACAGCTCAAGCTTTCTTTTTCACCAGAAGCATAAATCTTTTGGTTGAGTATGCAAAATCATTGCTCGTGTTGTGACTTAGATATGCAATCTTATGTGAGTATACTTCACCTGGTTTTGGTTATTCATACTTTGTAGTTTTGTATAAACAGAAAAATCCAGCTGAGTATTTAGGGTGCGAGTGCACCATTTTCTTTCCCGTCTTTGTTAGCGCGAGAAGATCTCCGAGTGAAAGGGAAAGGGAGGGAGGGGGCTGCTCTAAGGGTAGGTGTTCAGTGTTCACATCGTCAAGTGTCCACAATGAAGAAAGAGTTTCTTATTTGTCTGCTGCGCACAATGAATTTTCATACAGCTAGGACAAACCTTAAATGTTTCATGACCAAATCCATGCGCTCCCAAAAGAACTTACCTTTCTTATCCGTCTTGATTCTGTTAAAAAGCAGACTGTTGATGCCTAACCTAAACTGATGGGCAATTTGTTCGAGAAAGAAAGCTCATTGCTCCATCTAATTCCACAGGGGAAAAGGGAAGTGATTCCCAACGTACCCTCTTCACCCAATCACCGGCCAGGAGTAGTTTATCAAAGAATTCTTGAGCCCACGAGAACTTGGCACCTCCACCATTGAAAAAGATGAATGCCTTTTATCGTATATGAGTTAATGGTAGATTGTAGAGCATGGCAGAACTTATTCACGTTCTTTTATGAGAACGCCGTAGCTTCTAAAGTTCGCTGCTCATAAACCATTGTTGAAGGTGATTTAGGTCGTAATTGTCAGTATCGTTCTCGCAACGGTTCGGATCCTTCATTATTGCGATAATTTATGCAAGGTCCAAACCCTTTCCAAAACGAATATGTAACAATTTATATAGTGGCATCGTCAATGGTATTTATTTTTCACAAAATCGTAATTTTAAAATCAGCACGGCGTTGGGCGTCTTTGTCTAGGTAGGGAACCGAGATGATTACGGTCATATAGCTTGGTGACGGACGACAATTTGCTGGCAACGCTAGTGACTTCTAGCGCATGAGGGGCCTCTCTTACGAAATGAGAAGGACGTCTTGCTCGATAAGGAATCCATCAAAATCTAAGTAGCCTATGTGAAAGCGACAAGATATCTGATACCAGGAGAACGGGATCGAAAAGGGCGAGGAAGTTCTCGAGAGGATTAAGGGGGAGGGCCACGAACCACACCAGTGGTATTTATCTTGTGCTCCTCCGTAGTTTTAGTTGGGGTGGGGAAAGGTTGGTGATGCTTGGAGCGTTTTCAAGAACCCTAGGACCCGATAATTAGATTATAGATGATGATAATGTTGATACTTGCGTCGGAATGACACTGACAATTATGATTGCTCGTAATGTAACGATTATATTTCATTTAAGGAGGACTCAAATCATCTTCAACAATACAATGGCAGCAGCGACACTTTTCTTGTAGCTATAAGAAGCAAACTAGTTAAGCTAGGGCGTCATCATAAAAGAACAAGCATAAGTTCCGTAATGCCCTACAATCCACCATAACTCATATGTTCGCAGGTACGTGTTAACTCATAAGCTTTTACCTCCATCATCAAAGAATTCTTGAGCCCAAGTTTACATTAAGATTCGGTGCTTGTAGCTTGCAACTTAGCGAAAAAGGAGCAAGGGAATAAAAATCCTAATTAGGGACAACCATACTCTAATTTCCTGGGCCAACTAATAATCTGAGTACCGAGACATTGATAATAACGGATTCCCCTGTGAAATCTGTTGCTTTCAATCATCTGAGACTGGCATTTCGATGGGGACAGAGACCACCACAACCAAGGATGAAGGCGTTATTGCCCTACTAAGCACGCCAATTGAAAACATTGAAAGTGAGAGAGAGGACGATCATTCGATTCAATAATCAGCAGTTGCCATCTAAAACACAATCAGATATCAATGCCATGCGATAATAAAGAAAAACGGTGGAACTGACACAGAGCTTTAAGTGATCTAATGAGTCTCCATTACAACACATGCACTAAGACAAGTGGAAAGACACGGGGACGGACGAACTTGACATAAACGAGTTTCAATATAGATGGAATCACAGTGAGAAGTATAACGTTCTGTATTCCAATCATTGTTGGAGACAAGCCTCACTTCTTGCCACTCTTCTTCAGTCCAGATCCTCCTAGGGATCCCTTCTGCGAGGCCTTAGCTTTAAGCTCCTTCAACGCCTTCATTAGAGTCGAGTTCACCATGAGTTCAATTTGGTACCTTAGTGATAGTACTAATTACTCAGCTTTCTATCTAATTTTACCAAAATCACATCTTACCTTTTCTTCTTCCTTCTTCTTTTGAAGATAGGCCAAATCACTCTGCAGACAAACAACTTCGTCTCACTTAATGTCGCATGTAAACAAGCAACAGGATGAAGCAGCCAACAGGCAAAACAAGATAACACCTAGATTATGTAACTTCAAAATTGATAATCATAAGGTTAATATCGATCATCCACAAACATTTCATCTCCAAGTAACCTAGAAGTAGAACATAACAAACATTCTAGCTCATGGGACGGATTCCAGTCATCCCAAAGCACAAACTGCACAGAACTGCCTATAATTCACTCAGAGCTCACCAAAAGTCTCTGCTTTATATCACAAGAGTCTGATGCAAAGTTCGAAATACCAACATCTTAAAAGTAATAAGCACTAGGAAACATGAAGCGAGTGTAAATTTGGTTTCTGCCATAATAAAAAAACAAGATAATAGATTTATTCGGGGTAAAAGCAATCCAGCTGCTGCATCATCCTATCTAACAAGGGACAAAAACCACAGCTTAACCAAGCAAACTAATATAATACTTTTTTTTCACGATCAACAAGCACATCCATAGTGTTTCTTTCAGCATGATTAAGCTTGAGAAGACTCCAGTTTTGCCCAATCACCAAACACATCCCTAATTTCTGCAAATCACCTAAAGCTCCCTATCCTAGCTCATACCGCGTAAAACAACAACCGATCAAGAACCGACGATCTCAACCTAACACAAATAGATCTCGGTATCCCAATCGACGAGGCATGAACAAAGCCATCACGCCCAACGACGATCGCAAGAGCCGAAATTGCACAAGAATAACTCATACCTCGTCGTACTCCTTCTTGTCTGCCTTTGGCTGCTTCAAAGGCTTCGCCTTGCCACCTAAAACAACGGAACGATATCAATCAATTTCGTCGGCGAAAAAAAGTAACAGAGGCACGACGAGTCGCGAGAATTTCGATCGATTCCGATTCAACCTGATCCGATTATGGACGTTTGGGACAGATACGTACCTTGCTTGGAAGACATGGTGGTGAATCTAGGTTTAGGGTTTGATGCCTGATTCAGAGAACCCGAGGGAGAGCACACGGAAACAGACCAGACCCCAACGCAATTATTGCCCTTCGTGGGGCGAAAGGCACAGCGCATATAAAGGGGAAAAGCTTACGCACGCGGGAAGCGTGCCATCGTTCCTGGCCATCAATTTGTATATTCATTGGGCCTAAATTTTGTTTGGCCCAACTAGAATGGGCTGCGGACTAACTAAGGCCAATGATGGGCCGGAGCGCAGCGCTGGCCGCATCAAGCCTCGAGACGTGCTTGGCCCGCACGTGATTAAAAGTTTGTGTCTGTCTTTAGAAGAGCGATCGAGCCCTCGCCGGAAGCGTCGGGTTGCGCGGCACTCAGGCCCGAGGGGCCTAGCCAATCCCGGCACAATGGCCTCGGCCAACCCGCGTTTTACATATGATTCAAGAAAGGGTCTTGAGAAGCTCCGTTCGATTTGTTTATTTGTTCATCTGTACTCTTCTCTTTTCCTTTGGCATACGAAATCAAGCAACTCTAAGCCCGTGGAAACCGGATTTATCCCAATGAAAATCGGTCAGGCATTGACTTGATTGATTAAAGTAAAATATCATTGTCTTGCTCATCCCTTAAACTCTAGTTGCTTGAGACTTTTTTCCACGAACGTTATTTGTGTTCATATTCTATAGGTTTAAATTCCAAAATCATGCTTTAATGCTCCATGCGAATCGAGTGATGATGTATTTAACAACGCTTCATCAGATAGTTTTTCTCGTTGCACTTCAATAGGTTTCAACGTACTTTTTTCATATCAAGATGTCGACAATATCCGTGATCAGTAATCTTAATAGATAGAGGTAATTTTTGCAACAAGTTAAATAATGATGGGTATGTTAGTGCTTTAATAACTTTGTGAATGTTATCGAGGGTTTACGGGCTCACTATGGATTCAATGAATGCAAAGCATGGTCAAACATTATTGATTTACTTTGCATTTTATTAACATATTGCGTGATGGGAGAAGTTGACTTTAGTGCACACGACTTTTGAAAGAGTAGATTTAAAAGTCAACAGCAATAAGCTATCCTGTCTTAAAGTCCCTCAATCATGTGAGGAGATGTCAACGTTCTTGTGTAATATTGCAAAGATCAATCAAAGAGTTCTAAGTTGCAAGAATGCATGATCCATTAAAGCTTATTTAACCCAGTACATGATCAATGAAGCACAAGTAACCTGGGTTTGAAAGTCAATTTCCATGATCACCACGTCTCTCTGGAAGTCAAACGGATTATTCTGTACATAAATTTCAAATACGTATTTGTCTAACAGAAGATGTCGTATCTAATCTAAGATCTCCTTGATGACAACATGAAGAAGACATGAGTTGATGTGATCATGCTATGTGTGATGTGTATACAATGGAAAATTACATTACAACATTTCTAACCTATTGTACAATGGACAATT
Organism: Melaleuca alternifolia; assembly: GCA_019926035.1. Taxonomy (NCBI): domain Eukaryota; kingdom Viridiplantae; phylum Streptophyta; class Magnoliopsida; order Myrtales; family Myrtaceae; genus Melaleuca; species Melaleuca alternifolia. The sequence continues at coordinate 1,722,176 of JAGKPW010002136.1, forward strand.
CAATACTATATGTTTCAATTTTATCAGTGTAATCCTAAATTTTTCGATGATTTATCAATGTCATCATTCCAATCACTTTCGATAATAATAATAATAATAATAATAATAATAATAATAAATCGATGGCATGGATATCAGCCGTCACTAGAACGGCCCATGTCAACGTTAACTATTTTTTACTAGAATTGGCTAGGATGACTATATTGACAAATCGTTAAAAGAGTTTACAACTAAACTGGCAAATCATTGAAATATTTGAAATTCAATTGAGAAATTAAAAAAATTTAACACCGAATCGACCGATGTATAGTAGGTTTAGTGAAATATTTAACACCAAATATTTGTTAGATAATTATCCCCATAATTACCACACTCATTTGTACCGAAGAAGCCTTGACATAAATATATGTAGTTAGTGAAGTCACTGTAATTTATATATGCCAAACATGCTAATTACGCCATTTTATTAAGTGCGAAATTAAATTGATGGCAGCTCCCTGACATGTTTTTATTATAAAAAATTATGTATTTTATATCCTTGATCATACTTTACACTTAATAATTTTATATACTACCAGAAAACAAAAAGTTATAACAATTGAGTCATCGATTGATTTCGACATTGAAAAAAAAAACAATTTGAACTTGATTATCAAGGAATACTACATCTTCCATGCACTCATTGTATGGCCAAAACCTTCGTCTATGTTAAGGAATCCAAGGGTGAGGGGGGTGGTCTTCCTCCATGCAATGGGAGGCTTTTTGATCGAAGAATGAGGAAGGGGGTAAGTCACCTAACATTATATTATGTAATCCATTTCACATGAATTTGCCCCAGCAATGTACGACCTATCATTTCTTCTTGGCGTCGAATTTTCGAGTGAACCCACACTAAAAAGCAAATTCAAATGTCTGATTCCGGACCACCTTCTCGTACTCGCAGTGTCAATACGGTGTCTTGAAGATGGATGGAGCTACTATCTTCGACTCGAACTCATTCAATGCATTTGGACTACGACTTCATGCGCTGTTCCTGCTGCCAGTTTTAAACATAAATGGAAATAATGCAAGTCTAGGCACCCCATTCGTCGGTGTAGGTTCTTGAGAGATCAATAAGGCAATTAACTCCTTTCTCGGAAAAGCATTTTCCATCCACCATGGCGAATTGGCAATTAACACTATATAAGAGCGTTTATGCTGCGACCAAAAAAACGAAAAAATTGGTCGCGACAAGCTAGAATATGGTTGAGAAACGCTTTCGCGACAAAAGATTTGGTCATGAGAAATTGGCGTTCGAAGATTGCTCGGCACACTTTTTTTGTGATCAGATATTGAGATTGGTTACTGGAAGACATATCTCGCAACCAAATCTCGATCGCCAAAGAGTAATATGAAATTATTTGGAGTCATTCCCGGTGACCAAATCTTTGGTTGCCATAGAACGTGTCCGTCGACCACAAGTTGTAGCGAACGAAACTATGCTAGAGAGTGTTATCAAGGTCTAGCCGTATTTGTTTTTCGATTCTCATCCTAAAAAACCTGCTTTACAATTTGCAACTGATGAATTCACATTCTCATGGTAAAATTCATCTATCATAATCTAACAAGAGAGGAATATAGAAAGCTTTCAAACAAAGGAAATACCAAAAGAATTGCAAAACAAAACAAAACCCAAAACGCAAAATAGTGCAGTTTGCAACTGATAACACGCTCATCCCAAATAACCAGACCTGTCACTGCATCGGAAAAATCAAATTGAAAATCCAGCACAGCCTGTTCATAATCAAAGCAAACCCAAGGAACCACCATAGAAAGAAAACAAACAGAAAATCCGCGATGACTCTCGGCAAATTAAAGCTTATTAGCCAAGAAAATCGTAAAGTTGTGCCATCGTGATTGGAACGTGGAGTTCGAGAAAACTGCCTTCGTTTTCTTCCCATCCCACATGGTTCCACATGTCATCATTGTCACTTAGCAAACCTCAAGACAAAGATAGTCGCTCTCACTTTCGGCATCAATTGGACCGCCACAATCCTCATCCCGCACGATCGATCGAGAACCCGAAAGACAGCAAAAGAGCGCGCAGCCTCTTTTTCCGCCGGAGAGGAAGACAATCGCGAATGGTGATAACTTACCGAATAGGATGATCCAATGCCATCGGAATCGTAGACCACCTTTGTCGTCGGTTGAATGAATGAATGAATGATTGCTCCCCCGAGCGACACGGCGTCGTCGAGGACACATTAATTAAATCGCGTCTGACAACTGCGAAATGGATAACATGTCCTTCGTTACTAGTGGCGTCAACCGTATAATTCCACCAACAGGAATATTTCCAGTTCAGAACAGCGGCGGGTTTCTCTGTGGTCTCCCCTCGGAAACACGACGCGCTGATCTCTCTCTTTGTGTCTTGAAGGTCGCATCGCTTTGCAGGCGCACAGCCACTCGCTATTAAAGGGAAAGGTCACCCGCCTTTTTCCGACACCACAAGGCCGCAAAAGCAACAAAGCAACGTTCTCTTTCAATCCTATCCAGAGCCTTCCTCTTTCTGTTTCCGAGTTCTGGGTCGTTCTCTTCTTCTTGAACCCGAACATACGTTCTTGCTCCCTCTTTCGCTCGAATTATGGAATTGATTCCGGGTCTGCCCGACGACGTAGCCCGAGAATGCTTGATCCGCGTACCTTACGGCGGTTTCTCTACCGTCGCGTCAACGTGCAAGGGGTGGAAATCCGAGATAGAACTCCCGCAGTTCCGGTCGTGGCGCAAATCCGCTGGCCGCAGCCAAACCATCGTCGTCATGGCTCAGGCAGTACCCGACCCGTCCCGGAAAACCGGGTTCTCGAAGCTCTCCCATGGCCCGGTTTTCCGCCTGACCATCTTCGAGCCGCTCTCGGGCTGCTGGAGCGAGTTGCCGCCGCTTCCTGGGTTCTCTGGGGGCTTCCCTATGTTCTGCCAGTTGGCGGCCACCGGATCGGATCTCGTCCTCATCGGCGGGCTGGATCCGGTTTCGTGGGAGGCCTCCGGTTCGGTCTATGTCTATAGTTTTATAACCGGCAGGTGGCGGCGCGGGGTCGACATGCCCGGCGTGAGGCGGTCCTTCTTCGGGTGCGCGTCGGACGGGGATCGGGTGGTGTTCGTGGCAGGCGGGCACGACGGAGAGAAGAACGCACTGAGATCCGCCCTGGCGTACCACGTGGAAGGGGACCAGTGGGTCCCGTTGCCCGACATGACAAGGGAGCGCGACGAGTGCAAGGCAATCTTCCACCGTGGCAAGCTTCACGTCGCCGGCGGATACAGCACAGAGATGCAGGGGAAGTTCGAGAAGAGCTCCGAGGAGTTCGACCCGGCCACGTGGCGGTGGGGCCCCATGCGGGAGGATCTGCTAGTGGCTAGCACGTGCCCGTCGACGTGTGTAGTCGGCGACGGGGATGATGACTTGTACATGTGTAGGGACGGCGACGTGCTGGCACTCAGAGGGTGCACGTGGCGGGCGGTGGCTAAAGTACCGGCGGACGTGTCAAATCCAGCTCACGTGACAAAGTGGCAAGGGAAGTTGCTCGTGATTGGGTCCCCGAGATCCGGCGAAGCCCAGATGGTTTACGCGTTGGACACGAGTTCGTGTAAATGGATCCGCATTGAGTCGCCGGAGAATTTCTCCGGCCATGTTCAGGCGGGGTCGTGTTTGGAAATCTAGGGGAATTCAAGTTGAGCACAGGAATCGTTCACATAACAACATAACAACATGGAGATGAAATTCTCGTTGTAGTATTACTGTACATTGTATGAGACTCCATACATCTTTGCGGAATCATGTAATTAGTGAGTTATCAAATGACTGCCAAACGACAGCCCCCGTGTGTTTTTTGTCCTGCTGATATGGATAGTCAACTTCATCTTTTCCAAATGACGTGCCGGCCATGGCAGCACGCTTCTTTACTTGCGCCACATGATCAAAGAAAGCATCGATATCCATATCAATGGACGCATATATAGTCGAGGCCCGGCCGCGTGTCATCCTCCTGTCACTCCCCCTTAAAAGTCCAAGCAAGCTCCAATTCAAGTGGCCAACTGCGGCTCGCTTGACTTCCTCGCCCTTGTAATCTCCTGCGAGCAAGCCGGCGTTTAGAAAACGATTGGCACAGCTGGCCGGTGTGGTGTGTGCATGCATGCCGACAATTCCACTTGCAAGTAAACGAGAATGATGCGCGTTTACTTAAAGGAACCATGCGATCAATTCTACAGTACAAATAGTTTCTCTACATTCTATTCGTATTATGTGTTTTAATTAAAGCCTCGAACAAATGGAGACGAAGAATGAACTTTGGTCAACGCAATTTGCGTCAACAATACGAAACAGAGTAACGCAGAAAATTAGTTTCACCGTCCATGGAAGCTCAGGAGGAGGAGGAGGAGGAGGAGGAAGGGTAGGTTTGAAAATCAGGTGAGGATCGATTGTTAAAACTCCTTTCTACTTCAACCTCGCGTGCCTCTACAGTGCACGGCTCCTCCGTCTTCTTCTCTCTCTCTCGTCACTGGCGATGCGAGCTCGCGGGACTTCTCCGACATGATCGCGCCTCACTCGTCCTCTCTCCTCCCTCGCCGCCGCCATAAGCATGGTAACTCGCGCTCTCTCTCGCTCCTCCGTTGCCTTTGGAACCGAACTGTTGGTGGGTCTATCGCTTGATTTGATTTCGGTTTTCTTTCAATTCGTTTCCCCAGCCGCTGATGCCGTTGTTGATGCGGTCGCTGTTAAGGCTGGTGACGTCGCTGGTGGCGCAGCCGGCGAGCACCGTGACGACGCTGCTGTATTACAGCAACCTGCTCCCTCGCCACCTCAACCTGGAGCGCCTGGTCCGGCGGGACCTCCTCGACCGAGACAACTACCTCTTCCATTTCATCGTTAATCTCCTCCGCTGCTTCTGGTACTCCCGATCAACTCCATCCTCCTCTTGTCCTCATCATCGCTATTTCGGACTTGCAAGCTCTTTCTATGAAGTTTTCTGCCTGTTCTGCCTTCCCTCCCCTAGATCACGTATTACTGTCCGTTTCCAATTTGGATTGGTTATCAATTTCATCTCGGCACGATCGGTGACCCGAGGAACAAAAGAATCATTAGCTAGCTGCGAGATGTATCCTATGAATCTTCGATGATCGGGGTGCTAATTTTATAGAATCCGCATCAAAGCAACCGGTGTGAATTCGCCACGCTTAATAGAAACCATATTGATAAGTTATGTACATCGCATTTGCGCGGTCCACACGAATTTTGCACATCTCGACTCGAGAAATTCAGTTCCTTTTCGAGGACAATGTAATTGCATTGGATTGCCGGGCGACAGTTGTATTGTTATTGTTGGTTTCATGAATCATATGCAGAGTCCGGAGTTAAAATGACTCTGTTCCTGGTCTTGCATTGCAGAATTTTCCCAGATCCTTCCCCCCCCGGCGGTTTAACCAGCGCAGAGAATTTGTACGATTTGGCTCGGGTGCACCTGCCGACTAACTTCGGCACCGGAGAAGGCTTCGCCAGCCGATGACGAGACGTCCATGGTATCAGCACTAGTCGTAATCCAGGACAGAAGCTATACGGTCATCAGGTGACAATATGTATAAGGATAATTCGTACTTTCGTTTCTAATTCAACCTCCAATTTTTGTAAGGCTTGCGATCTTCGATTCGAATGCTTGAGAGAGCTCGAACGGTCGACTTCCTCGACTACATTCTATGGGTCCTTTTCCCCTCCTTCTGGCTCATCCTGTCGCGTACCTTGCATGTACTTTCCTTTCACGGGGACGGGCGACCGTCGCAAGTTCACACGCCGGCGAACATTCGTTTTCACGGAACGCGACAGACACAAATGATCCGATTTCATAAGATTTTGAAGAACGTCCGAGCGCAAATTCACAGCGTAGGCGAACGGAAGGGGAAGAGAAAAGAGTACGTTTCCACCATACAAGAGACCTTTGCCGGTACGATGTGTCACGACCCTAAATACGAGGAGTAACGTGACGTCGATCTCTTTCTCGATCATCCCAGCTACAAGTCAATCGAAAAGAAAATTGCCAAAAAAAAAACTATTGAACTATTTAAAAACCGACGGGTCTAAATTTATGTTTATAGATGAATGTATGGTATGATATTTTACATGTAATAGAAATTTTTTTTATTAATGTCTTTAGTGGGCTATCAAAAGTCAGAGCAATGAAAAGGATAGGTTAAAGGTCCTGGTCGATCGATAATACGAGGGAGCTACTTATCATAGAGTTTAACACGTTCAAAAATCTCGACGTTGATCCATTAGATTTCTGATTCTCTGACCTCAAAAAAGATCATCTGGACCTTAATATTTATATATCGAGTGTAGATACAATCTTTGTTTAGTAGTGTATAGACCCCGTTATGGGTCCTATTGGTCTTGTTGGGGCCAATAAAGTCGGGGTTTGAATCTGGACAAGCAATTTTCGACTTAGACCGTTTTAGTAGTAAATCTTTGTTTCCAACATCGATCGTCAAAACTATACTTTTTGGTTTCTACCTATGTCGTGATTTTTTTTCTCCTTATTTTTAGCGAACCTTTTCATTTTTCCTCCTTAACCTTGCACCGTCACGCTTTCATTTGGGCCAGTAGATGTGCACTCGGATGGTATAGGATTTAATTAACACAACATCGATTAGTCTCCAAAATGCAGACAATATCTTTAATTTACCATAAAAAAGGAGTTAAGAATTATAATGCTATCACGTTGAGTTTTCTAATATATACGTATTGTTAGTAAGTAGATCATAAAGTCGAAAATCAACTTGACTTCCCTTTACCGCGTCTTCTTTCGAGTTTGGATGGGACATCAAGTATATGTATCTTCACCACCAATTAACCAACCGGAGGTCCCGAAAGGCGGCGGTTTGGCTCTTTGCAGATATCGACGGTTTGCTTTTAATTAGTTTCCGACCATTGAATGAAGTGTGAATAATTAGTGTACTGAGCTTTTTTATTCTTTTATTCTAGGTTTATTAGGATTCGTATTAGTTGGAACTTGAGCGCATTGATTGTCAACTCCCTTGTCATCGACTCATCCGGTCACGGGCAAATAAAATTAACATTTTTTTATTTGGATTATAAAAAATATTCAAGAGTTTAAAGCTCTGTTCATTTCATGAAAAATAACTTTTAAAAAAATATTTTTGAAATTTTCCGATATTTTTTTCACGAAATAAAGTAGTCAAATGGAAAAAATACCTCCAATGCTTTTTTGAAAGGAAAAAATAATTTTCGTGTTTTTTGTTTACCTTTAAATATTGTGGTTTCAGTGAACAGCGTGTCTTGACCTTGCTCGAGGTGAGCAAGCCGGTGTGACCTTTGACAAACGAACACCGAAAAATATTATTATTTTTTAAGAAAATAATTTTTTAAAAAATATATTTTAATTTTTCGCTAAATGAATGAAGCCTAAAAAAGCTCTTGTCTACAACCAATATTTTTCATTTTTACGCCTTGTGGAGATAGCAAAACAACGCTTACGATAAGCTGACAATCAAAAAACCATTTTTCGGTAAAACAAAGTAAAAAAAATTGAAAAAGTTTTTATTAGTCGAACCGACGGTAACCTCTCATCCCTTTTGTCTTTCCGAACCGGCGATGGCCGCGAAGACGATGCAGTGTTGAGCGGCATGGTCGGAGACGTCGAACTCTGGCTCCCGTTTCTGCAGTCGGCGGGACGAGATACGCGGTAAGCTCGGTGTCTGCATCATGGGTTTCGATCTTCTTCATCTGCTCTTCCTCATTTTGTTGTTAGCTTCTTGTCCCCCTTCGCTTATTGCAACGCCTCGCCGATGGCTTGGCTCTGTTCGATGACTGAAAGCTTTTCACTTTGTTGTGAGCAGGAGTAGGAGAGATCCCTCCGAATCAAATACTTCGAAAATGTAGATACTGGTTTATAGGTTGTTTTTCTGTTGGGCCTGGGAATTTGCGGCTCTTGCGCTTGGCTATGCGATGCCCTTTTGGTTTTTTAATCTGATCATTTCACGGATGTGTATGCCTTGTTGTTTGGCTCGAGCTGGAGAATTTTGGAGCATCCCGTTTTAAGTTTAAGGTGAACCTTTAGAAAGGCTGCACTTTGCGCTCAAGCTGTTTGTTATAATGACCATGCCGAATGGACGAGACCCGCTCCTTCGCTGGATCTTTCTACGTATTCGTTGACAATAGTTTTCTGTGTGACGGGGATGACTAGTTTAATTACTTGTTTTATCGAACTATGTACTTCACAGTTTGTTCATTGGTTATCTTTGTTTGCTTTGGATATTCATCACGTCTTATGAAGCTGGGTCTGCATTTAATAGTGCATGCTAGACTGATATTTTATTTGTTTTGGCTCTCAAGCACACGATTGACTTGATTGTATTAATGTTATATCTGTTTGTGACCTCTTTTATTTTATTTTTGTACTGTTTTCTCTCAAGATTCTTGATAGGCCTCTCCCTATAATGTGCATTTCAACATCATTTTCATCGAGGAGATAAACGTGCGATAGACTACTGATAGATCTTCGGTTTTAGATACTTTTGGCTTTCCAAAGGCATTTTGCTCATGGGGCTTTCCTTCTACAGATGATGAGAGATGATGAGGCCTTGTCATTATGATTCTTCTATATGGAGAAGAACATCCTTTCCTCCAAGAGAGGATCTCCATGTTTGTCTTGATTGATATCTATCAGAGGCATGAAAAGGGTCGTCACTGGCGTCTCAGGCCATTTGAACACCTGTAGGCATCAGCTTTACCGGGAATATTCAAGGATCTTATTGTTATTCTTTCCTTGTAGATGTTTGAGCTTAAGAGATTTCTCGTCAGGATCAACTACTGCCAGACCTTTCCCTGATTATTCCCCCAAAAAACCTCCCATCAAAGACTCCGAGCTCGTTTATCATATTTCCACCACAATAAAATTACGCCGCACTGAGCCCCTTCACCGCATTCTTAAACCTTACGAGTCCAAGTTTAGGTCCGACCATCTGATTTGGGTTCTCATGAACATTAAGAATGACTACAAGCTGGTTTTGGACTTCTTTGATTGGGCTTGCATTCGGAGAGACCCAACATTACAAGCTCGTTGCATAGTTGTTCAAGTAGCTGTGGCTTCTGGGGATCTAAAAACAGCTCATGAACTTATTGGCGATGTCTGTTCAAAGTCCAATTTAGATAGCGGTATATGGTTTATTCGTTTCGCTGAGCAGTTAATATATACATACAAGGACTGGGGTTCTAATTCCCGCGTGTTCGACATATTCTTTCAAGTTCTTGTTGAGGCCGGTTTTTTTGCCGAAGCAAGAAAATTCTTCCACAAGTTGTTGAATTACGGGGTGGTCATTTCTGTTGATTCTTGTAATTTATACCTCACTCGTCTTTCTCATCATGTGGACAGCCCTCAAATTTTGGTGAAGGCATTCGAAGAGCTTGGTGATCTCGGTATTAGTTGGGATACCGAATCATTTAATATCTTAGTACATTCACTTTGCCGATTCCAAAAAATAAAAGAAGCTCACAGTTTGCTCTGGCAAATGGAGTTGAGAGGCTGGTCGCCGGATGTTATAAGCTACAGTTCTGTAATCAATGGTTATTGCCATGTTGGCGAACTTCAGATCGTGTTGAAGCTCATAGAGGAAATGCACATAAGAGGCTTGAGGCCGAACCATTTTACCTACAGCAGTATAATTGTTCTTTTATGTAAGTCTGGAAAAATAGCAGAAGCTGAACTGGTCTGTCAGGATATGATAAACAACGGAATATATCCTGATAGTGTTGTTTATACCACTCTTATAGATGGATTATGCAAGTTAGGAAAATTTGTTGCTGCTTTTAGTCTGTTTGATAAAATGCAAAGTCGGGGAGTTGCCCCTGATTTTGTGACATATACTGCCCTTATTTGTGGGCTTTGCCAAAATGGAAAACTGATGGAAGCAGATAGGCTATTTGATGAGATGATTGAGCGTGGCTTTAAACCAGATGAAGTTACGTACACTGCACTTATTGATGGTTACGGCAAGGCTGGTGAAATGGCAAAGGCATTTTCTCTTCACAACCAGATGGTAAAGATAGGGCTTACCCCAAACATAGTTACGTATACTGCCCTGGCTGATGGCCTTTGTAAACGCGGAGACATGGATTCAGCAAACGAGCTTCTTCATGAGATGCAGAGGAAAGGCCTTCAACTGAATCTTTGCACTTACAATGCTATTCTTAATGGTCACTGTAAAGCAGGGAATATTGATCTAGCTGTGAAACTCATGGAAGACATGGAGTGTGCTGGAATTCATCCCGATACCATTACTTACACAACTTTGATGGATACCTACTGTAAACTCGGGGAGATGGCGAAAGCTCATGAGCTCCTTCGGAAAATGTTAGCTAAGGGTCTTCAACCTACTATTGTTACATTCGGTGTGCTGATGAATGGTTTCTGTAATTCAGGAATGCTTGTGGATGGCGAACAGCTACTAAAATGGATGCTGGAAAAGGGTCTCTGTCCAAACGCTGCCATTTATAATACTCTGATGAAACAGTATTCTGTTAGAAATAATATACGCGCCACAACTGAGATCTATCGGGACATGTGTGCGAGAGGAGTCGTGCCTGATGGTAACACTTATAACATATTGGTACGGGGCCATTCTAAAGCAAGGAATATGAAGGAAGCATGGTTTTTGCATCGAGAAATGATTGAGAAGGGATTTATACCTAGTGCTCCTTCATATAATGCACTTATTAAGGGACTTGTAAAAAAGAAGAAATTTTCTGAGGCCAGGCAACTATTTGAAGAGATGAGAACACGGGGGCTGGTTGTAGACAGAGAGATCTACAATGCCTTTGTGGACATGATGTATGATGAAGGAAAAATGGAAAACATGCTTGACCTTTGTGATGAGGTACTAGAGAAATCTCTTTTGGACGTGGAAAGGAGTGGGAACTGATAATGTTGAGTACTTGCTGCTGCCATGACGTACAGCAAATTCCAATTTGGTCTGATTAAGTTGCGGGGTTGATTCGAACCTAACCAGGTAAAAATCCTTCTCGGTCATTGTTGTGTGACCAGTGGGAACTTGGGATGTAGTTCATAAGAGATTTAAATGATAGGAGATGTATATTGGTGTTCTCCTTATATCTATTTTCTGTTGTAATGATTGATCGTTTTTGTCTTTGCTTTTTTTTGTGAAACTCTGAAGTTTTGGAGAGAGGTCGATCAAAGGGGGGCTATAAAAAGCTGACACTTGAATCGATGATGTCTCCGCAATTCAGCAAGTATGATTTGCAGATCATGAAAGGTGAGCCATTTGTCTTCATAGTTATATGGATGATTAATTTTAACAGGAACATGGCCGGACGACTAGAAAAATTATTCCATTATTTTGCATAGTATAACATGTGGGAGTTGCTTGTGTTGATCTGATATGTTGGTTGGCTCCTAGTTAGGCAAATTAGGAACATTTTATGGAAAACTAAGCAAGTTAAACTTGTTCATTTCTCAGACGTTGTGGTCTCGATAATATCTGCATAGAGCCTCAAATATGAGTACTTGGTTTACTATTGTTTGGGCAAGTCTGAGAGGGAGGTTTCCTATAGTATGGTACTTGCGATCTACCTTTTCTGATATAGATGTCCCCAAAGATCAAGGGTAGAGTTTTCTCCCATCACTTCTTCCTGCGCTGCCTACACTTTATCAATTCTGTCCCCAGATTTGGGTACACAAACATATCGTAGTCTCGATTTTCTTTCATGTTTACATAAAAATATGCGTCCCCTTTGACTGACTTATAGTTGTTGATCTATGTCACTTCTTTTTTCGCCCACAACAATTAAAAAACAATTCCACAGTTTCCTTTAAATGCTAACTAACTCTGTTTTTGTTTGTCCATCTTTTCAGTTGTCCATTTCAATTTCTTGCAGAGGTTCTTTTGTGGCATATAAATATTTTTTAAGTGATTTCAGCAGTACATTGCTTCATTTTGTGTTTTTCATTTCCCCCCTTGATTATTTACACAATGCCCCATCTTTGGAAATCTATTGCAATGTCGATCTCCTTTGTATATTATAAGATTTTTCCAAATACACTTTCATTGCGTTAAGGATGCTTCTTTATGGACTATAGTTGGATAAATTTATCCACATGATCTGCTGTGGAGACCTTCTATCGCACTCCCTTCCTATTGAGGCGGCTTCCAATCTCCCATCACTACCTCTTGTGGCAGCTTTGATTATTCGGATTGAATCACTGGGTATCAGTCGCAAGCTACATCTCCTGTGGACCCACTAGCAATAATTCTGGCTGTCACAAGTCAAAAGCTCTAACAGGCTTGGCAGCCTGAGGAGAGAAATATTGGTCCTGGCCTGAAAGCTTCGCATGTCTAGCTGTGGCGTGTTATTGCCCAAATACAGGTTTTGCTGTTGCTACTCATATTGATATTACTGCGTGAATAATTTTTATCTTCTCTCAGGACATTCTCATCTAGATCTTAGAGAGGAAGGCACTTGCCTGCTCTTCCTGGTTTGGAACTAATGTTGTCGCTGCAGGAGGATCGATCGGCGGCCAGTTCACCGACCATGACCAGAGTATAACATCACATGATTGACTCGGTCCTCACCAACAAGTTCGTAGGTTAGAAGCGGTCGTCCTTCAGGCCAGCATTCTAGTTAAGGAATGATGGTCTCTTTCAGCATTCTAAGTCATATCCTCAGTTAATGAACGGCCCTGAAGATTACATGGGCAGTGTCGAAAAAGTGCCGTCGCTCGGTCCCCTATCTCTCTCTTTTCACTTTCGAAACTTTATTTACACGTCGAGACCGTGAATTATGTAAGAGGATCGTGCTGATGACGTGTTTGGCAACTTGATTAAAGAAAGTATTGAGTTACATTCCTGCGCTTTTCAAATGCTTTACTTTCAATGTTGATAAGTTGTTCCACACAAGATGCTGATGATGAAGGCTCGGCATCGACAGTGATCTTCGGAGGGTAAAAGGATATTTGGCTGTTTTAAATTTCATTTATTTAACGAAAAATAAATAATTTGGAAATTATTTTTCTAGACATAATGGCCCGTATCTCTCGTAGATATGAATAAACGATTTTTTTTAAATATTCAAAATATGTATTTTTAACGAAACAAATGCATGGCCATAAATATCTGGACTTTTGACGTGGTGTTGCTTTTCTTTTGAATGGTTGGATAAAATATGTATTAAGCAACGAGAAGGAGATTTATATTTATAAAAATTTAGAGATAATTTTCGGCTGTTTCCCATTAACTTTTGTAAAGAAATGATACCCAAATCATGTGAGTATTATGCATTTGGTAACCATTCTCGTTCTAGAAATAATTTTTTTTAGAGTGCATTGTTTTTTAAATGATTTTCAGATGAATTTTCAGGAAGAGAAATGCGTTTGATAAAATCGATTATTTTTTTTCTTTTTAGGACGAGAGTAAATATTAAGGAAGAAATCAATTTTCTCTTTCTCGCATTTTCGTTTGAGAAATAAAAAACAAAAAAAAAACTTGATTCTGATTTTTCATTTAAAATCCATCCCAGCCTTTTTATTATCCCAGGAATATAAATTTTAAAGACATTTGTCAAATAAATTTTTATCCCAAATTCGTTCGGAAATGAGAAATCAAGACCAGAACAATTACCAAACGTACCCTTAGAATTTGCACGCTGAAACGGCCCGGCCCGGTAATGTGGTAGAGCCCGCCCGGCCCGAGCTCATTGGTGGTCTGAGTCCTGATTCCTGAAGAACAGACAGAGAGACGACGAAGGCGGTGCTTCGATTTTCCTCGACCTTCGTCTTCTTTGTCTCGTCGTCACCGTGGGTTTGGTAAGTAATTCATGGGGCAGGCGACTGATTCGTCAGCTTCAGGCGCTGTTGAAGAAGAAGAAGAAGAAGAGAAGGAGGAGGAGGAGGAGGAAGAGGTGATGAGTGAAGTGCACATAGGTTGCCCTCCTTACACCTCCGGGCCCCACTTCTCCAGCTTCGCCATCTCCGTTCCGCCTGGTAATGTTGCTGAATCCACACACTCCTTTGGTTCGCCGACAAACCGATTCGCAGGATCGAGTGTTGAGTTTGAACAGACTAAATGAATTTGCAGAACACAGAGGAGTCGTACTCGACGAGGATGGTGATCTCGTCGTGACGAGGCGAGACCGTGAGTGTTTTGTTATCTCCTTCTACAGCAATTTCTGAACTATTCGTGCATTTCCGTTTGCTTTGAATCCGCAAGCAATCCTTGCAAGTCAGTCTTGAGAGTTCGTTTGATTGAGAGTTATGAAATAGATTCTGGTCCCGGGTTGCCGATTGCTTACGCATGATGCGCAGCATCTCCGGGAGTGGGGAAGGATGTTAAAACAACTCCTGATGATCATACAATGTCTACATGGTTTGCTTTTGAAGCCTCTTTTCTTACGAAATGGTGATAACCGGACATTTTCCAACAATGCAGAACCATCTTCACATTGTTTTAGTGTGACCATACAGCATAATATCACATCTTCTATCCTGAATGTCGGGTTGCAGGTATAAGTTGTTTTCATAGTCTTCTCTTTCGGTAGCTCGTGAGCTGCTTAACATTAGGAGGCTTTTTTGCCATTTGTTCAGGTATGGAAAGCTGAATTAGCATTATCTGATTTTGTGTTGCATACCATGTCTACTTCTTCTGAGTTTGATAGAGTTGTTGCTGTGGAGCTTGGTGCTGGAACAGGTATGTCGATTTCTGCTGCTTGCTTGAATATGTGGGGTGATACTGTTCCAGAAAACTAAACTTAACATCACAGATTGCTTGGTTTTCTCGAGTGGTGAAGTCCCATGAGGAAGTGTCCAAGTTATTTTAGAGGATCGGAATTGGTGAATGGAGGATGAGGAGATTGACTGTTATGGTGTCTTCTTCTTGCGAGCATAATATCTTAATGGTCATGATTACCTTTTACTGTTCACTGTCGTTACATGTACATACACCACTATATAAACAAAGAGGATTGCATAGTCAATTCAATGGTAGCATTTCTGTCTTTTAGAAAGTTCACATAAGTGCTTCCAGTTAAATTACCAGGTGAACAGCCTAGAGGAGTAAGGTTTACCGATGAAACTTGTCTTACAGAGAATCTTATCAATTTTCCATGAGAATTAACAGCTAGCACTGCTTTAATTCTTCATTGACTTCATTCCATCTGCTAAAGTTTCTTGCTATTACTTTTATGACAGTCTTCGTTTCAATTTTTATTGCAGGGTTGGTTGGTATACTGCTTTCCCGTGTAGCTAAGACAGTATTCCTCACAGGTTGGACTATCGGACTCAAATATAACTATGTTATTTTCTTTTGGCACATAGAACCATGTGTTGCTGGCAGCTTTCCTCTTTGAAATATATAGGTTTATGCATACAGCTCTTTGGCTGATTCACTCATATGAGGGTAGTCTTGAAATTTAAATTTAGTCGATTTTGTGATTTCTAATTAGGTGACTACCTAGATACCCTCAACCCCTTCCCCCTCCTCCTTTCATGCTGGAAAGCATATAAAGGCAAACTGATTTTAGCGGTTGGAACAATTCATAGAATGTGTTATTTCGTAAGGGCACCTTTGACTCTCTATGTCTAGGCAATCTTGGATATTTGCAAGTTCTTCTCTCTCTTTTACTCTAAGAATAGTCTCTTTGAGAGTTTCCAGATCATGGAGATGAAATCCTTGACAACTGTGCGAAGAATGCCGAGCTCAATGATGGAGTTCTGAACTATAAGGCTACCGTTCATGTACGTGAACTCGATTGGATAAAATATTGGCCTCCTAATGTATGCACAGAAGTTTCTGAGTCACAGGGGAGGTAAATGTGAGCTTTAGCTGATAAATAAAATCTTTCGGTCGTTGACACCAGCATATACAGACACACACGGACTTGTTTGTACTTTCAATTGATGCTGTGCAACAGTTGCAGACTTAACTCACTGGTCGAGTGATGCGGTAACCTTTTAGGTACTCTTGGACATCCTCAGAAGTGGAAGAAGCTGAAAGCTCTTCTTTACTTTTAGCTGCTGATGTCATCTACAGTGATGATCTGACAGACGCATTATTCTGTACCTTACAAAGACTGATGTCACGAGGATCAGAAAAGGTACCTTGCGTGTATATAACTTGTGTCATGAGGATATTTGATGAGAAGGGGAAGTGATATCTCTTTTTTCCTCAATTTGTTTGTAGGTAGAGTTTAATATGGAACTTTTTTGAAAGTCTCAAGTTAAATCAAATGATTATTAAACTTTTGTGCCTGCAAAATGATCAGGAAATTTAAGATGCTACTTCTTCCTTTTTCAGTTACTATACTTGGCTTTGGAAAAGCGTTATAACTTCAGTCTCAATGATCTAGATGTGGTTGCGAATGGTTACTCCCACTTCTTAAGTTACATGAGGATTGAAGAAGGTAAGCATCTCAGACGTGGATGGACTGACTGATATGTTGTTGAAGTAACTAAAAACTGTCTCAGCATTATTTCTTTCCCCTGACTTTTGCATTATTCGACGTACTTATCTGTGAGAAATGGACTGTTTCCTGTATTGCTAGATGTTGCAGGATGTGAGGTCAATGACTGCGAGTCATTGCCTGGTTTTGTCGGAAAATGTGTTGATCTCACTCAAGTTCCACAGTATGTTCTGTTCTATGACCGAGGAAATGACGTTGAGATATGGAAGATCAGGTACAACAGAGGAGGAAACCATCAAACCTGAACCTTTGATCAAGCCGGAGATGCAACTGCTACAAAAAGCCGGTTGCTATTCAACTTCTTCTGATCTCAGCAGTTTTGCCATAGTGCAGTCCAGAGAGCTTCAGTTATCCAACTCCACAATGTCAGGTTCACCTACTTTTTCTCCGATTTGCTCCAAATTTCCGGCAGTGGTCATCCTTAGCTTTCTGAGCTGCACCGACATGGGGGGATCGCGCCAGAAGAAACGCCATCACAGGCATTCCCCTGGAACACGGAGCAACAACTTTTGGAGAATCCAGGGGTCACCTTCATCAGCCAAAGTCCAAGAAAACGAAGACATAAGTCGGAAACTAGATACATTTGCATGAGTTATGTGCCTTAATTAATTAACAGATGTGAGGAAGATGTGAACCGCGTTCGATTGATTGAAGATAGCCCTGTGCGAGCTGTCTTTCGGTTTTCTGACTTGCACTTTTTGAGCTCACCATCATGAAGAAAAGGTGGTATGAACTTCTTCGAAAAGGTAGTATGAACTTCTTCCAACAAGTGCTCATCAATGCTTATGATGAGTTCATGTTAACCATAGATTAGCCAAAGGAGACCATCGGACATTCTGTCACGAGCTAGTTTTTACCCTTTTCCTCTGTCAAATGAGAGAGAGAGAGAGAGAGAGAGACCACCATGTCCAAAGGAGAATTTCTTGGAACGACCAGAGACCCTCGACCACGACTCTCGACACAGAACATCGACAGTCTTGTTCCCTAATGAATACAGACAAAATGGCAGCCCTTGTGGTTGTGGGCCCTCGACTTCTGTTCAGAGTTAGAAAGTGTTCTTCTACATATTCGTTTTTCTCAAAACTATCTCTGTTACCTTTTTCAGAGGCGTAACGTTTCGTCTTTGAAATAGATTTAGCTGTTGGGAGTGCTAAGTTGACAGCTGAAAGGTGCATTAGTAATGGTTTATTATTACAAAAATTAAATAATTTTTTTTTAAAAAAAAATTGGACTGGAGCATTCAGTGGCTGTAGGACACAATGATCCCGCCCACTCGTCGGTGGCTGCCACCATCATGGCCGCCTATGCGCAACGACTACTGCGGCGGGGGCTCCCGAGTCTGTCGCGGTGGTCGACATGAGGCCATTGCGATAGAGAAAGAGCAAATCTGAATTTGAATCTGGCTCTCAGCTGTGAGGTGGCTCTCGCTATGAAGAATGCCTACGTACACGCGACACATCGCAACATTGATCGTGACTTTGGCGATACACTCAAATATAAAATTAAGCATGTTTGCACGTCATTGGGTGAGGCGCCCGACCATTATAGTATGGTCGCGGGCAGCCGTCGATAGCAGCGTCTTGTTGGCCTCATCTAGGTCATGTGAGGTTGTAGTTTGATTTACACTTCCTTTTCGGTTCAAATGGACAGAGTTAGAAAATGAAAAATTGCAATTTCTTTGAGAAAAAGAAGTCCATGTCAGCATTTTTATTTTTATGTTACGATGCTGGGTTCATGTTTCCAAAATTAGTTATCGGGAGTAGAGGTACCAAATAAGGAAAAAAAGGTACAAGAACAGTTTTGAGTTTCAAATAAAAGTAGAGGAACGATTTGTGTATTTTTCAACAAAATTTAAATTATTATAAGGGATCATTATACAAATGATTCTTAAACTTTAATCTAATGTACAATGTCGTTTTAAAATTTTGAATATGTTTAATATGATTTATAAAATTTTAATACATGTTCAATATAATCTCTTATGTATATAGAAGTATTTGATGCTGTCCTCAAAATTTGAATTGATGAAAATAAAAATGTCAAGTATTTTCACATAAAGTTAATGAAAAAATTGAATAATTTATGCTAAAAGATTAAAGGATTATGTCAAAAAAATTAAAAGTTTAATGATGATATTATATATTAAATTAAAATTTATATGTTGTATTAAAGTAGCATTGTTATCTTTTCCTTTATATAGCAAATGAAATAAATAGAAAAATTTAGGCGAGCGAGCAGGGAAAATTCCACACAAACCCCTTCCCGTCCCGTCGTCCCGTCTCCGTGTTCCCTTCACATAAAATCCCACCTCTTCTAGAGAGTTCCAGACCCCTCCTCGCCCCACCGTCGCCAGCCTTCGTTGCTCTTCCCATCTCCTCTCCTTCAGGTGAGATTGCCGATGCTGCTCTCCCCCGTTTCCGCACAAACGTTGTTTCTTGGAGCTCCGGCTCGCGTCCTCCGTTCCTGTCGAGCTTTTCGACAGATCTGTAATCTTCCATTCCTCTGCGCGCGCATTTTATCGTGATTCTCGTTGTTACTGCCGAGCCTGGCCTCGGATTCTCTCGCTTCCTTGTTGTGCGTGCTTGGTTTCGTTTGTTCTGCTGGCTTCGAATCGGGCGTTGTGCTTGTGGTTTTGTGGATGGAGTGGATGTCTGGGGGGTCCATTCATGATTCGTGGAGGTCTTGCATGGATTGTGGAAAACGACTGATTTTGTTTGGCTCCCTTGGTAGACCCGCGTTACCGGGATTTACTTTGTGACTCTGATTTGGTGAGGCGGCCTCGGTGGGTTTATTAGAGTATTGCAGATTTGTGCTGATTGAGCTTCTTGAAGCTGTGGGAACTTTATGCCGGTTGATTTTCCTGCGTGGTTGGCTTTTAGATGTCTTGCATATGTGTCGGATGTATAACTCGTCCAAGTGGATTGTCTCTTGGCTTGTCTATGTGAAATTGCTTGACTTTGACTGATATTGTGCTTGAGTTTTGCTTATTGGGTGCTGCATGGTTAGATTTGATGGTCTGCTGCTCAAGTTTGTACTTAATTAACACATCAATTCGCTTCTGTTAATATTTGCCAGGAAATCAGCACTTTTTACTGCACCCATTTAGCCTATTGATTGCGTGAATTGGACTGCCAGGCTAAAGATGAGCGTGGTTGGTTTTGACTTTGGGAATGAGAGTTGCATCGTCGCCGTTGCAAGGCAAAGGGGGATCGATGTTGTGCTCAATGATGAGTCCAAACGTGAAACTCCTGCAATTGTTTGCTTTGGTGAGAAGCAGCGGTTTATTGGGACAGCAGGAGCTGCTTCTACTATGATGAACCCCAAAAATTCTATTTCCCAGATAAAGCGATTGATTGGACGGAAATTCTCAGATCCTGAACTACAGAGGGATCTGCAGTCATTGCCTTTCCACGTTTCTGAGGGGCCTGATGGGTATCCTTTGATAAATGCGAGGTATCTTGGAGAAGCGAGGACATTCACACCTACCCAAGTACTTGGTATGATGTTCTCAAATCTCAAGGGAATTGCAGAGAAGAATTTAAATGCGGCAGTAGTTGATTGCTGCATTGGAATTCCAGTGTACTTCACAGACATCCAGAGAAGAGCAGTCCTAGATGCTGCTACTATTGCAGGCTTACACCCTCTTCAGTTGATCCACGAGACCACTGCAACTGCCCTGGCTTATGGTATCTACAAGACTGATTTGCCTGAAGGTGACCCGCTTAATGTCGCGTTTGTTGATATCGGTCATGCAAGCATGCAAGTCTGCATTGCAAGCTTCAAAAAAGGACAATTAAAAGTCCTTGCTCACTCTTATGATCAGTCATTGGGTGGCAGAGATTTTGATGAGGTTTTGTTCCACCATTTTGCTGCGAAATTTAAGGAGGAATACAAGATCGATGTTTTTCAGAATGCTAGAGCTTGTCTTCGGCTTAGGGCTGCCTGTGAGAAGCTTAAGAAAGTTCTCAGTGCAAATCCAGAGGCGCCTTTAAACATTGAGTGCTTGATGGATGAAAAGGATGTCAGGGGACATATCAAGAGGGATGATTTTGAACAAATCAGTGCCCCAATTTTGGAGCGAGTGAAAGAACCTTTGCAGAAGGCTCTTGCAGAAGCTGGTCTTGCAGTTGAGAATGTACATATGGTTGAGGTCGTTGGTTCTGGATCTCGTGTTCCTGCTATGATTAAGATTTTGACGGAATTTTTCGGGAAGGAGCCTAGGCGAACAATGAATGCAAGTGAGTGTGTTGCCAGGGGGTGTGCTTTGCAGTGTGCAATCCTTAGCCCAACCTTCAAAGTGCGAGAATTTCAGGTAAGCACTGTCTGACTTCTCTGATGCCTTCTAATTTGCCATATGTGGGATACTATCGTCTATAGTCACATAGGTTTCCCAGTTTTCCCCTCTTGACTGTGCCCATCCCGCATGATTAAAAGGCTCTGGTTATCCTATTTCTCTGCTGTGATACATGATATGAGTTATTCAGTTGCATTAACCTTTCTTTCTGTTGTATCTCTAAATTTTCTTCTATCTTTATGCGGGTGGCAGAGCTGTCATAACCTTAAGTTGTATGGCATGAGTCTTTTGTGGCTCTAGTTTGGCTATTGGATGTTTCTACTTGGATGTTTGACATAACAATTGCAATTATCCGGGGGTGATAAATAATCTATAAAATTGCATATATATGAGGATTGTCTCTTTCTTATTCAAATGCAGAACATACTTTAATCACTTGTTTTCTTTTCTTAACTTATGTTTTTACTTATAAGGTCCACGAAAGCTTTCCATCTTCTGTTGGCTTGTCATGGAAAAGTTCTGTACAAGAAAGTCAGGATGGGGCTGCAGATAATCATCAAACAACTATTGTCTTCCCCAAAGGAAATGCAATACCTAGTATCAAGGCTTTAACATTTTACAGATCGGGGACATTTGGTGTTGATGTCCACTACACCGATGGCAGTGAACTACAAGCTTCTTCTAAGATCAGCTCATACACGGTATATTAGAAAGCAGACAAAATGTCTTTTCTTGGCCTCTAGGCTTAGAATTTCCTTCATTAATATCTTAGCTTCTCCTATTTATAATGTGCAGATTGGCCCTTTCCAATGTGCAAAAAGTGAACGAGCAAAACTGAAGGTCAAAGTTCGATTAAATCTCCATGGCATCGTGTCTATTGAATCTGCAACCGTAAGTATTTGAGAATTTGCATTCAATGTTGAAGTTGTTTTAGAATACCTTGGCTTTTCGTCAATTTATTCGGTGCTGCAGCTCTTGGAAGAAGAGGAGGTTGAAGTTCCAGTCACGAAGGATGTGGCAGCACAAGAAACAAACAAGATGGATGCTGATGAAACTTCTAGTGCTGCTGTTCCCCCTACTTCTGGTGAGGCTGATGTTAACATGCAAGATGCAAAGGGAGCAACTGATGCTTCTGGTGTAGAAAATGGTGTCCCCGAGACAGGCGAGAAGCCTGTGCAAATGG
Organism: Melaleuca alternifolia; assembly: GCA_019926035.1. NCBI lineage: Eukaryota > Viridiplantae > Streptophyta > Magnoliopsida > Myrtales > Myrtaceae > Melaleuca > Melaleuca alternifolia. The sequence goes on from JAGKPW010002136.1 coordinate 1,744,163, forward strand.
AAACTGATAGCAAGGTCAGTTGTCCCTGCTTGTGCGAGTTATCTGTTCTCTTTATGGCAGTGTAGTTTCCACATATGTGGGCCATCTCTTTTCCAGCTGTGATTTGGTTAAATTATATTCTTTGTTATTGGTGCTTCTGGCCTTTTATTCAAAATGATGCTACAATATTGTGTGGATGTGTTTTAATTAGGGATACAACCGGAATCAGAAGTCTGGTGAGGGTTTCTGTCGGTTGTCAGGCTTTTAGTTTTTGTCTTTGTGATTTAGGATGGTGATTGACAAACCTTTCAGTCTGGCTCTGTAAGTTTCTTTTTCTTTTTGTAAATTTTGAGTCTAATAGCATAATAGGAGCTGACTCCACTTAGTGGGATGAACCTTTGTTTGCTGTTGCTGTAATGTTTGCAGGATAGTCTTAAAAGTGGTCTTTACGGGATTTTCATTCTTTTGAATAATGGCTCGTAGAGCTTTAAAACATTGAATTTTGACTTTTGTCTTTGTGGAAGAATTTTGGGATTTGTGGGCTACTGCGACCTTGCTCTTCTTATTTTTCTTTTCTTTGGTTGTCTATTCCCAGACTGAGGCTCCAAAGAAGAAGGTAAAGAAGACAAATGTTCCTGTGACTGAGCTGGTATATGGTGCATTGTCATCGGGAGACTTGCAGAAGGCAGTCGAGAAGGAATTCGAGATGGCCTTGCAAGATCGTGTCATGGAAGAGACAAAAGACAAGAAAAATGCTGTTGAAGCTTATGTGTATGACATGAGGAACAAGGTACATAGCTGCTGATTGTCCATTGTAGATTGGTTTTACTGGACTCGGAACATAACTTGTGCTTCATTTATTGTTTTGGGGGAATGTCAGCTGAACGACAAGTACCATGACTTTGTCACGGATCCAGAAAGAGAGCAGTTCATTTCAACACTTCAGGAGGTGGAGGACTGGTTATATGAGGATGGTGAAGATGAAACAAAAGGTGTCTATGTTGCCAAGCTCGGGGAACTTAAGAAGGTAAAGAATTGTTCCTGTTCTATGTTATACACAAGAGCTCTGCTTTCTTACCATGTCGTGTAACTTGCAGCATGGTGATCCGATAGAAGAGCGTTACAAGGAACACACAGAAAGAGGACCAGTGATAGATCAACTTATTTATTGTATAAATAGTTATAGAGAAGCAGCTGTTTCAAATGATTCCAAATTTGATCACATTGATGTCTCTGAGAAGCAAAAGGTAGAGAAAATATATTTACTTAAGCAGCTGTCCATCGAGAGGTATCTCGAACAAGATACTTAATATATTCAAAATTTTCATTTCAGGTCTTGAATGAATGTGTTGAGGCAGAAGCCTGGCTAAGAGACAAACGGCAACAACAGGATGCTCTTCCCAAATATGCCCCCCCAGTTCTCTTGTCAGCTGAAATAAGGAAGAAAGCAGAGTCCCTGGACAGGTACCCTGTTCTATCCTTTCACAATAGCGTTATGCTTCTTTTCTTAGATGCGGTAGTTTGTGGACAAAAAGAGACTCATTTGTGCACACTATACACTCATGGTTCAGCTTGACGGAAACTGTACGATAAGATTCTGAGATGATATCACATTGGAAGTAGGAAACAATCTGCAATATAGATGGCTTTAGTTACATTGTTTTTTGAGATGGGTTGTTATTGTCATGAGTTGCCTCGTTTGCTATGGCAGACAGAAAACGTGTTCCTTATATTGTTGAAGAGGAATTTCCAGTGATCTCCTGCCCAAGTTATTCAACTAGCGAACTCAGTTTCAGGAAATTATAATTATCTTTTACTTTTCTGTTGATGATAATGTTTGTTTATTTTGCTCTTAATTTCTCTAGACATGAACGTGATAAGAAATCGTTCATATTCAACTAAATGGAGCCGCATGGTCATTTTAAAAGACAATTAAGCCCTGAATAAGATAGGCTTCATGGAACTTACTTGTTATGGCCAACTGGTCATTGCAGTAACTGGTGGTGTTATTGTGCACGCGATTTCCTGTCTCCATTTTTCCATGTCCCTAATTCTAGATGAAACTACAGACTAAGATTTGCTTCAATAGGTTTTGCCGGCCAATTATGATGAAACCGAAGCCCGCCAAGCCTGTTGCTCCTGAGACTCCTCCTGAGCCTGCTCAGGGTGAGCAGCAACCTCGAGGTGATGTCAATGCTGATGCCAATGCAACTGCTGATGCTGATGCTGGGACTGGTGATGTTCCGCCTGCTTCAGGGGAGCCGATGGAAATGGACAAGTCTGAGGCTCCTCCGCCTGCTTCTTAGAGTTGCTTGATATAACGACACAACAGGTGTTCAGGATTGTGTAAGATTTCTCACGTTTGAATCTCAGAACCTTCAGCTGGTGTAGGGTGGAGAGGTTATGCAGCCTCATTTATAATTATTTGTACCTGTAAAGCCTTTTCTGAGAATTTTGTCAGAAGGGTGGTCTCGAAAATCCTATTTTTTTTGCAGGGTTTGTCATACACGAAGTTACGGATTCTCTCCCAACTGATTTTCACTTTGCTATCTCAGTATGGCTGATGCATTGTGGCATCTGTATTGTTACTTGTTACTGGATTTTGTTAATTGTTGAGATCCAATTTTGCACTCAGTTTGAATGATTGCTTCCGCCAGGGCTGAGTTCTTGGACCGGCATGTTTGACACAAATGCTTGTCGGAAATGCAGATGGTTGATGCTGTGTTTTTTCGGTTCCCTTCTCAGGTTTTATAGCATTGCACAACTTGCTGTTTTATTTAAACCCTGCTTTCTTGAACTTCCATTTTTCGGTCAGCGATGCCCTGCGCCAGCTGGCTGGTTCGAAGAAAGCTATAACATTGTTACACAGTTACCCGGCTTGCGGAGGTGGAGATTGTTGGTTGATTTTAAGAATCAATTGGGGACTTAACGTGGGATTCATGAAATGCAAGTGCTCCCAATGACCACCAAACGCTAGTGCCCACAGTGACAGCAATTTGCTTTGATTACGCTCTCTCTGTGCGCAAGTGATCCTATCTTTAATCTGCACAAGAACGAGAGATTTTGTACTTAGGCTGCTGTCGATTCACATGTCCCGGTAGACAAAAATGCCAGAGGGAAAGAAGAGTCGGCTAATCATCAACACGAACTAGCTTCCTACTCCACACGTTACAGCCCGATTTTGCTGGCGACGCCCCGATCTTACTCCACTTCCGTGCTGGCTTCTCCCTTAAGACTGATGAAACGAGGTGGAGCTGAGGAAGATCAGGCTCAACGGAGGACGAAACCTTCTTTGCCTGAACCTTGCAGAGCCGGAGGTGCTATTGCCACAAGAACCCGGACCCCCTTCAACTTCAACCTCTGATCTCGCCACAGCTTCAGTTACCTTTTATTTTTCTCAGGGGAGGTGGGGGTCGTCAACCTCTGCTTTCTAAGATGCGAGGACAGCGAGGGATGGTACCGGGAGCAAAAGGCAACGACAGGCGTTCCCGTGGACGTAAAGCTCCGACATTTCGGAGAATCTAGTGCTCACTTTTTTTCCGGCCAGAGGAACAAGAATAATCTTTCTTTCTTTCTGCTTTTTTTCTGCCTTCCTTTCGGCAGCTCAATCCTGTGGATTCTCTGGAGGTTGGAGAGGAGGGTGGGCTTCATGGTTACACCTCTCGTCCGTTTCGGACAACCCATGATGACAATGGCTCGTATGCCTTCCAGCGATTTATGTTCAAACACGAGAATCTTTTCGTGGTCGGACCCAGATCCACTTTAGAGCCAGCCACAGCACAAAAGAGGAGGGTGACTCCAAAAAGATAATTTGAATTGACAACGGGAATTTGTGAGATTTTGTAGCGCATTAAGACCGCGGAGCAAATTAATGTTCCAATCTGCTATATCTCATTTTTCGTTAGTGGGCGCTCAAATTGGGCTCATGCAAAGTTAAAAGAAGATCATGATTCCTATCTCAATCTTATAGAACGACGACGCAAAGTGAAGTAGAACAAATTTCGCGAATACATACGTCATCCTCTCTCTTTTGAAACTTTCGGCCAAAGACCATTTCTGTCCGATTCAACTGTCCTTGCGAACGGCGGCCATGCCCGGACGGGGTCGATTAAGAAGTAAAAGAACCTGGGAAAATTTGAATCTTCTTAATTTGTTTTCCGGACGTGGAATGTGAACAAAAGTTGAGAAAATTTGTAAAGACAGTGGTGCATGGTCTAATTATGAAGTGGGTCACAAGGTTAGGCTTGGACAAGCATTGCTATTCTCGGTTGACCCCTCGAGAAAAGAAGACAGGAAGCCGCCGTTTGCTGGGGTGGGGCATCATCAGAGCTTGAAGGAGCGTTTGAACAAAGTCTTGAAGGCGTGCTATGATGACGCTTTTGCGAAAGCAACGTCCCGTGACTCGACATAAAACTTTTCCCCATTCGTAAAGTGGTGGTTGAGACCGCGAAGCAATTTGCCAATATTCATCACGTCTCCTCAGCACCTTCTGAGAAATTGCACCGACCGGGAAGTCTCGTGTTGGATGGGCGGAACGTTAGTAATTTAAGCCACCGTTCCGCACGTAAGAAGGAATGAGACAGTTCAAATGAAAGGAGGGACCAGGATAAATTATAAAGAAATCAGGATGGCAATTAACTTAAAAGTTATGGTACCAGCGACACGTCAGGATTGGAACATGGACAATACGTCGAGGTTGGATATGTACGTGTTCTTTTTGAGTGGTTTGCAATTTAATTTTATTTCGAATCTAATTGTATAGAGAAGACTGTATCGACTGTTTGGAGAGTCTCGAAATGCAATGTTAGATGTTTGATGAAGTGCGATCAGATCAAAATTCTCGTGGGTGACGGTTTAATCGATTATATCGATGTGATATGCGATAGAAAAATTAAAAAAGCCAAAACCTTGAAAAAGAAAGGAAAAAAGAAACAACTAACGCATAAGTGGAGAGAGAATGGACCGTGAGGGTTGGGACAAATTGGGGGCGGTGCCACCCCCACCCCAATCTTCAAGGCTCGCCGTCGGTGCCGCCTTGTCTTTTGTTTTTTTAGCTATGTTTTCTCTTTTTTGATTTTTGGCTTATCTTTTGCTCTCCTTAAAAAAAAAAGTCGACCATTTTCCGATGTGGCATCACATTAACTATACGTGCATTCTCCAAAGAAAAAAGTTAAAAGAAACTTTACGAGTCATTATCGCCATGTTGTGTCTATGAAATCAAAAGCAGAAAAGACTATCACGATGGATTCAAAACGTTGAAGATTTGATTTTAATTTTTTTGATATATTTAGGACTTGATCATATTTTTGGACAATTTTCAAGACAAATTATCTGAAAAAATCTGATCTTAATCAGTGATTAGCTTTCACACTTGCCTCTTCGTCGATCAATTCCCATCGATTCTCGCTCATTCTCACGTTTTCGTGATAATGAAAACGCAACGATTCTCACCCAAATTTCCATTTCTATTTTGCCTCATTTCAATTTAACAAAATATCAAAAAAAAAAAGGGAATAGGGCGTCTTATATTCATTTCAATGATTTTATTCTCGATTCGCAAATATGCTTGAAATGTTATTTGCAACTCCCGAGTACATACACTATTGAGAAATGTGCCATAAATCACAATTAAATATCGAAGTGACTGGAGCCTAGAAATTATTCATGGATTGAAAAAGGTCACATGAAGTTGGCACTCATAATTTTGCAAAAAATCAATTTTTTTCCCTCATACGAAATGAGATAACTTATGGTTAATAACTGTTCCGCTAGAACAAGAACAAATACCTAATCCTCCTCTAGAGAATTGGTTTAGGCGATGCAATTTAGTTGGTGGTTTAGGAATAATCAAAACCGATCATTAAGGAAACCCACTAGCTCTAGCAATTCGTGTCTCGCGGCATGAAGACATGAAGATCCCAAAAGAGAAAAGAGAAGGGTAAACTGGGGAATTCCATTCGAAGCCACTGCCAGCGTGGCCATCTGTAGCGTGAGGCTCACGGATTCAGATTGTTTAATAGGGAGAGCCATCATTTGAAAAAAGAAGAAGGATAATTTAATAAATTATAATATGGTAATCGTATTTAATAAATGTTGGGATTATAAATTCATGTCTAGTCCTGACTCCAGATGTTTCTTATTCTTTGGCGAACGCGCAGGGAGATCCGCATGAACGACGCGTCGTTTTAGCCAAACTGGCGGAAGAGTACAAACTACGCCGTTTTCTTCGTCTCGTCGAGAACGAACTCGCTCTTTCTCATCCCCTTAGCTTCGACCGCGCAGAGAAAGCAAAGGCGGAAACGTGATTGGGTGGGGGGAGCTCGGAATTCAGTCTGCTTTTGCTTATGCTCGATCGATCGAGGCGGGTCGACCACCGATCATGGGCTGCACGCAATCGAAGATCGAGAACGAGGAGACGGTCAACCGCTGCAAGGACCGGAAGCAAGTCATGAAGGAGGCCGTCGCGGCCCGCAACGCCTTCGCGGCGGCCCACTCGGCCTACGGCGTCGCGCTCAAGAACACCGGCGCCGCCCTCAGCGACTACGCCCACGGCGAGGTCCAGCACCCCCAGTACTACCCGGGCCAGCCGAACGCCGCGGGGGACGTGGCGGTGCAGCTCCCCATCGAGAGCCTCCCCCCGCCGCCGCCTCCGCTGCCTAATTTCCCGGTCACGCCGTCGCCGCTCCAGCGCGCCGCGACCATGCCGGAGATCAAATCCAAGGCGGAGGCGAGGCCGGTGGGGCCGACGATCGAGGAGGGGGAGGAGGAAGAGAATGAATTGGAGAATGACGAGGGCAGTAATTTGAGGCAGAGGAGCAGCAGGGGAGCTAGGGATAGAAGGAGTGGCGGCGGCGGCGGCGGCAGCAGCAGTAGAAGTGGGAGTCGCAAGGAGGCGGTGGCAGAGAACGAGGCTCCGCCGCAGAGAGCCGTCTCGCCTCAGCACCCTCCGCCGCCGGGGATTTTTGAGTACTTTTTCCCTCCGGCGGAGAACGTTCCGGCGCCGACGTTGGGTGAGGTGGCCGCAGAGGAGGTGAGAATTGACAAAAAGCAGGTTGAGAGTAAAGTGTTTAGTGAAAGGCATAAGAGGGTGGAAGATGTTGGTGAAGTTGCTGGCCCAGTGGTATCGGAGAAGGCGGTGGAAACACCAGTCCCAGCTGCTGCGGAGGTGTCACTGCCAGCAAAGAGTGTGAAGAGAGGGAAGGTGGGGATGACGCCAGATGGGAAGCGGGTGCCGAAGGAGACTATCACTTTGGCACAGATATTCTTGGATCTGGATGATCATTTTCTAAAGGCTTCCGAGAGTGCCCATGAGGTTTCGAAGATGTTGGAGGCGACTAGGTTGCATTATCACTCAAACTTTGCGGATAATCGCGGTGAGAAGTCTTTGTTGCTATGTTAAGTTTCCAGATCAGAACTTCTGTTTGGATGCCTAGTCGTTGCTCTTCTTAGATAAAGTATCAGTCCGTCATGAAGCGTTTGGCTGAGTGATAGGCGTTCTGTTTTATTTGTTAAAGGATATTGCTGGAAACTTGAAGGATATCGAATGGCAGACTATAGATTGTAAGGAATTGTTAATATCTGTTTGTTGAATTTGGGTTGTCGTTGTGTTGATTTGGCCTTTTTTGCTTTGCAGGTCATATTAATCATTCCGAAAGGGTGATGCGTGTTATTACGTGGAATAGGTCTTTCCGAGGATTACCAAATGCTGATGATGTGAAGGATAACTTGGACTCTGAAGAACATGAAACCCATGCCACGGTGTTGGACAAATTGCTAGCATGGGAGAGGAAGCTATATGATGAAGTGAAGGTGAGCCATTACGGCACATTTTGCAGATGGCCCCAGTGGGCATGATGATCCCAAGTGTGATTATCATGTTGCGCTGACTGCTGAGTGGATAAACTTGGTTATTGTGTTCCGGAGATATTTGGATCTGTTCATGGTGCTTCAACTTGTCGACTCTGTTATGGCTGATCTGAATAGTTTATCTCAGTTTCTAGTTCTTATCCATGCATCTTTTAGACAGTTTTTACCTAATGAGCGTGCAATATCAGTTTCTGAGCTGTATTTAACTAAGTTGTGAAGCGTCTCTCGTCTCTCTTTATTATAGAGCTTAACAGATCCAAGGTGTCATTTTGCTTGATAGGCTGGTGAGCTTTTGAAGTATGAGTATCAAAAGAAGGTTGCTGCGCTCAACAAGCAAAAGAATAGAGCAACCCATTCTGAGTCCCTAGAAAGGACAAAAGCAGCTGTGAGTCATCTTCACACGAGATATATTGTCGATATGCAATCCATGGATTCGACTGTTTTGGAGATAAAGCGTCTACGAGATGAACAGTTGTACCCAAAACTAGTTCAACTTGTTGATGGGTAAGTCAAGTCGAGCCTGTGAATAATTTAGAACTTCACGTGTTCATCTGTGTAACCGAGCCTTTGATAGTTGATACGTTCATAAGGATTTGCATCTCATGAAACTAGATATGTACTGCCTGCAATTCTTTATGCTCCTGCTCTCCCTTCTTTCTCCCTCCTTGTCCTTTCCCTTGGGAGAAATTGATCATGATGGAAATTAAAGGAGCGTAGTTCATTGATTACTTTAATTTCAAGTGTTTCCATTGCTTGACCATCAAAACTGGAAAATGTTAAAATGCCCCTTAAGGCACTTGTTAAGCCTTATCAATGTTTGCTTTAGAAATGGGAATTTTCTATTTGAGAGTAGTAGTTCATCTAAAATCAGGAAATATCAACGAGTTCCCTTAGGACATTTGTTAAGCCTTATTAATAAGTTCAGGAAATGTAAAATTTCCTATTTGAACTGAATAACTTCTTCAAAATGTGTACCTCTCAAATTTTCAAAATCTCTAGAAAAATATCTACCTTTAGTTGACTTAACCATTGTCTTAGGGGCATTTGTTAACAAGATCCTTTAGGATGTTGTTATGGCGTTTGAGTCTTGGGTTTTGATTCCATAAACTTACTTGAGTTATACAAGATTGGTTCTCTTGGAGAGTTTCATCTTCCTTATTTGTCATACTTTTCCTTCTAATTTTTTATCACCTCGCAACTGCTCTGGTTATGTTGTAGGATCATAATTGACTGCTGTAAGAATGCAGGATGGCAAGAATGTGGGGCGCCATGAGGATCCACCATGAGAGTCAGTACAAGATCGTGAAGAATTTGGCATATCTTGAAATTGACCAAGCCACCAAAGAGACCAGTGAGCACCATCATGATCGTACCCTCCAGCTGTTCAAAGTTGTGGAAGACTGGCATATACAGTTCGGGAGTCTTGTGGACAATCAGAAAAAGTACATAAAGACACTGAAGAGCTGGTTAAAGTTGAATGTCATTCCTATAGAAAGCAGCTTTAGGGAGAAAGTTTCATCTCCTCCTAGGAATGAAAATCCTGCCATCCAGAAACTTGTTCATGCTTGGGATGAAAATCTGGACAAACTTCCCGACGATCTTGCAAAAACTGCCATATTTAGTTTCCGTGCTGTCTTAGAAGCTATCATGCAACATCAAGCTGAGGAGATGAAATTGAAAGAGAGGTGTGAGGAAACCAAGAGGGAGCTTATCCGTAAAAAACGCTCATTGGATGAATGGCGTCAAAAAAGCATGCAGGGCAGGACCCCACCGGATGAGATGGATCCAGATAGGGCAGTAGATGATCGGCACATTAGTGTCATTAGTGAGAAAGAAGTGGCAGTGGAGACGTTAGAGCAACGGTTGGAAGAGCAAGAGGATGCTTATCGGAGGCAGTGCCTTCAGGTGAGGGAAAAGACATTGGTAAGTTTCAAGAATCGTCTCCCGGAGATCTTTGGAGCCTTGTTCAGCTTCGCCACTTCTTCCTCAAAAATGTATGGTGACTTGACGTTGTTATCACAGCCGCAAAAGCAAAACCTCGGTGAATAGCCAGAGTTTTCCACGGGAGTCTGGCAGGAAGTTATGTATAGTTCAACATACATGTTTGATAGTTTTGTTCATAATGATTTCCGTTGTTTTACCACGGGACCAATACAATAACATGTGTGCCATAATTTGGGAGCATTAATGTTACAGATTTGGTTTGACCTTCGGCCCTTGATTGCCATGCACGTCGATGTTGAGTGTTTCTTCTGCCATGCTGTGGTTTTGGTTGTTCCAATAGCGAGGGGCTTGGGGAAATAGGTTTGAAACACGTGGAGAGTTGTCTAACTTGAGTGAAAAGTAATGTCTTTTTCTTTCAGTAACTTATGTTTTCATTTTATCTTTTGGGAACTTCTACGTCAGCCCTTCTCAATCCTTCTTCGTTTCCTTCTGGATTTGATGAGATATAGTTCACTTTCACTTTTAAAGTCTGTTTATTTCACCGAAAATGAATGATTTGAAAAATATATTCTCAAAATAACCGATTGTATTATTTGAAATAATTATTAATTGATCAACTATATTTTTATTGTCGACAACAAATTATATTTAACAATTATCGGGTTAGATGCGAATATATTTTGCTCAATCATATTTGTAAGCAACACACACGATTTTTGTAAAAAAATATTCTTCAAATCAATCATATCTTGAGAAACAAACAGAGCCTCATGCTCTCAAGAGTCTTAAGAGTCTAGCCTCTTGCTCTTGAGAGTCTAATTGCTTGATGAGTTCATATGAAGGTCTGAAGTGTTATTCTGAGGAACGTCATTCATTATCACAATACATAGCATAGCAGTCATTGGTGAAGGCATTGTGATAATCAATTACTTATTCATCATTTAAGTGATTGTAATCTAATTTTATTACTTGATGATGTTTCCATCAATCTTAGCGTAAAAAGAAGGTGCCCCTTTAATCTCCACCTGGGGAAGTTTCATTCATATCATTGCTATTGTTAGTGGCAATCGAGCTTGTGCACGAGGAGTACTTCAATCCAGTATATAGCTAAAATTCCGTTTTGACCAAGGATCTGTGGGTCGGATCACATCCATTGAGCTTTTGTGATCCGGCTGCACATGACAATTGCTTGCGCCGCTCGTCGGTCTTCGCAAGGGGCATAATACGAATGACTACTTGTCGAGGTACCATGGAAGTGGGAGGCACGGAACTAACACACGACTCAAAGCGAGACCTTATGATGACTCACTTGAGGTTGAACCTGATCTCTCTCTCTCGTCTTCCGAAACCAAACTCGACGGTTTCGAGGTAGCGAGTTCCCATTGGGGCAGGCACGGGAGAGCACGCTAGCGACGAAAGGGTAATATATATATATATATATATATCTGAGGACAAAGGCAGATTGTTTGAATAGATTTCTTATTCTACCCTTACATTGATCTCTTAGAAGACACTGTGGTAAATCATCTAAGTTCCCGCCATCTCAAAAAGGATGTAAAATCCAATTCGTTCATTTAGGCTAAGGGCAAAGGAAGCTTGTTCGATATATGCTTTCTCTAAGTCTCTTTAAAGTTTCCTTCAAGCCAAGGCAGTCTTTTAAGTTTTAGCCTTCTGCTCAAAGTTGGAGGAAAAAAAAGAGAGTTTTTGGCAAAACTCACTTTAATACGCAATCATATCAGAGACTAAACACTAATTATCATGGACATTTTGCTTGCTGCTGGAATTTGTCCACAGCACGACCCATCTCTAGCAATTGATGTTTTCGGGATTAACAATGGTACAGAATACAAATTAAGGTCAGAGGATATACATATACATGGCATGGACGTAGCGAGATTGGTAGTTGTTCTTTTGGTCATCTGAGGACCTTCAAGTAATTCGGACGTCAACCTAAACAGCAAAGAAGTTTTCTTCTCCCATCTTGTGGTTCACTGTTCAGAGTCATCCCTCTTGGTCTTGAAGGAAGAGAGTTTGCCAGTTTCTTCGCTGCAGATGTTAGCAAGAAGGGGAAACTTTATGAGAATTAACCCTTCTTCTAACTGAAGTTCTTTTTGTAAGAGAAAAGGCTTCGAGACAGGTCATGCGTGCAAATGTTTAGGATCGAAACTGAATTGTGCCTCGGTGTTGCAGAATGATAAGCTGATTGTTCTATTGGCCATTTGTCTAAACATTTGATGCATGAGAGGAAGTTGCACAAGGGCAGAAGCTTCGCTTGGAAAAGATGGTGGCCAGCTATTATGAACCCTCTAGATGTAGGATTTGAAGGTAGTGTAATCGGCGGAAATATCAAGCACCCCTCCCAAGCGACTGAGTTACCAGTTAAGTCAAAAAGTCTTACCTATCTCATGGAAAAGCTCATTCACATTTTGTGCAGTTTTCGCAGACGTTTCCATGAAGAACATCCCATTTTCCTGAGCATAGTGCTCCCCATCCTGCGGGCAATCCAGATAGGCGGACATTACATAAGAAAAAGGAGTGAGATAGAATGTGAAACTTAAAAGTGAGGGGCACAACAAAAGAGGCACGGTGAGCAGAGACGCATAGACTAGAAGCATCAAGCATGAGTATGCAGTTTCTGAAGGTCACTAGTAAAAGAAATGCTCGTACCTCATTCTGTACTTCTCTCTTCGGATCTAGATCGCACTTGTTTGCAACTAATGCCATTATGACATTTGGATTTCCTAAAATCAAATGATAGTGAAAAGCAAACTGGTAAGCTGACAATTTGATGAGCAATGCCATTACACCAGCAGGAGCTTAATTCACAGCATGTTGGAAAGATACTTCTAAGCAAAATGTTACGCTCTAAAGCAGGAGTTAAATGAGCATTTTTGCTGAAGATGACGAGTGCTATACAGATCCCATCAAAGTAATTTAAGGTTGGTTAACAATTTCAGCAAACAACAAAGGCTACCCGTGCAGCAGCAAACTTAAGTTGCTGTTCTTTTTCACGACTTTCTGAGGATTTCCATTACAACTTTCTGAGGATTTCCATTATCTAGGAGAACTACCCACTTCTTGCTGGTCCGAACTAGTCATTTACCACAGCACAGTTCCTAACAGAAAAGGCAGGAATAATTGCTTTCCTTATAACAAATACAGATAGGAACCACTGATTCTGCGACCAAACAGAGACAAAGATCGGTCATGAAGTGAAGGGGAGGTGAGTTAAAATATGTTCACAAAAATAATAAAGAGAAGAAGTTGCCCTCGAAATTCCATTCTGAAGGTCTCACCTTGTCTTTGCACCTCCTGAACCCATTTTTTAGCTCGAGTAAATGTATCCTGAAGCAAAAAGACATTTGCGCTCAGTCACATCAATTACATCAAGAGTTAGATATTGTATTGCACATAAAGTGAGATACATTAAGATTGATATCGGTTGTAGGAATGGTATGACGGCCTTTTATCTTTGATCAGAGTGTATCTAATGTCTCATCCATGGACAAACATAGGATAATATTATGTACATTTTACTCAGGATAATGGAACTAGCAATGCTACTATAGAGTATTAGGGATATGCCCTGACAACTGCTTGCCCTGTGAACTTTACATACTGGACACCGAAGACTTTACTAGCATTATAAACTCGTCCGCACGAGGAAACAATAGATAGTTCAAGAGTCAGTTACCATGCTTGAGATGTCATAAACGACTATAGCTGCAGCCGCACCACGGTAGTACATAGGAGCCAAGCTGTGATATCGTTCTTGTCCCGCTGTGTCCCATATGTCGAACTTTACAGTTGCTTCATTCAAGGACAAAATTTGGGTAAAAAATGCAGCTCCTATAGTGGGTTCCTGCATATGGACCAATACGAGGGGAAAATCATGAGATAAAAACAATGAAGAGCACAGCAACAGAAATGATTTGTGCATAATGATGAAGAATAGACCTGGTGATCGACGAATTGACCTTTTACGAATCTGAGAACCAAACTTGTTTTCCCGGTTCCCATGTCCCCCAGAAGCACCTGTGGGAGCAAATTCAGGATTACTTTTCGAATACACTTCTTCGTCAAAATTATCACTCTGATGATCATTCAAGGTCGATCAAGCATTAGCAATGCAAAATTGTTCCTTATGAATTACTATCGACAGAATGTGAATTCTAATGCAGAATGAGCACAGTCCCTCAAGACAGATTCTTGAATAAACTTCAGCATTTTCACCAATCAAATGCAACGAGCTGGATCATCTAAATTGCGCTGGAGAATTGATTTTGCGTCGTTGATTATACCACTTCGTCCAAAAGAATTGTATCGATCCTGTTCAACAAATTGTATAACAGGAACCAATTCTTCACTCACTCTGTCATGCATGTTGGCCAAAAACATTCCACACACTCTAACATAAACCAAATGAAATCGGCATGAAACAATCCTAAGTCTCTGTTTCTGCAGGCAGAGACATACCCACCAGCTTGGCTTGTACAATCCTGTTCCCGGGTCTTGCCATTGAACTCAAAATTTCCGATCTTGATCAACAGAAACACAGAAGAAGAATGAACCTCCAGAGAAAGTAAAAGGAGAGAGCTTTATGAGGTGACAAAGCAATCTGGCCAGTTTGTATTGGGATAAGAAGGAACAGCCTGCTTCTTTTCCAAACAAGCAAAGAACGAGCTGGAAATGCAATAATCAATTACGTGCAAGGACCGTGAACTTTCTCGTGCCAGAGCAGAGACTGGTAGTTCTTCTGACTGGTAGTTCTCTCTTTTCTTTTCCATTTGGGTTTTATCCTCGTTCGTATATCTTGATAATCATCTGACATGGTGTTACAATTTAGAAATTAGACGCAAGCAATGGCGACTTCACAAACCATGTGCGAATGCAAAGGAGTTAAAGACACAATCTTGAAAAAAAATTGAAGCAGAAAGAAGAGTGGACTTTTGCATTTGGCAATGTTTGACTTTGCTAACGTCCATCTCACATTAATAAATCTTAAACAATACAGAAATTCGTCTTCGTTTTTAAGTTTCTCCCCTCTACCGGTGGAAATGATTTCCTAGTGGGAACATGGTTATGACTTCGAGCCACACATTTGGCCATCAACTGTTGACGAAGTACTTATTCTCTAGAAGAACTTAGCTCATGAATGGACCCCCCGACCACCCACAGAAGCAACCCATTGATGTTTAACGCGAATTAGAATTTGCACTAATCTTTGGTTACCTTTCCTCTTCCTTTTAGCTAACTATCATCAGTATTATCAGCCAAGTACACCGATTTTGGTAGGATGTTTTCGTGGTCAATGCCAATCATCTTGTAATGTCGGCATTCGAAGTTGTGCTACATGCGTCTGTCGAGTACATTTCTTGGAGTTGTTAGTATTATTATTTCTTTTATCGAGACATGGGATCTTTCGCAAATGACTAATCGGTTTTAAACAGATAGAAATGGATTAATGTGAGGGAGTTCTCCTATATTATCGCCCAACTAAAATAATTCTAAGGGGCGCCTATGTCATCCTATCTATAGAGCCCTGCCTTATGTAATGTGTGAATTTGCTCTGTTTGTCAAGATTTGTGAAGCCTAGGCCCATCATTCGGTCTTGCTCTGTCCTAGAGCAAGACTAACATGGTCTTGATGGATCGGTTCTAAATTCGGTCACAGGATTTATAGGGAAACTTTCATGTTTTAAAAATTAGGAATCGGTTCTTACAAAAAGAGTTTCAAATTCTAAATGCTTAATTTACTCATTCTAAATTTGATTTGATCACCTTTATTGGTATGTTCTGTTTCTCTTCGACTTTATATTTTCAAGAAATATAAAAATGAAAGAAAAAGAAATCTATCCATCGTTGAGTAGACTTTGAAATCGGATCGGACAGACAGTTTTAGTTTTGGAACATACATGATGAATTTGTGAGTTTCAAAACTTGAAGGGATGGTTAATCTGGAATGTATCCATCCTTGAACTAGAGGGAATGATTGGATTGGGACACTATTTATGGCATCTAGCTGAAGGGACCCAACTGTCAATGTCGTCCGCACAGGGGGCAACATCAAAAGGTGGCGTGGGCTCATTCTTTGGGCCCGCGATGATGGACTCGGGTTTGAATAAGTCCAACGCTACTGTGGCCCTCCCTGATTGGCTAATGGAACCTCTGCGAGGCCTTTCTCAGTCTATTGTGGCCCACCCTACTCATCAATTATGATTATTGGGAAGAATTTTAATCAAGGGCCCAAATTAAGTGATTTTCCTATAATTAAAAAACAAGAGAGTAAATGAATCTTATCTCAAATAAGAATTTGAAGTAATTAAATTACTTCAAATAAGGTTTTGAAGTGGCCAAGTCAACTGAAAAAAGAGTCTGAATTCACTCGCTAGCTATATTGTGACTATCTCGGCCGTCGGTTTAGAGTATTTTAGTAAAAAAGAAGGTACAAAAATAAAACTCTTCAAACAAAAAAAAACCAATAAATCCTCTATGCTTATGCTCTTGCTCATTCTTGCTCAATCTCTTCCCCTTTTTTCCCCTCTCGCCGGGGTATAGTTCTCTTTAGTTTCTAGATATGTCCACTTCTTTCTAGGACATGTCCATGCCTTGTTGATATGTTGCTTCACTAATCTTCTCTTGGATTGAATGAAAAATTGTACTATATTGAAGAAACGTAGATAACAAACAAATGAAAAACGAAGAAACCTATGTAAACAAAGTTGTAATGAGAAAAAGAATGTAGCAGACAAAGATTTTTGTTTAGCAAACAAAAGATTAGTCGAAAACAAAGGAACATGGTAAACGAAAAAACTGAGAAAGAAAAAACGATACAAACGAATAAAGAGAAAAGAAAAACAAAGTATTTAGGGGGTTTTTGGTTTTACAAATTTTAACTTTTGACCAAAGCAGTGGATGCAAAAAAGGGAAATATTAATGTAATTATTTGTTTCTTTTTCCTTTTTGTTTTTAAGAGTTCAATTTAATACGTAATTTTTTTTTTACTTAAATCCTCTTCTTCGATAATCGAAATAATCACAAATTAGCTTACCAGCGAGCTCATACTTTAATTTGAGATGATTTGGCTACTTTGAAACCCTTATTTGAGATAATTTGGCCATCTAAGATCCTTATTTGGGCTAAGATCTACTTTGAACCCAATTTTTGTTGAGAAAATGGCTTCGCTTTGAGCCATTATTTGAAATTTTTTCTAAATTACAATTTACATCAAAACATCATTAAGGATGTACTCTTATGCCATGAGGCATGCGATGAGGTCGTCCTCAGATCCTACTTGTACCCTTGGTTTTTGGAGACTTAAAAGAGGTTCGGAGGGAAATCAATAGGTAATTTATTCCATAGCAAATTCCAGATTATCGATAAAATTATTGAAGGATAAATACATGAAAACGCTTTAATTTGAAATTAGGACAATTATCGAGATTTTGTGTATGTTACACGGTTAATTGCTCAAGTAATTTTGGCTCTTCTAATTATATAAGTCGAGCACTTTTATGAACATTTTGATGCGTTTGCTGTCTACAGAAGTATTATATCTTTTAAGTTTGATTTCAAAAGCAAAAGCCTCATGTCATTGTCAACATCCCGGACGAGACGACTACGTAAAGTAGTCCTCTTCACCATTCCTCGCTTCAAAACAAAAGCAATCAATCGCGACCGAACAAAGCCAAAGCTCACCCCGCCACCAACCAAACACGTCCTCTCTCTCTCTGTTCCCGTGATCCATGGATCAGTCCAAACCCGACCCGAGGCCGCCGCCGCCGCCGCCTCCGCCTCCGCCGCCGCCGGGCTTCTACTACACTCCCTTGCCACCACAGCCCCAAGACCAACACTGCGTCGGTCTGCCGCTTTACTATCCCCGCCGACGACGCTGTAGGCTCACCTGCGTGCTCCTGTCTGTCTCGTCCCTCGCTGTATTTGCGGCGCTCGTGTACATCCTCTGGCCGTCGGACCCGGGCCTCAAGATCGCGCGGCTCTGGCCGACCAGGGTCCATATCCGGACCGTTCCCTCCCTGGCCGTGGACATAACCATGCTGGCCACGATCCGGGTCAGGAACGCCGACGCGTACTGGGTGGATTACGGGAGGCTCGACATGGCGGTCGGGTACAGGGGGAGGGAGCTGGGCCGCGTGAGGTCGGGCGGGGGCCACGTGAGGGCGTTCGGGTCGTCCTACGTGGACGCCGTGCTGGAGCTGGACGGGGTCGAGGTCCTTGCGGAGGCGGCGTTCTTGATCGAGGACCTGGCGAAGGGGAGGGTGCCGTTCGATACCCTGGCGGAGGTGGAGGGGCAGCTTGGGCTCTGGTTCTTCAGGTTCCCTTTGAAGGTAAAAGAGGTTCTTGCAGGGTTTGTCGCTCTCCGAATGAGGAACTTCTTGTATATCAGTCAAACGCAGAGTCATTAGTGGTTGGCCTAATCATGCAGTTTTAGCTATTCCACAATTGCGAGATACAGTTAGCATTGCACAAATGGGAGATGAGGAGGGCGGAATCAATTCTAGGAATTGATGCTAGCATCTAGCTTTTCTGATTGAATTCTGGATTTCCAGCATGACCCGCAACTGCCGCGATGGGCTCACTTACCGCAAAATTATCAACTCAAAGACTGTGTTATGTAGTTATGGACCTATTTCTAATTGCATCATGCGTGACTTGGTTCCAACTGTACTAGGAAGAGTGAATTGCTATGCCTCACATGTTAAGAGGTTCTTGAACAAGCATTGACTGCTCTGTCTTTCTGCTAGCAATGGATTAGATAATCTTCTGTATTTAAACCAGCAATTGTGCACGGATTATGCGATTTCCTTCTTTTATCTGCCAGTAAAGTGTTGTTTTCGCACTTGAATATGCTGTAGCTGCATTGGTTTGTGTGCTTCTTAACTTACCAGAGACATATGCAGAGACACTAGCTTCAGCTTAGATAAGCAACGGTTTGTACTTGTTGCATTTGCTTTAGGAATATGTTAACAAGTTACACATGCTAAGGAGCTAATTAAGGAAAGATCACAGTTTTGGATATATTGATTGTTCCTCATGAACTGTGAAACCGATGCTTTGAAAATTGAAACTTTCGTTACAAAGTATATTTAACAAGTATCCATGGGGCACACATCAAGCAGACATTTTGATTATGCACTTACAAAAAAAATTTTCCAATCCGCCACTTCGAATGGCTTAAATCACACTCCTTTTTGTAATGTGATGTCCAAATAATGCTTGTAATTTCTCTGCAGGCGAAAGTATCATGTGAGGTACTGGTCAATACGAAGAACCAAACAATTGTTCGTCAAAGCTGTTATCCCGAGGTGAGTAGAATTCAAGCTCTTTCAACTTGGATTCATGAACTCACTGCTAAGTTAAGAATCTCTTATATAACTTCAAGGCATTGGCCTTTCAAGTTGCCAACAAAGTGTCATAAGATTCTCAGCATTTAGTACATGTCGATTTGTCTATCAACCAGAACCAGGGACCGTTTCTAGCAATCTTAATAGATAAATATAGTCACCTATGTGGATGTTAACAATTCTTCTTGTATCCACAGCGACTAGGAAGCTCAATGGCATAACATTGCAAAGCTAATTCAGTGGCTATTCTCTGCTGTACTCACGCGACAAAGATCTGGTGAGTAGATCGAGAGGACAACATGGTACATCGTCAATCCTGGTAAAAGCTACTTCTCCTAAGGCAGAAAAAACAGAGTGGAGGCAAAAATATAATGGCTTGGGTCCTGGTATGATGATCAATATGTGAGGATCCAGTAATAGTTGAAGGAAGTTGTGTGGATGTAAATACTATTTGAGTGCAAACTGTGTTAAAAGAGCTTATACCAATGTACAGAGTAACAAAGATAACTACTGTTGATCAACATAATTCTTACTTGATGCAAAATTAAAACCACGTGTGTAGAGATTTTTCCTTACATCACAGTGCTTATTTTTGTGCACCTCACTTATCGGACTGGACTCGGTTGCAAGTGTTCGACCCTAACCTGACCGACCCATATGTAATTAGACTGGTGATATCTACACCTGAACGATCCGGGATGGACTGTAGGAGAGCACAGGCACCAGTTGGCTGTGCTGCTGCCGCCTCGGCCATTCCCTCTTGCTTCCTCATTTGATGCACGGTTGCTAGCATCTTCCCGCACCTCCGTCTCCAGCGGGGCAACCTGTCTTTGGTGACTCCTGGTGCTCCGGGATACACCAACCACTGGAAAACCAGGGTGACACATCAGTCTTTCTTGTAACCTTTCTTTTGCCCCTTAATTTCCTGGAGGTAAGAGACTGAAATGGTGTGATGGAGGACTTGGTATTTGTTATATAGAGCAAGAAACGTAAGGATGCTGAGGAAACAGAGGAGATATGAAGTGAGGACCAAAAAAATGTTTGGATTTGTCTGAAAGACAATTAAAGGCTGCTATTTCAACACTTGTTAGGTTTTTTTGTTGGGTTGTGGAAGGGTGGCTTTGTGTGCTCGGAGGGGAATTGTGTCGCTGTGTGGATGGTGTCGAAAGGAGGCGAGACTTATCTGCAGCTTTAGGGGCTCAATCTTCTGAGTTCCTCATACTTGGCTCAGCATAAACCGTTGGCAATTGCTTGTGCATCAGAACTTCGTGATCACACCCATCCATCCACTTGTTGTTTGTCAGCTTCTGTTTCCTTTCTTCTCTTTGAAGTTTTTGATTGAAAGGAAGAAAACGGCTCTTTTAATATCATTGTGAAAAGTGGATTATGCTGGATTATCAGTTTCAAGGTGATTGGTTTTTGGGGCGGTCCAGTTCTTGATTGGGACTAGACCGGACCGATCCAATGAGTCCGGTCAAACTCTCGGGCAGTCCAATGAAACCGGCGGAAGAGGAGGGGATGAGCGTTGGAGAGTCGTAGCTTGAGATGATCGAAAGCAATCTAATCTTATTCTTATGCAAATTGCTCAGAACTTTCAAGACATTCTTGTCATTATGCGTAGATCCGCATATACTTTGTTCATAATTTTCAGTAAATTGAATATAAATCAGGCAGAAGTCGGTGTTAGATCGTATGTGTTTTGATTGCTTGTTCCTCAAAGAAAAGCACGAGATACTCGCAAGTCAAAAAGAAAAAGGAAATGGAGACACATCATCCTTTTCCTTGCTATTTAATTAGTTTCTTCATTTTCAGCATCTTCAGTGTTCAGACCTATGGCCACCTCTGAAGTGGCCGTTTCACTGGAGATGATCAGACAACGTGATCTTCTCTCCAATACCAAAGACATTGTCATCTATCAAAATGGTAATCCGTGCCAGCTCTGACCCGGGCCTCCCAAGTTTCTTGCTATAAAGTCATGTCAATAACGGTCCGTTGAACCGATTAAAACTCAACATCGAATTGCACCTCAAGAAGTGTGATCATTGATTCAACTCTTAAGAAAAGACAAGCTTCTCAAGCCTCTTACACGGAGCCTTGCGCCTCGCTAATTGACCGGTGCAACGCGGCGACACGGGAACTAGCACGATCGTATGTGACTAATCCGTGCTTCTAAAAGATACACAGCGCCCACGTAGCCTAAGAGGAAAAAAAAAATTCAACATTTGATATGTCGTCCGGTGAGAACTCGGCCATACATCCGAGCCAAAACCATGCAGCACAGTTTGAGATTTCATTTGTCCGAGTGAGATCGACAGCAGCGGCACGTGGTTTGTCGTTAGATGTCGTGTGGTTTTCTTCTCCTGCTAATGCTATTGCGTTATGCTGTGGCGATCTGGATGGGGGAAATGCATCATCAACCTTTTGACTTTCTTCGTGGGGTTGTTGCAATTGACCGCAACTCTCGTCAATTCATGGTCAGGCTCTGTCCATGAGGCTCTGATCGTCTCCCTCACTACTTTCTGCAGCCCACAGATCATTGTGCCAAGAGCCCATCCACGGTTTGATTCGCCAATCCAAAACCTGGGTCGCCTTGGCGTCATGGGAGGGAACGAAACATCACCTCTTGAGAACGCAAAAGAACACCATCGAAGGATAAGTCTGAAGGGATCATTAGCCCTATATTGAATTTTTTTTGCTGTCGTTTCTTTTTTTCAATCTGTTCGATGTCGTCTTTGTGTTTTGTTTTGGCCAATAAAATTACCGAAGTTTGTGTTTTAGATGGAGTTGATCCTCCGATCGAATTGTTGGGCGGAAACGCTAATGTGGTCGCTAGCAATTTATCTATATTGGTCAAATTAATTGCTAATAGAGAGATTAGAAGACAAAAGGAGAAAGAAGAAACTCAGAATTAAAGTGCAAAAACTCTAAAGAGGGAGAAAGGAAGCTGCGCAAGCAATTGCAGTGGCGAAAGTGCCGCCCATGCACGTGACGGTCCGGTGGCCCTTTCTGAGCTTTAGGAAAGTGTAGGGGGCGAGGTTGGAGGCGGCAACGAGCTGACGTGGTGCTTATGTGGAGTTCAGTGCTTATATTTCCATTTACATGTTTAGCGGCTTGATTAACCTGAACAGAAGAATAATGAAGTTCAAGTATCATATTAATAAAATAATAAAATGTTGGGGAACCTAATTGCACGTTTTACAAAGTCTGTGGACCATTATTGTGCTAATTCCCCACCATATCGATCTAGGAAATTTTCGATTTTTCTATTGCTTAATAAATACATAACAAGACAAGTTACTATAATATCCTCATATGTTATTATACGTGTTCAAAATACTTGTTAACAAAATCTCTTTACAATTACTGTTACCCCCAAAAAAAGGAAGAATGCAAACTTGAACAAACTATCTCCTTTTCTCCCGTTTTCGTACCCTTCATTTTGCATAATGAGAAACGGAATAATCGACGAATAAAAAGCATCGGATTCAATTGAATATTCATTAAAAGCAAATATTAAGAAAACACATTACGAATTCATCAAATAATTTCCAGAGGGTTCCATCTAGAAAGATTACAAACCTTTGCCCTTTTTCTTTTTTCACGTAAAGAAGAAGGGAGAGAGGAGAGAGAGCGAGAAGCTCATTGGCATTCAAAGAACTTTCTGGAAGGGACAGGACACCCCCACCACGACGCTTGACCCAAACAAGGTTTACCCTGAAAACTTTATTAAAGAATAAAAAAGTAATTACAGAACAAGGAACGAGAGCGAGTTCGAACAGTAAAGAAATTTCCACACACACACACACACACCTCCATTGCCTCCCCCCTCTCTCTCTCTCTCTGTTCGCTCCATATAAAAAGCCCGCTCCTTTAGAGAATTCCAGACCCTCTGCAGCGTTACGACCCCTTGGGCACTTTGATCTCCTCCTCCTCTTCCTCTTCCTCTTCAGGTGAGATTGCCAACGCTCTCCCTATCTCGAAGGAGCTGTTTCGTTCTTGGAGCTCGGGTTCGCGTCCTCTGCTCCTGTCCCTCTTTTGTTTAGATCTGCAACTTCGCATGCCTCGACGCCTCTGCGCTCGCGTGATTCTCTCTGTTCTTTTTTTTTTTTTTTAATTTACGGTTAGTTTGGCCTCGGATTACCGCTTCATTGGTACTCATGCTTAGTTCCTTTTGTTCTGCCTGCTTCGAATTAAGCGATATGAAGGCACGATTATTTTTGTGTTTGTATTTTGTAAATTCTGCGAGTGTTGGGGGCGGAGTCGTTCATGGTCCGTGTATGTCTTTTACGGGTCTCGAGAAAGTATTGATTTTGTTTAGTGTTTCGGTAGTTCCGTGCATGTGGGCATTGGCCTTATGAATCTAATATGGGAAGGCGGCTTGGTGGGCTTATCAAAGGAAGGCAAAGTTATGCCGATCGAGAGTTTTGCAGTTAACTTTCGCGTGCGTTCGACGTTTAGATGTTTTTCGCTCGCGTCAAGTAACACTTTTTGGTTGTTCCGCGTCTGTAGGCATTTACTTTATGACTCTAATTCGGGAAGTTGGCTTGGTGGACTTATCAAAGGAAGGCAAATTTGTGCTGATTGAGATTTATTCAATTATTTTTCCTGCGCAGTTGACATGTAGATGTTTTGCATTTGTGTCGAATTTTTGTTATCCAGTTGAATGTGTAGTTCCTGAACTCTTGGCTTGTCTATGCGGAGTAGAACGATTTCTGTTTAATTTAGTCGCGTCAGTGCTGAATGGATGTTGCACTACTTGCTTTGTTAGTCGGCTTCTCAATTTGGTGGTTAATAAACAGCTTGCTTTGCTTGTGTGAATATTTAGCAGGTAATCAACAATTTTACTCCCGCCAGTCAGCCTATTGATTGCCTGACTTTTCAGAGTTGAACAACGATATATCTGTTTTATTAGTTGCCTTATTGCCATTGGATGTTGCACTATTTGTTTTAATCGTCAGCTTTATAATTTGGTGATTAACTAGATAGATTGCTTTGCTTCTGTTAATATTTAGCAGGAAATCAGCACTTTTTACTTCTGGCAATCAGACTATTTGTTCCCTGAATTGGTCTGCCTAGCTAAAGATGAGCGTGGTCGGCTTTGACTTTGGGAACGAGAGTTGCATTGTTGCTGTTGCAAGGCAAAGGGGCATTGATGTCGTGCTCAATGATGAGTCCAAACGCGAAACTCCTGCCATCGTTTGCTTTGGTGAGAAGCAGCGGTTTATTGGTACTGCAGGAGCTGCGTCTACCATGATGAACCCTAAAAATTCTATCTCCCAGATAAAGCGGTTGATTGGACGGAAATTCTCAGATCCTGAACTGCAGAGGGATCTGCAGTCATTGCCTTTCCAAGTTACTGAGGGCCCTGAGGGTTATCCTTTGATCCATGCTAGATATCTCGGAGAAGCAAGGACATTCACCCCAACCCAAGTACTTGGCATGATGTTCTCCAATCTCAAGGGTATTGCTGAGAAGAATCTAAATGCAGCAGTGGTGGATTGTTGCATTGGGATTCCAGTTTACTTTACGGACCTCCAGAGAAGAGCAGTCCTAGATGCTGCTAGTATTGCAGGCTTACGCCCTCTTCGGTTAATGCATGAAACCACTGCAACTGCCCTGGCATATGGCATTTACAAGACTGATTTGCCAGAAAGTGACCCACTAAATGTTGCTTTTGTAGACATTGGTCATGCAAGCATGCAAGTCTGCATTGCAGGATTTAAAAAAGGACAGTTAAAAATCCTGGCTCATTCTTATGATCAATCTCTGGGCGGCAGAGATTTTGATGAGGTTTTGTTCCACCATTTTGCTGCGAAATTTAAGGAGGAATACAAAATTGATGTTTTCCAGAATGCTAGAGCTTGTCTTCGGCTTAGGGCCGCCTGTGAGAAGCTCAAGAAAGTTCTCAGTGCAAATCCGGAGGCGCCTTTGAATATTGAGTGCTTAATGGATGAAAAGGATGTCAGAGGGTATATCAAGAGGGATGTGCTTGAACAGATCAGTGCGCCAATTTTGGAGCGAGTGAAAGGACCTTTGCAGAAGGCTCTTGCAGAAGCTGGTCTTGCAGTTGAGAATGTTCATATGGTTGAGATTGTTGGTTCTGGATCTCGTGTTCCTGCTGTAATGAGGATTTTGACAGAATTTTTCGGGAAGGAACCTAGGCGAACATTGAATGCAAGTGAGTGTGTTGCCAGGGGGTGTGCTTTGGAGTGTGCAATCCTTAGCCCGACCTTCAAAGTGCGAGAATTCCAGGTAAACATCATATGACTTCTGCAGTGCCTTCTAATATGGGGCTGATATAAGTTTGTGCAGCTGGATACTTCTATACTAGACAAATAAAATATCATTCATCGCTTGCATTTAATTGCGCATTTAATAATCACTTGCATTTAATATCGGCAATTGGGTTCGCAGTCTTCCCCCTCCTTTTGTGTCTGTCTTGCATGTGTAGAGATGCACCCTTTATCTTGTATGTCTCTGTTGATACCCGATGATCCAGTTTTACTGACATATCTTTCTGTTCTATCTCTATCTCTGTATGTTGTTTCATACTCCTGGCATTAGAGCTGTCGTAACCTTTAGTCGTACCGTGAGTGTCTTTTGTTGTTCTAGCTTGGCTGTTAGCCACTTGTACTTGGTTGGCTGGTGTGACATTCGCAAGCATCTTGGAGTGCAAATAATCTAGAAAATACATACTGATTTAAATTGGTGTCCTTTCAGTTGGAATGTTACCCACCTATTCATATGGATAGCCTCTTTGGTGCTCCTATTGCGGAATGTATATCATCTGTTCTTCTTTCTTATCTCATGTTTTCACTTGTAAGGTCCACGAAAGCTTTCCATTTTCCATTGGCTTGTCATGGAAAAATTCAGCGGCAGAAACTCAGGATGGGGCTGCAGATAATCAGCAAATGACTATTGTCTTTCCTAAAGGAAATCCGATACCCAGTATCAAGGCTTTAACGTTCTATAGATCTGGAACCTTTACTATTGATGTCCACTACGTTGATGGAAGTGAATTGCAAGCTTCTTCAAAGATCAGCTCATACACGGTAGAGAAAGCTAAGGATGTCTTTATTTATCTTGTCTAAGCTTGGAATTTCCGCCATAGATTTAATTAGCTTCTCCTAATTTTTTATAAATATGCAGATTGGACCCTTTCAATGTTCAAAAAGTGAACGTGCCAAACTGAAGGTCAAAGTCCGACTAAATCTCCATGGAATTGTGTCTGTTGAGTCTGCAACAGTAAGTATTGCAAGAATTTGTATTTCATATTGAAGTTGGATCCATGATAATCTGACTTTTGATTAATGCATTCAACGCTGCAGCTCATGGAAGAAGAGGAATTGGAAGTTCCAGTTACAAAGGATGCAGCACAAGAGGCGAATAAGATGGAGAGTGATGAAACTTCTAGCGACACCGTTCCCCCTGCTTCTGCTGAAGCTGATGTAAACATGCAAGATGCAAAAGGAGCTGCCGATGCTCCTGAGGTAGAAAATGGGGTCCCTGAGATGGGAGAGAAGGCTGCACAGATGGAAACTGATACCAAGGTCAGTTGTTACTGCTTGAGTGAGCTATTCATTGTCATTTATATCTCTGGGTTTTTGTCTGCCTGGACGAGCCCTTTTTGATTCGAATTTTGATTAATATGAAAAATTTCGTAACTTTCTGACCTTTTATGAAGATTATGCAAGATCATCATGTTGATGTTCTCTGAAATAAGTTTATGGCAAGAATTATGCATGGTGAGGGTTTCTGTCATTGTTAGGCTCTTGTTTGATGTCTTTGTCTATTCAAGATGGTGATTGACTAGAAAACTTTTGGTCTTGTATGATTATGTTTTTCCGGTTGGCATCTGGTGTCATTCTGTTGACGGTCGACTCAATTGGTTCATCACTATTGATGCTCATGGAGCTTTAATGTTGAGGTTTTGACATGTTTTTGGTTGCCATGTTTTCATCATTATTTGGTTGTGGACATGCAGACTGAGGCTCCAAAGAAGAAGGTAAAGAAAACAAGTGTTCCTGTGGCAGAGGTGGTATACGGTGCATTGTTGTCAGGGGACTTACAAAAGGCAGTTGAGAAGGAATTTGAGATGGCTTTGCAAGATCGGGTGATGGAAGAGACAAAAGACAAAAAAAATGCCGTGGAAGCTTATGTCTATGACATGAGGAACAAGGTATGGAGCGGCTGATTCTCCCTTCTAGATTGCTTTTGCGGATCTGGACACTTAATTTTTGCTTGTTCTTTTGTTTTGGTTGTCAGCTAAATGATAAGTACCATGATTTTGTCACGGATTCAGAAAGAGAAGAGTTCATTGCTAAACTTCAGGAGGTGGAAGATTGGTTGTACGAGGAAGGTGAAGATGAAACGAAAGGTGTCTATGTTGCAAAGCTTGAGGAACTTAAAAAGGTAATAGAATCATTTCATTTCCAATTTTTGTTAGAGGCAATTGCTCCACTTTCTTACCATGTCATCTAACATGCAGCAAGGTGATACTATAGAAGAGCGTTACAAGGAACACATGGAAAGAGGATCGGTGATAGATCAACTTGTTTATTGTATAAATAGTTACAGAGAAGCAGCCATGTCGAATGATCCTAAATTTGAGCACATTGATCTCGCTGAGAAGCAGAAGGTAGAGATCTTTCTCTGCTCCTTTATCTGGAAGTGGCAGCTGTCTATCTTGTAGATATATATTTGATTTATCCATGTTGTTATACAGGTCTTGAATGAATGTGTAGAAGCTGAGGCCTGGCTAAGAGACAAGCGGCAGCAGCAGGATTCTCTTCCCAAACATGCTCCTCCAGTTCTTTTGTCAGCTGAAATAAGGAAGAAAGCAGAGTCATTGGACAGGTACCACACCGTCTCCTTTCTTGATTTGAGATACTCTTTCTCTTGGATGTGGTGGTTTGTTAATTCCCATTATTATTCGCAAAGGAAGACGTTCTACTTGGTGGTTAGCAGAGCTTGCCAGATATTTGTCAGAGTAGAAGGTTTAAGAACGTGTTGTATAGTAACTACTTCCTTGTTTCAACACATTTGAGGTATATATACTGTTGTCGAAATTAAATGTATGAAGAGAAATAGAGACCACTATTAATTTATGGACTTCATCATTAATTTTTACAGAAACTACAAATAAGATCCTGATGAAATAACATTGGAAAGAGGGACATTGAATAACGTTAGAAGGCTTTAGTTGGATGGTGTTTGAGGTTTGATCTCATGAGTTGCCTTTTTTTATCTTCTTTATGCAAGGAAAAAACTTGTTCGATGACTCTTTTATGTGGAAGTTTCAGTCATCTCCTTCCCTAGTTATTGGCATAGCAATAATTAAGCTTCAGGAGATTGTATCTTTTGCTCACTGTTGTATAAAATGTCAATTTTTACTCCGGTTTCCTCTTTAACTTCTACATGGAAGTACAGAAAATCATTGATAATGATTATGTGGAGATGAAAATTTTGAAGCAATTCATTTTAGGAAGATCTTGCCATAAAAGTGGGAACTGTTTCACGGAACCTCAATGTACCTGTTGAAAGACGGCTTGCTGGTCGTACTTGTGTGCTTGCTTGTCTCCTATTTTCTTATTCTTCTAATTCTAGGAGGAGTTTTAAGAACTAAGATTTGCTTCAATAGGTTTTGCCGGCCAATTATGATGAAACCAAAGCCTGCCAAGCCTGTTACCCCCGAGGCCCCTCCTCAGCCTGCTCAGGGTGGGGAGCAGCAACCTCAAGGTGAAGACAATGCCGATGCCAATGCAAGTGCTAATGCTGATGCTGCTGCTGGGACTGGTGATGTGCCGCCTGCTTCCGGGGAGCCGATGGATACCGACAAGTCTGAGGCGCCTCCCTCTTCTTAGAGTTTCTTGATATTAGCTGCACGTCATGTGTTATATAGAAGTGTATGGATTCGCTGGTTCAAACCTCACAAGCTTCAGCTGGCAAAGGATTGAGAGGTTATAGAAAAGCCTGATTCATAATTATTGTAAAGACTTTTGGGTGGTCTCCAAAGATTTTCTTTTGCAGGCTTTTCGTAAGAGATGAAGTTATGATTGCACCCCCAACTAAGTTTTCCTTACCTTTCTTGGTGCGGTTGCTGCGATGTAGTATCTATTGTGTGTTGATGGATTCTGTTAAATGATAAGATCCAATTTTTTACTCAGTCGAAGTCAATGCTCCCTTCAGGGACAAGTTCTTGAAAGGGCATGTTTGATGCGTGCATGCTTGTGGAAAAATGGGGACGCTTCATGTGCCAGATTCGCCTGCTGTTATGTTAAAAACGGAATGCAGCTGTGTCGTTTGTTCCATTTCTATGCTTTGTGGCATGAATAGATACTCAACTAGATCGTCTGTTCCCGGACACTGAGATCAATTCCATCACCCCTGTACTGGCAGTGGCAGGTCATTCTTTAGGTCTTGAGAGTCCAGGGTCTCTTGTGGCATCTTAGAAACAGAGATGGTAAGAAGTGAATTAGTTTGTGAGGCTGTCCGAGTGACTCAGATATTTACTTTCTTTCTGGCGCTCGGTGCCAAGATTGGGAATTTCATTAGTGCTAGTGTGACAAGAAAGAGTTGGATGAAGCTGAAAAATCTCAAGAATCAGTGAATCAGATGCTCTTCGGGCGACTTTCTAGTTCTGTATGAGGCTGTTCTAGATGCAGGACATAAAATGAAAAAGCTAGTTGGATGATAGATGCATTGCGAACGATGAATATTGTCAGCTTCTCCCCGAATCTGTTGTCTGGAGAGGAGAGCCGTTGACTCGCACGGATGATAGCCATGTCGTGTACGGAGAATATCAAGGAGTCATTTACCTTACCCTGGTCAGATATCGCCAATTCTAATGGACAGGGACGAACATAAGAGATGGGGTCTGTTCAAGATCGAGGGACTTGGTTCGGCAAGGTTTACCAAAAGGTAAATGCGAGGAGATTGATCATTGTCTTAGTTGGCGGCGCAATGAGTGCAAGCAGAGAGATTATGCCCCGACGACAAAGGTTGCAGAGCCAAGAGACATGGTGGTTTAAACTTCAGGTGAACAGTGGATTTAATTCGGCCCTGTTGGCTAAAAGCTGCCTTAGAAGACGAAAACAGACATGACTGCAGGCTTCCCAAACCCGGATTTTCAGCAACATGCAACAAAATGCAGGAGATTCCTGGCTATGGGGGACGATTCCCTTAGGACCAGAACTCATTGCCGCACGCTCGCTCTTTTTGCAGGGTGAGGGTCATCCTTGAATCCCTGATTTGCCTGATCCCAAACCACACCCACTTCTTAAGTGGATTTTTTTGCTGAACTTGACAGTGTGCTGCACTGAGTGATTGGAATTGTGGGAATGCAAGAAGGAATGCTTAGCTGTTTGACATACAGTCTATGACTAGATTCAGAAACCTCAAAAGAGCCCAAAACAGCGTCGCCGTAGAGTGAAATATGAAGGGGTGTATGAAGCGTTTCCGGCGGAACTCGTCTCTGTAGGCTTGGTTCTACAAGCATTACTTCTAGGGGAGCATCAAGGCTGGCAAAAGCCACTCAATCTCACTGGAATGCCGGAAACAATGGACAAAGCAAAAATGCTCATTTCTACCTTCGCGGTCTTGCCTCCTATCTGCTTTACAATTTTGACAAGGTATAGTGTGATTGATGAGTTCATGTCATTCCCACGCTTTCTCAGATTGTTAAGGTTAGTGAATTTCGCAATTGACGGAAAAATTTGAACTTCATTGTACTTTTGTGAATTACTCATTCATTGAAATGGTAATGCAAAGACATTATTTACCGAACCAAACCTTGTCTAAGTAAATGGCTAATTTTCATTTTCATAGTACTTATTCCTTATTTTGATCATTATATTATATATAGGTAATTGTCTTCATCCTTTCAGCGACATACCCTAATAGAACCGGAAACTTTTCCAAAATCATTTACTTTTATATTCTTAAATAAACAAACACTTTCTTAAAATCGTGCACTTTTATATACTTGTGGCAGGTAATTTTTTTAATCCATGTTTTGATTACATATTCATATAATAAGTCGATTAAGCGGGTACTTTAAATTGATCGATCAAGTAAAAAAATGTGTGATTAAATATTATAAAACGCATCTAATGATCCTAATTTCCAGCACCTTTATGGGCCAAGATTATAAGACAGAAAGGGCCTCAGATAGTCCATCCAGCGAAACGGCAGAGATCCATTTTTTCTTGATGTATCCTCCCGGCTCAGTCCATTTTGCGGCGGTCAATAGCTTTTCAGTCCCTTCTCCGTCTTCCTCTCCGGCGACCCGGTGTCTTGGGCTGTCGAACGTGCCTTAGGAAGCTTCCTTCTTCGTCGTTTCCCCACAATTTTGTTACTGTTTCTCTCTTAGTTCACCGTGACATGACGTCGAAAGCACTCATCATGTCAAGGGCCTATGCTAAAGCGGCCTCTTCGAGGCGTTCGATCACGACTCTACCTCACCTCTCTGAGAGAATTAAGCAAACAGGTTGGCTTCATTATGCAAAACTCCCGCTTCCTTTCCTTTTTTATTTCTTTTTGTGTGGCAATTTCTGTGCTTGTCTGTCGCTGTTCGCGGGGAATACAAGTCCTGATAAGCACTGGCTTGTGATGAAATATGGGGTCATTGGTGGCTTTTCTTGCAGCAACAGTATGATATACCTGATAATGACTGCTCTAGTCTCGTCCGTCGTTATGGATTGTAGTGCAATGTCATTGGCTCTCTTGTAATAGTGTGAACTGAGAGCTCTTGAAGCCAGGATTGTTTTTCTTTTTCAAGAAAGTCTTTTTTTTTTTTTTTTGGGTGTTGGCTTGCAGAAAATGAGATCGTCCAAATGTTCCTTCCTCATAATCTCGGAGATGATGAACGAGACCTGTCGAAGGATCGGAGGACATCGAGGATTTCCAGGAGAGACCTTTCAGTTCGGACATTGGATGAAAGGTTCATCAGAATTCTGAAGATTTTCAAGTGGGGCCCTGACGCAGAAAAGGCTTTGGAGGTGCTAAAGTTGAGAGTGGACCATCAGCTAGTTCGCGAAATACTAAAGGTCGATGTTGAGATTGCTGTTAAGATTCAGTTCTTCAAGTGGGCTGGAAAGAGGAGAAACTTTACTCATGACGCAAGTACCTATATGGCCTTGATTCACTGCTTGGACGAAGCTGGGCTGGTTGGTGAGCTATGGAAGATGGTTCAAGAAATGGCTCGGAGCGCAAGCATGATCAACCCGGTTGAATTATCTGAAATAATCCAAATCTTGGGCAGGGCTAAGATGGTAAACAAGGCTCTTTCGTTATTTTACCAAGTCAAAGGATGCAAGTGCAAAGCTACAACAAGCACTTACAATTCTATGATTCTGATGCTAATGCAAGAGGGTCATCATGAAAAGGTCCATGAGCTGTACACAGAGATGTGTAATGATAACAATTGTCTTCCTGATACTGTGACCTACAACACAGTTATATCAGCATTTGCTAAATCCGGCCATGCAGAATCTGCTCTTAGGTTATTTGATGAGATGAAGGTGAATGGTTTAGATGCCACTCCCAGGATTTATACAACTTTGTTGGGAATCTATTTTAAACGTGGGGAAGTTGAGAAGGCATTGAGTCTAGTTCAAGAGATGAGAGACAAGGGTTGTGCACT
This sequence comes from Melaleuca alternifolia, assembly GCA_019926035.1. Taxonomy (NCBI): domain Eukaryota; kingdom Viridiplantae; phylum Streptophyta; class Magnoliopsida; order Myrtales; family Myrtaceae; genus Melaleuca; species Melaleuca alternifolia. The sequence goes on from JAGKPW010002136.1 coordinate 1,776,955, forward strand.
TACTGTTTTTACATACACTGAATTGATTAAGGGGCTTGGCAAGGCTGGAAGGATTGATGATGCCTACAGTGTGTTTATTAGTATGCAGAAAGAAGGATGTGAAGCTGATGTTGTCCTCATAAACAACATGATTAACATTATGGGAAGAGCCGGTCGTCTTGGTGATGCTTTAAAAATCTTTGATGGGATGGAATCCATGCAATGTGCGCCAAATGTCGTGACATACAACACCATAATTAAGGCTTTGTTTGAATCCAAGGCTCCAGCTTCTGAAGCGGCATCATGGTTTGAGAAGATGAAGGCAAATGGAATTGTTCCCAGCTCATTCACATATTCCATTCTCATTCATGGGTTTTGCCAGGCAAACAGGGTTGAAAAGGCTTTACTTCTCCTGGAGGAGATGGATGAGAAAGGTTTTCCTCCTTGTCCGGCTGCCTATTGCAGCCTGATCAACAGCCTTGGAAAAGCAAACCGTCATGAAGCTGCTAACGAGTTATTTCAAGAATTGAGAGAGAATTCTGGGCATTTGAGCTCAAGAGTATATGCAGTCATGATTAAACACTATGGAAAAAGTGGACATCTTAGTGAAGCTGTTGATCTTTTCAATGAGATTAAGATGATAGGTTGTGTGCCTGATGTTTATGCTTATAATGCACTCATGTCAGGGATGATTAGGGCTGGTATGATAGATGAAGCTCATTCATTACTTCAGACCATGGAAAAAAATGGCTGCAGCCCAGATATAAATACACATAACATCATGCTTAATGGCCTGGCAAGGTCTGGTGGGCCTGATCGGGCAATGGAAATCTTTGCAAAGATGAAATGTTCAAAGATCAAGCCGGATTCTGTATCTTATAACACTGTACTTGGATCTCTCAGCCGTGCTGGTATGTTTGAGGAAGCTGCAAAGCTTATGAAGGAGATGAAGGCTCAAGGATTTGAATATGACCTCATCACCTACTCATCAATACTTGAAGCAGTTGGTAAAGTCGATGAAGTTCGGGAACCGGCCTTATGGGAAAAATAATTGATCAAATTTTATCCGCATGGTCTATTCTATGCCATACGGTTGTTAAATCATTTGATAACCAGAGTCATTTTTATTATTATAAATGTTCACTATGAGTCAAACTCAATAGAATATGATCAATCTTTTCTTCTGTCGTTAAGGTGGAAAACTTAACCAAGAATTCTATATCTTTATCATCAAGCGAATCACTTGTTGCGACAACTGCTGTTTCACCTCCCAAAAGTGAAGTTGGCTTGACAAGTGCTGACGAGAGGAAGCGGGAGTGATGAACCCCTCTGATTGGTTAGACATCTCCTTATTCAGGTCATGCACATCCCAAGTAGAAAAAACTGGATCTCTTATTTTCCTTCCAAATGGGGAATTTCTCAGCTCCGAGTTTTTTTTTAATCTCTTTGGATCATCGGGTTAAGAAGCTCTCCCAGCCACAGGAATTGAAGAGTACGCAAACACATTCATTGGTGCAGCGAATGCAAGTTCCTATTGGAAGCTTTTTCATGAGATTCCCAAGCTACTGTTATGGAATTCCCCTTTTCCCTTTTCGCAGGTGGATCAGAACCATAAATGTCTATCTGATGTGGGACTGATGACTTTCCTGGATTGGGTTCCTTGCTTGCATTCCTTATTGGAATGGAACTAAGAGGCTTTAGTCAATTCTCTGCGTGAAGACTAGCTTTTGAATCAGTTATCGGATTGGAGACATATTTCCTTGGTTATCATGTAAGTTTTTCTTGCTAGAGAGCTGCCGATATTCAAGTAAAACCTCCCCTCTTGGGCACTTGTTTTGACTACTGATCCTTTTTTCTGTACCTTGGATTTGGCTTGGTTTTAAGGTAACCTTAAACTCGAAAACCAATAAAGATGGTGAAGAGAACAACTGTTCCTTTGGAAGGCCATTCTATCCTAGCATGTCTAGAGAGACTTGCAGAAAGGCTGTGAATCATGTCTTTGATATGGGCGTGCAAGATTGTGGTAGGGATCATTCTGTCTTGAAGATGAGAAAGGTAGAGAACACCTGTCCTCACTCATCAGTGGCTTCTCTGATTTTGATGAGTATGAGATGCATGTTCTTGAATTTGGAGAGGACAGTTTGATGCTAGAGATTGGTATCTGGAGACTGACTGTATTAAGAAGATGGAGATAAATAAGACATGCATGTGTTGATGCTTCAAAGAAACAAGAGTTTTGACATTGGTGATCTCTTGACAGAGGGCCTTTTTCTTTTCCGAGAAAGATCTATCAAAATCGTCATTGGTTATGAACTTCTGGCTGTTTGGGATAAGCACGCTAACGTGAGATGCCTGGCACAGGGAGAAAGCTGCAGCACATCGCCTACATGTTCCACTCCATCTATCTACTCGGTGGACATGAGATGCAAGCCATCATATTCTCAAAGTGCCTCAACCCACAAATGGGGACAAGGTGGCGGCAGCTCTAAACATTGCACTGCTTAGCTAGATAGTCTGTCGATGGAAAGTGCGAGGATGTAATCATTGATGAGGAAGCACTTTGGGAGTAATTCAAGACTCTTGAAGCTCGTTGCATTATTAAAGGCAGGTCTGATATCTGCAGGAAAATCTGGATCTCACAGATTCTTCTATGTAAAATCAGTCTACCACAAAGGGTGTCTACAAACCATGTGAAAGATCTACTTCATATCGTACATTGTAATTTGCTTTTCTATATGAAAAGTTACTTAGGAGTTCATGGTCATTAAGTGACTGCCGTTTATCATCTTGAATAAAGTTGCTAATAAATGTCATAAATCCTTTTGCACTTACCTTGTATTAGAACTTATTTACACATAAAAAGAGACTAACGATGTATATAACAGTTACTAAAGCATATGGTTATCGAAAGTCACTTGACTATGAAAAAGTACAATAAAAATGGAAAAACTAAAAACAATTTAGGAATTTCTCTCTTGATTTCAAAACTTACTAAATGGCACAGAAAGCTTACTTCTTATAATAATTAGAAAAATGAACTTTTAAATGCAGTTTGTAAATGTATATATGTCTCTGAAGTTACTTTTAACATTGGAAAATGTTGCGAAATTTGGAGAGACTGCTAATAAATGATGAGGGATGAACTACTTCCATTACAGAGAAATTTACTATAACATTAAGGAAAACTTCTTACGCGATGATATCAAGCTTTTTAAAGATAACCTTAATCTCTCCCGGTAGCTTTTTCATTCATGAAAGTTCTAAATTACAATGTAGCATACTTAGGATGTTTCCCCCATGTTTTGCAGCTCTCTCGTTACAAATTACCCCTCCCGTTAGTAATTTTGCTCAAGTCATCAAGTACTTGATTCAGATAAGATGGATCGTTTGTCTAAAGACATTTCTTATTTATCGCATTTTTGAATATTGTGATGTGAGAAACATGATTTTCACATATCTATAAGAGATTAATAAAGCCGAACAATTTGAATATTTCATTGTATCGGAAAATCAAACAAAATCGATAAATTTTTTACTGATAATCATGTGCTAATGGCTAGTGGACCTTTAAGTAGGTGAGTTAAATCAATTGGGAAGAATCTATTGTCCTATCAATAGATAGTAAGTTTTTGATGTTGACGGAACTTTTCATGTAACAGGGTAGGATTGAGCACCCTCAATTTGTTTGGTGTGGCCACGGATTGAAGTATGTGGAAAAGGGCATGAGAGCTTGGAATGTGGCATTTGATTCTTTCGAATAAGCGGCATTGATGTCTGTGCTGATCATTGGTAGAAGGCTATTTGTCTACTCTAGAAAGCCCACGAAGATTACAAAGTATCTTTTCTTCACTTTTTTCGTTTGAAAAATCCATGCAAGGCTATAGACAAAACTTGGTCTACTTAGAGCTTATTCGGCATAGGTTTCCTACAGCAGTTTCAGTTACGAAGAAGGGTGTTATAGCTTTTATAAGTTGTTTGGCAAATACCTTGCGGCCACAGCTAATCCAGAGCTACAATAGCTTACAGGAGCTTTTGTGAGGCCACCGCACCGAGCTTTGAGGAGCTGCATCTTTAAAATATGCAAAACCAAACATCAAAATCACAGAATTTCACGGCACGCGACGTGCACAGCACAGTTACAGCTACAGACACGTGGGGCTCTCTCCTCACTAATGGCAGAAACGGATCTGCATCGATGTACGCCAAGGAAGAAGCAAATTTCCTTTTGTTTTCCTGCATAGTCCCCCTTGAGAAACCAAAGTGTAACTGGCAATGGTCTTTTGGTATTTAGCCATTCCAGTTCAGTGTCATTGTCAGGCAGTTAAAGTAGCCCCTGAAGTGACGCAAGACGCTCAACTTCTAAAATTTCCCTTTAGAACAGATGATTTTCAGGGACAAGAATGGCACAAGCACTTTTGAGTGTTTGAATTTCCATCTGCAATTAATTCAGACGCATCCGAGAATTTTAAAGCTAAATCGCACAACCTGCAGACTTCTAGATGATGTCTCCATAGGGAAGGAGCAAAAGTGAACCAAAAGATTGACCATACCACAATGCGAAGGCTTATCCAAGTCATCCATTTCTAACCAGCAATGAGCACAAGCACCTCAATCATATTATTGGTTCAGAAATTAGACGTTCAGGGGCCTTAAGTCAACCAATATTATACAACGGAAGAGGAAGAGTTAACATACTAATCTAATCATAATCCTTTATCAGGCAAAGATGTCACCCACTGGCATTCTCAGCGGAGAGATCGTTCTCGCCATCATCGCCTTGCCTTATTCTCGCAATCTCAGCTTGAGCCCTTTCCATTATCTGCTTCCTTTGAACTTCCAGATCCCGCTGAAAATCCATCCTCATCTTCTCCAGTTCCACCATCTGCTGCCTCTTACTATTCTCAATCTTCTCGTAGATCTTACTAAATTTTGTCACGGACTCCGCAAGCAATTTGATTGAAGCCCCGTCACTAGACTCTCTTCCAGATTTTCTCTTCTTGGGTGGAAGGCCATCTGAATCGTCTCCCTCTTTGTCAGAAGACTCAGAGTTCCCAGGACTGTCCCTCATCTCATCCATTCCGTTAGCACGGTTCAGGTAAACCCTAGGGTTCATGAAGACATACTCCCCAGAGTCGACCCCACAAGACAAAGCAGTTTGTTGCGAGGGTGATGAGGACATTAACATGTCCATCTTCTTGAAATAGACCCATTTGCTGGAGACACCACCGGTTTCTACAAATTTAGCTTTCTCCTTCTTGTACTTTTTCTTCAGTGTATCCAATCGGTTTCTGCATTGACTCTCTGTCCGGTCAACTTTGGATACCTCCGCCACCTTTTCTGCAACTTCTTGCCATTCATCAGACCGAAGACTCTTCCTCCCACGTTGAAGAAACCGCTCACCCCAAGCGTCAAGTAAAACAAATGTCTCGTGCTCGGTCCAATCCATGAGAGAATTCCGGCCACCGGTAGGTGGCAATGGTTTCGGGTCTGGTGAAGGCACATCTTGAGGTGGAGGTACACGAGGAGCAAACTCATAACTAGAAACCAAACTCTTCAGCTTCCGCCTTTTGGGGCGCCTTTCCGGGTCATTCGTTCTTCTAGCTTGGTTCTTTTGCTGGTCGTCATCGTCGTCGTCCTCAGAAAAATCATCCTCGTCGTTGTCATCGTCGTCGTCATCTTCATCTTCTACATTCTTGACAGTTTGCCTGTTGCCATTCATTTGATCTTTATCATCTTCTTCGTCTCCCAACTCTTCCTCTTCATCCAATTCGTCATTATCATCCTCGTCATCATCATCTACGTATTGGTTACTGACTGGCTTAGTATACGGAGGAGTTCCAACAGGAAGCTTCTGAGAATTTGAGGAACCATATGCCTGCGGCTGATTTGCACCATGCGAATTAGGGGGGTACCCAACATCATCCCCAGTGTGGTCCATCTATCACTGTCCAATCTCGTGAAGAACAGTATTTCACAGCAAGGCAACCCAAAACTCTTTCTTCACTGAATAAAATCCAACGTCCCTGCTCATGCGAGTCCTTCAGTACTCACATTAAGACCAAACAATCACCTAGAACAGCAGCAAAGAAGATGGGGAAATTCAGGGGGGAAAGCAACTGAAAAATGATGCACAAATGGGAAAAACAAAAACTTTTCCTCTTCATTAGATATAATTTTATACCTTAGTGTCATTGCATCGAAAACTGTACAAGAAAGAGCAAACTAATTACACTTGATCTGAAAAAAGTCATCACTTGCAGCATAACATCAGCTAATTAAACTTCTCTAATCTAGCTCTAAATCCACTTAGCCGCCAATCAGCCGGATTCAGATTCACTGACCTCACAGAGCCCATCTTTCCTTTGAGTGGCAAATCACAAGCTCGCTTTTTTCTTCCCCCCCTTTTTGAGGATTCAACCCTCGAGGAAACCCAAAACGGAACCTACGCAAATTTAGCTACCCATAAGCTCGTATAAACGGAAAGTCGAGGCCAAAAACCAAAGTGGAGCTCAGAGATCTTACCTCGGCCGAGAACAATCCTCGGCGTTGGAAGAAGAAGTCCAAAGCATCCAGCACAGCACCGCCACTGCTTCTCTCGAAACAACTTCCCACTCATTTTGGGAGGAGATGCATGCTGGAGACGGGAATCTGGCGTAGAGAATACGGAGCGAGGAAGGAAATCGTCGACGAAGCCGAAACGGAAAACGAATTAGGTGGAAGCAAATCGGGAGTGAGGAGCGAGAGGAAGATGATGATTCCGGGAGATAATAAAAGAGGGTCGTGCTATCTTGCGCAGAGGCGTTCCCTGTGCTTATTGGGCCCAGAGGTCCAAATCTAGCAGGCCTCATTAGGCCCACTTGGCCTCTCATAGCTCTTCACTGTTTTTGGTAGTTATTTTATTTGTTTACAAATTTTTCATCTCGTGAGCTAATAATGCCATGGGCGCTTGCTTTGTCAGTTTGCATTCCGACGTGTGGCAGTTGGTCGCACGCGCCGCGCGGGGGGTAAAGAAGCTGTAATTTTAAAAGATTAAGCAAAATTACATGTGTAAAATTACAAAATACAAAGGCATATAGGAAATTTTTTGAAAAGTAACAAAATTATTACACTTTTTGCAGATTCAGTAATAAACTTATCAATTTTATCAATTAGATCCTAAATTTTATAATCTTTTGCCAATCATGATTCATCTATCTAATTTTGATTAGAAATAATCGACGATAACACTGACTATTTTATATGGCATAATTAATAAGGCCCTGTGCTAACGTGGAGATTTTTTAATTAAATATTAACATTTTTTTAATTATTTATTGTATTTATTTTCTTTCTCTTTTTTTCTTTCATTTCTTTTTCTCCTCCTCTCGATCGATGAGTATCGTCTATCACTGAGCCTTAACATTGCATAACAACTGCCCAAAGGTAAGGGTCCATGAGGTTGGCACTTGCTGTGGATGGCAAGGCTCAAGCCTCGCATATCTAGCAAGGTTTGAGCCTCATCTAGTCACGGCGAGGCCCAACTTTGTTCGACCATGACAATGTTAGGCTCGCTAATGGGGGCAAGCTTTACCAAAGGGTAACGAGGTTGCCTTTGGTCGGTTGTTGGTCATGATTGAGATTGATGATTGGCTAGGAGGAAGGAGTAGTAGGGAAGAAAAAAAGAAAGAAAAGTAAAGTGGGGAAAAGAAAAAAAATAAAGATTAATAAATAGTTCAAAAATATTAAAATAATAGTAAAAACCACGTACATTAATGAGTGTTTTTTTTTTTGTAATGGACATTAACGAGTGTTTATATCAGCAGTTCTCAATAAAATTTGATTGGATAAACTCAATTTGTACTTGACTAAGAAAATAGACTCAATCTGTAAAAGATGAAAATGTATAAATTCAATTGGTAAAAAATTTAAATGTATTAATTCAATTGGTGAATTTAAAAAATTTAAAACTAAACTGATAAAAAAATAGGTTCAATTTTTTTTTTAAAGGGCGGGTTTTGATATCGAGCCACGTAGGAGGTAGCATAACATTGTGAATTTTTGCATCTCTCCATGGACATGATTGAAGATCCATTAAAAGTAAGAGATCCTCTTCTCATATAGTATGCACATTTTCCTAATTATATAGTTAGACAAATGACATTACTCTATTTTTGGGGCTCACATTAATAAAAAAAAGAAATTAGTCATGCCTAAAAAGAAAAAAATGACATACGAGGAAGAAGGAAGGGGGAAGCGTGATCTCCATTGTCGCGGCTTCTTTTTTTTTTTGGTAAAGTTGGTAAAGTAAGTAGTTGTATTGATCTTTACCCATGTAAATTTTACAAGGCATCAATGTCCGGTACCACGAAACTTGCACTCAACACTACTAAAGGGGTGTGAGTGTAAAGGTACTGAGGTTTTAATGATAGAATCAAGAGAAGAGGCCTAAATAGAGGCCATCTAAGAAATAGCCTAAACAATGACAACCAAATACCTAGGATCAGGCTATCAAGAAGAAGAAAAGGCCTAAACCTTGGCCAATCTCACTAAAAGTATTAAAAAAAATCAAGAGAAGATGGATGAATCAATACCCCACTTCCGTTGGACTCTCCTATTTCTGGGAGAATCCACTGTCTCTTGGAATGTTCTCTCTTTGTCTCTCACCATCATAACCAGCTTCAACATCATGATTGTGGAATAAGGCATCATTCCGCGTCTTCCAAATAATATGACATAAAGCATCAAATGCAAATCTGGCAATGCACTGATGGAAGTGATTCCCAGCAATATATCTAGTGGGCCAATCAAGTGTCTCGAGCCATGATCCATTACTCCATGATAGATTACAATTCCCAGTCTAAAAAGATGCAAGTTTTGAAATAACGCGATTACCTGGGTGGGTAGCCTGTTTTACGTCATCAACTAGATATGAAACTGATGTCTGGAAATAATAACTTTGTTCCATATGAATGAGTGCCATGATACTCTTCGGCCCGTAGGACGAACAATACTCCATGTAGAGGCCACCAAAAAAGTGTCAGAAGGACACCCATCCATCGAAACGAATCCAGCTGGTCACTCAAAGGAGGGAGTGTTACTCCTGCATTATCCAACTCATCAATAAGAGTAGAAGATTGTTCTCTTGACTTGGCTTCTCTAGAGAAACCTGACCGGTATATATCACAGTTGGGGAATAATATATTCAACGGACCGCGAGCATGCCAATGGTCAAACCACAAAGATATCGATCGTCCATCTCCAATACGCTAATGGAACAAATGCCTACACTTCACTCCAAGCTCTAAAATTTTCTTCCATGCCCATGAATAAAAAGTAGGTTGTTTCGCCACCTAGAAATTCTGCCTATTCAGGAAAGTAGAATGAATTCACTTACACCACAATGATTCCTTATCGGTGAAAAGAACCCAAATATGCTTCAACATGGCAGCCTTATTACTCTCCCTAAGTCATCGAATACCAAGACCCCCTTCCTCCTTAGGGAGATAAACAAGAGATTTTGGCACCCCCGGGGCCAAGGTCTGGACCCTTTCAAAGGAATTGCCGGAGTATGCGCTCAATTCTCTCTATGATTGAGTTAGGTAAAATAAATAGAGTAGACCAATAAACTTGAATGGCATGGAGTATTGACCTGATAAGCTGTAAGCGACCCGCAAAGGCGAGGAACTGTTGGGTCCAAGACTGAGCACATTTTGTAATCCTATTAATCAGGGACACACAGTTTGCCTTCCCTAGTCTTCCCGCTATCACTGGGATCCCCAGATACCGGAATGGGAGCTTACCAATCCTGAAGCCAAGCAAATCAACAATGTTAGCCCGAAGATCCTCCGTACCTCTCGAAATATAAACTTCATTCTTATCCTGATTAGGTTCCAAACCCGACCATTCCGCAAATGTGGTAAATGCCGTCTTCATGAGTGCAATAGATGCCACATTAGCTTTACTGAATAGAAGTACATCATCAACAAAGAATAAGTTGGTCAAACCCGTAGCCTTGCATCTCCAATAGTATTTGAATCCCAGTTGAATGGTCCGTCTGTCAATGATCCCCGAGAACACCTCCATAATTAGTGTAAAAAGATATTGCGAGATAGTGTCTCCCTGCCTAAGACCCCTAGAGCTAGCGAAAAAATCATGCAATTCCCCATTAATAGAGATGGAGAACTTGGGAGTTCGCATACAATACATGATCAACATAACCAAGCTATATGGGAACCCAAAGGCACAGAGTGTTGACTCCAAAAGGTCCCAATCAATAATGTCATATGCTTTCCTAAAGTCCATCTTCATAGCACATTATTACAAAATAACTTCTGAGTTAGCATAATATTATCACTGATATGCCGGCCTTTGACAAATACATTTTGAGATGTACTAATGATCGATGGAAGAACCGATGCCACCCAATTAGCTAGCAATTTAGTGATGCACTAATAGATGGTGTTGTAGCATGCAATAGGTCTATAATCATTTATCGAGGATGCATTGGGAACTTTGGGAACCAAGGCTATAATGGTGTTAAACTGGCGAAGCATGTTCCATGATTTTAGAAAATCCATAATAGCCGCAGTCACTAATAGGCCTACTATATCCCAAGACTGCTTAAAGAAATCAACCATAAATCCATTCGGGCCTAGGGCTTACCCCGGAGCTAAAGAGAAGAGGGTATTGCGCATCTCTAAATTAGTAAAAGGGTAAGATAGGCATCTTATCTAGCTATCCTCTAGTGTGTGCTTGAGGATTGCCCATATATCATGAAGAGAGGGTCGAGCCCGTTGTCTGGGGGAAGAGAAGAGTCTCTCATAATGAGATACAAATATATCACTAACTCGATCAAGAGTAGATACTTGGATACCAGAGTCATCCATTACCGAGATAATATGGTTGCCGAGCTGCCTATTCTTCATAGACTGGTGGAAGAATATGGTGTTCAAGTCCCATTCCTTCAGCCACTTTATGCGAGACTTCTGTCTATAGAAAGTCTCCTTTGTAGTCGGAGAGTAGAGAAGGCCTCCAAGGCTTCCTTCTCATCCTAAGCTATCAAAGAGTTATAAGGGTCTTGCAATAAGGACTCCTGCGTCATACTAAGTCTCTGCCTAGCCTCCCTCGTACGGTTAGAAATATCCGAGGACTCCTTATTAAATTGCTTCAACCGGGCCTTAAGTAATTTAAGTTTAGTACAAAGCTGGGACATGAGTGTACTTCCAATACTAGTATCCCACACTTGGGAAACCAATGACATAAAATCTGAGTGCGTCATCCGAAATTTAAAGAACTTAAAAGGCTTCCATGCATATATGGGTGGCAAAATACGCATTATCATGGAGGAATGATAAGAGATACCTGATGTAAGGAAATTGGCTTCTGAGAAGGAGAACACCGTACTCCACTGTTGGTTAACTAGGACTCTATCAATTTTTCCCTGAATTCAGTCCATCCCTGATGAGCAGACCAAGTGAATCTGCACCCCACATATCTCAAGTCGTCCAACTCAGCCGGTAATAAACAATAATGTAAATCATCAAATGTCGGAATCCAGTTCTCAGTATCCCCAATTCTATCAGATGATACCAAATAGCATTAAGGTCACCCGCAACTAACCAAGACAACTTACGGTTAGATACACCCCTCCCAACAAGATCCTCCTTCGACAAAAAAAAAAAAACAAGATCCTTCCATAAAGGTCTTCAAGAGACGGGAGTATGTGTCGCATACACAACAGATATAGCAAGAGAAATCTCGGATGTAATCAATCTAAAAAGGTCATATATAGCTTGGGAAGAGCTATTAGTAATCTGAAACTCCGCTATGTTAGAATCCCAACTAACCTATATCCTTCCAAGATCTGAGTATTCACAGTTAGCACACCACAACCAACCCGGTATAATATCAGCATAAATAGTAAAAAAGGCCGACTCCGACTCCTTAATTTCGACAATGCCAATGTAATATAAATTATTGCTCCTCACCAAGTGTCTAACCTCGGCTTGTCTAAGCGGATGAACAACACCTCTTATATTCCAAACTCCTATGCACATATGTACAAATAAGAAAAAATGGTTACCGAATCTTTGACCTGACGGCCAGATCTCGCTGGGTTCTCTCTAGGAGTAGGCCGCGGTGGAGGAGTTGGAGACGACAAAGGTGAAGGAGCCTTCGCAGCAACCCCTCTCCACCCGAAATGGTTCCCTCCGCCTCCAATAAGACTTTATCGTCATCACGAACATTGGAATTATTAGAAGAAACATTCGAGTTAGAGGGCGATACCTTGCTGAGTGAGGTAGCTTCAAAAGGGAGGCTGTCTCACCCTAAATAACTCCTCAAAGTAGGAGATAAGTAACCTCTTTGGAGGAGGTCATCTAAGAAGATTTCTCTTCTTATTAGTCTTCACTTTCTACCATTTTCCTCCGCCCGCAGGTACAAGATCAGCTTCAACATCCGCCGCTGTATACTCTATCCACGCACAGATCAGTCGAGTCAGCATCATTCCGGTTGTTGCGGCTTCTTTCCTCTCGCGAATCTCAAAACTCTTCTTCACTCGCTCGAATTCCACTCAAATCTTTCTTCTTCTTCTTCTCAATACTTTTCTCTCTCTCTCTTCGTGTTTCTTTTTCTAAGCTCTCCTTCTTCTCCCGCATCGAATCGTAATCGTTCTCAAATTTCGGCTTTTGATCGAATCGTAACCACTGCAATACGGTTTCGCATCGCTGCCCCGGGAGATTTCGGGTTTCGGATCCCGGCCGGGGCGATGGGCATCGGCTCACTGTTGTGGAAGCGACGCGGTTCGTGCCGGATTCGATTTCGGCTACGGTGAGCATTTCTCGGAGTGCGGGATTGGGAATGCTCGGATTTGACTTCGAGGGTTCTGAGTTTTGATTGAATTGAGTTTTCAATTAAGAGTTTTTTGGGTGGCGTTTTGGGGGAGGGCTTTTGGTTGATTTGGGAGAGGCAGGTGAAGCAGTAGTCATGTTCTATGGTGCAGTAGTGTGGGATCCTTGGCTCATTGTTGCCCAGATCGTGTGTCTTCAATGCTTGTATTACCTCACGCTAGGGTTGTTCCTGTCCCTTCTCGTCGGGACTCGAGTCTCGCGCATGAGCCTCGTGTACTTCTTTGACTTTGCGGCTGTGACCACGGCCACGGTGACTGGTTGGTCCGTCATCGCCTCGTTCGTGCTCGCTGCAGTTGCAGGGTGAGATCGAAAAGATTTATTCTTTTTTAGCGAATTTCATTTATGGTTCATTTGATGTTGCTGTGATTATGTCTTGCAGCTCTTTCGTTTTTTTTTTGTGCATTTGTGACTGTTATGGAGTGTGGATGAATGCCTTAACTTAAAGAATGTGTGCATGTATGACCTCAATAACAATGTTAACTTGGGCTAAGCTTTATGCTGCTCTCACTCGCTACTTTACTTTTTCATGTCGTTGTTTCCATCTGGTCGGTTTTTATTATCCAGTCGATAAAATGAGCTGCTGTATTTGTTCAGCTGATGTGGGACTGTTGGAATGATGTCTTTTGTGGTCGAGCAATCATCCACGATTGGTACTTATATATCAAACTGATCTTTTCTACCTTTGCCATAGTTCAGTACTTAGCTTTGCTCTCTTATCAAGTGGTTCGATACAACATTTTAGTTCATTTTTCGCTAGAGCATTAGGATATGACTTTCCTTTTGGTATGTTTGTTTGAGATAAATTGTGAAAATTATATAATTCACTAGATGAAGCTTAGCTGTAGGGCGAAAATATTGACTGTAGGGGGAAGACATTGATTTTGTTCACCAATAGAAGAAAAGGAATTGCATTGAAGATTTATTAAATGGGAGAATTGAGTTGATAAGTTTGTGTTTTTTTTTTTTTTGGTAAAGTTGATAAGTTTGTGTTTCATGACTGAATATTTGAAAGACCATCTTGTTACATTCATTCTTGGTTCATCTTGGTGTCACAGGAAAGTTTGTTATCTTCATGTTAGAATCTCTTTGTGTTCCACACAGGAACAAGTTTTTGTTCTCGGAGAAAATTTATTTGGTTTCCCTTTGGATCTGACCTCCAATTCAGTGCTTTAGTTAACAGTAGATTTCCCAGTTTAATCACCCAACTGACCACCTCTAGTTTTGTTTGCTCTCAATCGTCGTGAAGGAACTCTGTCTCTTAGCCTCTTCACTAATGCATATTGTGACTTTAAGAATCATCAAAAAGCATTGTCATATGTCCCCTTGTATTAGACACAGCTGATTAGACCGCTTAGTAGCTATGCTGAGAAAAAGGAAAAAGAAGAATGTGCGACTTGGGAGCTGTAGTCATGATTTGTCTGTAAAGTTCAAATCCAAATCCAGTGTTAGGACCACCTTTTAATTTTAGTTTGAAAAAGATATACCTGTGACTTGTTCACCTTTTGAGTCTGCTTTTTCAGCCATTCAAGCTAATGATCTAATGTCTTTGAAATGTATGAACTTGAGATAACCGGACATGACATTGTAATATGAGGTTTTTATTTGGATCTTTTACCATATCATTCTTTCTTTAGTTCTCTTATTTGCTGTAACATTGGACTCGCTCCACATTGCTGCTAATATATTTAACATAGATATGAAAGCGGAGTCCTTAGGATATAACAGGTGCTTTGTGATTTGTAACTCTTAAACTTGTTTTATGGAGGGAGAATGTATCTATTTTAAATCTACTGTTTACGTGCTTATAAAGGAAGAAATTCACCCACAGTTTCTTATATTGAATCCTTCTATTTCTTGATGCAGAGCTGGATATATGCTTTATCTAATTGAGAGGGCTAAGAAATGCCTGGACTTTTCTGCCACTTTATTTATCATTCATCTCTTTATATGCATCATATATGGAGGTTGGCCTTCCTCAATAACATGGTGGGTCGTTAACGGCACTGGACTAGCAGTGATGGCTCTATTAGGTGAATATTTGTGCATCAAACGTGAACTGCGGGAAATTCCCATTGCACGGTCTCGTCTAAGTAAGGCTTTTTCCTCCTCTTAGAACTGAACTCAATGGAAGAGTTTCTGACAATGTCTTTGTTAAGTTCCCCATTTCTGGAGACTTGCTTGTTGGAATTTAACCTATTTGTACTTCTCTCATTTGCTTCCCTCTGCAATGGTGCCACAAAGCAATGCTTAAGAGTCATCTTTAGTTTCTATCTTGTAGTTTCTCGATGATAGTTGGTTAAGATATCGCTCTGTCTCTTTTTTCGTGTTAAAGTTTTACTAGCTTTCTTTAGTTCTTTGTTTTGAGCTGGGTTCATTGGTGCAGATGTTTGACCAACTGGAGAAACGCTACCAACAAAAACGAGTTTTATTGGAGTATATGGGCTATTCCTTTGGATGATGTTCTGGATGCAGTCCTGCACCAAATTAGGATAGGTTAGATTGTGCATGATGGTTATAGACTAAAGTGATGACGACAATGAGCACACTGGGGCTGGAAATATGCTTGTGGGATAAGGTCAAGCTGATGAATAGGATTGTTTTGGGTATTTTTTTATTATGCAATTAGGTTGCTTTGACAAATTGATGCCAATTGTGCTTCTGGCAATTTATTGGTAAGGATGAAATGTCCAGTCTTAAGAGTCCATACCTTTTAAATGAAATTCCATAATTTTTTGCAAGTTAAGCATGTCAACTTTTGGTTTGAAGGGTGCTCTCTGAGTAAGTCACGTATGGACTGATCTAGACCGTCGAGAACAAGCTTGTGTCAACATAAGTTTGAACTTCTTTAACCAGCTGAACTTGTTAGATGAGATGAACTTCCATGCCTGCTTCTACCCGGCAGTTTCCACATCTCTCTCTCTCTCTCTCTCTCTCTCTGCTTTTGCTGTTGTATGCAGTGTGCCTAAACGCTGGATTCTACTGTTAAACCTCCAACAAGTTTATGAACAAGGATGCCACTAGCTCTTGAAATGATTTTGACACTGGGGAGTTCTGAGCTTCTTGATTGATTGGCTAGTTCAAATGTAATTGGCAGTAAGCGCTCAAGAACTTAGTCCCGATAGTTTCGTCTATGCTTTGCTTTTCTGTCAGCACATGTGAGAGATTTGAGGAAATTCATTTGGCCAAACGCAGTCAATGACTTGGACCATCAAAATTGGAACCGCAGTGTTTTCAAGCCGAGAGGTTTTCTTCTGGTTGCAGCTTGCAAGCATGGACGAGATAAAGATATACCTTTTCTCTTTTGGGCGTGTGAGAAGATCCGTGAATTGTTATAATTTGTCTTTTGCATGGGTTTTACAGTGCCTAGAACAATGAAGTAAGTGTCCTGTCTAGCGAATACCAAAATTTAGCAAAAACAGGGCCGTCGGATTGCTCAGTATAAGCAATACATTACTTTATATGGTCTTTTTTCGTAACCCTTTTAGTCGAAAGTTATAGCCTACAAGGTTGATTTTGGAGGACCGAAAGTCCTTAGAAATGGAGTGCTTTCCTCATACCTTGCCAATAATGGCGACAGAACCAAGTTAAACCTTGAAGACTATGATTTCGAAGCTTTCAGCTGTTTTATAATTTGGAGGAAAGAGACGCAAAAAATCTCTTTAAGGAAGAGCAGGCTTTCTTCTTCCTCTTGGTGTTAACAAACCGTAGCAGCGACTACAAAAATTCCGAGCTAGAGAAGGGAAAGAGGAAAAGAAAGTAAACAAAGACGTTTAAGTCCTCTCTTCACTTGTACCCTTCCTCGACATAGGTGCCAAGCTGTCCAACACTCACGGTTGGCACTTCCACAATGAAGAAATGGCGGCCACGGCTTCTCCGACGGTCATGTACAATCCGTTCAACCCGAAACTGTCCAGGGTTTGTGATTTGTGTAGCTTCTCCATCACATTCCCGACTGGACTTGCCAAAACAAGCTGCAAGATAGACAAGAAGAGAGCATATCGGAGAAGTAAGAATTATTCTTCGCCTTTAGGTCATCCAAAGCCCGACAAAGTTCGCAACTTCGATCAGGGTTGTACCTTGAGAGATCTCTTTTCCACCATCTTCCTGATTTCCACTAATGCTTCGATGCCACTCGTGTCTATGGAAGTGACAGCTGCGGAAAAAACACAAGATCCGTCATTTTTGTCAATTGGCAAGCGAGGATTAAGCAAGCAGAATGGAGACTCAAAGGCTTAAATGATTTGATCTTCTTAAAAATGAAGGAGTTCAAAATGATATATTGAGCAAGCATGCTCTTATAGAATGACAGAATCCACATGAACTAGAAGAAACTTATTTGTTGAAAGGAGAAAAACCTCTTCATGGGTCACATGAATTCTCATAAAAAAGTCCATCTTAATGCATTTCTTTGATACTGTCACTAGAAGAAACTTATTTGCTAAGAATATCACGTGATTAGCATTATGGTCCAGAATGATCGGCTTCAAAGTCTCTGCTTTATTTTATTGGTGTGTGTCAAGATGTTGCAGAAAACATATGTAAAATGTTTTAGTCGGCGGATGTGCGAAGGTGGTACCCGTCATGTCGAGAATTAGGCATTTCAGTGCTCTCCAGTTGTTCTCCTTTATCCATTCTTCCTCCTCTCGCACCCATCTCATGATCCTGCATAAAATATTTTCAATTACAGCCGCAAAGAAAGCGCCTTTGACCAGTAAAACTTTTCTCCTTTGAGAATGTGCATGATCTTTAAAACCTATCAAGGACAGGGAGCTTCAAATGTTTTGACCAATATTAAATTTTTTCCATCTAGATCTGCTGATAACTCTAAAGAGGCGTCAAGAAGGCTGACCTCTCCTGCAGGTAGGTGGAATTGGCGAAGTAGATCGGAGATTCAACAGCAAGTATTAGAAAAGAGGGAACTCTTGATGCTTCTCTGTATCTGCCAAGGCTTTGGTATGTATGAGTTCCTGGTATATTTCCCAATACGACAGTGTTTGGCCTAGTGACATGCAAGAGAATCTTGAAGACAGAAACTCCAACCTGAATTTCCAAAAAATGCCAAGTTAACCAAGATATATTGAAGTCTCCTCCTTTACGATAAGTTACAGAAACTTGAATGCCTTGTACAATGAACATAGCTAAAAAAGTCGGAACAAGTTTCAAGTACAGGAGACTCACAGCAATGGCCAGACCCAAGGGCACAGAGATGAAAAGGACCCCCACAAAGGAACACACACATGCTAAAAAGTCAAGCTTGTCAACTTTCCACAACTGAAACGCAGCCTGATAATCAATCAGACCGATCACGGCTGATATGATGATCGCAGCTAAGATGACACTGGGAGTGTAGTGAAAGAGTGGCATAAGGAAAAGCAGAGTAACAAGCACTGCTGTTGCCATAACTATATTCGAAATTGCTGTTTGCGCCCCCGCGTTATAGTTAACTGCAGACCGGGAAAACGACCCTGAAAATGACAGTAGAGGTATGGTCATTAGAACTGCTACAATCGTAACTCCACTTTTCTTGAGAAGGAGACATAGTTAGGCGCTTTCGACATATTCGCCAATCCTGTCACATTTTTACGTGGACTGCCCTCTTGTGGGACCCACTATCGTGCGGAAAGAGGAGTATATTCTAAACCAATGTAACGGTTGGTTATACAAAATCCGTGCATGGAAAACAGAGAAAACCTAGTAATGAAAAGAAGTAAAATAAGTACCTGTGGTGACATAACATGAGGAACAGGAGCCGGCCATGTTCATTAGGCCAATAGCCATCATTTCTTTGTTTCCATCGACTTGGTAATTTTTCATAGTGGCAAACGTTCTCCCTACTGCAATACCTTCCTGTTCAGAATATATGAAGAGTAGGATAAGTATATGCTAGAGTAAAAATTATGTGTCTGAAGAGTCAGTCGATCACAATATGCATATGTAATGCGCAATTCTTACAGTTAAAGATAAAATTCCAGTTATGATGCCGGTTTTGACAGCCAGAGCCAGATAAGGGCCATTCAGGTATAGCATGTTCGATGAAGGCGGATTCAGACCCTTTGGCAAGTGGCCAATCTGTGCAGAACAGTAAGCTTTAGTCAATAAAGTCCCAAACGGTCTGCTATGAATATGTCCAAAAACTGGAAGGAAAACCTCAGTTCATACAATTGAGATTCCATGAGCTTTTGATCTGAGGAGGAAAACTATAATAGTTGACAAAACCACTGATGTTAAAGGGGCAGCTGCTGAAATCCAGAAGAGCTTTGGTCTTCTAATACTCTGTGACATTTGATGAATCTCAAAGGTTAGACTATAAGAATGAGTTGATTGTTCAACATAATCATAGCTAACAAAATGAATATTTGGCCGGGATAAACTTACAATATGCCTTGTTGTCAATAAAAAGATTAAGAAACCGACTCCCATGATGACACTTTGCCAGGACCACTGCAAGTCACAAGTATAACTTAAGGATCTCTCGTGAAAGAAGGCAAATACAAGTTAAAAATGAACCAATAAACGAATTTGATAAAGGATAATGGACGTCGGAATTACCAAATGAGCGGATTTCATAACTAGATAATTCCAGTTGTAATCCCCCATGTTCCAAGATCATATTTTAAAAGGATTGCCAGAATTTTCCTTAAAAAAATTTAAAATTGTATCCGTCTACTGAAGTATTGTCACACAATATTGTTTCTTTTCTTTTTTAGATACTGATATAATGCTCGATACAATAACATCACTCGTTCGAGTTCCAGTAGGAAATATGTGAAGTAGCTCTATATCAGGTACGAAGATTCCTATTAGGCTTGCTAAAAGATATTAAGAAGGAAAAGAAAATGATGAATTACCTCGTCTTTCTGTTTGAAGACTGAGGATATGACAGGAACAAATTGCATCTTGCTGGTGAAGTGGACAATCCCAAGCAAGCCTTTCAATTGCTGCAATGATACTATAACTGCAGCCCCGGCCATAAAACCAACCAGTGTCGCTTTGGACAGAAAATCAATTACAAATCCTAACCTGTAAATTATGTTATCAAACTCAGTCAAGCTAGTCTCTGGATTATTGTCACTTCTGTTTATGATATTTCTTACAGTTTAACTTGACTGCTCTGAGAAAACACTTACTGTGGAATTACAGTTCTCTATCAATAACATTGCTGCAAAAAATTTTGAGCAAGAAAAGAAAGATATTGATAAGATAAGTGATACCTCAGGAGACCCAGGGAAGCCTGAAATAGACCGGCAAAGAAGGTGGCTGTGAAGGCCAATTTGAGATACAGAATTGGCTCTTGACTGTAAGACACCGTCTCACTGAGCATTGATCCCATGACTAGAGAAGCAATTGACACAGGCCCAACAGCGAGGTGCCTGGAGCTTCCAAGGATTGAATATATCAGTGGTGGAACAAAGCTTGAATCTGCATGAGTGAAACACAATTTAATTAAACATAAAACTGGAGAACCATAAAAGCTCAACTAGTTTCATATACTTGTGACAAGAAGAAAGAAGAACAAAAGAATGATTCAATCGACACTCACATAATCCTACTATAGGTGGCAAATTTGCAAGTTTTGCATAGCTGATTCCCTGCAAAGCAAGAAACAGTGAGATGACCCCATATCCAAATTTTAATCAGGATTGCCCCTCTTCCCCCCCCCCCCCCCCCCCACAAAAAAAAAATGAGAGAGAAGAAGAAGAAAAGGAAGAAATGTATTATGCCAACTGAGTCATTTTAAAAAATAATTGTATCTAGCAAAAGATTGACTTGGTTTAATTCATCACCATCATAACATTGATCCCCCTTCCTAAAAATTCATAACGAGAAAAGGGATTCAGAAATTAAATAAGGCATATTTACACCATATCAGAATCGGACAAAATCATTTAAGTGAACGACCCAAAAAACTAACTAAACTGACTGAATCACCATGCTGTATAATGAACAAAACGAATTCACCAACTTTGAAGTCCTTTGATTCAGAAATTAACTAAGGCATATTTACACCATATCAGAACCGGAGAAAATCATTTAAGTGAACGACCCAAAAAACTAAAAAAACTGACTGAATCACCATGCTATAATGAACAAAACAAATTCACCAACTTTGAATTCCTTTGACACCTAATTGACACACATTAAACGAAAACTTGAACCACTAAATACTCTTGAGAAACACTGAAACCCGAAATCTCCATGCATACACAAAACACACGCAACGTCTCTTTCTTACTCACTCACCTGCGGGATCGCAAGGCTAGCAATGGTGAGACCAGAGATGACATCCGACCGAAACAGCCTCAGATCATACTCAGGTGCCCATTGAAATATGGGGAACAAGAACTGCAGACCCAGGACAACTTTCCTCAGTAATGTCTGGTTCTTGAACTGGTGGAGCGGGTCATCAGGGAAGAAGATCTCGGAAAGCCTGTGCTTAAGTTTCTGGAAAGTGGTTGTTTTTGGTGGCAAGCAAACTCGATGGACTTCTACGGGGGTTGATGACAGTGTCAAGTCGGCGGTGGACACTCTGATGATGGTGGCCTCATTGCCTAAGAAGTTCTCTACTCTGTTTGAGTTGACAACCATTTCAAAAGAATGGTGATGATGATATGTGTAGGAGACAGACTCAACGAGAGCTTGTTGAAGGACCAAGGCATTGCATGGTGTGAATTTATACAAGAAAAGGGAGGGACTTTGAGAAGAGAGAAGAGGTTGAGTCGGAGAAGCAGTAACGGGAAGTTGCAGTTACTTCATTCCCCAGGGGTAGTTCGGTCTTTGCGTCTATCATTGTCTGGATGGTGGAAATAGCGACAGTGTTAACATCTGTAATGTAAATGAAATTAAAATTGTTACCCAGATTATCTTAATCATTAACATAGCAAATTATGACAAGGAATTAAAAATAGCAATTGTCCAAAATGTGTTAGACCTATTATACGGTGTCAATTTAGTCACCAATTTTGGATTTTGTCAATTTAGTCATAAACATTTTGATAACTTGCTAATTTAGTCTTAAACATTTCAATTATATTAATTTAGTCTTAAAAGTTAATTTATTTATCAATTTAGTTCTAAATATTTTGACAACTTGTCCACTTAGTCTAAAACTTTTTAATTGGGCTAATTTGATCCCAAAACTTTGATTATTTACAAATTTAATCCTAAATCTTTTAACAATTTGCCAATTTAGTATTGTCTGTTCAATTGTATCAATTTAATCATAAATATTTTTACTAATATAATTTTAAACCTTTCGATTGTATTAATTTAGTTCTAAAACTTTGATTATTTACCACTATAATCTTACACCTATTAACTATTTTCCAATTTAGTCTTAAACCTTTCACTGAGATTTAATCCTAAAATTTTGATTATCTATCAATTTAGTTATAAACATTTACATGCTTTGCCAAGTTAGTCATTTTAACCAATTTTGATCGGAAATCGTTGATGTAGACAATTTTTGCAATTGTGTTCTCCTTCCTTTTTTGTTTTTTGTTTTTTCCTTTTTTCCCCTTTTCCTCTACACTGACCATTGCTAAGCTTGACGGATGATAATGGAAGTCGCTGGCCCTTGCTTGAGGTTAGCAAATAAAAAAAAGAGAAAGAAAAGGAAAGAAAAGAAAAGAAATTATACAAATTATTAAATTATTCACATTAATGCTGGTCGTGCCATATATGATGGATAGTTCTGATTAAACCACAATAATTTAATTGATAAATTGTTAAAATTTTTAGTTAAATGACTAAATTTGTACAATTACAAAGTTTATTGCTAAATTGGCAATTTATTAAAAGTTTTAGCAAGTTGTCAAGAGAATTAAAATTAAATTGACACAATTAAAAGGTTTAGTACTGAAATGAATGATGTACAATAGGTTTGAAATTTTTGGAAAATTTTCCTGGATAAAGTACCAAGTGAAATTAGGGTAACATCCTTTGAGAAAAGCCTTCCCTAATTCAAATGAACTTTTATTTATTTATTTATGTAATGGTGTTACGACAAATAATTTTCCATTTGTTAATTTACGATATAAATCAATAACAAGAGCACCAATCGCAATGGAAATCCCTTTCCGTCCGCTTAGCCCGATCGCTTTCCATTTGTCTAACTTCTAGGGCTAATTTAGTGATAAATTATATAGGAGATGGACCGTTCTATTTGGTCAAATACCTAGCGATGTGCATACTTGCAATCATACCACTAGATTATACTCGGCACATCTGTGGGTTCGTTCACTTATAGAACTTCTATAATTCCAACGAGATCTTAACGTGTAGAAAACCTCAATCTTGCAAGTAAGTATTCGTCGTTAGCAAGATTAAAGGCGCCACATACCCAAAACTAAACCTAAATAGTCCATCGAGTATACTCTAGATCGTTTCATCACATAAAGCGATTGCAATTTCGAATATCACTAGATTGGACTCGGCATGTGTATAGGGTCATTCAAAATATGGAACTTCTGTAATTTTGGCAAAAAGATTAACGTATGAAAAACACCTCTCTCCTGCGTGTAAGACATATAGTCAATCTGTAGGATCAAAACCAAGGTCTACATAAGACCAACTAAATCATGCCTCCAACATTATCAACCTAAAAATGTTCATGCCATGTCCGTTTCCACTTAGGCCACCGAAGCTAGAGAGTTTGTTTATGCGTGATTGTACAGCAAACGCTTACGCAGAAGGTGGCCTAATTAAAAACTAACTCACGTTGCGTTAGTAGGACAATTTGAACTACACGATTTGCGTCTTTTAGCGCAAAATTAGAAGGCTGCGATCCCGTTTTCGATCATCTTCGTGCTGGCCCTGCATGTCGCAGCAGGCTCAAATGATATAATCGTCCATTATGCAATCAGGGCTGATCGAAGAGGAGACATGCATGAGAAAGAAAGTGGCTTCCATGGTTAGGTTTGATGGAATAGTCGCAGTGAAATTCTGAGACTTTGATTTCACCAATCCAGTGATGGAGCAAGGACTGTCCACCTTGTGTTGCTTTTGCACGAGTGGAGAGACTCTAGCCTTTCATACCGACCAGCTTTTCCTTCACTTTTTCCTCCTCGCCATTGCTCCAAATTGAATTTTCAATTCCTTCTTTTTCCTTTAGGCAGCTGAAGACTGTCTTCTGTTTTGGATTCAAGCTGAAGTTGTTCACGCAGATGTATGATTATTTTGATTTATTTATGATGATGCTGCTCTTAAAGCTAGCTAGAATCGTCATCTTTAGCAGCTCCTGGACTTCAATGTGAACTGACCAATATGTGCCATTAATGGGCATGTACCCGTGGTGGCACAAGGCAAAATCCTAGATGCCAACCCGAAGAGGTCATCAAATTATTTGAGTACAAGATGAGATGGAGCTATAATAATATGCCGAAATTTAAGATATTAAATGAAGGAAAATACATGTCAAGACAATAACGACATATATGTCATTTAAGTCGAGCGATCTTGGATGATTCTGATCTCTTCCCTGAAGAAATCGGACCGAAGTCATATTGAAATGTTACAGTTGATATTGAAGAAGTATTTAATCAGAACATTCGATTTCTTGGATCGAGGAAGCCGCGGGTACACAAAACCAGGATAAACTCAGTAATAAAGTAGCCCGGTGCAACTTTTAATGTGATCTGCGGAAGAATTCAGGAAAATAAAATGGCCACCCGACACCTAAGCCTAGGTAACGTCGGAGACAACATTCTTGGATCGTACAATGATAATAAGCTGAATTTTATGGGAATTGACACATACTGTTCAATACGTGGGGATTTTAATCAAGTTCTGCTTGTTAATGGAGGTCCTCTACTTTCCGAAAAACCAAAAAAATATATGGTTCTCCATCCTAATTCTCTTCAACTCTCTCGTTATAAAGTAGGTGGAGTCAATTGAAAATATTCGAGATCTTATAAGAGTTCACTAATTTTCAGCATGTTCAGTTGGTGTTTAGTGATCTCTCTAGTTTTAGCACGAAATTCAAAATCAATCCTCCACTTCTTTTTTAATTCAAAATTGTCCCAATTCTTTTAGAAAGTTTTACATCCAATGTCTTTCAATTAATCTCGTCTGACTATTGTTGACATGGACTATTGGAAAGCTGAGTTGGCAATCGAAAAAGAATGGATGACGAAAAAGCTGATGTGGATTGATGGCAAACAAACTCCTTGTACTTTGCCTTGGTTTTCAGTTTTGTTAAGGCTAAGCTTCCACCGAAGGTAAAAATAAAAAAGTTCACAAAACACTCTGAATTTTTCTTAAGGAACTTTAGAGGCTTAAATTTCGTAGGAAAAGTTGAATTAACGTACCCTAAAAGACTTATAAAATAACGGCAAAATAGTGAAATTAATAACAAACAAAATCCTAGCTCCGCCAACTCGAACGACAACGCTCGTTGCCATGCAACCTCGTGCTTGAGTGTCGGTATCCATGCGCTCGAGCAGCCTCGATAGGGATCTTGAAGATTGAGAGAGGTCCGAGGTTGCCGCGAGCTCAGCTGCTAAGAAATGGATTTTGTTGTTGTAGTTGTTGTTGTTGCAAATGATAGAGAAATTTGACAAGTAAAAATATAATAATAAATGTCGATTAATAACTTAATCAAGAGTTGATAACCTGATATTATGTTGTAATATAATAGGGGAAAGGTCCGCAGGTCACGCTAGCTTAGATTGACGATCTCTTAAAAAAGATCTAGTAAAGTTCAGGGGTTGCTAATCAAGGGGGGCAAAAAGTGTTAGTACCTAATGGAAAAGTTGGTTTTAAATAAAAGTTTAACATCGATAACCAACTCAATATAGAGTTAGTGGCCTAAAACTAATTGGTAGTTCAGACTTATAAAAGTTGCTAAGTTACTCTAATGTAGGACGGTAAGAGTTGGTAAATTCAAGACCTTAATTAGCTATGCAAATGAAAACTTAGCGAGTTAGTACGAAAATCGATAAGTTACACACTATAAAAAATGGAAATATCTTAAAAGTATTGGTAAATTATGAAAAGTTTACACGAAAAAACCAAGTCTTACTAACACTAATTCGATTCATTTGCTCCAGGGAAAAATCCATATTTTTCTGAACGGGACTACAGACATATTTTTCTCTCTCTCTCTCGGTTATCCCAGTCTCATATTTCATAAAACAAGTTCTCGACAAGCTAAAGAAAGAGCAAAATGAGGCAAAACAGCCTGGATTCTCCTAGCTCTTGCATACTCCACTCATATACTCCACTCATGAAGTCATGACAACTCGACTCTAGGAATATCAATCTCAAGTCAAACGTCCCCCAGCCATTCGAGGGTGAATGGTGTCCGAAGAATATCATGGCTGCGGCCGGGACGAGCAATCACCCGATTGATTCTGTCTAAGTCCGAAGGGACAGGACAAGGACTTTTCAAAATAGCGTGAATCGTCTATGCGGCGATAAGCGATTGCATTCGATGGCCAGCTTTACCGATCAGTCCTAAGACCTCAAAAGGCTCCACAAATCTTCCACTTTCCAAAGTTCCCACCATTGATGGACCAGACTCGGACAGAAATTTGAGTTCTGCGGTCAAATTTTCTCTCCCCGATTTAGAGGGAAGAGAAGAATATTCTCTCTCTGCGTGGAGTCATCTGATTGGTTATTGCAGCTTGCTTTGGAGAAACAAATCTTGGGGGCAAAATTTGGTCCATATCGGGGCTCTCTGGGTAGAAGATGAGAACTTATTCCCTCATATGAGAAACCACATTTTGTGCTCACGTTTTGTGGAGCTGCTGTTCTGGAAAAGCAGAGATAGCGGCATATATCCATGAGGAATCCAATAGGCCTAGACTGGACTCTTGAGGGTCCTTTTATATAATATATCTAAAGAAATTGGATGGACCTCCTTTTTACAGTTTCACTTGGATCATTCTATGAGATATCTGTTTCTACTGAGATGGAGTCAGAAGTTCTCACATTTTCTTAGCACTTGGGCACGATGAAGATGAGAACTCTTTCTATGAGTACACAGAGAGAGAGAGAGAGAGAGAGAGAGAGAGAGAGAGCTTATTCACAGAGTTCCTTTTGTTGACTTTAGTTTCCTTCAGTGGGATGAGGCTCAATCTGTGGAAGATGAGTCCTCAAGAATCTGTAAGAGGGCTGAGTTCAATGAGCACATCAACCAATGGCTGAACCTAAGAGATGCTTTTAGCCCCATAGCCATTAGCATGCTCTCTTTGAAATGCCCACTTTTGAATCAAGTGGTGCCAATAATGCAAAAGAGGGATGAACACGATGTTCGGGTTTTTTGCCTGAAATACAACACTTGTATTGGCTCTGATATGAGCACCCAAAACCATAAGACACGATACAGACACGAAAGACCCAATCTGAAGCAACTAGGTGACACAACCCTTCATTCTTTAGTCAAAATAGCTCGGCTTAGTTTGGTTGGTCTTGGGCAGTAGCAACTAGGAACCAACGAGAGTGATCAGTATTGGAGTTTATATTGCTTGGCTGGGGTCCAGACCTATTTCCTCATTCTTTCTTTCTTTCTTTTCATTGTTTACATTAGCAGTACCCTTTTGATCAGTCCTTTGAGAAGATGGAAGGAATTGAGAGTATTGCTGAGTGCTCAAGTTTATTCCCGGAATATACCCTCATGCGTTTCTATTTTTATCACAGCTTCAATTGCTTTAATCATTGTTGGTTTGACCAAAGTGTTTCCTTTTCTTGGTACTTTGGTCTTCCACTTTAAGTCAACTTTATGGGATGCTGAGTCTAGCCCGTGTTGATAACACTGAATCACTGACCTTGTGGTCGTTATTCCTGCGAAGGCACTGAAGTCTTGGGCTTTCACATTACCACTGACATCTTTTCTGGCCACACGAGTTTTTCAATGTACGGCTAATGGAGTGTTCCATCCAAGAGCAGTTGATGGAATTCCACATTCCAGAACAGTTTCATATGCAGGTGCGGGTGAAACACCTTTTCTTTTTGCAAGGTATGATCATATGATGTATATCTCTTGGCATTTGAAAATCAAATGTTATAACAGAATCAATTATGCAGAAATTGACTTGGGAAGATTTTGATAATATAATATGTAGCCTTTTCTTTTCTTTAGTTTCGTGAGCAATGAGAAGGATGAAGAGAGACTTGAGGAGATCAGGATTAGAAGAAGCGATTACGTGGCTCATGTACACTGAGCAGAAAGTGCAGATCTACTTTCACTTTGTTCTTTCTTTTAATTAATTTACATCGTTTTACATGATGTTCTCCATTGTGCCAGCACTAATGGCCTCTTGTGATCTGCATTTTTTCGCTTTTCTTTCACTTTTAATAAAGAATCTACAAATTCTCAATAAACTAGTGTGATAATGAGCCGAATTCACTGAAGTTATGATGATCTCGCACAAACTTTCTTGTTGAGCTTGGAGACAAATGTGCTTTCATGATCATATTAAGAACATTGGCGTATCCGTTTGCTCTATGTCTGTGTGCGTGTAAAGGAACAAACTGCCCCATGACCATTAGGTGAAGTGAGAACACTAGTTCTTTTCATAGATATTGCTCAGACTGTGAAACTCCATTCCTGACCCCTCATTAACCACTTCTGCAATGCAATTCACCGATGTCATACTTATCCAGAATAGTGAATGAATAGAAGGGTGATGTTTTTAATATCTAACCATCTTCTAGCACCATCTATATTCAATGGACTTGCGATTATACGTGCAATGATATATAACATCAATGCTATGCTCGCAGTAATTTGTAACGGAACGACGTAAATCTTTCACCGAGAGCCTGTGATCTTTCTCCTGAAAGACATGTTAGGTTCCAGTCCAGCCAAGAGCTCCCCATTCGTGGGTGTCATGCTACTTCACAACTTATGTTTTTGCCAGCAGAAGAAGTTACAGAAGTCGATATTGGGTGAAGAGTTCTATCAGTGCAGCAAAGTCCCATATGTAGGCTTGGGCTCAAGAGGGCCCATAAACTTGTGAACAATCAAAATGTGAAACTCGATGCTGATCTTTAACAGAGCTAAGCCCCTGTGGCTTCTCTTCAACCCAAGATTTCTTGCATAAGTTGTCATGATGCACCATGCTTAGGCCAATTCCCTCCTCCTAAGCCAGCACTTTATTGGGAAATTATTGGACTGATAATCCTTTTGGCAATTTCTATAAGTGTATTCACATTAAAGTTTTTGCGTTTTTAATTTGTTCCTCGAGAGTTTAATCTTTAGAGAAGTTCTTTGGATCCTCAATTTGACATAACTTATCATTCATATATGGTGCATTATGTATCTGCTGATGATTAGGTTGTAAATTAGGCTTCGTTCGTTTCACGAAAAATATAGCATTTCTGGAAAATATTTTTTAGAAAATCATTTGCCTAAAAAATGATAATGTTTTCCGGTGTTCGTTTGTCAAAGGCTACTGGCTCACCAGCTTCGAGCGAGATTGATGCCGCGATATTTAAAGGTAAACGAAGAATACGAAAAATGTTTTTCCATTTCAAAAAAGTGAAAAATATTTTCCTCACTTTTGAAGGTGTTTCTTCCATTGGTGGAAAATATTTTCCTTGACTATTTAATTTTCCATAAAACGAACGTCGAAAAATTGGGAAATATTTTCCTGAAAGTTATTTTCTGTGAGACGAAAAGGATGACTTGATCTATTCTTGCTTGGCCCATGCATGGGGGACTTACTTGGCCTAATTTGAGTCTTAAACTTACGAGATTTGAGCTTTAATATCTTACTTTAAACACGTGATAACAGAAGAAATACTAAAAGACAATACCAGTTAGTCTATAGATTACGTAGATCAAATCCATCTGGAGCGGACCCCGCTGTGAGATCCGCATAATCAATGATGCCGATGATATTGATTCACAATGATAACTTAATCCTCCAAATTTGACTTTGACCAGTCCCAGACCGCCCTCTGAATCTTCTATAGTGACAGGCTACGTTGGCGTGATTCATTTAGACCGGAGCAACCTTTGGACTTTGATCTCCACCGTGCATTGTAACACGTCAGCGGAGGGGACGGTTGAGTAGTCGCGGATGACAGCATAGGAGAGAGGAGTTATCTTGGTAAGGGATAGAATAGAGTAAACGCGTTGAATATTAATTCCCTTGATTAACAAGCATTGGACTATGATCACAGCGTCTATTTCGACACGCGAGCTCACTGAGCTGCATGGACGGCTGGGAAGGCATGGGATGACAACATCATGCAGAAGACTTTTCTTGGCGAGAGAGAGAGAGAGCAAAATTGCATGAACATCCTTAATCGACAAGCAACCCTTGCATATAAAGATGTCCCGACACACATCAGTTTACGTCCAAGATTGTGGAAACTTCTAGTAATATATCCATTTTGATCATTACACAAGAAAATGGTGAGTTATCTATGGCTGTCTTTTTTTTTTCTCCCTCAACTTACTAAGAAAAGAAACTCATATCGAAGCATGCTCAATAGTCTAGGGTTCTGTTTATATATTTCCATCTCTCAAGATGCAATTACGTTTTACGCTATATTTGCGCCCGGAATTTTCACTGTACTGATTTGGCTTTTGTTCATTTGGCACTTATCAGTCTACCGCTATCAAGTTTGAGGTACACAATCCCTGTTGCTCAGTTTTTCTCCTTTTCATTTCCCTTTCTGCATTTGCAGATTTGTTTAACTTCAATACACTATGTGAGCGCATTCATCGATATTAAGTATGCACACTCGATTGTCTGGGAAACTAATTAATGTCGCTCCTGCACCAGAATGAGATCGTTCAGAGGTCGGAGCGAGCTAAATCTGTTGAGTTCCATCCGACAGAACCATGGTACCAGAATTGCTTATGCTTCTTTTGTTGACATTTTTCATTGCTCTAGTATGATTACCAAGGAAGCTCAATCATACGTCTATGTTCTTAACCAAGCTTAAGGATGTTAATTATAAGTGTCTTACCAGAATGATGCTTGCGCAGGATTCTTGTAAGCTTGCATTCAGGAACTGTTTACATTTGGAACTACCAATCCCAGGTAAATGAAGCCTTACTCTGCTTTTGAAGTTCACACTACAAAGATATCTCCAATGTATTCATCATTACTTAATGTTTCATTGAGAAGAAGTTACTAATTGACATCAACATCGTTTGGTGGTATTTCAGACTACCGAGAAAACATTCAAGGTGGCCGACTCACCAGGTAAATCAGGACACACCGGATTTAATTGATATGTGCTCCAATTTTTTTGACAACTTCATGATGCCAAATCAGAGAATTCTCCATACTAATCTATAATACTCATCATATTTGCAGTGAGGTCAGCCAAATTTATCCCAAGCAAGCGCTGGGTAATTGTTGGCTCGGATGATGCATTTATTCGGGTGTACGACTATGGCACAATGGAGAAGATCAAAGAATTCCAAGCGCATACAGATTTTATCAGATGCGTGGGTGTTCATCCTACACTCACCTACATACTATCTGCATCGGATGATGCGGTTATAAAGCTCTGGGACTGGGAAAAGGACTGGGTGTGTACTCAGACATTTGAAGGACATTCACATTATGTGATGCGAGTAGCATTTGATCGTCAAGATCCTAATGCTTTTGCAAGTGCATCACTTGATGGAACGATAAAGGTACTCTCTTCGTAGGTCTTGCTCTTCATAAAATACATGTTTCAATTTCCAACAAGCTCTTTATACTCTCGATACGATTCCCATTGCTGCAGATTTGGAATGTTCACTCCTCTGCCCCCAAGTTTACTTTGGATGCGCATGAGACGGGGTTGAACTTTGTTGATTACTTCTCTAGGGATGATATGCTCTATTTACTGAGTGGTTCTGATGATCACACTGCTAAGGTTTGCAAACTTTGTCTTTCCTAATTTAATGTGATCGGTGCATTATTAAGAAGAGATCAATTAATACGTGATATGCTAAATAACAAGTGCAGGTTTGGGATCATGAAGGCAGAAGCTGTGTACAAACACTTGAGGGACACGAGCATAATGTTACCGCTGTATGTGCACATCCTGAGCTGCCTATAATAATCACCGGTTCAGAGGATGAGACTCTTCGCATATGGGATGCAAATGGCTTCGGGTATGCATTCTGGGAGTTTGTATAGGATGGCATGCTCCAGAATTCAGCTTCAATTACAGCAGTCGAATGAAAATACCGCATTTATCTTTTCCAGATCTTCCGAAATTTATGATAGGATATGACTGTTTACGTCCCTGGATTCTTTGTTGTTTTGGGAATGACTCCTACGTTATGTCACGTACAGGATTAAGCACGTACTGAAATTCGGCCATGGAAGGATTTGGGATATCGCATATCAGAAAGGATCGCACCGGTAACCTTCATACCTGCTCTAAATGCGTCATTTCGTCATAATATCCATGCTTTGAAAATAATAAGATGTTATGACGATTTTTCCATTGCCACTAAAAATATTCATGTAGGCTCTGCGGTTTCAGTACAAAGATAAAACCTTCCATATCCATTGTCTCACCTTTTCGTGGCTTTTGCTCTTCAGGGTCGCAGTTGCTTGCGATGAGGGAATAGCTGTGGCCGAGATAGCCTGCTGATAGTATGGAGCCTTCAGCCAAATACTATATCGAATAAAACAGATCCGGACCTCTATAACTGTTACTTTCAATCTGAAGCACAAATTAAAAGTGGATATCCTTCTTCTGTCAAAGGAAGAAAGTGTCACTTTGTACTAGTTTCTATGTATAATCTTTGCATCATGCCAATGGCAGTATTTTCTAGTGTAACCCAAAGATCTCATACTTTCCTTTTGTGGTGTGTCCTGGTGATAGTTCGTTTACGACCCGACGGGTATTTC
This sequence comes from Melaleuca alternifolia, assembly GCA_019926035.1. Classification (NCBI taxonomy): domain Eukaryota; kingdom Viridiplantae; phylum Streptophyta; class Magnoliopsida; order Myrtales; family Myrtaceae; genus Melaleuca; species Melaleuca alternifolia. Next base: position 1,809,635 of record JAGKPW010002136.1, read on the forward strand.
GCTCCTGGTGAACTCTCGTGGTTGCTTGTGTCCCATGACTGCTCCGATGACCAGTCTGATTCCACGGCCTGTCGACACAATGTTCCAGTCTAGTTATTCGATCCAGATGATCGAGTACAATGTTGAGTTGTGACCAAACACAATCTTGGAGTGCACTTTTGATTAGGATTTTAACGGAAATCCAGAAAAAATTATAACAAACAGGGCCTTATTATGCTAATTCCTCCAAAACATGGAGGCCATGATTCGTTACCTTGTTTGATCGAGATTGGAGAAATGATAAGTAGTGAACTTCTACTTGTTGGTTTATCAGAAATGAACGAAGCTGAGAACCTTTTTTGGCCAACCCGAGAAATTGTATTCATAGCTATCAAAAGAGCACATCAAGTCAATTTCATGGGATCAATCGCACATTTATTGTTTGCTCGATGAAACTGGAGACATTTTATTCGAAATCTCATATCTAGATGGTAGATATTTGGATGTTATTGCGAAGCACAGAACAGATCTAAAAGAGATTGCTTGCATTCTAACTAGGCAGACCGCTCCTGCTCATGGCACTTCGTCGGTCTCGTTGAAGCCACTATCTCGGAGGAAGCAAGGTGGAGTGGAATTATTTGCAAGGAAAACCACCGAGAGATCAAATGATGTTCGTTTCATGATGATTAAATTGTTCAACACTTTACTGGGTAGGCGAGATGAACACGGACGAGCACTGAAATTGCCTCATCGTCCTACAATTTACTTATCCCTCGTGGTTGTGGATCACGGCCATCGCACTCGAACAGGATGCATTCCCAGTACTACATGACTTAAAATTCTCAATTCCGTTCATTGTATAATCTGCTTGTGTGTTCCACTCAATACATTTGGATACATATGATCATTGGCGGCTGGACTGATCAATCATTAATAACCGGTTGTCTGCTTTCCTTCTTTGGCCAACAAGTACTTGCCAAACAGAGATTACAAATCATGCTCAAGTAGTTTTTTTTTTTAGACTTGTCGACTCATGTTGCCGGCTGGACAGGTCGATTATAAATGGTGTCATGAGCTATGATCCAAGCTACTGAATAGATTTCCCTCCGAACACGTCTTCATTCGACCTTCCTATCGATGCCGACAAACGATGGCTCCTTTTCTTAATAGATCTTTTTGTTCCCCTTTTATTAAAGACTTTGCTGTGATTAAGCCTATAGTCCACTCCTTATTCCAACTCCAACACCCTCCCCCCCAATAAAAAGAAAAAGAAAACAAAGACCATGTACATCGTTCCACTCACTGTTAAGTATCAAATGCTCAACACGTTCAATCTCATAACAGATGACACGAGCAGTGAGAAACCTTAGTCCTCAATTTTAAACAAACTAGCAGCAGCAGGCACAGCATTTGAGCAAAGTCGCCAGAGAAGTCTCGCATCTTGGGAGGACAATCAACGCCCCATACTTAACTTCCAAACTTCACCACGAATTGTATGAGAGCTTGAGGGTCTAGGCTTCAGTAAATGTTTCTACCTTCTCGGCATGGTAACTTGGTGCACAGATTTTGCTGGAAAACGAACCCCTCTTGTTCCAGCGCCAGATCATTTGGTCGTCGGGACTCCGCCTCACGTGATTTCTCAACACCAGTGACTGCTCCTCTTGCCTTCCGACTATTTGGACAAGTTCAAATTGAGAGAAAACATTTTTCCTTCTGATAAGAAGGAGATCGTTTTCCCCAAATCACTGAACAGTAGATTACTCATTATTTTTCTTGAAAATAGTTTCCATAGAAAATATTTTCTTCTATCATGAAATTCTTAGTGAAATAAACGCACTCTACGTTATGCTTCTCTCTCCTCTATGAACCCTAGAGTTTCTCATGCATCAACAGCTTATGAGTGCAGCATTATAAGAAAGTGTCATCGCCTTAGAAACAACTTAAGGTAAGTAGCAAATTAACGAAAGCTACATAATTCAGTACACATTAGCTGGATAGTGTCTTGTCGATTTCATTACTTTCAGTCTCTTTCCTGGTCTTCCTACACATTGCAACATAACCACGTACGATGTACTGATAATTTTGACTGCACTGTTTGCACAAGTTCCACTTTTACAGTATCATTCCAGGTCAACACTGTGTCCTCCATTGTGGGAGTCAATTTTGTTTCTTATAGCCTTCTGCACTTGTGATTTGATGTGTAAAGTGATAAAACTTTTGTTACTGACCAATAGGTGCCGCAAATCAGAAAAAAGGTTATTTGAGCTAAAAATATCCTAAGAAAATTACAAAATAAGGGAATGACAATGAAAAAACTAAAATTTATAAATCATTGTATGAGTTAATCCTAAGTGGGTATTAAAAGATATGGAGAAATTTGTTGAAAGAAAATCATTGATGGATTTTTTTTTCTTTATTAAGGCTCCATTCGTTATATTCTTTCGAAAAAAATAATTTCTAGAGATGAAATATTTTTCGTGAAACGAACGAAGCTTAATATTACCCGTGAAGTGACAAGAATGGGCCGAGGCTTGGACCATGGGCTAGGCCCCTTAACCGGCTTATGTTCGCTTTGGGTCCGACCCAAACCGGCCCGATCGAATCGAGCCCGTCTCCACCATGCCCCAGCCGAGCCGGTGGGGATCCATGTTCGTTCCAAGTTTCCTAACTGCACAGCGCGACTCTGGATTCCTGTGCAGACGGAGAAACTGAGCTCCTTCCCAAACTCGAAGCTCACACGAAGAAGGTGACTCCGCGGCACCAAGATTGCACTTGGTCGCAGCTTTGATCTCCTGTGCTTCGCCGACAGTGATTCAGCGGCGACCTCCACCAGTAGAAAATGGTGCGTGCTTCGGCTTTTACGTGATCTCGAAACTCGATTTCTTCCCACCGTCGAATGCTTCGGAGGATCTGCTGAGTTTTGTGTCCTTGGGTCTAATTTCGACGTCTCGCCTCGCGTATAGCTTTCTAGACTTCGTTTTTACTGATTTGAGCTCGAATGCTGGCCTCAGGATTACTGTCCGTTTTGTTCGTTTGCTTTTTCTTTTGGGCCGTGAAGCTGGAAATGGATTTTTGAAGTTGGTAGACATTGTCTTTTTAAGTTATGAACCTGTTTGAGATGTTGCATGTGAATAAAGGCCCGAGGTTTTGGGTTTGCTGTATTCAATAGATTAGATTCTGTTTCATTTCTAGAATTAAGTTAAAATGAAGTAATGAGGTTCGCTAGTCCCTTACTTTGTATAGTTTTGGTTAACAATGAGCTGAAGAAAGAGTACTGCGTGTGTATTGTATTTTCCAGGTTTCGATTCAGGACTGATTATTATTTTGTTTGTTGATTTGTTTGACAGCCGCTCAGATTGGAAATTAAGGTTTGTCTCTGGACCAGTGGATTTACATTGTCCTTTCAACGTGCAATTTCGTATTGATTGCTTCAGTTGACTATATCCGTGCCAGAGGAAATTTGCTCAACGAACAGAGAGAGTGAAGTCCGTAGACCTGCATCCAACAGAACCATGGTCGGCATGACTTTGCTCTTTCATATGAAATATATCCCATTTTGGAAGTCAATTTGCATAATCAGATGAACAATGCTATTTCTTAACTTTAATTGTGGTTGATGCAGGATACTAGCAAGTATGTATGCAGGAACTGTTTGTATATGGGATTACCAGTCACAGGTACAAAACATGAATGGAGATTCACTAGGATCAATACGATAGTACTATCTTGTTCACATGGGCCATTTGGTTGCATCTTGAACTGATTAAGACATTTCTAATGTTACTGCAGACAATGGTTAAGTCCTTCGAAGTCACTGATCTGCCAGGTACTTCACTGTGCATAAGTCATTCCGTGCATGCATTTTGCTTGCTTGGGTTCTAAAACAAATAGTGGCCTGCATAATAGTTTCATGTTTGTTAACTTTCCTCAAATTGAATTTAAATAATGTCTGGCAGTTAGGTCAGCAAAATTTATCGCACGCAAGCAATGGGTTGTCGCTGGAGCTGATGACATGTTCATTCGTGTATACAACTACAACACTATGGATAAAGTGAAAGTTTTTGAGGCCCACATGGATTACATACGATCCGTGGCTGTCCATCCCTCACTCCCTTATTTGCTCTCATCATCTGATGACATGCTAATTAAACTTTGGGATTGGGACAAGGGTTGGGTTTGTACTCAGATATTTGAGGGACACTCACATTATGTGATGCAAGTCACTTTTAATCCAAAAGACACGAATACATTTGCAAGTGCATCACTTGATCGCACGATAAAGGTACGGTTGGGCTTCTTCAGTGTGGCTTTTGTCGTTCCATTGCTCTCTTGCTTGTGGCTTTAATTCATGCTAATCCTTTTTGCTTGTTGTTACTTTACAGATTTGGAATCTTGGCTCTCCTGAACCAAATTTCACATTAGATGCTCATCAAAAAGGAGTTAATTGTGTAGATTATTTCACAGGTGGTGATAAACCATATCTTATCACTGGTGCTGATGATCATACTGCTAAGGTTTGTCAAGGTGTTGTAATGCATAGGCCTATAAATTTCATTTATCTAATCAATCCTGTGAAAGCAGGTGTGGGACTATCAAACCAAGAGCTGTGTCCAGACATTGGAAGGTCACACACACAATGTCTCAGCTGTCTGTTTTCATCCAGATCTGCCCATCATCATTACTGGCTCAGAGGATGGCACTGTGCGGATATGGCATTCTACTACTTATAGGTTATAGTTCCACGATTGTTAACCGATATTCTGTTGCATCTTCACTTTCCGTTTCCGGCATTTGGTATTGCCCAGACACCTTAGTTTCTTGTGTGAGATGATAATTAAGCATATGAGTTTGTGTTATGTTTCCAAATATATTTATGATATGCTCAGTGGTGTGGTTTTGCTGGTGGTCTGCTTGATTCAACATGTCTCCATTAGACCGATCTGTTGCAGGACAGGCCACGTTTGTATGCTGGTCTAGTGAAGCACAGTACAGAAAAGTTGAGCTTCAGTTTTCATGCCGTTAGACAATCAGCCTGGTGGCAGAGAGTTCATCTTAAAAAATATAAAACCTCAAAAGTTTACTGAGAAGGACTTACGTGAGAGTATTTCTTTGTTGAAATCTGTCCTTTTGTCTCTTACCTTAAATTATCATTGATGATCCAGTCTGCGTGTACTTCACTAATGGTTTGTGTCCGACAAACATTATAAGAGGCTATAAATCTAGAAATCAAAGGTCACGGTACAAGTTTATTGCGTGTCTGACTGCGTCCTTGTTGAATATGAGGTGAGTTCTGAATCCCTTGCATTCTGCATGCTGAGGGACAAACTGGACTAAGCATTGAATAGTTATGTATTTGGTAGATTCCAGCTTTCAGACAGATGATTATGGAAATTTCATGTAGTTTATCTGAATCAGTTGAACATATGCTAATGTAGTAGTCAGTGGCATTTTGTTTATTTTATGTGAATGAGCCATATATGAATCAATTTATCTTGTATTTCCCATTTTTTCTAGCTTAATTTTTTCTAACAGATTACATTTGAGGAATACTCCTAATAGTTTTTCAATTCAACGCAGGCTGGAGAATACATTGAATTATGGTCTTGAAAGAGTCTGGGCTATCGGCAACGTGAAAAGTTCACGAAGGTTTGTTCTTAAAGATGTTCTCTTACTATCCTTTTCATATTTGAATTTCCTCTACTGGAAGATGTGTTGATAATGCTTCCTGGTACTTCTCTTGTTTCTATCTGTAATGTTAATGTTGCAACTTCCAGACTATAATTGCAACCTTTTCATGACTTCTTTGTCATATGAGGAATATGATTGGACTGGTCATGGTTGGTATTCTCCGTACAGAGTAGTGATCGGTTTTGATGAAGGAACCATTATGGTCAAACTTGGTCGTGAAGTTCCTGTAGCTAGCATGGACAGTAGTGGAAAAATCATCTGGGCTAAGCATAATGAGATTCAGACTGTAAACATTAAGAGCGTTGGAGCAGGTTTTGAGGTTTGAAACCAAGTAAACTGATTAATTGTCATACAAATGACAACTTATTTATGAAGGTTCCTTAGTAATTACATTGTTCTTTGATTTTTGTAGGTTACTGATGGAGAAAGGTTGCCATTGGCTGTTAAGGAGTTGGGAACCTGTGATCTTTACCCCCAAGTGAGTTTTCATCTCCTTGGCATCACTTGTGCCTAAATTAATTTGAATAAGATATTAAGATTTGAGACATGTCTTCTTAAGGAGTACTTCTCATTGTTGGGCTAGCTGTGTGTTTGAACGTGCCTCTGGTTTTGGCAAGCTATTTATTATAATGGACATTTGATGATGGATGGGGCTTGAGGTCCTACTTCCTCATCACTTTGGTCCATATTGATGCTGAGGATGTTTAACTGCCCATTGTCTTTTTTACCTTCTTTCTTAAAACTTGAATCTGTGGAGTATTTCTTTTCTTGATTTGAAGGCAGTGGTTTCTCTGCTTGCGAAAAGAGTTGATGTGCTCCATGCAGTGATTCTGTCTATATGTGTGATCACATGTTCGTAGAGATTGTCTTCATGAAATTATAAGTTTTGCATCTAGTTTTGGACATAGTAAGGATGGCTCTAAAGGGGAGTGGACAAGTTTGTCATATTGCTAGATGATTTGATCTGGTGCTAGAATTCAGCTGCTTCTTCTAAGGATTTTGATTGGGACATCAGCATGAAGATCTGCCTGGATCACATTTTTTAATTGTGCTACTTTTTTTTTTGGGTCAGAGATTATGCTACTATTAAAGCAATTGACTTTGAGAAGTCTTAATTTCTTGTTACATGTGAAGTTATCCCCAAACCTCCAATTTGTATATTGATTCTTCTTCAGAGCTTAAAGCACAATCCAAATGGGAGGTTTGTTGTAGTCTGTGGAGAGGGTGAGTACATTATATATACTGCATTGGCATGGAGGAATCGCTCTTTTGGTTCAGCACTTGAATTTGTCTGGTCTTCTGATGGGGAATATGCTGTTAAGGAAAGTACCTCAAAGATCAAAATCTTCAGTAAGAATTTCCAGGTTGGTCTATTTGCATTATACATTCCATAAGTTTCAGTTTCTGTGGTTTACTAAAATGCGTGCTGTAGTTTTCTGCTGTCCTAAATTTGTTTTCTTAGAAGGAAAATGGAAGCCTGCATATTCCTTTTTCTCTCAAATGATTAGTTGGTGTTGGCTAATCTACTTGCCTTTGCATTTACAACCTTGCTTCTCCTATATATGTGGGATTGCTTTTTTATTTTTATTTTTATTTTATTATGATTATTTCATTTTTATTTTTATGTATGAGTGTAATAATTAAAGACAAACCAATATAGTTTAAGGATGTCACCTTCTCATGTGTTGTTCCCTTAACATTTGACACTTCATAGACCGATGAGTACTCTCTTAGTGCTTTAGAACTACATTACATGGCCACAGCTGCCATGGCTCTTCTACATCCAGAAGTTTCTTAATGGCCATGATTTTTCTTTCTTCTTTTTGTTTAATGGGTTTGCGCGACCCTGATGACATATATATGATCTATTGTTCAACTTTCAAAATAGACGCACACACATTATGTATGAAGATTTTTAGCTAGTTGGGGAGCAGTTTTAAGTACCCTTGTTCGACATCAATACTATTTGGTAGCAGTTTTTAGTACCCTTGTTCAACATCAATACTATTATGCGACGTGAAAACTTATGTGATATAGTTTACAGGATGTGGCGATATGATAGTGGTGGTATTTTTCAGGAGAAAAAGAGTATTCGACCAACCTATTCAGCTGAACATATCTATGGTGGCACTCTGTTGGCCATGTGCTCAAATGACTTCATTTGCTTCTATGATTGGGTTGAATGCAGATTGATTCGAAGGATTGACGTTAATGTGAAAGTAAGTTTGTGTTGCAACACAAATAGGTTTATCTTATTTTCAGGGTTAGCACTTTTGATGTCATATAATTTTCTCTCGTGTCAGAACCTATATTGGGCTGATAGTGGTGATCTAGTGGCAATTGCTAGTGATGCATCTTTCTACATCCTCAAGTATAATGTGAGTATCATTTCTTTCTCATATTTCATACTTGACTACTTTCAATTGTTTGGGTTTTCTTGTTATACTACGGATGACATCACTAGGTGAGCTGACGAGGTCATCTGGAATTTTGTGTCAGCGAGATGTAGTTGCTTCTTATTTGGAGAGCGGAAAACCAGAAGATGAACAAGGAGTAGAGGATGCTTTCGAACTTCTCCATGAAACCAATGAGCGTGTCAGGACCGGTATCTGGGTTGGTGACTGTTTCATTTACAACAACTCTTCGTGGAGGCTCAATTACTGTGTAGGTGGGGAGGTATGATTCTCAGTCTTTTCCTTTCCATATTCTTTTTTATTTCTCCATGTATTGTTTTGTTGCTTACGGGAAATCAATTCATCTTGAGTAATAACTTGACAATTCAGGTGACAACAATGTTCCATTTGGACCGGCCTATGTACTTGTTGGGATATCTTGCTAGTCAAAGCCGGGTATACCTGATTGATAAAGAATTCAAGTGAGTGAGATTTTAGCATTTGTTGTTTGACAATATGTCATTATATTGCAGCTTACATGTTGGGGTTTTCTTGGATCTTATTTGCATCACTTTAAATGCAGTGTTATGGGGTATACATTACTTCTCAGCTTGATTGAATACAAAACTTTGGTTATGCGTGGAGATCTGGAAAGGGCCAATGCACTTTTACCTTCAATTCCTAGAGAGCATCATAATAGGTAAATGTCATCCCAAGATTGCCAAATGATCAGGATTCTCTAATATGGCAAATTTTTTTTTCTTTTTTTAATTATATGTTGAGGTTTTCTCAAGAAGTGGATGGCTAGTAGACTTGTATGATATATGTCAGAGGAAGAACTTCTGTGATGGACGTGAAGCTTCTTATGTTTTGTTGAAATTTATTTTATTGGAGAAGACATCGTTGAATGTGACAATTGTTGGGACAAATAAAATAAAACTGACAATATCATTGGTTTTTTAAATGCTTTATCCTTCTCTCTGGTGCTACCGCAACTGTATTCATTAACCATCTGTCTGGTAGTCTCATCTTTTCTCTAACAATAAACGTGAGAACAACATCATTCTGCTTGTGGATTTGGCTATTTTGTAGACTAGGATGTCATTGCCTTTCGGTTCCATGATTATAGCTTTGGCTTGAATCTGTTTTTTCCTGGTGAAACTTTTGTTTAATTTTATTTTGCATAAATTTAAGGGACAACTTCTTCCTAGTGCTTGTCCTTGAATGTTGGATCTTGAGGGTTGCAGGTACATGAAACCTTAAGTTCTCTCTTAACTGAAGTATAGTAGATCTGTTAATGCTGCACCACTTGATCGTTGCAATTTCAACAATGTAATTGTCTTTTGACAAATTTCTACTTATCTCCAATTATTAGTGTGGCTCATTTCTTGGAAGCACGAGGTATGAAAGAGGATGCACTTGAAGTGGCTACAGACCCAAATTACAGGTTTGAATTAGCCATACAGCTCGGGAGGTTGGGGATTGCAAAGGTGATTTCTGTTAGTTTTTAGCCAAATATGGGATATGTCTGGTTGTTTTTATCTTTTATTTGGAGAGTCATTGATGGTATCAGGAGTAATCTGAATTCTTTTATAACAGGAAATTGCAATGGAAGTTCGGAGTGAATCTAAATGGAAGCAGTTGGGAGACTTAGCTATGTCGAATGGAAAAGTGTGTCATCTGCTCGACTCAATAGTCATGGCTTTCTATGTTAAACATATCAGGTTTTCGAGAAAAAGCTCTGGGAAAACATATCTAGAATGGGAATAAAGTTCAGGGTCTATTGTAAGAATATCTTTTTCTGAATTTCAACTTAAAACAGTTTTCTAGGATCAACATATTAGTGAAAATTTCCCAGCTTTAACAAGTTTGAATTTCATCAAATTCTCGGATCAATGCTTGTTTGTCATTCTTATCATTTGCGTATTTGATTTAATACAGTTGGAAATGGCTGAAGAATGTATGAAACAGGCTATGGATTTGAGTGGCTTGTTACTGCTCTATTCTTCCTTAGGTGATGCTGAAGGAATTTTGAGACTTGCATCCCTTGCTAAAGAGCAAGGAAAGAATAATGTTGCATTCCTTTGTTTACTTATGTTGGGTAAATTGGAAGACTGTCTCCAGCTGTTGGTGGAAAGGTAAGTTAGCTATAACTTTGTTTTCCATAGAATAAAAGAACGTTACATCATGCGATACTTTCTCTCTCTCTCTCTCTCTCTCTCTCTCTCTCTCTCTCTCTCTCATATCTTTATGTTTTCCAGCAATCGCATACCAGAGGCTGCTTTGATGGCACGATCTTATCTGCCAAGCAAGGTTTCAGAGATTACTGCAATATGGAGAAAGGACCTCCACAAGGTAATTCAATTTCCCTTGTCATGTTTTGTCCCTGAAATTAGTAAAGGGAGCCTTATTTTGATCACATGCATCTCGTTGTTAGTATTGTTAATGATGCTTTTCTCTTGCAACCATACTATAGGGATGCTGTGAGAAACGGTTCTTTATTTTTTTTTCCTGCTTTTAATGAATTAGTTGTGGAACTATACAGAAAGTTCCCAGTTGTTATTTACAAAAACTGCCTCTTTGGATTTTTATGTTCTCCCTGAATGAATCTAAATCTGACTTGTTAATGCAATTTATCCAAGTAGTACTTTCATTCTTCCTTTGCTATTATCAGATTATGTCGGGCAACTTTAAATTCATCAAACTAATTTTCTTGATGTTAAGTATGTTCCAGCAAGAATAGGTTACTTCTATACATTCAAGACCATTCAAATTCTCTTGCACCTTCTACATTTTCATGCTTATACCTTAAATTTAATCTGTAATATTTAGCTGTGGACAAATGAAGTCCTTTTCTAGTTGTACGATCTCCCAATCATTTTCTCAGATATAGGAAAAGGTTCATATAGAAGTGGGTAATCACATAAGCACATCTGTATTTATGCAGGTCAATCCAAAAGCCGCAGAATCTTTGACTGACCCTGAAGAATATCCAAATTTATTTGACAATTGGCATGTGGCTCTTTCTGTTGAATCTAAGGTTGCTGGGGCAAGGTACTGGAAAACAAATTCTCAGTCCATCTATGCTTAAAAAGGATACCGTCGTTTCCACCTTTTTGTGCTCTCTCTCATTAATTAGATTGCTTCTAAAATATATCACTTTCTATCACCACTGTTGACGTGTCATACCTTGGCTTTTCAGTGTGTCTTTTAAGGAGCTCGAGTTATTGATGCTTATATCTTTTAGAGTTTCTCCAGTACACCATTTGGTAAACTTTGCTTACTTTCAACTTCTAATTGTTCTCTAGGGGTGTTTATCCTCCTGCAGAAGACTACACAAAATACTCTGATAGATCGCACACTAATCTTGTTGAGGCCTTTAGAAGCATGCGAGTTGAGGAAGAGAATCTAACTCTTGAAAATTGTGACCAGAGTCACGAGGTAATATTCTTGACCAAGTTGATAGTGAGTCATCTCTTCCCAATTTTTACTCATTTTCTTCAATAACGCAATCAGGACTAGTATGCAGTACCATGCCTAGAGCAAAGGAGACTACCGATATGCTTAAATAAAATAGGAAGCCATGTGACTCATTTGCCTTTTCTCTCCAAGTCATAGTCATGAATGGCCAGGAACTTCCTTTCTGACCATTGTATATTCTTTTCATCTCCATGTAGACTGATGAACCAAATGGAGAGGAAGAGGACACAGAAGAAGAAAGCCAGGAGGAGGGTGAAGAGGTGGATGCTGATTTTACTAATGGTGGCATACTCATTAATGGTAACGAAGTAGAAGAATTGGGTGTGAATGATGAAGAAACCCCACTTGCCTGAAAGGCAATTGTGGGGCTAGTGTGAATAGCCAAATTTTGTCTGACGTTGATTACTTGATTCTAAGCATCTCTTACTCCCATTTCCATGAGATGTTACCGTAGGTTTCACTTTTATTGAACTTAGTAGAGACAATGTATGGTGATGCTTCAAAATTTTGTTGAGCTGATACTGGGAACAAATAATTTTTAGTAACTGTTTCCTGCTATGGAAACATTTCATTGATATGTGCCTCATGTAGTATCTCATAAACTTATTTTTTGTTCATATTTTAAAACCCAAAATCCAATGGCAGATTCAAAAGGTTCTCTTTTACTTAATAAAGAGGCGCCTATATACAAATAAATGTTGGGAAACGTGTATATAATGTTTCAAAGAGTCTTATAATCAAATGGTTATTAAGAGAGTTCACAAAATTGGTAGAATGAGAGGTGCAGACTGCATCCTTATAGCAATGGTAAAGAACGGCATGTGGTTGATTCTAACAGAGAAAGCTGGATCTGATTCATTTCCTACAAACCAAGCCATTTTGCACCTTGACTTTCATGGCCAATTATATGGAGTGCTATATATGTACTGCATCTCATAAATCTGAACAAATTCCGTTTGATCATTTGAATTTGCTATAAGAACTTAAAATGGATCTTATTTTCTCGTGTCTGAATAGCTAGTTGGTGAGACAATAACTTTCCAAAGTGACGATTAGCGGAGGGGAAAATGACAAGAAGATATCGGATTATCAACTTGATAGAGATGATGGAAGCGGGAGTTCATATATACTAGGAAATTAAGTCCTTGGATAGCACCTTATATCTCTGCCAAGCTTAAAGGTAACCCTATTCCAAATCTTACTAAAACTATTCATTTTTCATCATAAGCTTGTGATTTAATTTTTTGATGCAGCAAGTAGGGTGGAAACAGTTTTTAATTGTTGGTACCCAGAATAAGATTGGTTGGGAACTAAATAAGATTGGTTGATCCTCCAAAAAAGAAATAAGCAAATTTTCTTGGAACTAAAATTGGCTCAAGACTCCAGACATTCCATTCAATTCTTTGATGTATTATTCAGACTCACGAAAACGAAAGATCTAATCATGTATTCTATGCGGGGAAGCTACACGTGGCTGGAGCATGGTGCCGAGCAAGAATCAACGCAATCCGCAACTCGTTTCTCATCTGGGCAACAAAAACATGAGCGGAAATGTGAGCTTCCACAGAGAGAGAGAGAGAGAGAGAGAGAGAGAGAGAGAGAGAGAGAGAAAGTTATTACCAGGGTTACCCTTTGAGCCGATGTTGCTACACAAGGAGGTGGCACACCCAAGCTTGCAGAAGTACTCTGAATCACCGAGGTCGTTTGTAGGAAGTTTTATGCAGTCCTTCAAGCACTTGAAAGTGCACGGGAGAAAAGACTGACCGGGCGTGACGACACACACGACGAAGCAGCTTTTGTAGCAATCCTGTAAGTTGGCTTTGGACTGCCCAAGGAACAGCCCCAACACAAGACAAGCCACGAGTGTAGACTTCACTTTGTCCATGTTCTTGTCTTGCGGTGGGGTGGAATGACAATGATTACTGACAGTTCGACAGAAATTGAGCCGAACGACGGGCCTTTTATCATCCAAGCAAGAGTGCCTGCCTATATGGAAGGCAAGTGCAATACTGTCTCGGGTTTAGAAACTGCCCTCTTGATTTTCTGAAAAGTTTGATTGTTTCTCCTCTTATCTTCTTCTTTCCTTTTTCATTTCTCTCCCTTTTTGTGGTTCTTGTTCATCTTCTTCAATTTCCTTCTTTCCTTTTCGATCCATTCCCTCGCTTCAAATAAAGTTTCTCTTCTCTAACATGGACAATTACTCCGATGATCTTTTGTTGCCTATTTCCACGAATCCCACAAATCCTATTCCCAAAATCTCACTCTTGAGCGCACTACTCTACTCAGGTCATCTTCATACCTACCAATTTGACATAGACAAATTGAATGAAACGATCTAGTTTTGCATGATTTTTTTCTTCGAATATTCTGATTTTTTCTCTTTTCTTTCTCTTTTTTGTTGTTGTTACTATTCGTCTTCCCACTTTCCTTCTTTTCTGTTTTAATTCTTTCCCTTTCTTCTAGTGAAGTTTCTCTTTTCTTAAACATCTACATACCGGAATCATCTCTAACTCGATGGAGTTTGAAAATAATAAGGAAAACATCAACAATTACTCCAACAATCTGTTCTCTCTCTCTCTCTCTCTCTCTCTCTCTCTCCGAATTTCACAAATTCTACTCCCAGGGTCTCACTCTTTGGTGGATTATACCCTGCGTAGGTCATCCTTGCACGTCTATTTAGACATGGACAAACTAAATGAAACGATGTAGTTCTGTATAATTATCCGATTATTCTGTTTTTTCCTTCTGTGGTTAGTGCTTATTTTTTCCTTTTCCTTCTTTCCTTTCTTTTCAATTCTTTCCCGTACTTAATATAGATTGTCTCTTTTCAAGTATATCCATATACCATAATCATTTCTAGTCCAATGAAGTTCGAAAAGAATAAGGATAACATGAACAATTACTCCAATGATCTTTTGTTTCTCATTTCCTCGAATCCCACAAATCCTATCCCCAAAATGTTACATTTGAATTGAACCATACCGTTTTGCATGATTTTATGAATATTCTGATTTTTTTTTCCTTTTGTTTCCTTTTGTGGTTACCGTTTATCTTCTTCCTTTTCCTTCTTTCCTTTTTTAATTCTTTCCCTTGCTTCAAATAAGGCTTGTATTTACTTAAACATCTAAATAATAATCTCTAGTTGAATGGAGTTTGAAAAGAACATGTACAACATGAATTAATTACTCATTCCTTTGTTTTCCATTTCCACGAGTCCACAAAATCCCACTATTGAGTGTACTATGTACTACTGAGGTTATTATTGCCCCTATTAATTTGATGTGGACAAACTAAACGAAACGATGTAATTTTGCATTGATTTTTAAATATTTTGATTTTTGATTTTGTATCTTTTCCTATTTTTAATTCCTTTGCTTGCTTCGAATAAGATTTTTCTTTTCTAGAATATCTAAATACCGAACTTATCTCTAACTCAATATAGTTTGAAAAGAATAAGGAAAACATGCACAATTACTCCAACAATATTCTATTCCCCCCCCCCCCCTCTTTTTTTTTTTTGAATCTCATAAATCTTATCCCAAAATTTCACTTTTAAGTACGCTATACCTTGCTCAAGTCATCATTGTATCTACTAATTTTACGTGGACAAATTGAATGCAACGATGCAATTTTGTATGACTTTCTGAAATTTTAATTTTTTTTCCTTTTGTGGTTACCCTTCATCTTCTCCCTTTTCCTTCTTTCCTTTTATAACTCTTCACCTTACTACAAAAAAGATTTCTTTTTTCTGAAATATCTAAAGACCGTAGTCATCTCTAGCTCATAGAGTTTGAAAAGAATAAAGGAAGCATGACCGATTACTCCAACAATGTTCAGTTTCCCATTTTCTCGAGTCCCACAAATCCTATTCCCAAAATCTCACTCTTGAGTGCACTATCCCCTCATAAGCTATCCTTGCACCTACCAGTATGACATGCCTAGACCCTCTTTTCATGCAAGAGCATAGAGTGAAGGCGAACAACTGAGACACGATGGTGAGGTCGCTAGGCTGGGGCTCAAGCTTGATGCCACCACGGAGCTCTAGCTCGACGTCGCAACAGAGGTCGACCCCTCCAGATCTGGGGCTCGAGCTTGACGCCACGGTGGAGCTCGAGATGGTCTAGCTTAGCTAAGAACTCGGAGCCGCCGAACTCAACGGCAGGGGGAAGGGACGTGCAGCGACGATTGCATACGATGATGTGAGGAGCAGAAAAGTTAAGGGAGAAAAATGTGGAAGATGATGAACAGTAAAAAATCGTAAGAAGAAGACGATGATGAATTATAAAGAAATAAGAAAGATAAGAAAAAAATTCATAAAATTACTCCAAAGCGCTGTTTTGATTGAATTTGTGCGTGTTGTATGGTTAGCATGCTATGTAGGAGATCAACAATAATTGGCTCACCATGTCATTAAATTCAAGGGAACATTGGCAGGAACGACATGCAAAGATTCAAGATCACATTAGAATAATTGAAAAGTTTGGTGTTACAATGTAATCTGTAAAATAATTTTAGCACCGAATTAACAATTTTCCCAAAAAAATTCTATATAAGAAGTGAGCGTCCGCAAATTAGATTTTAGTGACGCTGTAGGGCTTCAACACAAATTGCAGAAACATTTATAGGACTTAAAACGATGGTGGTACAAGTTATAATCTTAATTATGGTCGCATTCAAACTCTTGAATTTTGCTTCACTTCCATGCCTTGTCAATTGCACCTTCCCTTATTTTCGTTAGCTTTCCGGCAGGTAGCTCCCGAGATCACCGGGATCCATCGGCTCCATTTCGCGGCGTTTGCCAATTCAGTTTGTTGAATTGTTTTGTCCATTATTGTGGAAAATACACAATGGAGCAACTGCCATAGAGAAAGTAGCGGAAAACCTCCTTGATTCAGTTGTTCTTTCGCCTTTCTTTGGTTAAGTTTTTTAGCGGCCTTTCCCTCTTTGTTCTATGAGCTCGAGCCGCTGAGAATATTGCCTCGTCGGAAGTAGAGAATCTTCGGCCTTACATGTTTAGCTCCCCTGGTTTTTGGTACAGAGGGTAGGAGAAGTATTGAGATCAGGTAGACAGATTTCCTCTACTCGATTTGATGGACTGGGGTAGCTTCTTCTTGATATGTTATGAGCATTTTATGATAGAAAAATGAATATATAACTCATGAATTTTGGCCTAATATGTAATGTGGTCCATGTAATTTCAATTTGTTCAATATATAGTCCATGAACTTTTGATACATTTTCAAAATAATCCGTTGATTATATGTAAATATTCAATATTGTCTGGCTCAAAGATCACATTACACATTTAGCAAAGATTCGAGTACCGCATTGAACAAATTGAAATTTTATGAACTACAGTGCACATTGAAACAAATTTTATGAATTATCTGTATAATTATTCCTTTTGTTTATAATCAGGAGTAGAAATCTACTCAAGATATGGCTTCGGACGTGGAGTTGAAAACATTCCGTATAGAGGCAATGACATGGCCATGGGTTCATTAGTATTCGGCATAGTCGGCTTCGGCAAAGTGCAATTGCGAGAAACGATGCGCTGAGATAAAATGATCTTAAAGTCATCCATGTGAAGAAGCCAAAAAAGCTGTTGGTATTTTTTAAGACGTTCTTGTTTTCCCCTTTTTTTCAATTTATAAACATAAAAACGCTTTAATTTTTTTTTAAAAAGGAATTGTTTGCGTTAACGGGCTACTCGCACATCCATGAACGCTTGTGAATTTCCAAGCGATCGTGAAGGGGTCTACTCGCATTATTTCAGAAAGTTTTCTTCTGGTAGATACTTCAAACAGTCTATCTAGAAGTGGCCTAAAACTTCGTATGCCTTATAAAGCTTAAAAATTTTGTATTCCCCCCGATATGTAACTCAGCTACTCTGACCATTCTTCGTGATGGCGTTACGATTCATTGCTGGGCATACATGACAATGTTGCCCTGTGATGGCCGACTTTCCTGACCAATACTTTTCGTCCTAGCCTTAGTACAAGATCACGGGTTTGAATCTGTACATGGGAATATGACATTCTTATCACTAAGTCAAGTCTGCTGCTGGCCACCAGTTCAATTCTTTACTATACGAGACAAGTTGGCTTATTAGGAGGAAACTGAGGATTCTGATATATATGGTTCACCCCCTAGAGCACTGACTTCTAGTGCTTCTGTGAACCCGTGAACCTTTTGTCGACAATACAACACTTGCTATTGTGCACTCTGTGATAGGCATCTAGAGATAAGTATATAAAATCATAATAAATTAACATCCACCATAACAAAGTACATACGAATCTGCTGGAACTAAGAATAGCTAGAAGACTCCTGTCGTCCCATTCAATTCACTGATATACTACTCCACTTCAGAAACCAAAGATTTTTCACAAATTCTGAGAGGGCAAGCTACACATGATCGGTACATGTCTCCGAGCAAGAATCCACACAACCCGCAACTCTTTTCTCACCTAAGCAACATAAACATGACCAGAAATGTGACTTCCACGCGCGCGCACAGAGAGAGAGAGAGAGAGAGAGAGAAAGTTGTTACCAGGGTTATCCTTTGAACTGAGGTTGGTACACAAGGAGGAGGCACACCCAAGCTTGCAGAAGTAACGAATGTCTCTGAGACTGATTGAAGGAGGACTTATACAGTCCTTCAAGCACTCGACGGAGCATGAGAACAGGGTGTGACCGGGCGTGATTGCACACAGGATGAAGCAACCCTTGTAGCAATCCTCAAAGTTGGCTCTTGACTGCCCAAGAAATAACCCCAACACAAGACAGACCGTAAATACAGGCTTCATCTTGTCCATGTTCTTCTCTTACAAGGAGGAAGAGTTAGAAGAAGCACTGACCGATGGTCCTTTTATGCTCCAATGAAGAGCTTTTACATGGGCTTTGTTTAAGGGCAAGTCCAACAGGATAGGGACAAAATTTCATGTGACGTGCAATTCAACATCCATTCTCCGACAATTTTACATGGGTCTGTAGTTTTCTGTGAGTTCGGGAGTGACGGTTGGCACATCCATTCTCTGACAATTTTTCCATTTTGCGAGTAATGTCATGCACATATATTACTGTTCACCACAAGCCTTTCATATTTATATATTTTCCTGAATTTAAGAATAATTGAAAATTTTGTATGGGAATGACAAATTCTACTTTTTCTCTTTGTGCTTGAATTTATTATTATTATTATTAATTAGTATTGCAAACTACCAAATTAAGTTAGATCCTCGAAAGATAGTTATATCGACTTGATGCATGACATTGATGCTCTTCGAGCAGTCTGTTTATTTCTGTCTTGCCCACATGATTTCAACTTCATGATAACAAATTATCTATTAGTAATTCTTAAAGTATAACTCTTGTGAGCATTATAGAATATTTGTTCTATGTATCGGATTTGAAAATGGCAAATTACTTCGTTTGTACTTTAAAGATATCGATATATGTATATATATGTATATATTATTTAAGAGATGTCTATTTTTTTTTAATTCTTAGTATCAAATCAAAAGATCCGTTATGTTAATATGCTTTATTGTTTCAAATGTTTCTATGTTACACATATATAAGAATCTTCATCGTAGACCTATATTATATGTGTATTTTGTTTGACTATGTTCACTCCCATGTGGAGGACATCCAGCAAAATGTAAGCCTAAAAGTTTGAGCTCATATGATTATACATATAGAGAAATTAATGAGAGGCTATATTTGGCCAAAATTAGTTGTTTCTCTATAATTATGTGGTAGCAGCATAAAGTGATTGACATGAGGCACCGACAAGAGAGAGAGAGAGAGAAGGCGTTGTCCGATTTTCATCAAACTGGCGATCAGAGGTCGATTTGTGGTTTGATTAAGCTGAAACTTTGTTAGCATGCGCGCAACACATTGTTCTCAAATTTAATCGGTTCAATTTTCATTTGGAGCTCCCTACATAAAGTATTCAGGGGATGAACCACGTCTATGTTTCAGTGAGACTTATCATTAATCTCTTACAAAGTTCATTTGTATTGCCATGAATGGATGTTGTCGCTGCCATGTATATCTAGTATTAGCTAGAGAAGAACTTTCTTCACCCAATTTGTTGATAACGAAAATTTTGGGTTGACAATGGAGAGGTTTTCCACGTAAAATTGATTTGTGTTTGTAGGTGCTTGGTATTTATATATTTTAGTAGATATATTTCTATATTGTGGTTTTCTTATTTGGTTTGCACAATAGTCTCGATTGTTTTGTTTTGCTATGCTAATCCAATATTGTTCAGGTCAGGCTCATTGCTAATTGGACTCTGAAAATAGGGCTCAATGTGTTAGTGGGGGAGATTATTGGGGTTTTTCCAATCAATTGTGGAAAGAGCAGGTGGTCAATTTACAAGTGTGAGAGAAAGTATCAACCGTTAAGTTAGCTTTGAGAGTGAGAGAGATCCAAGATCACCCAACATATATTACGTCATTTATTTTAGACCCTTGGAAATAATTTACTGCAATGGCAATTGATTCTTAGTTCCGATTATAGATGGGAACGTTTTCAAACTCATACTTGAATATTGCAATGGAATGGACTTAATTGATTTAAGCTTTTGTATGATTAAGCCAAATGGTGTAACCACACACGAGTATTATTCATCATTTATAGAATTTAATTGGAAGATTTAAAATAAATTGAACATTTATTTTTAGGTAAGTAAATTGAAAGTGGTATGTGTGTATAGATATTCACTATCATAACGAGTAATTCTTGGATTTTTTTTGTGAGTCTTTAATGCATGAGATAGCGTGAGTCGAGTGCCTTGTCTAAGTGCTGGTAGAAGACAAAACTCATTCATTTGGGCATTGAATCTTCTGTTGGGAAGCTATCGTCATGATGAATAATTAAAGTATCAATCCCTTAAAAAAATTATTTTGGATAATAAGATAATCCCTAAAATTTCATGGATCTCGTGGAGATTTCGATTCTAATTCATCGATGATGTTCATTCCACCATTTATTAATATCCGAAACCTGAGACTTTTTGAAATTATCAGATGGCGAGCTCCACAGGCTTGGTACGTGTCTCCGAGCAAGAATCCACACAAGCTGCAAACTTTTTCTTCACCTTGACAAAACAAACACAAAGAAACCCTGTGATTCTCCTACAAACGCTAGGGAGAGAGAGAGAGAGAGAGAGAGAGAGAGAGAGAGAGAGAGAGAGAGAGAGAGAGGGTTATTACTAGGGTTATCTTTGGGGCACAGAGAGAAAGCACATCCAAGGTTGCAAATGTAGCGTCTTTGAGGATCGCTGAGAAAGGATAAATACTACAGTGCTTCGAGCACTTAAAACTGCATGGGAACGGATCGCGAAGGGGTTCAATTATACACTCAATGAGGCAACTACGATAGCAACACTTAAAGTTGGCACTGGACTGCCCAAGCAACGACCCCATCACAAGAAAAACCATATAGAGAGGCTTCACTTTGCCCTTGATTGCTGACTTCCCTGAGGAAGATCAGGAAGAAGCAGTGACAAAACCGAGCTTCCGAATGCCAGTTCAGGCCTTTATGCCCCCCAACGAGAGAGCTTGTGTAGATCTTTGCGGAGCGCGTTCTGTGGTTCCTTGAGAGATGTCTATTCTATCTTTTAGGCCTCATACTTGAGTGCCTCTTTGTAAAGTCCACATAATGCTTTCCCAACTTATATCTAATTAATGGTCGACCAGCAATTAAGTCTATCTGTTTATAACCTAACTGTTTGACCCAATTATGAGCCTTGAGGTCCACGAATTGCAAGGGCCTAATGACTTTTTGGGAAGGCTTGGATAATGGCATTTATGTAGAAGGCCCTCTATCTAGCCAAGTCGGGCTAGGGGCTCAAGAGGACAAGAATGATTCTGACTCAAATCTGCCCCATGATCACCCACTAGCACTAATCAATGCGAGGTTGCAGAGAACCACTTTTTCAATATCAATTCGATGAGATAAAAGATGAATCTTTCTATAGTAAGATATTCTAAAGTTACTTTCATTTATTTAAGTATTTGGAGTGTGGTAGCAAATTTGGGATCGAGAAGGAGTACTAGTACCAAACCTAACCCATCCAAAAAACTACATAAATAACGGCACAAGGTGGTGACAATTTGGCATGGAAGGCTCCTCCCAATAGATGTAGGACTTAAGATGTCACCAAGCCCCACACTTAAAGAAGCGATCTCTCTTTTCACCTCTGCAATCACTCTCCATCCCTATCAAATTGGATATGAGCTTAGTTTGTCCACCAATCACACACCTATTGGAGGAGAATCTACTCTCATATAAGTTTAATGACTCAGCCGACTCGTCTATGCTAGGACCTCAAAATGAGTTTTTGAAATAACTACACAAGGTTGTAATCATTTGGAGTAGGTGTTAACTTATAATTTACTAGATAGGGCTTGTGCCAATTGAGATGGGACTTGGGATGTCATAGACCTAGTGCCATTGCTTTAGACACGCCTTCATATTGAAGTTACTACATTGTAGAAGTTGTAAGATAGAAATTTGGAAATTTCCATATGAAAAGAAAAATCCATATTCATACTTAAGAGTAGGAGAATCTATAACCGGTATAGAAATACCATAGCATAAATGAAATCCAGAATTACGTCTCCTTGAGTAAAATAATGTCTTTAGAATAATTGGCTAGGTGGACTTCTTATGTACATATGGATAGATGGGAACTGTCATCAAAATGATAAATATAATCAACCGACCAAGAGACTATAAAAAATTTCATAGGACATAATTGTTAAATACTAGCCACCTATTCATACTTACGTACTTTATCAAGTGTTTTTGTTTGAAATCATGAGAACTCTTTGTATCTTTGGAATACACAGGTGGTCTGCTAAAAGAGAAATGCTAAGGATACCAAAATTCTTTTATAAAATTATAACATAAGTGATGTGATTGACTATTATTGACATCGAATATGATCCACTCATTTAGATACTTAACCGTAATACGTAATATTGGATTTTGAGGTATAGGTGTAACTACTAAAAGTCTTAAACCCTTATATTAAAAGAGTGAATAGAAGATATGATTATAGGCTCAATGCCTTATTAAGTTCTTTTCCAAAATAAGTTCATATTGTCTTGGCTTCTACAATGTGGATATCTATCTCGCTTAAGTTGCGGTGCACTTAGAATTAAACGTCTCTTTCTCTTTCCCTCTCTCTCTCTCTCTCTCACATCCATTGCTGCACTCATTACAACAATGAGAGAGAGAGAGAGAGAGAGAGAGAGAGAGAGAGAGAGAGAGAGAGAGACAGAGACAGAGAGAGACAGAGAGAGAGAGACAGAGACAGAGAGAGACAGAGACAGAGAGACCGTTACTGGAGTGCCTCGCCTAAGTGTGGGTAGAAGACAAAACTCATTCATTCGGGTTGTTGGGAAATTATCACCATGGAAAATGACTAAAGTGAAAGCCACTTAAAAAGATAAGCTTGAACAAGGAACACAATAAACCTTATATATCTCATATATCGCATAAGTTTTCTTTCCAATGCATTGATCACATTATTCTACTATGTAGCAACATCAGGAATGAAAGACTTCGATTCTCATATGGGTAGCTGCACGCGCTTGGTACATGTCCCCAAGCAAGAATCCACGCAACCTGCAACTTTTTCTTCACCTAACAAAGCAAATCATGAACAAAATAGGTGATGTCATGAGAGAGAGAGAGAGAGAGAGAGAGAGAGAGAGAGAGAGAGAGTATTAATTACCTGGGTGATCCATTGAACTGAGGTTGGTACACAAGGAATAGGCGCATCCAAGCTTGCAAAAGGAAAGGCTATCATTGAAGCTGTGTGAAGGAGGACCCAGACACTTATTCGTGCACTTGATAGAGCAATAGAACGCAGTGTGGCGAGGCAAAAGAGTACACGGTCTGTAGCACCGCCGGTAGCAAGACTTGAAGTTTGCACTAGTCTGCCCAAGACACAACCCCAGCACTAGACAACTTATCAGGACAGGCTTCACTTTGTCCATGTTGCTGTCTTCAATGAGGAAGAACCCGAAGAAGCACAAACAATATTAAGCTTCCCAGTGCAAATTCAGACCTTTATCCCTCCAACGAGAGAGCTTATATAGGCCTCTGTGGAACCGCCTTGGATGGCTCCTTGAGAGATGGCCATTCATCGCTTTAGATGTCATATTTAAGTGCCTTTGTTTTTTCTGAGAATCCCTTATATAATAAATCACAACGTACAAACATTCATAAAGTTGTGCTACCAACAATTAATACCAAGCCATTTATGATCTAACAGTTAAGCTCGATCATTGACTTGGAGTCCCAGAGGCTCATCCAAGCATGGCTGAGCTGCAAAAGCCTAAAGACATTTGGGCGAAATTGGATAAGGGCATCCATTGAGAAAGTCCAGCAGGGCCTGGTGGGCCCCCTAGCCAAGTTTAGCCTTGGCAAAAATTTGCATACAAAATTCAAGCTAGGCGGGCTTGGAAAAATTTAGGCTCGACCTCAAGGCTTGGTCGCAGAGAAAGAATTCAAAGCAAAACAACCAACGTGGGCCAATTCGAAATCGGATCACCAGCCGCTGCATCTTCATATCTAATTTCAATGTTGTGAAAATGCGAATATTAATCTTAAAGGAAATATAAATTAATAGGTACTAGAAGAAGAATCGACCATGGGAGTGGAAATATCGTTGTCCCAAAGGAAAACCATATCTAGAATCAGGCTTCATTAAATAAAGGAATCTCTGTGGAGTAATGACTCGTGGAGTCAACTTCTGTGCCTGGATGGACAGCCATGAAGTGCTAAAGGCAAAAAAGGGGGGAAAGAGAAAAGTGAAAAGCCACCAATAGAAAGTGAGGGAAACAATTTGCCATCTTGCCTCGAATTTTCAGTTGTTTGACCACAATCAAATTAGTTAATGGAACGCTTTAATTGAAAGTCAAAATTTAGCTGACAAATGAAGGGGAGTGTTATACTCAAATGTTATGAAAATATATAATAAGTGACATAAATGGCGGAAACTTTGAACTTATGATGCTTTAATATGATATCCTAAAGATTTTATGGAATGAATGTCAATAAGTTAGAATATTTAAAGAATCACAGGAACACGTGAATTTAACATCTAAAAATAATAGGGTGACATCAATATTTAGTAATATTATTTACATCTACATTCCCATATCTTAGTTACAACCATATATGGGGTCATGTCAATTTTATACACATCGCTCGGTGAAGAACACTTAAAGTTTCAATTATTTGACATATGAGTTTTTTCACATGTTATCTAATTGTTGGAAATTTTCTTTACATATAGATCGATCTTTCTTTAATGAGGTCTGCTTAAGGATAAAAATCGACTGATACTATCCAACTAACACAAACATTGGGAAGCCTCCAATTCCTTGAAAACCTATGGGTTATTCCGCGAGTTTTGTCCACGGAGGATAAGACAGGAATAAAAGATGGAGTACCAAAATGAAGAGCAACATCTAATTTCTTATGCAACTTTCCTCTTAATAAAGCTCCTGCCACAATCAGCACGCCAAAACGTTTATTTGTGGGCATTGCACGCATTAGAGCGTTAATTGCACGTCTTGTCCATAAGGAAGTTGTTTAAGGCATTCAAGTTTCTGTTGACAAGTAATCTTAATAAACGTAGGTCTACCATAAGAAAGAAGGGACAATTGCCGATTGAGTCCTAAACCTTTACCTACTTTGCCGATTTAGTCATAAACCTTTTTTTATACCAAATGAGTCCTAAACCTTTTGCAACTTTGCCGATTAGGTCGTTCCGGCAGATTTTGACCGGAAAATGCCTAGGTGGCACCGACGTGGCACGCTGGACCGTCGCCGGCGACGACGTGGCCAAAACGACGTCGTTTTGGCAAAAAATTCGTTCCTCCTGGCACCGTTCATCGTCTTCCTCTTTCCTCCTTCCTCCACCGTTCGGAGACTTGATGGCCATGGTAGAGGCGGCCAAGCCCCAGCCGCCGTAGCCCTCGCCCAGATCTAGGCGGGGCTGGGCGGAGCCGAGGAGCTCCTCACCCAGCCGACAAGTTCCGAGCAGATCTGCAGGAGCTAAGGAGCTCCTCGGCAACAGATCTGCAGATCCGCAGGAGCCGAGGAGCTCCTCACCCAGCAGATCTGCAGATCCGCAAGAGCCGAGCTCCTCAGTTGGGCTAGGCGAGGAGCTCCTCGGCTCCGCCCAGATTTGGGCGAGGCCGGCCCTCGCCCGCCGTGGGTGAGGGCTGCGGGGGATGGGGCTTGGCCGCCTCCGCCATGGCCGTCAAGTCTCCGAACGGCGGAGGAGGGAGGAAGAAGATGAACAGTGCCAAGAGAAACGAATTTTTTGCCAAAACGACGTCGTTTTGGCCACGTCGTCGCCGGCGACGGTCCGGCGGGCCACATTGTCACCACGTAGGCATTTTCCGGCCAAAATTCGTCAGAATGACTTAATTGGCAAAGTTGCAAAAGGTTTATGACTCATTTGGTATAAAAAAAAAGTTTACGACTAAATCGGTAAAGTAGGTAAAGGTTTAGGACTCAATTGGCAATTGCCTCTAAGAAAGAATGCAATAATTTGCTGGGAAGGAGTAACTCAAGATCTGCTCATAACATTTCTTTAGATTTTAATGATCGTATTATTACACTTTGTGCCGACGACGGAAACCAAACGTTTTACAAGCTCAGCTACACATGGTCGGTACATGTCCCCGAGCAAGAATCTACACATCCGGCGACTCCCTTTTCATCTGTCAAATAAACAAGAAGACGTGTGAGCTTCTCGCGTGCGCCTGCACACATGAGAGAGAGAGAGAGAGAGAGAGAGAGAGAGAGAGAGAGAGAGTTGTCACTTGGTTTATCTTTAGAACTGATGTTGAAGCACGAGGAGAAAGCACATTCAAGCTTGCAAAAGTACAGTGTGTCGTCGACGGCCGGTGAAGAAGGATGAATGCAGTGCTGCAAGCACTCGAGACCGCATTTCACCACATTTATTGGTTTCCAAGGGGGTATTAGGATGCACACAAGAAAGCACCGACTATAGCATTTCAGAAATTCGTCATCCGCGCCAGACTGCCCAAGAAGCAGCCCGAACCCAAGACAAAGTATGAAAACAGGCTTCACTTTGTCCATGTTGCTTTCTTCAATGAGGAAGAGCTTGATGAAGCACCGACAAGTATTTAAGCTGAGAAACTGCCCTTTATGCTTTAAGTGGAGATCTTATATGGGCCCTTCTTTAAGGTTCAATACACTAGTATACTAACAAAAATTCGATCTGCCCATCTAATTAAAGTTTGACTTTAGTAAAAAGTGCTTTTAAGGCCATTTATAAGAAGTGCTAATTTATTTTGAAAGTTGTTCCCTCTCTTGATCAATTTCAATGACATAGTAAAAAAAATAAAAATGAATGTTTATCAAACGTCGATCGCAAATTGATACTTTTATCTCTAAGTACTTATTGAACACCTTTGCGCCACTTGTTAATCTATTCAAGTACTTATTCTTTTACGTGAGTTTGGGAGCCGGGCAAGAGCAAACGTGGAATGAAGAAATTTGTATGTCCATTCCTTAACTGCTGAGCAATCCCTAAAAAAGAAGGTTTTACAAAACTTGGAATATAAGACCAACAATGTCGATTCCAAATCGACCCGGGTGCTTTTGCCTTCATCTGTATTTCATCACATATTTTAAATGTTGTCCAAAAGCTAATCTTCATATTAAAGGAAATGCTGAATTGACTAATGCGTATTGGAGAGGCTGAAATAATGAAGGTTGCGGAATACCATTATGGCAAAGAAAAATCAGATCTAGAATTAGGCCTCATTAAATAAAGCAATCTCCTTAGAGTAATGACTCATGAACTTGACTTCTATGTGTTGCCGAACAGCTGTGAATGTTGCCGAAGTGAACTGGGAATATTACCAATAATATCATGAACTTATTACAATTATGTCAATTGATTCTGGAATCTTTTTTTTTTGTCAATTAAGTTTTAAACATTTTGTGTTTATGTTAATTCAATTTATTAGACTAATTTTGATAGAGAATGGCTGATATGGATGCCGACCGTCCTACATGATATAGCCGGTGCTAACATAGATAAATTTTAATAATATCTTAAACTTTTTTCAAATTGTTTTTTATTTTTCTTTCTTCCTCGAGTTGAGAAAAAATAAGAAAAAATAAGAAAAATAAAAAAGAATCGAAAAGAAATTAAAATATCATTAAAAATTGTCAACATCAGTGTCCATTTGTGCCACATTTAACAATCGATGTCCATGCCAACATTGGCCGGCTAAAATTGGTCGAATAAATTGAGTTAGCACAAATACAAAAGGTTTAAGAGTACTCAATTATTAAAAAAATTAAAACTGAATTAACATAATTACAATAGGTTTGTAATTTTCTTTTGGTAATTCTTCCTCCATGAACCCTATCTTTCCAATAATAATTAACATCCAATTTGTGACGAGTCAATCTTACATAACTTCTGCTTCATTAAGGGCACTCATTGTTTTGATTTTTGACGAGAATGCCCTTCTTAGACATGTTGTAGTATTACTAAAAAAAATTCTTTCTCAAACTATGCCTTTGAAATGTTATCCAGCTTTATCAAATTTAAGTTTTCAAAGATGATGAGTTTCTAACATCATCAAGTATGGTGTCCCTATTAAGTGCATGTATGTTGTCACAGTTTATGAGGTTTAAAACAATTCATGAGTGTAGTGACAGTGAATTGGAGTTCTGGAAAATCATTACGTCTACTTGTGATTTTACAAGAGACAATTGCTGAAATAAGAAACATAGGAATCTTTGTACAGAGAAAGGGCGAATTATAAAATAATTTGTTTGCACAACCATCAATTGATCTACTTATCAATTGGTCTTTTGACTGATGAGTCTATTGATGAAAATTAATCTACAATTTACAACTGAATCAAAAGTAGCAGTCCTCGGGATTGGCTTAGTAGGTTGGGAGATCAAGGAACTTCGTGTTCAAGATTGAAAATGACTTCTAAAATCCAAACCAAGTAAGTACAACTTACTATTTGTTAACCAACTTGCTGGGTATTCCATGGCTTTACGTAACCCAATTTCTCGTGTTAATGCTAGATATAAAAGAAAATAGGCATACCGTGCTACATAACATTATATTTTTTGTGCATATTTCGTCTTAATCCAAACTTTTGCCCTATTCTTGCTGCAATGTAATACACCAAAGCAGAAGCAGATAAAATTCATACCACGTTGTAAATTGAAATCTAACGACTTCTGTTTGCTACTTATTGAATGTTGAGGTTTGGAACTTTTAGAACATTAAGGAGTCCAAGTGAAGCAGAGCATGGCCGATCTAGAAAGCCCAACCAGATCTTTTTCTCTGGTTTCAAAACCCCAACCAACCAGTAAGCAAAAGAAGCAAGCCAGCTACGGTAGTGATAATAGCTTCAAAGGGATTGTGTACTAGCTAAAATCTTACGTATGTGGTAGAGATCATATTCATTCTTATATGGTAGTAGTAAATTTGAAGGAGAAAGAGATTTTTTTTTTCCATTTTTCATCCAATGAAGAATCTTTATAAAATTGAAAAATATCTCTGGCAAAGTTGCCAACTGGTTTATACTTTTGGCGTTATAGAACACCCAAAAGAGTGATTGAATGGGTTTATTTGTGGGCGGCCATTACAAATTCCAAATTAGAGAAATAATGCGCCGACAAATAATTGGAAAAAAAATAAGGAAATTGCCAAGAATTTCAGTAAATCGGAATAGATGTCTTACATTCTTTAATTTCTTGCTCGCTGACTGAATTGGACATACATTACTAAATATAAGACACGATTGGAAAGCTTTCATAATTTAAGAGAAATGCTGAAATTAGTAAACAATTTGTAATTTGATTATCAACTTCAAACTTGAACAAGATCTAATTCGAATGATCTTCAAAATTTGGTGGGCTCTTGTAATATTTGACGTCTCTTGCTCATAGTGTATAAGCTTGCTGAATATGTTGAGAGATATGTATGTTTATCGAACTTTCATGCCTCCCATGTCTTTATGAATATGCATCCTGATCTTCTCGGCACGATTATCCAAGTCTCTCTTGACTTACCCACTATTTCAGAGGTGACTTACAACAACTTCCAGTCATACTCGTAATTAATCTTTTGTCACCACGCGTCATATCTTCACTCAAGCTCATTCTATTTATGAGCTTACGGGTCAAGAGTATTATTATAATATGAATTGAGAATCTAGATTCTTTATATTTAGCTTTTGGGTCTGATATCAACAATATGATCATGCAATGGCTTGTAAAACTATGATCAAGATCCAACTTGAGATATTCTACTCCGGTCGTAGCTTTAATCAAAATCAATTATTTTAGACTGTTGAAGCTATTAAATGAAGCAATCTTTATATTGTACTGTGGCATATGTAAATGTGAAAATATTCATAAAATAAACCACACATTCATATAACACCTTAAGCTTTTAGAATAATCAGTAATGCACACAATATTAGATTATGAGGTTTTTAATTCAAGTCTTTCCAAACTTCTATTGCGCCCTAATTAAATATTTACACACTTAAAACTCCGCATCAACATGAGTGTTGAAATATTTAAACATTAAATCACACCATAATCAGTAATCCTACATTTAGGCATTGGAAGATTTAAGTGGGGCTTATCTGAATGTGGTTGAAGACGAAGCTTCTTGAGTTTTGCCTTTATGTTTCTGTTTGGAAAAGGAAAATAAATTCCTGATTTTGCGATTCGTTGAGTGCCTTGTCCGTAAAAGTTGCTTGATGAAGTAAAAAATCCATTCATTTTGACATGTAATTTTCTGTTTGGAAAATATACACGACATGAAAAATAAATACGATAATACTTCTACGAACAGACAGCTTGCTTTAGGAAAGCGAAGCTGTCCAACTAATTGTAAGCGCTGATAGCATCAGTGCGGTAGCCGCAAGCAACTTGTCTCATAGACAGTGAAACCCTTCATTAGTCTCGTGGATCGGGTAAAAGATGCAATCCGAAGATTATTTGCACTTGATGACCCGAAAAATGTAAATGTCAACCATAAGCATTCGGTGCATCTCTCGGTCATCGGAGTGGTGCTGAGGGGAGGATCCTGTTTTGGGGTTGGGACAGGACATAGGTTGCAAGTCTTGGTCGACATACTGAGTTTGGCGTCAGGGCTTGAAGTGGAACTGTGTAGGGATGACCGTGTTCCCCGATTTAACCGAAAAACCGGCTGGTTCAAGGCCGAATCTGAGATGAACCTGTGGAGACCAATCGAGGCCAGTTTGGCTCCTAAGTTTATGCTCAGAACCATCGGCCTCCTCGAGAACTGGTCTACCTAAACCCAGCTTCCTATAGGTTTTTTCATCCTATATAAGTTGCAGCAAAGGATCAAACCGTTAGTCTGCTAAGTATGAAAAGTACATGTAGATCCAGTCCATATGAACTGTCAGTGGACCCTCATTATTGATAAATCTGGATGAATTTGGTTCATATAGTTTATGAACGACACAATAACTCTTCGCCGGTTTCCTGATTAACCTCTTTAAAGAATGGAACTGACATGGGAGAGATTTCCATGTAGGTTGGTCACTCTCTCTCTCTCTCTCTCTCTCTCTCTCTCTCTCATTGAAAGACCTGCTTTCATGTCTTTGATAGCTTTCCATGGAACTCAAGGGAATGAGTTTTCCATTTTTTGGTCTCTCGTATTATAGACCTTCTTCTAGTCAAAGTCGATCTGACTGTTTAAAAAGATCGAACTGAAGTTGCCGAGTGTAAACATGATAGTACAAACCCCAGCTAAACGGGCCTCTTTATTCGACATTTCTTATTAATAATTGCTACATAGAATTATCATGATGGAGTTCAACATACGGCAGACTTCGTCCCAACAATGGCTACATTTCTTTTGTCACTTGATCTTGCATGTCTCCGAGCATGCATCCACACAGGCTTCGGCGTCATCTGCATCTGCGACAAAATAGAAACATAATAAAATTGAAGAAGATGAGAAAGGGGATGAAAGCAATTTGTCATGGCGTAGACCGAGATCGCTGACCCTTTGCATTTGTAATACGTACATAGGCACCTGAATATTTTCTTTGAAGAAAAGAGATTATAGGCATCTGGAATGACTCGAAACCAAATTCATTAAGCCAAGATGTTCTTGAAGTGATTGCAATAAAACTTTGTGATTTTCTAATCAAATGCATGCACGATCGATTCATCTGTCCATCTATTTTTAGAAATCCATGAATACTAATTGGCGGTACCAAGAGGGCTGATGTTGTTGCAGGTTGATTCAGCACAGCCGAAGACGCAAGCATTGTCGAGGTTCATCATCGGAGGTGATGAACATTTCTTCAAGCAAAAAGCGAGGCAAACGGGCCTCATTTTGCCGACACAACCAGAGGAACATTTCTGGTAGCATTTCTTGTCGTACATCCTCGCTTCTGCCTCGACAGCAGCATGCACAAGAAGAAGCATCGTTAGCATCATCACCCCCTTCGCCAATTTCGCCACACCAACTCTCTTCATTGCCCCACTTATGTGTTTTTCCTACTAAGAGCATCTCCCAAGCACTTTATATACACGGGCGTTATGGATGGTATTTAAATATCATCATTTTATGACATGACATCATATAGATATAATTAGAATCATCTGAAAGATAGAACGATTTACTTTATCATTTTGACATTCTCCCCTTCACGCCAAGTCTGGTAGAACGACGACAAGGAATTGAATTTGAGATTTTTCTCTCTTATATCAACTTTATGTTGGTTGGCAACCGTCTATACTAAAATAATATGAACTAGTAAAGAATGGCATATATTTTTGTATT
Organism: Melaleuca alternifolia; assembly: GCA_019926035.1. Classification (NCBI taxonomy): domain Eukaryota; kingdom Viridiplantae; phylum Streptophyta; class Magnoliopsida; order Myrtales; family Myrtaceae; genus Melaleuca; species Melaleuca alternifolia. The sequence continues at coordinate 1,842,056 of JAGKPW010002136.1, forward strand.
GGTGATCGACATAGTCCACCAAAATAGTCAATATAAATAATCTACTAACGTCATATTTACCAAGATTGGAAGACTTAATTACATGACTATCTTTATCTAGTATGTCATGTCATGAGGCATATGTCGAGGAACAATAGTCCTGCACGGAAAAAAGATGGAAAAAAATATAGAAGGCACAATAAAAGAAAGAAAAACGATTGTTTCCTATTCTATTCTTCAACTTTTAGCAAGCATCAAGCCAACTCATTCTATCAGAAAAAGATTATAAAGGTGGATTAAGGGTAAGATTGTTTAGGTAAAAGAACTTTCCGTGAATAGGATTTTGGACTTTCATGTTTTGATTTGTTAAAAATGATCAGCCAACGAAATTTCATCTACAGTTAAAGAGAATATATGGGTTTAAAGTTAGGAAAAAAAAATTCTCTAACCTGAAAAGGGAAGAACATTTTCCGGCATGATTTTCCCAAAAACATTTTCCTTTTATAGCAAATTATAAATATAAATTTACTTGCATCATCTCAACGTAACTTATGTGCATCTCATAAATTTAGCTAATATTGTCTAAAGTACAACAAAGGGCGTCCATTGCTTCGAGACCCCCTGTTGAAAATCTTCACCGTCTTTAGAATTAAGGTCTAAACTCAAATAAGAACTTGTTTCATTGCCAATATGTAAACAAACAAATAAATAAATGAGCAAAATCGGGAAAGGTACATTCTTTTTTTAATCTTGAGGGATACTCTAGCTTTTCCCATGACCACCTATGCTGCTATTTCCTTAAATCAATAAGAATCCTTGCTTGGAAAGTCAGAACACAGAAAACTACATAAAGAAGCAAAGATCAACAGGACGAATAGTTGAATAGAATTGATCATATATATCTTAGGGTTGGTTTCCTTTCTATTTCCAATTCATAATTCCTACTTAGCATACACAATTGACATAGCATATGCCATATCATTCGTATGGTTTTCTTAGTAACATATTAGGAAATTACAGCATTAATCTGACATAAGTAATTTGGCCTTTGAAAAATGGGCAAAACGTTTGGTGGCTTGTCTGAATCTGGTTGAAGACAAAAGCCACTTGAGCTCATTTATGGTTCTGTTAGGAAAGGAAAAGGATTCATAGCTTTTTGCTGGTTTCGACTCATACTTTCAAAACTATTGCGTCATCTAGAGTGGTCACATAAGCCAGATCTCGCCCGGAATTCAAGGAAGACGGAGAAGAGTCCATAACCGAAGCCTCAAAAACATGTAAAGCAATAGGTAATTTCCTGATTTGCATAAAGCATGTATCCGAACATCACCGTAGAGAAGAAGTTCCTCTCTCTGTAAGACCCCCGGATTATGTACACCATCAATGGAATCATGCAGCCGCCCGGAGAACACCAGTATATGTCACTTGAAGCGGGCACGAAGATGCATTGTTCGAGGCACTTCCAGGCAGAAGGTGAGAGCTTCTTCGTATCGCAAGGTGGTACGAGCATCTTCTACGGGACGCATCGTGCAGCACACGGCATAGCCCTTATCGAACTTTGCGATCGTGTTCCCAAGGGCATGCCTCTTCAATCCAACGATCTATAGACCCACCTTCACAACTGATTTGATCTCCATTTTCCTAAGATTATGTCGCCATTCTTTGTCGGTTTTCGGTTTTGAACTTTTGATTGTATGATAAGTATAGCAGAACTATAAGTACTAGCTAAAGCATCATCTAAATTCGAAACTCGGGAATTTGACACCAACTAAGTTTGTTCTGTGTTTATGTCATGAACTTGATGAGGAAGTAAGTGTTATTAAATGCCACCATAAATGTACGTTGACTTTTTAACAGTAGGTTTGCAGACAATCTGTTTGAGACAGGAGAAGAACAAAGGGAAGCAAGAAATTGCCCAACAAGATAAAATAACGTTTTCTTAAGGATCTTGTCCACAGGCACTTGATAAGTAACTTAAGATTGAAGTAACAACAGTCAATGCACATTAAAGAATAGGGAAGATTGGAATCATGATCTCTTTTTAGTATGTCGCGGATAAAGTACAAGTTTCAAAATTAACTAATATATATTATCAAGTATTATGGGAGACTTGTCAAATGGGTGAATCGGATTGACTCGAATCGTTAGACTCAGATTGACTCATTTATCTTAACCTATTTTCCATGTAGTACAAATATAGTGATATATACTTGACCCGGCTCATTTTACTTTTCTATATTAATAAATTTAGAAGTATTTATACCCAAACTAGTGTGAGAGCACGAAGTAAGTGACAATAAGATCGGGCGAAGGCGAAAAGAGAGTGAATAAATAGTTATAGAGATATATGTTGTGTCTAAATAAATTATGAATCCATTTAAAATCAATAGTATTTTGGGCTATGCCATTCTAAATTCATTTACTTGACCTAATTATTGAATATAATTAACCAATACACAACTCAGCCCATAAAAAAATGTAAATATTTGGTCTATGATCCATTTTGACAAATCTATACTCAAAGGACACTTTTTTGTCGAAATTCTTTTGGTAAATAGCATCGTAGTGATGCTTGTTAGATAATTAAATAAGAAAATGATCTTGTTAACAATCATCCTTCTCAAGTTAACTAATTGAAAATAAAATTTTCCATGACAACTTAACAATTGAGAAATTGCACATCTTGATATAGTTGTTTACTATAAGTAGTAAATTTTCAAATTCCAAATTGCATTTAATTATGATACACAAGTGCTAAAAACGACAATCTTCAAGTTGATATTTGTTATACAGACGTTTAACAAGTTTTGGCAGCATTGCCATAACACTATTCCGTAGCATAATTAAGCTCGGATTCCAACGTTGACCCCACCAGACATTAAAGTGATTCTCCTTTTCCCCACTCATCAAATGGTAGTGGGTTAGATATCTTGTTCTAACTTCGAGACTAATTATAAAATTTTGCCCTTTCGATAACTTCTGCGCAAATTACTTTTTCTTTCAATCTAATATAGACAAAACAATGCCGCGACCAATTCCATGGGGTTGGTTTTCCATGCATCTCCTTGTTAACTACTCTGGTTCCCAAATGGAGCATAATTTGTCGTTACCCTCTAATTATAATTTCCTAATTCGTCAATTTTATTTTATTTTAAGATCGTATATACGCAAAAAACAAAATTTGCACCTACTAATAGAAAAAAATCGAGATTAGTAAGGAAAATAGACTCCCACCGTAAGTAAGGGTGTGCAACTTGGACCGTCCCAATTGAGAACTGCCTAGGACCAATCGGGAATCGGATCTGACCGGAAGTGTCAGTCCGGTCCTCAGTTCTAAAAAATGGAACCAGTGTCTGGACAGTCCGGTTCTCGATTCCTAGAAGGGTCGGACAGGACCGGACTAGATTGATAATTTTTTTAACATTTTAGTAAAAATAAAGATGTAAAAAAAGTAAAAAGAACTCAATTTAATTTTTTAAAATTTTATTTATTACCCAATTTTACCAAAATAATTTTTTTAAAGTAGGGAAACTCAATTTTTTTAGAATATTCCCGATTCCCAACTGGTTCTATTAGATTTTTTAGGAACCAAACTAGACCAGACCAGACCAGAACTAAGCGTCCTATTCCCAGTCCTAGAAATGGGGGATTAGTCCCATCAATCCGGTTTCCGATTCTAAGAAGAAATCAAACTGCCTTGGACCATGCATACTCCTAATCCTTATCACTCAGTACGATAATTTAATCATTATGTGCAGTATTTTATGTAAAATGGATGTTTATCGTCTCAAACAAAAATCCGGGAAAAGAAAATGTAAATTGTCGAATTAATAGCTCTGTATATCAAAACGACGCAGCAACACCGAGAGAAAAACTATCCTGCGCCTTTGGGTACCGTATGCCAATTTCATTGACACGAGTGGACTCGCACGTGCTGGAATTTGCTTCTCTCTCTCTGTGTCTGAAGCAGCTTTCAATCAGCTGAAGCAGTCGCCTTGGCTTACCAGATCTTACACAGTACATTGTCTGGAGTTACCGTCTTCCATCTCTCTCTCCGTCTGAGCTTCGCTAAGAGCTTCGTTTCCGATTTCAGTAGCTCGGGTCAGATCCGTCCGCGCTTCGAGCAACATGAAGACTTGTTCCTAGTTCCTGCCGTCGGCGTCTGCTCGTGGAGCGGCATCTTTCCGAGCCGCATCTGTCTGTTCACAGTTGTTCCCCGGCTTAACCGTCGGCCGCGCGGCCTGATGGCTCTACGGATATGAGCTCGAACCGCACGTATGTCTCGTCCGCATCCCGTTTTCCTTTTGGATTGAGGATCGTGATTTTGCGATTGTTTGGATTCTGAGACAATGTCGATGATAATAAGAGTCGATGGAAGTAGAAGTTCCTAGCGCGTTTGAACCTTTGCTTGATCTTATTGTGCTTGGTGCCATTCCCGTGTTCTGCGCATGTCGGTCTCTCGATTCATCTCGGTTTGGCCTTTGTTTTGAGAATATACCTGAGAAAATGATAGATATGGAGCTGGCAATGTCTTGCCGTAACGTCTTTCTAGCCAATAGGGTGGATATTTCTTTTCTTTGCTATGTTATTGGCGAGTAGATTGCTAGTTCCTTGTTATGATGATACTATCTTTGTATCAATGGATAATATTCTATTTTTATGAATGCCAATCAACAAAAGATTTCTTATTTGGTGCCTCGTTGTTTTCCATATTCGTGTATCATAATATTAGTTTCTGCTTCGTTGTTTCATATAGAATGGAAAATTAGAGGAGTTTGCTGGTGAAGAATTTCGTATAATCTGTTGATTAAGAAAATGTCAAGCACTTTGGCCTTCGTGGAGTTGGGGCATCTCTAAGAACTGCGGGTTGGCTTTTGATGTGACTTAATTTGGAAACAAAACAGAGACTGATGGAGGATGGGTTGAACAGAGGAGACCCTCAAGGAAATTTTGTCAGACAATCGTCGCTAAGGCAGGGTGGCACCTATAAATCCACGTTGTCGGGCAGATCAACACCTAGGAGTTCTCCTACGTCTCGTAGATTGCATTCTGCCCGAACTCCAAAAAGAGAAGGTAGAACTGGTGGTGTTAGTTTGGAGTGGTTCCGCAGTAACAGATTGGTGTATTGGTTGCTTTTGATCACTCTATGGGCTTACCTTGGATTTTATTTCCAGTCCAGATGGGCTCATGGTGAGAACAGAAATGATTTCCTTGTTTTCAGAAATAAACCAAGAAATCACGATCCTGACTCTCATAATAATGAAAGGAGAAATTTGATTGCCAACCACAGTACAGTGGTGATAAAAAATGAGACTGATGTAAGGATGACAGAAAACAAAAGGATAGGTGTGGTTTTGGCTAACAAGAGCAATGGGGGTTCATCTCCTCGGAGTGTTGCTAAGAAAAAGAACAAGAAATCGTCACATAGATCAAGGGGTAAAGCACGCAAAAAGGCACCAAAGGTGGAGGTTGAGAGCGTGGAGTTAGAAGAGCAGGAACCCGAAATGCCCAAGAAAAATACTACTTATGGTCTCCTTGTTGGTCCATTTGGCATGACAGAGGACAGAGTATTGGGATGGAGTCCTGAGAAACGATCAGGAACCTGTGACAGGAAGGGAGATTTTGCTAGGCTTGTTTGGTCAAGGAGATTTCTGTTGATTTTCCATGAGCTCTCCATGACCGGTGCTCCCCTATCAATGATGGAGCTCGCGACAGAGCTACTGAGCTGTGGGGCTACAGTTACAGCTGTCGTTCTTAGCAGGAAGGGAGGATTGATGCCGGAGCTTGTTAGAAGAAGGATCAAAGTGCTTGAAGACAAAGCGGACTTCAGCTTCAAAGTTGGGATGAAATCTGATCTGGTGATTGCTGGATCAGCAGTCTGTGCTTCATGGATTGGTGAGATGTTACACAATTGAAAAGATTTGATTTATTTTTCTTTAGGGCAATGGTTTTGTTCTTCCTTAAGAGATCACATCAAGTATGATTAGCACGGCGGCATTCAAACTATGGAAGTATCTTGACATATGAGTGAAAATAATGCAAATTGAGTGCTAATTTTGAGAATTATCAAGAGTCTCATGGCTAATCTTATTTGGCTGGTTTACGAGGATCAGCCTCATCTATTTGCAGAAGTTTATTTAGCCAAACTTTCAAATTTGTAGAAGTGCGTATAGGACCAAACCTTCGTGCACCATTCATTCATGCACAATATTGTTCCATTGCATTGCACTGTTATAGACTGGTACATTTTAGACTGGAAAGCGCGGACTTGCAGATGACTTTCAACTAGTACCCCTATGTGATTTTGCACATCTACGTCACTGCCAATATTCGTATGCAGGGTTACTTTTTCCCTCATCTGAGTGATCTGGCAAAAAAAGCGTAATTGATCATTTCTCTTAGCAATGTTCCTTCTGATGTGTCTCCTTCAACAAATTAATCAGCTCTGTTCAACTTTTTATGTTAACACTCAGGTACTGTTTGTATTACCCTATTTTCCCACTTGTGTATGAACAGGAATAGATCATAATGAAGCTTTTAAATAAGACTGGATTCACATGATGTTATTGTGTGGCTTTATTTTGACGTCTAGTTTCACATGGCTGAATTTGGACCAGGCAATTAGAGTTAATTGACAAAACCTACTTGATCGTACTAGGGAAATTCTATGAATTTATTTGATTTCTGTCTCCTGTTATGGGACATGAATTATTTCAGATCAATACATGGAGCACTTTCCAGCTGGTGGGAGTCAGATCACTTGGTGGATCATGGAGAACAGGAGAGAGTATTTTGATCGTGCAAAACATGTACTCAACCGAGTGAAGATGCTTATTTTTCTTTCAGAGTTGCAGTCTAAACAGTGGCTAACTTGGTGTGAGGAAGAAAAAATAAAGTTGAGATATCCACCTTCTATAGTCCCACTATCTGTCAATGAAGAATTGGCTTTCGTTGCTGGGATTCATTCTTCACTCAACACCCCATCCTTCAGCACCGAAAGGATGAAGGAGAAAAGGATGTTGCTAAGGGATACTGTCAGAAGAGAGATGGGATTAACAGAAAACGACATGCTGTTGATATCTCTGAGTAGCATAAATCCTGGAAAAGGGCAGCTTCTGCTTCTTGAATCAGCATGCTTGGTGATAGAGAATGGCTCCTTGCAGCATAATGCTAAAGTAAAAAGCTCTGCAGCACTTGGCAAGGCCCAGGAGGAATTGAACTCCACTGCAAAGAGTCATTCGAGAGCATTGTTCCAGGAACAGTATGATTCTGAATCAGTGGGCGAACTACCCGGCTATTTTGATTCTTTGAAAAACCCTAAGAGAAAAACTTTGTCATTGCCTGTTCCCATGAGGGAGCATGGAATAGATGCTTTAAGTTCTGAGCACATCACTCGAAGAAGAAAAACATTGTCTGGTATTGAAGGGAAGCCACAGCAGGTGCTGAAAGTGCTCATTGGATCTGTTGGATCTAAAAGCAATAAAGTACAATATGTGAAAGAAACCCTGACTTTTCTATCAGCGCATCCAAATTTATCAAGATCTGTTCTGTGGACGCCAGCAACTACGCGTGTTGCCTCACTCTACTCTGCTGCAGATGCTTATGTCATCAATTCACAGGTTAAACGTCTTCCTTTTGTTTGGCTTCTAGTATTTTTATGAGCATCTCACAGTATCTGGTAGGGGATCCGCATTAGATAGATTCATTTTTCTGTCTAAGTTAAAACTCAAAATGATCTGGTGCAAATTATGAACTCAAATTAGAATGAAACGTATATGTTGTCATTATTTTCTGTCCACACTGGAATGAATTTCTTCAAATTGAGTTTGATTGAAAAAAGTAGAAGCCGTTGTTGCATTTACATGCTTCTCGTGCTACTAAGGGAATCTTATTGGCACGACACTCATAAAGATCTGGAATGCTTTTTTGTTGCAGACTGATTTCTTCTTCTGCTCCAAATCTTTAGCCTGGTTTGTAAAGCGGATTTAGCAATAAAGCAAGTGCCGAGATGATAATGAAACTAAGAAGGAAGATCTATAGATGATTTTCTGTGGATATTTCTAACTAAGCGATCTCTGAGATATCACGAACTGGGTTTATTTTTTAACTGGAATGACAAGGTGTTGGTTTATGGTCCAATCGTCTAATGGCACAGACCCAAAATGAAAAATGAAATACGAAAACCATTCTGGTGGGCATGCAGTTGCCCCCATAACAGGTGTGAGAAGTTGGAATGAATTCAGGGTGGTCGCAGAGTGGGTCGAGTGCATAAGATTTACATATATGGCTTGTCTCCGCTGTTAGAATTTCGGTTTTGTTTATTCAAGCTTTATATCATGGCTCGGTTCTGTTTACTGTCGTTGTAGATACAATAAATTTTGAAATTTTTTGTGCAGGGTATGGGAGAGACGTTTGGAAGAGTTACAATTGAAGCTATGGCATTCGGCCTTCCGGTATGATTATTGACCAGATTTCTATTACATTAAGAGTCTGTTGCTTGCGTGAGACATTGGCTGTGCTTCTACTTGCAAAAGTCTTTGTTTCTTTCCTTCATGTTTTTAGTTATGAAAGGAAATTTCTTTTTGTCTTGAATGCATTTAGGTAGTTTCATCTTACACCATTTTAAAGAAGGTGCATTGAGAAATGAACCTTCTGTCCAATTTGTATGTAAAAGGCAGCAACGGGGATGATCAACAAGATATCTTCTTGCTCACTTCCCTTAAAATGGAGCAGGTGCTCGGAACAGATGCGGGAGGCACGAAAGAGATTGTCCATCATAATGAGACGGGCCTTCTTCACCCTCCTGGTCGTCCTGGAATTGAAGCGCTTGCCAGAAACATCCACTACTTGCTCAGAGAACCGGCGTTGAGGGAGCAAATGGGGATGCAGGGGAGGAAGAAGGTGGAGAAAATGTACTTGAAACAGCACATATACAAGAAATTCGCCGTGGTTCTCTCCAAATGCATGCGATGAGGGATCTTTTACCGCCGGACATTCTCATTCTTTCACAGGGCGGGTGTCTTCTAAGAGCGCACATGCTGGCCGATTTGACGAATAAATTATTGAGGATCCATTCAATTTAGAAGATGAAGAGATATGGCAATCAAAATAGATAATTCCTGTTCTCTTCCATATTTTTTTTTTTGGCCAACTTGTCATTGGCCCTCGCCATTCATCTCCAAAGCAATTCGCTGTCACCACGTGGATGCTGGCGGGTGCTTCATGTTACAATGTACATCTCGTGTTCCCGACACGGCCTTTAGAAGCAAAGTTGCTTGATTGTGAATTGAATAGGTACCCTGATTTTGAAAGGAATCATGCCGATTAGGCAAAGTTCGAGTGTGAATGAGAGGTGAAGCAACCTGGCTTTATCTTTATGAGCTTTCTGACTTTGAACTTCTCTTCTAAGTTCCGATCCTTCTTCATTCTGTTTCTTGTTATCAAGCGGCTCCAATGATATCTTATGCTCCAGCAAAGTGCTCTGCTTGTGACCAAGTGCAATGGAACGTTGCCAGCTGGCCATGCTGCTTTCTCGAAGCATCGAAAAGATAATAGCATTGATAAGTTAATAGCAAAGATAATACATTGGCCTCAAAAGAAGTTTAAAAGAGAGCTATTTCTTTTGAAGCATCCCAAACAACGAATAGAACAATAGATAGTCAATAAGAAAACAAAGATGATGGGGGGAAAAAAGATTTATCCTTTTGAAAGGAGGGGGGGGGGGAAATGGAAAGAACTGAAAGAAAAAGAAGAGCAAAAGAAGACGTGGACGGCAGGATTCGAACCTGCGCGGGCAGAGCCCACATGATTTCTAGTCATGCCCGATAACCACTCCGGCACGTCCACTTTGTTGTTAGTATCTCGACATTTAAATATAAATCTAAATATCCTCAGACATTAATCTACAAAGCACATTGAATTGGTCTCGAGACCATTGTTCTTCGGCTGTTCAGTTATCAATATATTAGGACGTGTATTCTGAAGCAGACCCCATGGGAGAACAATGACATTCTAGTTTTGCGAAAACATAGTGCACTAGATCCTACTTTAGTTGCAACCAATCCATTCATTATCAATCAATGGCAAAACATAGCTCGCCGAATCTAGCAAGGTCTAGCTTGCTTGAAGCCAGTGATCAGTGAAGATGAAGAGAAGGCGAGGTGAGGGAGTAGTCTCCAAAGAGGCAGCAATTGAACGCCGGAGGGAGCTTGATGGGGGCATCAAAGAGTAACAGCGAGAAGAGAATGGTGAGGTAGCTAGATTTCACAGGGCGGAGGCGGTAGGGAGAGAAGACAAAGATCATGCAATCTAAGTATGATGCAGTTCTCCAGAACATGGGAAAATAATTTCCTTTTTTTTAAAAGAGGAAATCATTTTCCTCATTTAAGGTAATTTTTAGATTAACTCAAAATATTTTCATTAACTAGCTTGTTTTCTATAAAACAGATGTTGAGAAATTGAAAGAAGAAAAAATTCCTTAAAATTATATGTTGCGAATTAAATGGAATTTTAGTGCACTATGTTTTGGCAAAACTAAATTGGCTAGATATTAATAAAAAAGACATGAGCATAATACGATGATTTTCTTTTGAGCATTGGGTTGCTTAGGCAATCCCTATAGTTCGAAAGACAATCATCATTAGACCCCCTAAACTTGTGGACACTCAGAGTCTGAAGACGGATTACTTAACTCTGTCTGAGTTAGTACGATAAGTAAAATGTCTGAGTTACAACCCTGATAATTCAGAAATTATTAAAATCGAGCCTCAATATATTTCTCATTATTGGGCACTATTTGAGAATCAATTCTTTTTTAACAATCTTTCTTCATTTTTTGCCCTAATCAAATTGCTCTCGCCCTCCTCTCCTTCGAACGTGCCCCGACCCGGTCCGAAGTCCTTTTTCGAATAAAAAAATAAAAAAAAATAAAAAAAAATATAGATAATTCAGAAATTATAAAAATTCAAAAAAAGTATTAAAATTTAGAAAAATAAAATAAAATATATTTTATTTTATTAAAAATTAAAAAATTAAAGTTTTATTTGGAAATCCCAAATTTTCTTGAAAAATTAAATTTCTAACATTAGAAAAATACTGGTAAATATCATCAATTTTTCAATTTAACTTTGCCCAATATGATCGCGGATTGGCCAGGTAAAACCCACAGGAAAAGTGCCTTACCTCAATATTGGTATCTGTCTCTCTCCTAGTTTTTTGGGAATTATTATATACTATGATTTATGCAACTAAAGTGAATTCGAAGTTCAATTATAATAGAAATGAAAAAATTTATCAATTTTTTTTGTTAAATAATAAGTATTTGATTTTTAATGGAATGAATATGTTGCAATCTAAAAAATTAAAAAAACTTCTTAAATGAAACAAAATCAGAATCAGAAACAGAAACAAAATTTTTTTACCCTATCAAACAGATTTCTCATTCTGAAATAGAAATTCTTTAACCGTATCAAACGCGTTTCTTTCTTCAGAAACTCATTCTAGAACAGAATTAGAAAAATCTAATTCTATCCAGAATTGAATTTCTGGATAGAATTTCTATCATGCGCACCCTCAGAGTCTGAAGACGGATTACTTAACTCTGTCTGAGTTAGTACGATAAGTAAAATGTCTAACACCATATGCACCCGGAAACACGTGAGTAATTAAAGCATCACATTGGACTATTTTCCCCTTGTATATCAACCTATGTTGTCAACCTTGCATTGAATCCAATTACTGAGTGGGCTGGGCCTTACTTGGGTGGCTATGCCTTGGGTCTTGTTGGGCCTTAGCCCAACCCCATGAAGCCCAATAATCAAATCGAGACCCGTCTCCAATAGGACACGACCCTTATTATTATTATTATTATTATTATTATTATTATCTCGCTTGGTACTCGGACCCCTTGGAGCACCCAACAATGTTCGTCACCCCCATCCATGGGTACTATCTGATTATCGGAGTACTCGATCACTAGTGACTTTGAATTAACCTACGTATATGTGGACTTGGGTTGGGTGGAGAGAGATGATTTTGGGGGTTCATATGTGTTTGAATTATCTATTGTGGCCAACCATTTCATTTCACGATTAGATTTGCACTGTCTGCTCACTCGATACCGACTCTTGAAAAAAATTTCTAAGTCCTTGGGATAATTCACTTTTAGCTCCATCCCGCACCACCACCATACGTCCTTGGATAATTCTCAATCCACACGGTCATCGTCGAAGCCCATCCATGATCAACTTTCAGTACTTACAAAATTACCATCCTTACTACTAATAGTTGATTTGCTTTGCTAGAACACTCTCCCCAGCTTGTACACAACGGCAGGATTAAGAGTAGCTCCAAACAATCCCACGAAAAGTCTTAAAACGTAAATGCACGTACAAATTGACTTCTCGACAGCAAGTGATGCATCGCCGCCGAGGGGAACAAAACCAAAGAGTGCGAACTTGCGGAGAAGATACATTCCGAAAGCTGTCACGAATCCATGTCCTCGGCCACTCATCGCTCGTGGGATCTGAACCGATGGACCCGACCCCATGACTTCTTCAGACGACGCACATCGCCGGCCATTTTCTTATAGTAATGTAGGTTGTACGACATTATTGACTTGGAAGCATCCTCGACTTCACCGCCGTTCTGTCTCCCGAGAGGAAACACTCCCAACTCCAGACGTTAGAATATTCAAGAGGACAGGAGGTGCAGAGGGGAGGAGGCATTGACGAGAGCAACATGACCCGAGCTATGTCAGATCCCCGTTTGGTCAATGATGTATCTTTAGTTTATGAATGCTTGAGCTCGTGTAGGCATAGTGTCCGCTTAGATAAGATCGACTAGACTTTTCAAATGGATTTGGACAATTATATATTTCCCCAAATGACTACTACCATGGATTTTAGTCTTTATTGCCGTCGCCATCGAGGGGTTTGCTGCTTTCCCCCTTTTTACCTAAGCAACCATGATTGTTGTCGTTCGATCGGGGGCATTTTAAGCCCGGTCGAGTTTGTCTAGGTTCGGCATCGAATTGATTCTCGCGAACCGGATCACACCCTTCGAATTCCTTCTTTCGGCGTCCAACTGGGTCTCGACGAATTACCTTAAGTGAGTTCGTTGGGATGAGTGCAAAATTGATGAGCTTCAAAGATCAATTTAGTAAAGCGGAGCAGATTTTGGTATTCACTTGCTTTTTCCCGTGTTCTCAAGGAGACAAAAGGCAATAATGTCGGGTTTAACTTTCTCTATGGAAGATATCGCCTTTGGTGGCTTAGATCTCGTTCCCATGTCTTTTTCACACGGCAGAAAGTTGCGATCGGACTTGTTCTTTGGGTCCAACTTTTTCCAGCCACGATCTTCTTTTACGAGGGAGCATATCTGATGAATTCGTGGTTGTTCCTAGCTTTTGCACAAGCGGGTCTCTTGTTTTTTGTTTATCTTCTTGCCACTTTCGGAAAGTTCTTGGTGCCTTACTTGTCCGTTTCTCTCTTCTTCTTCTTTTTTCCCAACGTGTTGAATTTTCTATCCTCCTTTCATTCTAGAAACTCAGTTTTTGTCTGGGCAGTCCATTGCACCGTTTGATGCAGGGGAACTGGCGTACTTGTTGATCGAAAATTTTGGACACAGATTCATCCTCCTGTCTCCATCTTGGAAAAATTAGAAATCGGTCCCTTCTTTTTGACTTGATAAATGGGAAAAAAACCAGCAAGATACTTTCAAAGGGCTTTTATTGATAAGTAATTATTCTCGAGGCATTAAAATTTTCTCATGGACGTGCGCAATTAGTTCGTTTTTCGAGAACTAAACTCTACTAGGAATGCATGATGACACATTTAATTCGTGATTGGGTTTGTGGGGGACGGCGCAGCATACTTATGTTTCTTAAGCCAATCAAGAAAAGCCCAATTTGAATTTATGCCAAGAGGAGAAATCATCATCTTGATTGAAAGAAAAGAAAGAAAGATTACAAAGATCCTAAAGCATGCTACAATGTTACACAAAGTTTCTGATTCCGGTGAACAAAGACGTCAATAAGGTCAAAAAAGGAGGAAGGTAGAAGGAAGAAGGAAGAAGGAAGAAGGAAGAGGAATCGATATTGAGATTCTTTCAACAGAGCTTCCACCCCCTTAAAGACTTGAAAGTTCGATATGCAGTTCCAAGGAAACCACCAGCAGATCTTCCTGAACGACTTGGTCGCGTTCCGACCTTGTTCTCCCTGCGTGCTGCATCGAACAACACTGTTTCTTCTCTTGCGAGCACGCACTCCTTCCACACGCATCAGCATCAATCATCAATTAATGTTCTAGACGCACCAGGACCCGCAGCAGGCGCCTGAAGTTTCCGGGAATCTGTCGAGAAACGATTCGCGGCCATGCCCTTTTTTTTCTTTTTCGGAATTGGGTCCCAGACGAGCAGCATTGATCATGGACAGGAAAGGCTCCGAGAAATTGTTGACAGATGAAGTGGAAAGGACCTTCATCCTTATCTTCCTTCCGCCCGGATGATGACGCGCTCTTCGGGTGGTTTCCACGTGCTGTTCACGTGGGCGACGTCCGTTGTCCGACGTTGTCCCTGCCATCATCCACTCTCCGCCGGTTTGAAGAGCACGTCGCGATCGAGTGACGATCGGGTGAAACCCACTCGAAGGGAAATTGTATCTGTCAAGATTAAAGGGGAGATTGTCAGAACTTATTCCAAGTCATATAGTATTGATGTCGATTCAGTCGTATAGTGCCATATAGGATGGCCAACATTGAAATGGAAAATTTTACAATCTTTCTAAACTAATCTAAGATTACCCAAAAAGTTATTATAAACCTATCATAGTCTTTTTTAATATCTTGTATTTGTATCAATTCATTCTATAATCACCGACAAATGTTAACATGGATAACTTTTAACTGTATATAACTTTTACCCAAAAAAATCATAAACGGTTGGTTTTCATGTTAGTGATTTCTGATGAAAATTAGTTGGATGGACTGAATTAACAAAAAATACAAAGAGTTAATGACTCAAGTGGCCAAAAAATTGACTAAATCGGTATAACTATAATAAGATTATGACATTTTTTTGATAATCTTCCCAATATTTTTTGTCATATGGCCAACTAGTTAGGACTAGTCAACCGAAGGGAAACACATGCTGGGATAAGAAGAAACCTCGACTTTTCAATAACGTTTTGGCCTTCGAGACACGATGTCAGCTGCATTCGAGATAGATATATGTGTTATTGATTAACACATATGCATGCACCTAACCATGAGCTCGTGCATATGTCCAGTGCCAACGGACTGCTCCTTCTTAATAATGTAAAACACTCTCGTATCAGATCTAATCTGCAAATCTTCACAGAATGATATGATGTCTGGATCGATAATCTATGGCAGATTAGGCTTGATTGGTCGGCTCATAGCCCTGTTTATGTGCTCCCCTAGGGTTTATTGTGAGATAAGATGGATTTGTCACTTGTTTTGGCCCCTCTGTCTCTCTGTCTCTCTGTCTCTCTTTTGGTTGGAAGCAGTCGCATTCCATATGGTCGGGTCAACGGGTTTAGGTGATGCACATCACAACTTTCTTGACAAAGAAGAGTTCCATTTTGTGATAATCTTTCATGGAGATATCCATTCTCGACCGATCTTCGGGTTTCCATCAATGTAGGGTTTCGGAGTTACAATAGCTTTTGGTCTCGCCTTTGCTTTCTCGGCACCCGTATCCTTAGATTATAACTTCAAATCAAATTCGAGGGGATGAACTGAAAATTACATTTGTAAAATTTCTCGAAATAAAACCCTAAATATTTTGATGCATTGTCTTGGCTTATGCATATAAAACTTTTGGAATCACCCGCGTGTTTATCAATGTGTAAACTTTAGATCTTAGTCGTCGCATTATTCGAGCAGTACTGGGCTTTCATCGAGGGTCATGTGGACAAGTATATCAGGAATGCTTGATATTATGGTTTGATATTCACTAAGATCGTCATTTTATTATATTTCTTTATATAGAATTTTAGCCGACATCTTAGGAAGTTTGTAATAATATCTTGTTTTCCTAGTTGATTTATAACTTCCTTTGGGTTTTTTAAGAATTAGAAAGTTTATATTTGGTTTAGTTTCCCCTTTTGTCATTGAGTTTCGAGGAAAACATTGAGAGTTTTATCTCCACGCGTTCCAAGAGTGCCCATTCTTCACGCATGTTCGCAAGCTTCGCTAGTGTTGCAAATCGCAATTCTTCTTATCTTTGTTTCTGTCGTGTCGTGTGGTATATATTAATTATAAACATCACGAAAACAAAAACAACCATCAATTGAAATAAAGGTGCCTTTCTTGTCTCGGTCATATTAACCAGCATTGAGCTTCTCAAAGCACCTTATTTTATCAAAAACTAATAATTTTTCTAGAGACACAAAGTTTCCTCATTAGGGTAACTTAATAAGGGTTATAAGAAGAATCGGTCCTTAAAAAGGAATTCCCTTTTTCGTTTGGTTTGGTCAGAATCTTTTTGAGTGCAGACTTTAATTACTCGAAAAGGGAATAACATGGCACGTTTTGTCGCCACTATTATCAGTCGCACTTTTCTGTCCAAAGTCCAGCATGCACCCCTCGTCAGATGCTGTGTCGGATTTGACGAAAATGGGGGAAATACCCGCCACATACGTAGCTCAAGACAAGGCATAATTTGAAGTAGTAATTATGGCTTCTTAATCCCATCTTCTTCTTCTTCTTCTTTTTCTTTATGAAGCCTTCTTCTTCTTCTTTTCTCAACGGCTAAAGTAACAATTTGCCCGAGAAGCGATTTAGTTAAATCGAGATAAACTACAACATTTGTATTGATAAAAAAAAAAATACTTCGCTTGCTAGCAATATTTATGGATTAAGGAAACAGTCTCCCTACAAATCTTACGAAAATACATCTTAAGAACTTTTTTTTTTAGTGTTTGAGCCTTCTCCTTTGATGAGACTTAAATGCCAATATACACTACATATTACTGTCTCGTATTGTACGACCGTTCGAATCTAGCAAGACCCATATGAAATCTATTTGATTCGAAAATTCCGTACTTTTGAATTTCACTAGATCCTCCAATTATTTGTTAAGGATAATTAATATTTAAAAAGAAACATAATTTCTTTTACTTGGTGGCTAGAGTACACGGTTATCGATAATCGAATGGAAAAAAAACACTTCTTTATGAGTCTTTCAATATTGATATCTTGTTATGAATTAATTAATATTTTTTAGAAAAATGTAACGGTACACTAAGTAAAAAAGAATTTTATGATGGATTTTGACATCATTATTGAATTTAACATGATTAATCATTTTATTCGTGACGGGATTCGTTCCTTCATTAATTATGAGGAGGGAGGTTAGTGCGAGGAAGACCGGGGAGAGAGCGACGATTGACCTGCTAAACCGGTGGGCGCCCGATCCAAAGCCGCGTGCGTGGACGGCGTCAAACCCGCCACGCGCCGGTCACCAAACCGCGCGGACCGCGAGATCCATCGGCCACGACGTGAAAGCGACATCTGGACGACAGGCAGACATGATCACATGGGCCGCTGCGTGGGGCCCTCTCTCTTTCCCCTCCGCGGGATGAAGTCGACATATGCCCCAAGAACCCAAACATGTGGGCCCCACCACCTGCCCTTTTCCCCTTTATTTTCTCTACCCAACCTTCTAGAAAACCCAAGGACTCGCATTCGATGCGTTGGACTGTTCAGACCCAAAATTTTAAATCGTAAACATTTTTTATTACATACTAATTTAAGTTTAAAGTTTTTAATTATATCAATTTAGTCATTAACCGTTTTGAAGATTTGCCAATTCAATCATAAAATTATCATTTAGATATTAACAGGGATTATTATAATGATGAATCGTCAACAAAATTTGAATTGAATTAATCAACCATCTAAAAGATTTTAAAACAAATTAGCAAAATTCAAAATTTTAGGGTCCAACCGACATAATGAAAAATTTCATGACTAATTTAGCTGCCATGCAATAGGTTTATAACTCTTTTAGACAATTATCCCTATCACATGCACGGAGTAATTAGGCCTAACATGATGTTTACGAGAAATTCGATCCTCCAATCTAGTCAATGGAGTATGAACCAACAAAGGGCTGATGTAGAAGCCACGAAAAAGGATAATAAGACGTTATCAAATAGAATTATCTTTTCTTTTTCTATTCTAAATAACAAAAAATAGAAAATTAGAGGGACGAGAGTGTTACCCATCAGGCACTTAGTGATCCAAGAACAAAAAATGGGTATATTGATTAAGAATACAAAACATATTGGATTGGTAGGGGGACGCTGGAATCATTTCTCTATAAGACCTAGCTATGGAAAAAAGATTTTATTCACTTGCTCGCATCATTATTTCAACTTGATTTTCACGACAAATTGATTGTTTTATTTTCATAAATTTAGTTTAGTTTTATGCCATACCTTGATCTAAAGGATTGTGTTACCATACCCTAGATTCAATTAATACACACATACATACGTACGCACACACATACATACCATACATATATACATAAATATATATTGCTAAGGGCACAATGCATGATATTATAGACTTACTATTTCTCCAGTAGTAAGTGTGATCGTTTTTTGCCTCTTTTTTAGTATAATTCACTTGTTTTAGTTCAGTTTTTTTTTTAATGCTTCACGAATGAAATATCGGAGAATATGGCGCGGCCACTGGATATAATTCTCCTTACCCTCAAGTATAAATAATTCTATGTTTACTTTGGCTAGCATCAATTTAGAAATATATCAGAGTCGTGTATTTATTTAAGAAATTAAACTTGGGTGCTTCTCATGAAACAAAAATTGAACAATGGCTTTAGACCATCATAATTGGACATTAAATGAGGTCGATGAGAAAAAAGGAGTGGCAG
The DNA here is from genome assembly GCA_019926035.1 of Melaleuca alternifolia. Lineage (NCBI taxonomy): Eukaryota > Viridiplantae > Streptophyta > Magnoliopsida > Myrtales > Myrtaceae > Melaleuca > Melaleuca alternifolia. Next base: position 1,860,953 of record JAGKPW010002136.1, read on the forward strand.
CCAATGTTGAGAATGACTTGATAAGATGGTAGATCAACATCAGATTTTCGGCATTAACTACTGAAAACTCTATTAAACTGTATTCCTTCAAGAAACGGTACTTAGTGCGCACCTACTCTTAGATTTTAGTTTTAGGGATAACATGTAATCAAGTGACTGCATTGGATTTAGTCCTTAAGTATAGTCACAATTCTAGATCATGTAATAAGTATCCTGAATATAATGGAACAACAATTTGAATGAGTTGCACAAAAACATCTCAACAAATCTAATCAAATGATTTGTGTCGGCTTGATAAAAGTTGTGTTTTGAGTACTCTTTAAGAAAAAAAATACTTAATAACTATCTTTTTTAGGGTGGGCATGATTCTAGGAAAGAAGCGAGAACCTAAACAATGGACCGGTGAGAACCTGTTCGGTTCCAAGTTTTAGGGTATGCAAATATAGGTTTATAATCTCATAACTTGAGTATATCGACCATGTATTGAAAATGTTATGTATACTTCTGCGATTAAAAGAATTTATCCAATTAATCGTAGGTTCTATGAAGCACACTTGAAAGACTTTCAAACTTTCTACTATTTTGAATCTATTGTTTGCATCATTTGTTGTCTCCAACATACTAATTTGAGAATTCGTGGTGTCATCATGGTTGCAAAGTGTTAAAAATACGGAAAAGGTTATCGTAAACGCAATTTTCCAGCTGATTACCCTAGTAATTTCTTGTGAGAATTAATTACCTGTTCTATCTATCTTTCATATTTGTGTGCACATTGATTTTTTTTTCTAAGGATCGTTTGGTACCTATAGAAAGGGAGAAAGACTGGTTACTTGGAGAAAGTTAATAGGACAATTATGAGCCACACTTTCGGGAAACGGTTCAATTTTCAACCGAGGATGAAAAAAAAAAAAAGGGATAGAAAGCTAGAAAAATGCCCTTGAAACCAAAATGCCCTCATGTCAACTTGGAGTTACGTGGTGTCCATCTACTGGGTTGGTGGCTACATCCTAAATTGGTGTAAACATCGTGAATTTCGATAGTTGCCCTCCAACATGTCTAATTACATGTTTCAGCGAAATGAAAGAAACGATACATGTGACGATAGTGTCTTAAGGCCGAAAGAAGAGACAAACAATTCATGTGATGGAGGGCGACGGGATTCACAGACGAGTGCCCGTGGACTTCCCTTGCTAGGTAGGTAGCCATAATACAACTATTTCACATGTTACGTTACCAAAGTAGAACATTCAATTAATAAGCTGCTTTGGGCAGCCAAAAAAGAAAAAAGAGAGTAATTAACAGGCTTATTCATGTCTGCATTTCTAGTGAAAACATTCATAGATCAAGTAGGTATTATTACGATAAAAATACTAGCTCAGACACAGAAAACCATAATATGTGTGCGGTCATAACATATTGACATGCAATATCCAATATGACATATCTAGGGTTTGATTAACAAAATTACCAATTAAACAAACTTTAAGATTTTCAATATGCTCGTTCGATTTGTTTTTTTTGATAATTATCAATATATCGAAATTTATATCATCCCACGCTGGGTATGCTTAACGGACTACTCTAAATTATTGAAAATAAATTTCCATTACATATACTGTGTCGAAGCATTTCGGATCACCGGCTAATATGTTTAGGCCAACTAAAGACTCCTAAGGGAAGATTTAGATGATTGAAGTGCATTGGAAAAGAGCCTAAGACGAAGGCTAACAACTCATGCCCGTGGGCTGGGGGAGATGGATGGAAACTCTTGATGCCATCGGTCCTCAGATCAAGTATTAAAGTAGGGTTTAACTACCAGAAAACACTAAAGCTACTCTTAAGCAAAGCCAAATATGATTAGACAGGAGAACCCATCGAAAGTGACCCGGTCGAACCGACCAAAGAAGGGCCCTAACTTTTGTACCACTCACATCATGATCACACGCTTTGCCTGTCACACGTTGTCTTGTCGCCTACATGGACAAATCACAGCCGCTCCTCGGGGCACACGTGTCCCGACGGGAATGGTTCCATCATTTTGCCGGTCATATAACCTCCCTGAATGATGCGTGCTAGACAACGGGGTGGAAGAGTCCACAATATAAAGTAGACGCGTTTAGTCAAATTTCTCATACTCGTGTCTCTATACTTTGCATTGCTGTCTGAAGGCGACTCAACAAGAAGAAATTTCATCTCAAGCATAGCCCTGAAGGTCGAAGAGAGAAGATGGTGTCGGAGAAGGCGAAGAAGTCGCCGGAAGTTGATGCTGATGCGGGCATGAGCTTGGAGGAGATCACCGAGCTCCGACTAGGGCTGCCGGGTGAGAACCGGGGGAAGTCGGGCACGAAACGGGGGTTCTCCGAGACTGTTGATCCTGATCTCGGCATGTCAGATGTTGTTCATGATGACGCCAAAAATTCTTCCGGGGGCGGAGCACGGATGAAGGATGAAGTTTCCGGCGCAGCTAAACCTCCCGCAGCCAAGTAAGATATTTGATCCGGACCCCTTGTCTTGAGCAATGATATTTAGCACGAATTTCTCCTCTGTTTTACATCAGGGGTGGAGAACATACCATTCACATATAAACTGCAATTCAGCGCACCAGTGATACGATCCAAACATCAAAACAAGCAAGATTTTGATACCACAGGAGCACGTTGAGTCTCAATACTTAAATTATTGCGGTATATCTCATCTATAGGACGCAAGCTGTGGGGTGGCCACCGGTGAAAGCATACAGGAAGAGCGTGATGAAGAGTGGCAAGTACGTGAAGGTGGCTGTGGATGGAGCTCCTTATTTGAGAAAAGTGGATCTGGAGGCGTACGACAGTTACCGACAGCTTCTGACTGCTCTTGAGAAGCTCTTCTCTTGCTTCTCCATCTGTGAGTTATTTTCAATGCAACAATCAAAAAGTGAATTCTTGTAATCTCGTAATTGTACATGTAGATGAGTTCTTATGGAGTTCTTGGGGAACTGTTGCAGGCGATTATGCAAGTGAGAGGAAGATAATTGACCCAGCAAACGGTGTAGAATATCTGCCTACTTATGAGGACAAAGACGGAGACTGGATGCTGGTTGGGGATGTGCCATGGAAGTGAGTTTCCAGTCATTTTCAGGGGTTTCTCCCTTTTTCTTTTTTTGTTGCTTCTCATATCTGAGATATCGTGTGTTGAATCGTCGTTCTCGATTTCCTCCTCTGTATCAGAATGTTTGTCGAATCTTGCAAGCGGCTGCGGTTCATGAAGAGCTCCGAAGCCACCGGTTCAGGTAATCCATGCTTCTTCCTTCTGACCCAACTGACGGCTGAACAAAGATAGTAAAGAAAAGAAGACGCGTGGATTTGTCTTACTCAGACGCTTTGAAATCAGATCTCTTATTAACATGATTGCGGCTTGGATAAATGCAGGTCCAAGGACACAGTCTGTGTGCACAAGTTCGAGTTGAAAAAGAAGTAGGGGACAGGAAGCTTGCCAAGAGAGAGCATCCTGGGATTATGTATGGTTGATGTACAAAGGGTTCTTAGATCTCAGCTCCTAGGTTTAGGATTACGCCACGGTTTTTGTATCTAAAAAGGTTTTGATGACACGAGAATACACAGACAATAAGCGAGTTTTGATCTCTCTATCGTTCACTGCCTTCGACCATTTGCTTTTTTCACCACGGGTGTACAGATTAGACCCTCTTTTATTTGATAATTTAAAGCTTCGAATTAGAGTTTTTAACATATGATCATGAAGACCACACTCAGCAATTGCGAATTAATATGAAAGAGTGGACCGAGATGACGGCGTCTTTGCGTTCTAGAAATGGGGGAACACTTTCCCAAGTGGAGGAGAATGATTTGCACAGCATTATGTTTGAGGTTAGGTATGGCTGAAATTCACCTTCGATAGAATGGATCAAGTGGACGAGTTCAAGGGGGCAATCCTATTTACCCGTTAATGTTATGATGGCGACCCCACCTCGAAAACGAAATTTTCCTAAATTGGAGATCAGGAAAGCCGTCTACGCTATCCCCTCTCTCCTCTTTGTGGGTGTCGCGACGACAATGCCAATAGATAAAGTAATGTCGATCGTGGAAACAAAACATGGTCGGTGTGTATTTCCATAAATGAAAGAATCTTAATCGATCGGCAAAAATGTGCACATGGAATAAAAAGGTGTAAGGTGTCAAAAGTAAGTTCGCATGCGAAGAATTTATCTTTACCGGTGCCGTCTAGCATATAAATTGTGGGACTTAAACGAAAAATAAAGACAATGACATATTCCTTATATGCCGACATAATTAACTCCTTTTTATAGAAAGATGCCAAAGTGGTAATCGATGAATTGAATGAGCATTCAAATTTAAACAAAAGGAATACGATGCGAATTCCAAATTACCAATGTTAAATCGGGTTCGAATATATCCCCTGAAAGGAGCGCAGGAGATAGAAAGACAAAAGAAGACGTGCTGGAATCAAAATTATCAAGTTAAATTAAGCCGAGAGGGATGATAATGAATAGGTATATTGATTATTTCGTCGATGCAAAGGCACAAATAACATATTCACTATCAATTCTTTATCTTTCCGATTCTAATTTTTATAGTTTTCCTTCATCAAACATGGTGATGGGAGGCTTTATGTACTTCTTCATCTCTAAAATATATGAAAGAGAAAGTGTTCTATCGGGTTTCAATTTTGAACATGGATCTGGGCCTTCAGCATCTCGAAAAGGCGAAAAAGAGAAGGGGTTGGGCCCTACAGATCCAACGGTCGACAATCTTTTTCGATAACCGAAGTAATAAAAAGCCTCTCCGAGGCCCAAATGCAATTCAAAAACCTGCGGACAGCAGATGGTAAATAGCTCATAGTTTTGAGGGTAGATACGTCAATGCGCGCACCTCCTCCCTTCCTCGATTCCTGACCGGTGAAACGTCGTCGTCCGGCTTCTTCTTCCTGCTCTGCCACAACTGCTTTAGAGAGAGAAGCAGCTTGGAAGCTCTCGTTATAGAGAGAGAGAGAGATTGATGTGAATCGGATCGAACACTGGAGTTGCAGAGATTGTATTAGAGAGAGAGAGAGAGAGAGGATGGTGGGAAGTAATGTGGCCGGATTGCAGGATCACTTGAAATTGGCGAGGGAGTATGCCCTAGAAGGTCTCTACGACACCTCCATCATCTTCTTCGACGGCGCCATTGCTCAGATCAACAAGTACTACTCGCTCTTTCTCTCTCCTTCCCCACCCCCATTTGGGTTCAGTTAAAGCACGTTTGATTTGATGGAGAAAAAGAAGCAAAAAAAAATTGATGCGTAGTTGTAGTTTCTGTTGATGGGAGGTGAAATCCGCGAGATGATAATTTTTTGTTTAATCGTCGCTTGTCAGGGGATTAGTGATCTTCTCGAGGTTTGTTGTAGCTGTGGATGATTCTTTCGATCTAAGCTAGAGTTTTGATTTCTGCGGAGATAGAATGGAGCTTTGGGTTCAATTTAACAGTTTGAAGTTCGTCCGGTGTTGCATTATGAATGCGGAGGATATGTGGGAGAGCGTGAGTTTTTTTTCGTATGGGGTCCCCCATTGTTTGAGTTTGTGCACTATTTCCACCTTACAAGACGTTAATAGCAGAGGGGATGAACCGTTCCCTGTTGTCGAAATGAGTTCCTTATGATGGCATTCGTCCAGAAATTGGTGTCTAAAAGTGCGTCCCCTGTTTTTCCCTCCAAATTCTAACGTGCGTGTAATTTTAGGCACTTGAGTACAGTTGACGATCCCTTAATTCGGGCAAAATGGATGAACGTGAAGAAAGCCCTGTCTGAGGAAGCAGAAGTTGTAAAACAACTCGATGCTGAGCGGAGGGCTTTTAAAGAAACCCCCAGTGGTCGACGCCCTTCTTCACCTCCGATCAATGCCAAGTCGTCCTTTGTTTTCCAACCGCTGGATGAATACCCAACTTCCTCCGGAGCTCCCACCATGGACGATCCTGATGTGTGGAGGCCACCGAGTAGGGATCCTACTGGTAGAAGACCTGCAAGGGCTGGTCAAGTGGGCATGAGGAAGTCACCGCAGGATGGGACATGGGCTCGTGGTGCTACTGCTAGGACAGGTGCCTCTACACGTGGGGCAAAGGCTGGTGGTTCAAGCAAGAGTAATACAGGCGTCCGAGCATCTTCTATTGGAAAGAAAGGCACTGGCTCTGGCAAATCTGCCAAAGCTGATTCTGGGGTAATTCTCTTTTACAAGACTCTCAAAACAATGTGAAAGCAAGTAAACCCTATTTACTTGGGTAATATAGCACTATGGTGAATTTGATATTGGTGTGACTGTCAGGTTTGGGCATGCTTCCACGCATATCCCATATGTTTTTAGGAGTTTCAGCTTTCTTGTTTAAAGAATTTCTGTAGCTTACTTCACTCCATTCTTGCATTAATTTTGGGGAGGGGATTCTTCTATTAATTTGAATTTCTTAGCAGCTATGAATTACGAGTCACCACAGAATCTTAGTGTAACTTATCTGCCAAAAAGTTGATCGATGATTGGTTTCTGTTACATGCAAACTGTATTCTTATGCTTTTATTATTCTCAAATTCTAGAGATTATGTATTTCGTGTCACAAATGAAATGTGATGTACTCTGCTTCGAGTTTGATTTAAGATGTTTTCATTGGTCTGACAAATTTATGGTTGCAACTTCTAGAATGGTGATGCTGAAGATGGAAAGTCAAAGAAGGGACAGTATGAGGGCCCAGACCAGGACTTGGCTGCAATGCTTGAGAGGGATGTCTTGGAAACTACCCCTGGAGTGAGATGGGATGATGTCGCTGGACTGAGTGAAGCAAAGAGACTTTTAGAGGAAGCTGTTGTGCTTCCTTTGTGGATGCCCGAATATTTTCAGGTACTGCTTGAGCTAATTAAGTGCAATTTATGTGCTACTTTGCTTTGGGTAGGATCCGAGTCCAAGTACATACTGATGATGCTAACAATTACTTCTGTTTCCAAGTTTCTGTAAATTATCATTTGGAAAGTGTTTTAAGAAAAAATTAGTTGGTAAATTAAGGAGTGAGTAAGCACTAGAATGGCCACTGGCCATTATAGAAGTACTTAACAGTGTGGATCACCAAAGATTGAGGAGCCTAGAACTGTGGTAACAAAGGTGATGGGTACCTGGGGGAGTCTGTTGGATGGAAAATGGGTAATCAAGCTGTAGTTCCTGCTCGCGTCCTCCAAAAAGTTGGAAATTATTTCTCTGACGGGGTACTATGAGCTCTATGCTTACGATGCTTTCATTCACAGGGAATCAGGAGACCTTGGAAAGGTGTTCTAATGTTTGGCCCTCCCGGAACTGGGAAGACCCTTCTTGCAAAAGCTGTGGCTACTGAATGTGGTACTACTTTTTTCAATGTTTCATCTGCTACGTTGGCTTCTAAATGGCGTGGGGAGAGTGAGCGCATGGTACGGTGCTTGTTTGATCTTGCTAGAGCCTATGCTCCAAGTACCATTTTTATTGATGAGATCGACTCTCTCTGCAATGCTCGGGGGTAAGTTTGATACTTGGAGTGAGATGAAGTTCTTAGCCTAATGTCAAAAAAAGGAATAAATCCCTTGGATCTTCTGTGGCTTTTACTTGTATCTGACTTTCAAAAGTTCATCTCTTCAGGGCATCAGGGGAGCATGAATCATCTAGGAGGGTCAAATCTGAACTTCTTGTTCAAATAGATGGTGTTAACAATAGTTCAACAAATGAAGATGGGACTCGCAAGATAGTGATGGTTTTAGCTGCAACAAATTTCCCATGGGATATAGATGAGGCGCTCAGGTTGTTCTTGCTTTTCATTACTTTTTAAGCTGTGTTGGCAATTTTTAAATTTTTTGTTACTTACAAAACCCATTTCCATGAATGCTCGCTGTTCAACTTTCCTTATCATGCATTTGTTGCTTCTTCCTAATGATTTGCAGGAGGAGGCTTGAAAAGAGAATATATATTCCCCTTCCAAACTTTGAAAGCCGTAAGGAACTCATCCGTATCAACTTAAAGACTGTTGAGGTAAGCTACTCGATCATGGCCATATTTCTAACTTGTCAAATACTCAATTGGTATTTCTTCACACTGATGTATAATATCGCTTGAGATCATTTCGTATAAGGAGTGATGCTGTGGAGACTTGTCCAACATGCGTCTTATTTTTCACTTTCTGAAAAGAGTGAACATAAAGAGAGTTATTTGAGTCATACAAGAGTGCTTAAACACAACCATGCACCATTAGTTGTTACTTGAAGCCATTTGTGTGTCTATTTTTGTGAGGAACTGCCTAGGTTTGCCTATATTAGCTCAAAATCAATTTGAAAGTGTGCTTCATGGTTCTGTGTCAGGTGGCTGCTGATGTAAACATTGATGAAGTAGCTCGACAGACTGATGGATACAGTGGGGATGATCTTACGAACGTTTGCAGGGATGCCTCCATGAATGGAATGAGGCGTAAGATAGCTGGAAAGACTCGGGATGAAATTAAGAACATGCCCAAGGAGGAGATCTCAAAGGACCCTGTGGCAATGTGCGACTTCGATGAGGCTTTGGTGAAGGTACAGCGAAGTGTTTCTGCAGTTGATATCGAGAAGCACGAAAAGTGGTTTGCAGAGTTTGGATCAGCATAAAGCATGTCACTGCATCTCAAAAGAAATCTTGATCTCTTGGTGATCGTGTTAGTGGTTCTTCCCGTCCACCTTATAACAATCAAAAACTTCACATATGGTTTGACGTGCATTTGATTTGTGACCAGTTATATATGTGTACTACGACGGTTCTTCAGAACATTCATCAATCCTACATTGGTTCATTCCTTGATTGTATACTATGTTGCGACTATTTCCCACGATCCCATCTCGTTTAGCTGGGAGGTCTTCAGGATCTCATGGCTTTATACGAAAAAACGTAGACAGGGGAGGGAATGCGTCTTTATCTATTTTTCATGTTTGCTTTTTGATGTACACTTCTTCGAATGAGTCTGATATGTATATATGACAAACAAATAGTTCGTTTAGAGATCAAGATCATCTCCACGAGCTTAATTTCATGAGATATTTTCCTCGGAAAACATCAAGGATCAACTGTTCTTTTTCCGTTGTCCGAAGAGACTCTGGGGTGATCCATTTTAGGTGGAAACTCGAGCGTCCGTGCCACATGGAGTGGCTTCGATACTGAAGTTCTTTGATCATAAGAAAACAAAACAGTTCGATGAGCAATCGACCATGGACGGAGGACATTTGCAGAGAGCAATACTGAAAAAAATTGATTCAGACTGGAGAGGAAGGTAAGCAAGAGGGAAACAGAGAAGGATATATATATATAGCGAGCTCTGGTCCTCCATCAATTGTTCATTATAAGGCGATCTTAGCACTTGTAAGGAAATTCCAAAAGGTCTAAACAAAATAAGATAATCGCTATAGACTGTATAAGTAAGTTTTTCTTCACGTGCACTCACATTAACTCTACTGATATTGAATGTCAATTGCAATTTTACTCACAATTAACCGTTGAATCGTTGCGATTATATACCGGACAATGGTAATTGCCTTTACATTGCTGTGGTGGTAATGCGACAAGAACTGATGTGAGCATCAAAGATGTCAAAGACGGAGGTTATGAAAGTTGAGATTTTAAAATGCTCTAATTTGATTGCCTCCCGGCTTTGTTTCTTCTGCTGTCCTATATGAACTGATGTTAAGTTTCTTCAGCTTGGTCCATGTAGCTTATCCGATTACGTACTCCTCAAAGCAAAACTCGACTTATTATTATTATTATTATTATTATTATTATTATTTAACTGTTGCGAGCCTTTTTTCTTCCCAACCAGCTATTTGATTTACTTTGGTTAGAACTCAAAGGAAATAATTGTCGACTCTATTGATCTGACTTCCTGTTGTTGTACAACGTTAAACATTCAACAATTGATTTGTGCCAATTTGAGAAGACAAAGCACCCAGAAATTAGAACTTAAAGGATGCCATGCGAAACACTCGATGGTTTATAATTTCTTGAATCAGTTAGTGGTTCCTTTTAGTCTTAAAAATAGATTTGCTAAGATAAGTCAAGAAATTATGATTGTATTGAGACGACTCCTGCATGCGATGCTCACGTGATATTCGGAACAACATAGCTCAAGCTTCCATATATCAAACCGCGGATGAGTGTGCCCATGCCTATCTCTAATGAGAATCTGAAGGTCTTTATGATCATCAGGTTGATTTTTTTTTATAAATATTTTGTGCAAGATATTTTTAAGAACGTAGATCATTGGGCATCCACATGCATTGAGTAAGCATGCTCCACCAGAGTGATCGCCGTGGCTCCCAAAGTTAATTAGTTACTGTGGACGAGAGATGTAATTTGAACGTGGACTTGTCACATTGCTCCACCATTTGGCCGACCTGTTGGTGTTCAAGAATCTTCTTATATTTCTCGATGCTAATGACAATTCTTTATTCAAACGACTTCCTTGTTTTTGTTCTCTTCTGTTATGAATTTGCAGAATAATGTAAGGGTGGTGGCCGAAACAACCAAAGATTGCTTCCATTGAACACCAAAAGTAAAGATGTACTTGCAGTGCATGGAACATCCAAGTTCCAATCACGGTCGTCAAGGATATTGGAGCCTAGTGCCCAACTTGCCGCCGGTTTGGATGGTTTCTAAGCCTAAGCATGGGAAACAAGAGTGTCTTTATCCAGAAAACAAAAGAAAAACAGCTACAACTGCCCAAATGATTAAATTATGTTAGAGAGAGAGAGAGAGAGAGAGAGAGAGAGAGAGAGAGAGAGAGAGAGGAGTTAACATCACAGATTAATGACTCTGCATGGCGCATGCAACCACGATTAAAGAATACTTAATGAGTAGTTTCCCCATCAAGTACCAGGAGAATGTCTGAGCATATGTTAGAAGAGCAAACAAATTAAGAGTGGATCCAAGCGTTGGACCGGCCAGCCTTCGTCGGCTAGCATCCCCAATATAAAAACCCACCTTTTGGAATTATTACATTACAGGGTTTCAAGCGAATAATCATTGATTTTTATGTGGGGGAACCCCAAAGAAAAACATGATGGCTTCATGCATGTGCTAGATAAAATAACTATAGCCAGGATATACATAATCTATGCACATAGACAGGGACATCTTGGTTGCCAACTCAGCTATTTGTCCGGATCTTAGTTGGACATATATTACTATGTTGGCCAAAGCATCAATAATTCTTGCGTATCTTGTCCAAAAACTGTGCTAGAGTTCATAATCCCTGCAGGAAATATTGGCCAACCTGTGAGTAATGTGCGTGGTCTGGAATTGGATGAAGAAACGACAAACAATCTATTATGCCCTCCACTTTTGATCCGCTCTCATCCGCTGGCGTATTGAGAGAACTCAAATGAAGAGGAATGAAATCGAGGACATGGATATCCTCATAGTTTAGATTATGCCCAATTCCATTTTTTTTTACCATGATTTTTGGAATTATTAATTTATTAATGGTAACAAAACGCCACATCATGGGTTTAGCCCCCCCCCCCCCCCCCCCCGCCAAAAAAAATTGATTAATTAAATGTTATGAAAGAGCGTGATGACAAGATCTGTCAAATCTGATTTTTCTTTTGTTCTCGTTTGGTTCACATGCTGCTTGCTAAATGAAAAAAGTGCCCATAAATGTCATTGTTATGAATGTCAAAATTGAAAATGCAATCATATGTGTATATCGAAATGATATCAAAATCACTGGGACTCTTTAACTGGGGACACAAACATCTCGTTATTCTCGAGTAATCAACCTAGAATTGGAGTAGCAATAGCATAATCATTGTGCATGAGAGATAAACAGATTGACCACATTGACACTTGAATTAAGGGTTTATTTGTTTAGCAAAATTTCCATATTTTGAAATACATTTTGCTCATAATGATAAATTATACTATTTACAAAAATATATAGATAGAAAATACTTTTGTTGTCCATGAAAAAATTTAAGTGTAATGTTAGCTAATTATTCTCAAACGTCTTTAGTGAAATGTTATTTAAATCGTTTATCTGGCAAAAGATAAATTGACTCTAAGTAAAGTGTTTTTCCTATAGATCATTGATGGAATTGATAACATACCTCTTATTGGCTAGGGAAACAGATATTAGTGTCTTCTCATCACTTTGCTCTGTTCCCACCTCACAGTTCTATGGATTCTTTCCACCATGGTTTGTCCGTCTACTGATTTGACAAATTCAAGCAAATAGGTCTTTGACTTTGAAGGAGATGAATGATTTCGAAATTGAACATTGCAAATTACCAAAAAGAAGTACTAAAGAGGATACGAGAAGGGCAGGCAAGTATGGATTTTGTTATCAAGTCGATATATTTGGCTTTCATCTCAACTTGTATGTGTCCCAAATAAATGGAGCATAATTGGCTTGTGTGGCATGAAACAAACCCCTGTGTGTGCTTTACCCAAAAAAAAAAAACCCGTGTGTGTGTGAGATTAGAGCAATATAGTCTCAAAGCACATAAGTTCCTTTCTTTTCGTTTATTATTCCTGCAAACTAAACAAAATGGCAACAGATACATGCCAACCACTTGTTTATCATCAAGAAATCTAAACAAAAGCATTGACATGTTAGATAATTTAACACAAAATTTTAAGCAAGTGGAGGAAGGTCAAATGTACATAAAGAGCATAAAAACCACGTAGACAAGCGATATGCGCTAAAAAAAGAAGAGAGGATTGAACAACTCTTTTTCAAATAATTTTCCCTCCCAAAGGAAGGTGCTGCGATTTTTGTAGAACTAGCTCGTTATCTACTTGTTAGTGCCATTTCTAATTGGAACTTTCATTAAACTCCGTGTTGGGCAAGAAAATGAAATTTTGAGTATCTGTCAATTTAGAATAATATCCTGGTAAACCCAAATTGGTACAGATAAAGAAGAGTTTTTTTGTTTTGTGGTGACCTAGTCACTCCACCCTTTTGGCGCAACCTACTTTCTTGACTCTCGAGATCAACAAGTCCAATGAAAAGGAGCGCGATGACAAAACCAAGCATAACATTTGTGGACATCATCATGGTATTTCACTATGTATGTCCTTATAGTCTTGCAAAGTGTCTGCCCTCTCACATGGCGTAGCATCTTGGGTACCATCTTGTTGGTCCAAATCTAAGGTCTCAGCCAGTCATTAATTAAACCCACTAATCAAAAGGTGAAAAAAGATAGAGCCGACCAGCTCCTTTGTCCTCTCGACAAGTGCTTCGTTAGACCCACATTGCTAAGTGCTGCAAACTTTCTCAAACCTAAATCAGTTTGAACTTCACTTTTATTAGGAATTGGAAAAGTTTCTTTGCTTCCTTATAGGCTTTATCCCAACAAGAGATCTTTCCGTGTGATAACCAACCACCCATTGGAAGAAATAATCGATTCAAGAAAGATTTTAATCTCGAATTCCATGTTGGTAAATGACGTCACCTTCAACATATAATTAGAGCTCTGATGTTAGTGTCAGTATTAGAGTCTCTTAGATCTATGCGAGCAAATTTGTCATCTCCCGCCTTTCTTTGGGAATCGACCAATAATCTATGGTTCTACGGTTAATTAACATGTAAATGGTTACATGAGAAAACTTTCCTTGGAGTGATGCTGGAGAGTCCTTAATTAAACTCAAAGCAAAAGTCATGTCCAGCACAGCCTTCAATGTTTGATCCCACTTTCATAACTCCTTCAATCACAGTCTAAGACTATTTATATATTGTAAAACCCTCTTTGGACCCTACTTACGTAGCAGAAATTTGTCAAAACGTTTGACATGAAACAGTATGAATGATGCTTTGTGACAGGAAATCACACGGATATCAAGTTCTTTTTGCCACTCTGACCATAGACAGACCTAAACAGAATTGATAGCTGAGGTTTTTCCTGCACTGATGAATGATGAAACTGTAAATCTAGTCAATGAACCAATCTTTTGTCCTTGCAAAGAGGGAGAAAGCATATCGAATGTTAAACGTTCAATTTCCACGACAGCCATAGTGTGAAAGTTGTTCTGTGTCTCCTCCAAAGTGCACTCTTGCAGGACATTGTGCATGTGTGAAAGCACGTGTGTGAGGCTCATCACATGAATTCTGCAATCAGTTTCGCATGATATGATCTCGACATTATTGTGTTGTTTCTGTTCTGTCATTGGATGCCGAGCTTAGAGAATATAATAGATAAGGCTGAAAAAAGGACAAACAGAAAAACAGAGAAACTGACTAAAGGAAAATCTTTACTTCCTCCTTGTGCATGGATCCATGAAGATTGACGTCTGTGCTGCTCTAACATTTCAAGAATTACTAAACAAAGCCAATAAACACTTGTACTTTTCACAGAAATAATCAGCTACATTTTCACCTTTACTTCTCCAAAGGACAAGAACACAACCTTGTCCATGAGCAAGGTAAAGAAACCGCAAGAAACGGTCAAATGATTTTTAACAAAACAGTGAGAAGCCCATTAACGCGATGTCCGGAGACGGCACCAAAATGTTTGTGGTTTTGAAGGGTCTTTGGTTCACGTGAAGATATAAGGAGGAGCACTGAGGCTTGAGACATCTAGGACAAACAAACATAAACACAATCTTCGTGTGCGTTGAGGCTTTATTACTTTTCATGGAAACGATCGGATATATGGAAGATATAAGAATGAGCACTCACGGGTGGTCAGATCAGAATGCCCTTCCATGTTAATCTTTCGATTTCTAGATTATAACAGGTTGAGAGCAACTAATCAAAGACTGGATTATCATGTCCTTGTCATACTCATAGATACTTACTAGTACCAAAAAAAGCCTGCAAATGAATTTTTGTGCACTCCCCTGTGAAGGAACTTATTTGGTTTAAACAGGTCAAATTGGGGACGAGAACCGCTATAAACCCCAAAGCCAGTTTCACAAATTTCAAAAGTGCAAGTGGAAGGGCAATTTGAAGATACATCCAGGTGATAGAGGGAATTGTACTTTGGGAAAGTTTGATTGCGACCAAAATGAGGGTGGAAATTGATGTGCATGTTCACTTGAGGACAAAACAAATGCACATGGAGAGAGAGAGAGAGAGACCCTCCTTTCCACGGAAGCTCTATGGCCCGAGAATTTAATGGTCTGTATAGTAACATTTCGTTTCTTTTCTTTTTATGTTTTTTAAGAATGAAAAAAGCATAGAAATTTATTTTTATACGTCAGTTAATTTTTCTAATCTTCGAAATTTTTTGTGCTAAGGAAATATATTTATAATGAAAATAAGAAGAAAAAAAACTACATTTTAATATCTAGGAACAAAGAGAGAAACATTTTTTTCCTTCCTCCTTTAGCCAGTCGCTGGGCCTCACCAACAGGGTATTATGAGGCCACCTCACTCGGCAAGCGGGAGGCTCGTCTAAGACTAGAGAGGACCTTGCCAACTCTTATCTCTGGGCGATCATCGGTTGTTAGTGATCAGCTAAAAGAGGAAGAAGAATGGAATGGAAAAAGGGAATAACCATATAATTTTTAGAAAATAAAAATATCAGAAAATTATGAACTAAAAAAAATTTCGATGTTACGAAATTTTTAGAGTCCTACCAAATGCATTTCTATTCTTTTTTCATTTTGGAAGTAGAAATTTTTTTGTAATCACCAAATGCACTCTTTTGCATGGAAACTTGATGCACTCAAGATTGGAGCACTTGGAATAAGTTGAAATTTAGTTTCCTATTATAATTAGGTTTTCTATTATAAATAGATTTCCTATTCTAATTAGGTTTCCTATTATAACTAGAAGACTCCTCCCAAAAATGAAAATAAAAGTAGAAAAAAAACTATTTCTAAAGATAAAGTGTTATTGAGAACAAAAATATCAGCATATGCACCCTAAAATGCCTTTTTTTTATAAAAAAAATTCGATCCATTATATTGTTTGTAAAGGACAAGATTTTCTATTATAATTAGATTTTCTATTATAACTAGCTTTTCTATTCTAATAGGTTTTCTATTATAACTAGATTTCATATTCCAATTAAGTTTCCTAATCTAGTTATAATAGGAAAACTTGTCTCGAAAATGGAAATAAAAGTAGAGAAAAACTATTTCTAAAGATATAGTGTTCCTGAGAACAAAAATATCATCATATGCACCCTAAAATGTCATTTCTTAAAATTCCTTCCATTATATTGTTTGTAAAAGACAAGATTTCCTATTATAACTACTTTTCCTATTCTAATTAGGTTTCTTATTATAATTAGATAATCTAGTTATAATAGGAAAACTCATCTCAGAAATGGAAATAAAAGTAGAAAAAATCTATTTCTAAAGATAAAGTTTTCCCGAGAACAAAAATAGCAGAATATGCAACCTAAAATGCCTTTTTTTATATAAATTTCCTTCCATTTTAGTTTTTGTAAAGGACAAGATTTCCTATTCTAATTAGGTTTCTTAATCTAGTTATAATAGGAAAACTCGTCCCGGAAATGGAAATAAAAGTTGAAAAAAACTATTTCTAAATAAAGTGTTCCCAAGAACAAAAATATCGGCACATTCTCCCTAAATGCCATTTTTCTAATTTCCTTATGTTACATTGTTTATGAAGGACAAGATTTCCTATTATAATTAGGTTTCCTTATTATGAATAGATTTCCTATTCCGATTAGGTATCCTAATCTAGTTATAATAGGAAAACTCGTCCCGAAAATGGAAATGAAAGTAGAAAAAACTATTTCAAAAGATAAAGTGTTCTCGAGAACAAAATTATCAGCATATGCACCCTAAAATGCCATTTGTTTTTAAATTTCCTTCCATTATGTTGTTTGTAAAGAACAATATTTCCTATTATTATTAAGTTTCGTATTATAACTAGATTTCATATTTAATTAAGTTTCTTATTATAACTAGATAATAATAGATATTTAATTATATTTCTTATTTAATTACGTTTCATGTTTAACTATTATAATCTAGTTATAATAGGAAAACTCATCCTAGAAATGGAAATAAAAGCAGGAAAAAAATTTCTAAAGATAAAGTGTTCCCGAGAACAAAAATATTAGCATATGCACCCTAAAATGCCTTTTTTTTTCCTTCCATTATATTGTTTGTAAAGGACAAGATTTCCTATTATTAATTAGGTTTCCTATAAAGGTTCCCTAATCTAGTTATAATAAGAAACCGCTAATCTAATTAGAATAGGAAAACGCGTCCCGGAAATGGAAATAAAAGTAGAAAACAACTATTGCTAAATATAAAGTGTTCCCGAGAACAAAATATCAACACATGCACCCTAAAATGCCATTTTTTAAATTTCCTTCCGTTATATTGTTTGTAATGGACAAGATTTTTCATTATAATTATGTTTCCTATTATAACTAAATTTCCTATTCTGATTAGGTTTCTTAATCTAGTTATAATAGAAAAACTTGTCCTGGAAATGGAAATAAAAATAGAAAAAAAATATATCTAAAGATGAGGTGTTCCCGAGAACAAAAATATCAGCATATGCATCCTCTTTTTTTTTTTTTATTTCCTTCCGTTATATTGTTTGTAAAAGACAAGATTGTCCTCCCAATTTTTGTTCTTTCCATTGTCCAATGTGATATGCTTACTGTTATTCCATTTCTTGTCTTCTTCCAATCAATGCCATGCCCCAGCACCACTCGGCACAGGGAAACCCCAACCCATCATCTCTATATAAACCTAGTACTATACCATTTCCCATCGAATAACAAGTACATTCACTTTCCTCTGTCCATTTGTAAACTGTATCTCCACCTATAACCCGACATCCAACACACACCCTGTTTCTCCGCAAGTACTCTCTCCCTGTTTCTCTCCCCACCATGCCTTCCAGGTTCTCAGATGCCTTCAGAGCGTGTCCTGTCGAACTCCATCAGAAGCAACTCGACTTTAGTTCGGTGAAAGAATTGCCCGCCTCACATGCATGGACAGAACTTGATGAGAACCCTTCTTCTCACTGTCCTAGCATGGAGACCTTGCCGGTCATCGATCTCGACGACCCAAATGCGCTAAAGCTAATAGGCCATGCATGCAAAAGTTGGGGCGTATTTCAAGTCACAAACCATGGCATACCAGAGGAGCTTCTTCATGAAGTCGAGTGTGCTGCCAAGAATCTTTTTTCTCTGCCGGTGCCGCAAAAGCTCAAGGCATCTCGTTCCCCACAAGGTGTCTCGGGTTATGGAGTTGCACGAATTTCCGCCTTTTTCCCTAAGCAAATGTGGTCTGAGGGTTTCACCATTATGGGGTCACCGATGGAACATGCTCGCCAACTTTGGCCTCAAGATTACAGCCTATTCTGGTACTAAGCCATCACCATGTACATGGCGTAACTCACCATTTTTCCTTGTTCAAGCTTCTTACTATTATCAATGGATGCAAATAATGCAATCAAAACCAGGTGCCCACTAAAAAGAATCTGAGGGACAGTGCTTAAAGATCAAATCTTCTATTCAAACCATGAGTCTAGCACCTTTACAATTTTTTAAGTGCTTAGTTTTCTCTGTTATTTGTTGCAGTGATGTAATTGAAGAGTACCAGAAAGAGATGAAACAGCTTGCAGGAAGGTTGATGTGGCTTATGCTTGGCTCTTTGGGGTTGACAAAGGAAGACATCAAATGGAGCGGCCCTAAAGGAGAATTCACAGGGGCAACTGCTGCTTTGCAATTGAATTCTTACCCTGCTTGCCCGGAACCAGACAGGGCAATGGGTCTCGCCGCTCACACAGACTCTACCCTCATCACAATCCTCCATCAAAATAACACGAGTGGCTTGCAAGTGCTTAAGGAGGGCAGTGGATGGATCACAGTACCTCCACTTTCCGGTGCACTTGTTGTTAACGTGGGGGACCTCTTTCACATATTATCAAATGGCATATACCCAAGTGTCCTCCATCGAGCAATGGTTAACCGAACAAAGCACCGGTTATCAGTTGCCTATTTATACGGACCACCGAGTTGGGTCCAAGTCTCACCTCTCCCAAAACTTACAGACTTTAATCATCCTCCACTTTACAAGCCAGTAACTTGGAGCGAGTACCTTGGGACCAAGGCAAAACATTTCAACAAAGCACTGTCATTTGTTAGGCTTTGTGCTCTCGTAAACGGACTACCTGATGTAAGTATAGTATCGTGAATGTCAGCTAAAGTTTTCCAGCTATTGCCCCTCAAAGTGTGTTAGTCGGCAAGATCAGAGAACTGAATTCCTGAGGATTATAGTGTGTAAGCTAAATGACGAACCGGATGAGCTCCCATGAGAATGACCCAAAGGAAAACTAGTGTCAAATCAATAAAGCGAGATGCAAACAAAAAGACAGCTTTTTGCCCATTTGAATGTTCAGGTGAGGGACAAACAAAAAGACAGCTTTTTGACGAAATATGAAGGGCGATCCTCCTCCAACGAAAATGACAAAGATCAAGATAAACAATGCAGGAGTAATTATTCATCAAAGGAAGCTTGGAAGATGACAAGGGACAAATGAAGACAACTATTTCTTGTATAGGGGAATTCGACCAATGCAATGGCAAAGTTAACTGAGGATGTGAGGCCATGACATTTGACAGCAAGAGTAACAGATCATGGCTCTCTCGCGGGCACAGGGGCACGCGCACGCGCACGCCCACGCCCACAAAGATAATATGCATACACTTGTGGCCAAACAGTACGTTGATACGTGTCAATCTGTCAAACCTATAATGACCTGTCAAAGATTTGCAAGTTGAAAATCATAATGCCCTTGAAGCCATGTGCAATACCTTTCACGTTGTCTCCTTAAGAGATCATCAGGGAGTGTTAACCATTTTGCTACTTCTTTATTCTCTCTGTTTTTCACCTGCAAAAATTAAGCTACGCCCGTGGAAATAGAAAGCTGTCAAATTTATCTTCACCTAATCCATCCGACTTACTCCATCATCCAAATGAATAAGTTTACGAGAACCTTGCTGCATTTCATGACTACGTGAGTCCATAAAGCTACTTGCATACCATGGTTAAAGATAAGCGAGGAACATGGATATGCATCACTAATCCCATGACATTCTAAGTCTGAGAAGAATTACCTAAAGCCTGGAGGCACAGATAGCGAATTTTTGTCCTTCTCTTGCTCTCTCCATGCTCAAGGGTCTGAGTCTTATTTGTCTTATTTCTTTCAATTTGATATAAAGTATCCATAAACTTTAGCTCAATATGAATTTTGATCCCTAGATTTCAATTTATTAATGTGATCCCTAAACTTTTAATTTGACACAAATAATCTCTCTAAAATTTAACTTGATGTTAACATGTTCTCTAAACTTTCATTTTATTTAATGCGATCCATAAATCTTTGGTACATGTTCAAAATAATAATCCAAAGACTGATTTGGATATGTACCAAAAGTTTAAAAATCACATTGAACAAATTGAAAGTTCAGAGAACATATTATACATTAAACTAAAGTTTAAGGACCATTTATGTCAAATTTAAAATTTAAGGATTGGATTGTACTTTTGACAAAAGTTTAGGAACCATTTGTGCCATTTTCTTCTCTTCTTTGTTTTAGGTGTTTCCTCTGCCTTCCCTAGCAAATCCATGAGAATCCATATTCAACTTTAGCTGAGTCCCTTTTTCATTCAACTAGAATGCAAGCCCTACGGTGCTACGTCTTCCTGCTGCAGATTAGCAGAGCGAGCACATAAACTGATTGTTTTAAACTCATATGAGTTCTTCAGCGAGAAAGAGGGAATCTGGTATAAGCATTACATTGGGCAAACAGATCGGAGAAGCAATTTTTGAAAGTTCTCGACAAATGCAATATAGGCAGAATCAGATGATCAATGTGACTATCCCCACCAAGGCCACGGCCCCTGCAGCACGTCCTAATATTGTTGCATGAGGCCTTCACATTTGGTATGGCAACCACTTCAGCATCACGATATAGGATTATGATGTACAGCGTCACAATCCTCTAACGTCAGTAATTCATTGTCAGACTTCACATCATCAAACAAAACGTCTTCCAACTGATACCCGCCATTCAACATGACCTCCTGAGAATTCTAGAGACACATAAGCAGGATGAAAGAGAGAGGCAACCATCAAGAGATGGGTTTCTCCAACTGACAAATAAGTTGCTTCTTCAGGCCATGTAATCATGTGGGCACCGGTGGCTTATCCTTCTCTTTCTTATCATCCCACATGTAAACCTCACCTGGGGTAGTAACTGCAGCAGAGCAGCACTGTCCAGCAGAAATGCTCAGATTGTTTCCTAGACATAGTGAATGTAGCCGTACCATGAAAACACGCAAGCAATCAGAAAATAGCAGAAGCACCCAGAAATAAGTAAAGAGAGATACCAATACCATGTTAGAACCTGCTGGCATCTAAGGTTGGGATCAGAGGGCACCCAACAAAACAAGGCTCCATCATCTGTAAGAGCCATGCTGTGCACTATCCCTGCTGCTATAGCTACAACTTGCAGTCGTTCCATGTGATGAAACTTCATAGGCATGCTCCGCTTTTTTAAGATTCCTAGCAACAACCATAACAAACCTATGACCTCATGCATAAACCAGCAAGACATGCCAGATGTTTAGTTTATGTAAAACATGTATGGCAGATCTTATTTGAAACCTATAGAAGGATGTCACTATCAACCCAGACAATTTCTTGATGTATGGTTTGACACAATTGAACAGAACAATTCAAAATCTGCAACACATGTGAAACAGAGACTTGTCACAAAGCCAGTATAAAGGAAGAGAACAAGTTAAGCAATATCAACACAATGAGTTACAGTGAAAAACAATGACCTTCCCATCTTCTCTCAGAAAAATTGTGTGATACCTTGCAGCTGCAACTCCAATAAAAACTTTGCCCTTCAAATACTCAACAAGTCTTAGTGTCTAATTTGATCCAGAACTGGAAGATCCTAGCTGAGCTGACCGTCCCTGTTGCACCCCCATGTGATTACTTCACCAGATTCAGAAACTACAGCAGTGTGCTTTGCTGCAGCAGCAGCAAAAGCAACAACTTTCGACTTAAGGGCACTAACTCTACCAGAAGTAGGATGAGTTTCAATGGACATATACCCAAGTTGACCCTCTGCAAAAAATCATAAAAAGGATCATCATACTTCAAAAACATCACTTAAGTTTAGTCAATGAAATATCGGGCATAAGAAGCGAGAATGTCAAACTCTCAATCCTCCACTTCCTACTTGAAACACAAATGCATAATTGAGGTTAGGCTACTTAAAATTCCAGAATCAGAACATATTGAATACTACAACAATCAGTAACCAAATAAATTTCACCTCTATGAGATGCCCAGGTGAACACTTCGCCACCCTCAGGAGCAATAACAGTGTGAAGTTTAGCTGCTGCAATTGGCAATTGCTTTGACATGACGAGATCCTATAACATAAGTCACCTGTCGTGGAGTGATGACCACACTTGACCACTCAAAACAATCAAGTGATTGACCTGTCGTGGAGTGATGACTGCAGCTTAACCACTGGAAAGAATCAAGTGATTGAAAATGTATCAATAAAAACATACTCAAATTCAAACAAGTCTATTCATCATAACTGCGAAGAATTCATTGGCCAAGAAGGGGGAAGGAGGCCAAAGCTAAATGCTCAGTTCCTAGCTTAGACTTGTACACACACAATGAGAGAGAGAGAGAGAGAGAGAGAGAGAGAGGGGTGCAAAGAAATTTTGTTGGCAAATTATTTCAGTTAGTGTCCATACAAGTATTGTTCCTACACAAGGCCATTGTATGCTTTTCTTAGAAAGAATCTATGAGTCAGAAGACAAATAAAACACAGTGTAGCATCATTATTCTTGCTCCTAAAACAAATACAATAAAGTAAGATCATGCCTGGATAAAAGAAGGATACTAATATGGTACCTATGGAAGTCAAAATCCTGATCCCCAAGCCGACCACCTCTTCCAAATCCCCAAGTAAAGAGTTCCTCAAGTACTAACATCAATACTGCAAAAATTTGCTGCAGACAACTGCTTAACTAAGGAACCGTGCAGTGAATCAACTTAACACAGTAACTTTAGTATGCAAGAAATTCCAGTTCCTAGCTGATACTTTGCACCAATACCCCAGCTAAAAACCTCCGTGGCTACTGCAATAAGCAATATTTCGGACATACCAGTAACAACTATTAACTATGGGACTGAAATATATACCAGCATCATAGCCATTCTAATGACCTGATTTACAGGCCCTGAGAGTAAGTTGATGGGTGTCCAAGACTTACAGTTCTCCAACACGATAAAAGCCCTGATTGAAGGAGGACAATTGCAACTGCAAGATAACCAAAATGCAGGGCCCTCTAAAGGCTTCTCCATCCTGGAAAGCATTGCATGATTACCAATTATCATTGCTTCAAAGATCAATCTCTAGCTTAGCATCCAAATCCACAGAAGGGAAGAAAAGTTCTTCATTTCAAATTGAATCAACTTGAATGAAACCCGATGGTCAATTTTTCTTCACAAAGCAAAATCGCACGATGCTATGTCATGCTTGATCCAATATGCATCTTGCAGATGCAGAGTTACAAAGTCCATATTTCTCATCTAATGGAGCAAAATGATCTGATGCATCGGGATATTTTGTTTCATTCGGAATGCACTTCTAATTCCATATATGCCCACAAATTACACTACACTCTAGAAGTACCATCTATGGAATTCCAAATCCAAGCACTACAAGAGAAATGCAGAAAAGTGACCCGCCAAATCAGCCTCATCGGTTCTCTGACGGATCATCCGCCACAATTAACTCAAATCTGACCTTCATTCCAGCATTGACCCATGTTGAGATCGCATACCCTCTCCTTAAAACCTCATTATAAAATCACGATAAACAAATTCAGTCAATTCAAAGGCATGGGTCTCACAGCTCAAACCCACCCAGCAACGCTCAAACATGATCGAATTTCATGAAGTTCCAAAGTGGGTACTTCATCGGAAATCATAGGTGGGCTTGTTTAACTAAATGAATTTCAAATACCCACCATCAAAAGAAGAAGAAGAAAGCATGCACAGAGATAATCGCACGAGCAAAACTAACGAGTTACGATCATGAAACACAAGTCACAACACCACCAAGTATACCAAGAATGCATCATTATCAATAGAGGGCCCGGAGATGGGCGGCGGCGCCCGGTGGTGTTGTGCGCGGTGTTCCATGGCTGAGGAGAGTCTTTGAGACCAGAAGTCGCGCGTCAAAGGGAGTGCAGCGAAAAAGCGGAGGAGGCCGTGCGGGAGAATGGAAAACATTTCCCAAAAGTCATTTTCCTTATTATTCAATATTTAGTTCCCTTGAAAAAATGAGTCAATAAAAAGATATTTTTTTTATCTGCGAAAAAATTATGATTCAATTCACAAAAAATAATTTTTTAAATAAGAAAATTTATTTTAAAAAATAATTAAATACGTTGTTTGGACCTAAAACACTACGTTTAGACATAAAGACGTCAATGCCGATTTCTCAATTTTCAGCATTCAAGGCTAAGTTTCTAGCACTTTGGCCAAGCCTATCGAGGTTGAGCTTGGGCCCCCAACATTCATGTCCGAGTACATTGAGGCCAGCTCGAAGCCGCGGTGGCCATGCTTAATTTCTCGTCACCCAAGCTTGCATCTATAAAGGCAGTGTTCAGTCACCGACACTCGAGTTTAGGCCCCCGGCACTCAGGCTATAGTCCACATATACCGTGTGCGACTCCTTGGCGTTCGAAGTTAGGTCCTTAATTAAAGAGACTTTCGTTCTTAAAAAAAACTTTTAAAACTCGAACTTTTTTTTTCTTTTTTTTTTCTTCCCTAGCTAGTTGCTTACAACTAGTCACAAGTGAAGGATGAGTCCACCTAAGGTTGGTGAGACTTGAGTGAGGCTCTTGTCAACGTCAAGCAAGCTTGACTTTGCTGGATTTGGTGAGGTTGAGCCTTGCAAAGCTTAAGCTCATTGGCCTTGGACAAGCTTGACATGGCTAGATTTAGCAAGGTGGATCCTCTCTCGAGGTTGGCCAAGTTTGAACTCGCCAAATTTTGGCAAGCTCATCCTATTTCCGTGGCCGATCACTAGTGACCGACTAAAAGAAGGGACAGTTAAAAGGAAAAGAAAAGAAAAGAAAAGAATAAATAAATATAAATTCAAAATCTTTGGTAAATTTTCTAGAAAAATCAAATTAGATTTCTATACCTAATGATGGAAAAATATTTATAGTTTTGTCAAATACCGAAAATACTGCTATTTTCTATAAATGACTTTTTAAAAAATATTTTTTTTACAAATGTAACATTTTTTTATGAAACAAACAAAGTTGGACGAGGGTGAGTGATGTAACCAAGGCTTTTAATATAAAATGGGTTAAATGAAATGTACCAATTTATAACCCGTTTATTTTGGCATCTTCATTTTGTAAACCAATTATGCTAGCCTACAAAAGTTACTATGATCCATTAAATATATTTGGTATTACTAAAAGTGTTTCGGACCCAAATTACGTCGACCAAGTCAAAACAATTAAGTGCATGAAAAGGGAAAAGTTGACTAGTCAACAAGAAAGGGAAAAGGGATGCTAACGTCGTTTTACAACAGAAAGTGAGAGCGTAAAGAAGAATGAAAAGAAAGAAAAACAAAAAGAAAAGAAGGGGAAAAAAGGGGAAAAGGGAAATAAGGCTACTCATACAAGTCATGGAGATCTCGCCAAGCTGGATTTACTTTGACTCACAATGCCTGATAAATAGGTTATGCCCCTTGTTCATCTAATCACATTAGTTTTCTAGATTATGACATATATCACAATAGTTTTCTAGCTTATGACATAAATTTGAAGTTGTGTGAAATTGAAACTGTAAGGTCGATTTAGGCCTTTTGATTAATAGTTTAAGATGCTTTGCAGTTATAGGATTTTACAAAACTCGATTTGATCTTACTATTTGTCCAAAATGGATTTTCAAAGTCGAGGACACGTGATGAATAATAACGATCAACAGCTTTCGATGTTGAGTTTCGTCAATTATTGGGTCAGCTAAGCCAAGAGTCTTCTAGTACTTCAAAAAGGCTTCTTTTCTTTTTTAACTAGTAAACAGGCTTGAATTAGAGTTCACTAGAGAGAGTTATGGTGTAAGATAATTTGTCGCATGAGTGGCCATTTATTGTGCGAGTGCTTGTTTTTTACTTAAGTGGTTATATATATATATATATATATATATATATATATAGTCAGCCATTCTTGAGGTTTTTTGTCGACCCATAGATAGCGTTTTGGCTATGAAATAGTGTAGGTTAGTTGAGTCGGTTATTAAAGTAGTGTTTTACTCGATTTTGACGTCAATTCTCATTTAATTGATATAATTACAAGATCGTCCACTTATATAGCTGTTTTGTTTGGTTTTGGGCACTCTAAAGTAGAGCGGTGCCAATATCTTCTTTGATTTTGTAAAACCCATATCTTAAAGTAATAGTAATTCAATATATATATATATATATCTATATATATATATATACTTATATGTATGGAACTAAGAAGAATATATTCGTCGTATAAAGATCTAAATTGAGCATTTATTACTTTTTAGTATTTTAAATGATTGGAGAACGGTTTTGGAAATATAGTGAGATAATTTAAATTTTTGGTGGATAAATTGAGTTGCAAAAGATTACATATTTTGATTTGTGAAATCGATTTGTGATATGTATTCTCAATTATTTTTGTGGAAAAAATTGAATTATGAAAGGCTATATATTTTGATTTGTGAAACTAATTGTGATATAGATTGATTAAGGGTTAAGGGCTACACAATGAAGCGAGTCTTGTGGGAGCCACCTCTCGGGCCTTATATTATTGATATTTGTTGGTAAGGCCTAGGTGCTATACATTGATGTGTGTTTTGTGGGAGTCACTTCTTGGGACTTGTACTATTGATATGTGTTAGTCAAAGGATTAAGTGTTGCGACACAAGTCTCATGGAAGATAACTCTATAGCATTGAATTATTGTTCTGCGTTTGTCAATGGCTAAATACCAATAAGAGATATGAATTTCATGAGAACCACCTCTAGAGCCTTGAGTTGACTATTGAGCATGACCATTGATTTGTGATTTGATGAGACTAATTATGGGCTTGACTTTTGATGTTGGATAATGGTAATTGATTAAATTAGTATTCTTAATTTATATAAATTTTTGTTAAAATGAAACAACTCATATAAAATTTAATATGCATATTATATTTTACATCTGGAGTATGAGTCTTTGGGACCCCAAAGACTCATACTTCAGATGTATATATATATATATATATATATATATATATATATAAAATGGTTGCTCGATTTGCTTTAAAGAAATACATTTCTCGTTGAGATATCATTGTTCATACTGCTCATCTTAGATGCTTTTCACACTGTCTGATTAGCGAGAATAGAATGAATACGTTCATGCTATCATTAGGGCATTTGATAGAGAAATTTTGGCTAGGGGTTTAGTTAGTTGTATATCTCTAAGCTGTATATGATTGAGCTGAGTTTACCAATGGCGTGTCCAATGGTGGCCGGAGTTGAGAGAAGTCGTTGTCAAAAGGAGAGGCGTTCGCACGTTCCAAAAATAGGGGACATCTGTGGTCGTGGAGGAAAATGAGCTCGCCAGTGGCAAGTGATGACCAGCCAATGGTCGTGACGTCCTCTGACAGGACGCCTAAGGCGGCCGGTAGGCCTTGCCGGCAGCTACCGGTGGGCCCCCAACTTGACATGCCAACCAAGCATTCGATGGATTGACTAAGAGAGATAGAGAGAGAGGAACAACTGATGGGGAAGACCGGTTCACGAGAGTTGGACCTATCTGAACGCGGTTGGACCGGTCTAACTTGCGATTGGATGGTCTGGGCATTGACTCGCAATAAAACCCTAAGAAAATAATAAAAATAATAAAAAATAAAACTAATAAAATCAGAGAAAATCCCAAAATTTCAGAAAAGCCTCCAAATAATAAAACTCAAGATTTTTTGGGCCAAATGCGATTAAATTAAATTTCCAGAATTCAAACGTCCAAACGAAAATTACAATTTAAATCGGGAAAATTCTCGAGATTCTTAGGCCACAATTCAAACTTAAATAATTACATATTAAACCCCCGAGAAGACAGAAATGCAGCCGTTACAGTGATCATTTGATAGTCATAACTTTTTTGTGACTAGTTAAGTTTCGTATCTTCTGAAGAACTTTCAATTGAGTGTCATGACTTGTAGAAAAGCCATGACACTAAATTAATTGTTGTACGAGAGTTATGGGACTTGTGAAATTTTTTTATTGAATGTCTTGCCATGCCTCTTGGATTAATAAACTCATTTGTTGTGTTCATAACTTTGATGAATAGAATAATCAAGGAGTATCCATATAGATTTGTTTTAGTGTTCGTTGATGACATTTCAGTATATTCGAAGAGTTTGGAGGAAAATGAGCAACACTTGAGGGTTGTTGTGTGAACTTTATGTGAAAAGTTGAATGCTAAATATAGTAAGTGTGCCTTCTTGCTTGATTGTATAGAGTTGTTGGACATCTAATCTTGAAGTATGGCATCTTAGTGGATCCAAAGAAAGTTAAAATAGTTGTTTAATGGAATTGCCCTACTAATGTTACAAAAGTGAGGAGTTTCCTTGGGTTAGCGAGTTATTACGAATGATTTGTGGAGGGACTCTCCAATATTGCTGGTCTACTTACTTGCCTAACTAGGAAAGGAGTTGAATTTGTATGTCCGGATCAATGCGAGCGTAGTTTCCAAGAGTCAAAGAGATGTCTAGTTTTAGCTCATATTTTGACATTGCCTTCAAGAACTAGTAGCCTCATAATTTACTATGATGTATCTAAACAAGGTTTGGATTATATTCTAATGTAAGATAATAAAGTTATTGCCTATGCCTTTAGTTAGTTGAAAACACAAAAGAAAAACGCATAATTTAGAGTTAACAGTAGTTGTGTTTACTTTTAACATAAGGTGGCATTTTTGGCATGTTGAAAAATGAGAACTCTTGATAGATCACTAGAGTCTAAACTATAATTGGAGAATGTTGAAAACAACTTCTTTTTACAAACTTGAAACGAATTTGCAGAAGTACAGGCACTCATACGTACATTATTGTTTATTCAACAACCATGGAGGCCAACTTCAAACACCACAATAAGTTTTGAGGGCAGATTCAACCCTTTGTCCAGCTTCAGTGTAGTAGAACCCCAAGAATTCCACATGATCAAAGGGTTTAAAGAGCAAAGGGTGCTCTTCATCCACCAACTCGTCGGGTGCTTTTATAATGTACCCACCCTTTGGAATCGAGAACAGTCCGACCGAGTACCTCGCCTTGTTCCCGCTCATCATGACTCGATGACATGGAGAGTGTAATCTGCCATTTACCCATGCCTGTAGGATCATATCACGTGGTAAGAAATGTATTCTTAATTTTGTGTTCACAGCTCCACCTGTTCTTTTGAGGAATATTAAGTTTGAGAATTGGTATGTTATGTAAAAGTTGTATTATGTGATATGCTACCATATATATGATCAATATCCAATATTGTTACACTATTACAACATCTTATTGGTTTATAGAATGATATTTTGAATAAAGTTGAATATTTGGTCAGTTGGTGAGATGCGAAAATTCTTGTTTTTCCTTCCAAAAGAAAAATTATAAGACTTACATAGAGCGAGTCTCCTATCATGACGATGAAAGAATTTGGTGAGGGCCGAGTGCTGAACCACTCGCCGTCTTTTGTCTGGACTTCAAGACCGTCGACCTCGTTCTGGCACAAGATGGTGACGATGTTCTTGTCCGTGTGTGAGTTGAGGCCAAGCTTGGTGTCAGTGGTCCGAGGCCCTTCATACCTCATGACCCGCAGAAGGTAGTTGGTTGAGTTCATGTGTTCGTCCAAGTATTTCTCCACGCCGAGGCTCTCTAAGATCATCCTCCTTATCGTCTTGTCTAACTCCGATAGCTTCTCCGAGAATGATTGTAAGTTGTGGCTGCCACATAGAGAGAGAGAGAGAGAGAGAGAGAGAGAGAGAGAGAGAGAGAGAGAGAGTTTGTCTCAGCATATAGCCTGTTTTGACCATTTTTGTATATGAACCATCGGAAGGTTGATTAAATCTACATCCCAAAAGAAAACTTGATTAAATTTATTAAAGTATCTTTTTTCCCTTTCGCTAGATAATGAAAGCAAGTAATGTTTCACTAAGAAACAATCATTGACGCCTAATTGAGTTAGGGACGGAAAGGTAGTAATCTAATGAATTATGTTAATCACATATAGATAAAAAATGAAATTCATACCAGGATTTATGTTAGATTCACTTACAAATACAAATTCTCATTCAATCAGTGAACCTGACCGACTCTGCTTGTTGCATCATCCATAGGGTGGATTTATACCATAATTTCTGTAATTGGCAAATATATATATATATATATATATATAGGTGTCTGTTTTTTTTTTCTTTTTTGGTTGTAATAGTCGTGGTGGCTCTGGATAATTGTTATATGTAGACTTTTATTAGGGTGAACTTCTAACTTGTCCTCATCCCAATCCTCAACTTTCGTTAGGGTAATTTTCGCCAGATGAATAGTGTTTTATCAACCACATCTGCTCCAAAAAATTACTTAGCTCCAATTTTATCAAGAGCACCAAGAGGAAGTCACAAATCCATGGATCCATTGGAAGAATTATATACGACCACTAATTCAGCAACATGAATCCTGTTGTTATTCATCAAATTATCTAAGAATAGAGTGATCAGACGCAAGTTGAGTACGAACAAATAGTGCTGCTTCTATGCTTGATTCTGCGAAAGGAAAGGCCATCCAGACCTTCCCTTTTGGCGTGCGTTGGGCCGCTTTGCGCACACCTCCTCCATTCTTCCTATCTGTCACTTGCTTTTAAGTTTTGTACTCGGTATCATTAAGAAGAAAGACATGTAAGAACTTCATTGGATATGTAGATGAAGGCTCTATAACTCCTAATCGGTAAATCTATCAAGAAGCAACTTTTAACACATAACTTACCTAGGATCGACCGAATAAGAGTTTCCATCTAGACAACAAGCTAGTTAGCTGAACATAGCGTTTCGCATTCCTAGATTATAAGTTAAATCACGAGCCGCAAAGCATATATAATTAATCCCTGGGTTTAAAAAACTTAAATTACCTAAAATTCGGATGTCCCTCGGGCCATAAGGTAGTGGTAAGGCCATCCACCTTCTCGTACACGTCAGCATCGTCAATCCCCATGCTCTCGTAGAGCGGGACCATGGGGTACTGCCCGACATAGCCGTGGAAGGGCTTCTTCGAGACGTTCCGGAGCTTGGTCTGCAAGGGCAAGTCGAAGAGCTCCTGGACCGAGCCAAGCATTGACTTCTGCAATTCCACGGGCACCTTCTCGAACCGGGCTTCGAAACAGCCGTAAGTTTCCAGCGCTTGCTTCACATCGTCCCTCACGGCAGTCCACTCAGCTGTGCCCGGCTCGAGCCGCGGGCTCGAGAAGTCTATAACTGGGAGCTTCAATTCTGCCATTGACCCCATTTTTTATGAATTGATGAACTTTGATTTTGGTTTTGGTTTTGGTTTTGGTCGCTATTTATAAGATCGGTGCAATGTGCCGACTAAGAATTCAGAACTGAAGGGGAGAAGGGGAAGAAAGAGAGGGGGGGGGGGGGTTTGTTGATTGGCGAGGAGGTTGCTGAGAGTAAAGACAAGGGCAGTCGGAGGATGAAAGTGCTTGCTTCGGAGGTGAAGATTCTCTGACAGCATTTACATAATTGAATAGAGCCAACTTAATATAACAAAATTTACATAACATTGAGCACCAATCAGTCGGCTGATCGATCCTCACTTGATTTCAAGGTGATTGATTATGTGTAATTCCAAGTTGGCGTTCTAATTGTCACTGGAATATTAGTTCTTGCTCAAGAGCCACTTTTGGCCGGAGTGATCATCAGGGAATTTATTTTTGCTGATCATACTAGTATTGATGCACCTGATATACGCGTTTGGGGTAAGCTTGAACATGAAGTAATATGTATCTCTTTAAAAGATTCGTTTACATAGAGTTAAGGTTTGCTGGCATCGCTAATGCATTTTTTTCTCTTGTGGTTGGTTCACAACCTAATTATTTAGGAGTCAGGATCACAGATCATGTACCTGTCAATCAAAATCAATTGAAAATGATCATTGCGCTTATGTCCTTGCACATGGATGGTGACCCATAATTATACAGTTGCATGCAGAGAGACAATCATTTAGAAGATTTGATCCCTTCACAGAATACGATGGGCGCATACAGATCATAAATGTGAGATGTCACATGATGATTTCGCGATCTAGTTTGATTTATTCCTCATTTTCCTGACGGTTTCCGACGGTGGTCCCCGATATACACGCTTATTAATTAATGTAGTCCACCATCTTGTTCTTTGTTGTTTTTCTTAGCGTAAAGCCTTCTGTGCATGTAACGATCGGTGACCTCATTCATGTAATGCCAAATTAAATAGAACTTGTGATTCGACATTCGAATAAGCAAGAAATTGTTATGATACTTTTCACATTGGAGCTGAGACCTTAGTTGGAGTCGGCAAGTCATATAAGAAAATATAAAGCCAAGATCTGTTCAGTCATTACACTATAAAGCAAACAAGACGAGTATTAGAATTCTCATTTCTATGAGTTTTGTAAGTGAGTTCTCTCGGAGAAAGTGTAAGATAAAACTCTCGAATTTTACTATTCTTTGATTCTCCAAATTCATAATGGATCTCTCGATGGCTTGCCCTCCGATGGAGAAGATGTCAATACTCAAACCAAACTACAAAATCTTTAATATCCTTATTAATCATCATTGGTTTTTCTAGTAGTTTCTTCCTTTTGCGTTAGACTTGAATGGTAAGATCCATTAATTTTTGCGTTATTTCATAACAATTTATATCGGATCTAAATTTAGAGCTTGCAGAGTAATTATGTCAATTTGGTCATCAATCTTTCTTTTTTAGCCAATTCAATTATGCATATTTTTCATTTGTGTCAATCCAATCCATCTAACAATTTTCATTGGCTGATGTTGACATGAATAATTTTTCAATTTTTTTATTTTCTTTCTTCTTTTCTTTTTTTTTATTCGCCATAGTGCTGGCCACTAGGCGAGGGCCATGAAGCCCTCCTCGGTAGCCGATAAGGATTGCTTGGTCTCACTTGCGGAAGTCACCTTCGACCATGGCCCCCCAGCCTTGCCTAGATCTAAGCAAGGTCAAGCGACACCCCCGGCCCTCGCTAGCTACTTTGAGGGAAAAAAAGAAGGAAGAAAAGGAAAAGGAAAAATAAAAAAATAAAATGTTTAGAAATTATATAATTAAAAATTGTCAATATTAACGTCGGTTAGAAAGTTAGCCAACCAAAATTGACCGAAAATACTAAGCTTTCACAAATGAAAAAAAAATATAAATATGAAATTGGCAAAAAAAAAAGATTTAAGATTGAATTGACACAACTATTATAGGTTTGGGATATCTTTGGTAATTTTTCCAAGTGAAATCAAGTACATCACAACAAAGCAGCCATACTCTTTTTGGGCGAAATGACCCATCTAGTCATGTTGATCCCCAAATCCACTCTAGGATTAAATTTTCCCTAGAAAATTATATAATTGGAACTTGAAGCAAAACCCTAGATTGAGAACCCATTGAAGTTGGCAAAAGTTCAACACCAATTACTTTTGTAACAAATTTAGCTCTAAATCTTCCAAGTAAACTATTATAATCTTAAATAGTTTTATTAATTGAGTCTCTCTATCTAATTTTGATAAGAAATGAATGGCATCGATGCCAGCTGTTCTAGTGGCAAACCAACATTAACATTAACAATCTTAACAATATTTAATACTTCTTGAATTTTTACAGAAACAATTTCTTTTTTTTTATTTACTTTGCCCTTGCCTAATATGTGACTCATGGCCTTACTTAGACCTGATAAGGGCCAAGATGTCCTTGCCATATCTGGGCAAGGGGCCACATGCCCTTGCTTTGGCTAGAAATGGCGTGGCGACCCTTGCCCACGCTCTCCTTGGCAAGGCATCATAGCCCTAGCCAAATCTAAGTGAGGGGTTGCGCAACCTCATTGTGGCCAACAAGGGCATTGTGTCCCTCGCCCAAACCTAACGAGGGTTGATTAGTGATCCTTGTCAGCCCTTGGTTTATAAAAGTAGTAAAGAAAAGAAAACGAAAAAGTAAAAAAAAATGAAGATTTCAAAAAATTATTAAATATTACTAAAAAAGTCTACGTCAATGCCAGTTATACCAAGTAGAACAATCTGTATCTACATCAGCACTTTCCAACCAAAATTATTCAAACCGATTCGATTGGCAAAATGTGAAAATATTTAGGATCAAATTAGCACAATTTAAATGTTTAAGATTAAATTGGTACAAGCATAATTGGTGCAAGACTTTTTTTTAGTAGTTGTCCCGTTTTTGTTTCTTTGGGTTTAGTGCATATTATTTTATGAGGGACAACTTGTTAAGGATGCAATGTTCGTGGTCCTAGGATTTATAGGGTACCACTCTCGCGGACGCAAGACCAGACAAAAATTGAAAGGTACCGTATCATCATGATTAATAAAACTATAATAAGAGGGATCGATTGGATTGAAAATATTTGTCGTGATCTCCTCTCATTACTTTGGAGGGTTAGGGAGACGAATATTCTTACGAGTGAGAACTTTTGTAGCTTTGTGCTGGATTTCATCATCCATGCCGTAATGATGTTAGAAAAGTGAACGCCGGAGACGCCAATGAGATTGTACCGACGAAAATGCTTTTGATTCACCAATACTTTTTCAACGTTATAAATCTAACAAAAAGGGTATTGATTTTGACATTATTATTACCTATGTGCTAACGTTATCTCACGATAATTAAAGCCCGAACCCTAATGTGCTTCCAAAACGAACAACTTGCCATAATTAAGTAGATTAAGCGATTAAAAGAGCACTTCTAATGAACGGCGTGGTGAATTTTTCTCCAAGATAATCTTAGATGCAATAGGATATTATCTAGTGAAAAATCTTTACCAAATAACCTAGTAACAAATGTTGGAAGAAAGTGTTAGAATATCTCAAGTGATCAACAATTCTTAACGATTCCAGATTTTTCATATAAAGCGACAACGGTCATTTCAACCTAATGAAATGAAATTGACTTATGAAATATAATTTATTTTTTGCTATACATCAATCGACTCAATGGTATGTATTACCCCCCAAAAAACGCAAATGGCCAAGTCTCTTTGCCATGCCAATAGATGACTATAGATTAAATCATTTTAGCCATTTATATCACCCGAAAATTCAAGGTTAACAATTATAACACCCTTATCAATTAAACAATTATAATGTCCTCTCTTTACATATAGAGCCCATTTTGATTGTCCCACCTGGCTCTTCATCTTATGCTTAGATTAGTCATCGATTGATGAGTCTACATTGATGTATTCGACCATTAGCCGCTTGCAGTGCTTGGGATCATTATTTAATGAAAAAAAATTATAATCGACAACAATTTTATGTCTAAACACTTTTGCGGATAATAAAAAATTTTAGTTCATATTTCTTTAGAAAATCCTCGTCGAATTGTTTATCTTCTGCAAAACAAACGCAACTTCTCAAATGTTGGACTCCATGGCCTTTTCCTTTGTTGCCATAACAATATATATTTAGAAGAAAATCATCAAGAGGTAATTTCGAAGTATCTTTGAGATGAATGCAAAATCAAATGCCCCCTCTAATTTTCTCCCATTTAACCCGATGTGCTTCACTCGAAATTACATTGTCAAGAGTACTTTTATACCCATGTTACTGTATGGCGATGTGACATGACACATTGGCGGCAACAAAGGGCGCATTTATTTGAATGGGAAAAAATACATAAAAAACTGAAAATTTCATATGTTACTAATCGTGTCAACTAAGATTTGGGACTGAGATAATTTTTTTTCGGAGTTAATCTAACAGTTCACTTTAGTGAATTAACCTAGGTCAAGAATACCCTGTCGTTTTTCCTTCTTGTGGCACCAGAGAATTACGTCAGACTATAAGTACTAACTGCAGGTAAGTGTTCTCGTGTTAACTTGATTAAGCGGCAAAGTTGATGCCCTTTCCATGGCAAGTTCCAGAGTTCATTGAGGAAAATAATGGACGTAGGGGCACTTTGGGATTTTTATTCTTCTTCACCATCGCCATCCTATCATCTCAGTTTATATCAAATTAAGCACAATTTTTCATAATTTAAGAGGGGAAGATTTCAGAAAGGCAACCTTCTCTTGGAAAAAATCTGATCTGATTCTATGACGGAGACTGAATCCAAAGAAAAATCGGCACTTGTATAGTAACGTATGATAGTATCAGTACAACAACATACAACATGAATGATGTGGACAAAGGGAAAAAATAAAAATCCTTGCGGGGTCTCAGAATATTTTGCTATTTGAATGGTCCCAACTTAGAGGGATAATATAATGTCTAAGACAAAAGGATGCTATCCAACTCTTCCCTACTCTTTCTCTTCATAGAAACATGAGTGTACTAACAGCCCCAGGATTTTAGTGGTCTCACATTCTTTTTTAAAGCTCAATTGATTGATTAGCATTTGAACGTCTGATTTAAACCCATTGTTTAATTGGATAATCATTTTTTTAACTCTCCCTTCATTTTCTCAGCAACTTAATATAATCTTATTCCTATCTTGCCTCAGGGGGCTACGCATAGGTTATTTAAATCCAATTAAAAGAGGAAGAGAAACATGCTTGGAACTTGAGTTAAACTTCTTACTTTCTCCATTACATATTGTCAAGATTTAATACAATTTTAAATTCTTTTCATTTGAAATTCAGTTGTTTGAGGGGAAAAATCTAAAATAAAAAACATAATTAGATTTAATAGAGGGATTAATATGACAACATATTTTTCATGTATGTCGTTTATATGACTAGTGGACGATAATCCCGGGAAAGAATCTATCGTCGCCAAAAAAACATTATTGAATGTAAAACTCATGTACGTTCTACTTCACCAGAATTTGTTGTTGCACGTCCAGATTCAATTTAATTCCTCAAGGACGAAAATGCACGCTTACGATATGAAAGTAACAAGCCAAATCTAGCCATTGCCACAGAATATTTCATAGGGTTTAACAATCACTAAGGTGGAGTTCCACGTCACATAAGAAGAAAATCCAGGAGTAGTAATTCCTTGACCTCTAGAAAAAAACATCACTCACGACTCACGACTTACACCAAGACTAGAGTACGTAACTGGGAATTTAACAACACTTGATGATCAATCATGACCCTAAACGCCACAATAGGCTTTAATTGGACACTTGGATTTATACCCTTCATCGGTTCGATAGAATCGGAGGAGACCGAGATGATCGAACGGCTTATACTTTAACGGGTGATCATCATCAACAAGTTCTTCGGGAACTTGTAGCGTCCCATTATTAAACGAAAACAGAGCAAGCGAGTATCTGTCTTCCTTGCCATTGATGGTCACCTTGTGGTTTGGAGATTGTATCCTATCATTGCTCCATGCCTGTTCTTGATGGTCAGTCTTGAACTCTGTTGCAGATCTGGCGGCGCCCTCCCCAGCCACCGCCAGCCCTCGCCCGAGGCTGGCGAGGGCCGGGCTGCTGAAGTGGCCGGCGAGCTCTGGTATTTTCTTTTGAAAAAAAAAGAACAGAAAAAAAAACATAAATCTTTTTTTTTGTCCGGTCATCACCATGTGGTCGCCACGTCATCGCTGGCGAGCTCCGTCGCGCCATGTCCTCGCCACGTAGGCATTTTCCGGTCAAAATCCGCCGGAAGGACTTAATCGGCAAAGTTGCAAAAGGTTTAGGACTCATTTGGCATAAAAAAAGGTTTAGGACTAAATCGGCAAAGTAGGTAAAGGTTTAGGACTTAAATGGCAATTGTCCCTATTGTCAAGATTTAATACAATTTTAAATTTGTTTCATTTAAATTCAGTTGTTTGAGGGGAAAAAATATTTAAAAAAAAAACATAATTAGATTTAATAAAGGGATTAATATGACAACATATCTCTCATGTATGTCGTTGACATGACTAATGGACGATAATCCCGGGAAAGAAACTATCATCGCCAAAAGACATTAATTGAATTCAAAACTCATGTACGTTCTACTTCACCATAATTTGTTGATGCACGTACAGATTCAATTTAATTCCTCAAGGAAGAAAACGCACGCTTACGTGATGAAAGTAACAAGCCAAATCTAGCCATTGCAACAGAATATTTCATAAGGTTTAACATCACTAAGGTGGAGTTCCACGTCACATAAGAAGAAAATCCAGGAGTAGTAATACCTTGACCTCTAGAGAAAAAAAACATCACTCACAACTCACGACTTGCACCAAGACTAGAGTACGTAACTGGGAATTTAACAACACTCGATGATCAATCATGACCCTAAACGCCACAATAGGCTTTGATTGGACACTTGGATTTATACCCTTCATCGGTTCGATAGAATCGGAGGAGACCGAGATGATCGAACGGCTTATACTTTAACGGGTGATCATCATCAACAAGCTCTTCGGGAACTTGTAGCGTTCCATTAATAAACGAAAACAGAGCAAGCGAGTATCTGTCTTCCTTTCCATTGATGGTCACCTTGTGGTTTGGAGATTGTATCCTATCATTGCTCCATGCCTGTTGAAATTACAGTTCAATTGTAAGAACTGGAAATTTTTAGCAAAAATAAATGTAATTGAGTCAAAGTCTTGAACTCGACTAGAATCGAGAACTGGATGTTTTAGTCTGGCCCGGTGCGATAGAATGAGATTACCTTCAGAACTACATCAACTTCTGTATCACAACAATATATTAGTCAGTTAGATAGATTCAAATCTAAGTATTTAGTGGGCTTGAAGTACTTCAAGACCATTTTCACTCATTCCTCTAATCTGAATTTGACTTATCTGTTTCTCTAGGAAACAGTTGGCACTTATCTTACTGTTCCACGATCCTCAATTCTCATGAGTGACTCCTCCTTTAACCAAGATGTAACACAGGCAATATCATATGTTTCATTGATGGCGCAGGGGATTCGTACAAGTGGATCCAGGAAGCACTATAGTTTTGTTGAGATACGTTTAATTTCACACTTCTCATTCCTCAGTTTCAAGAAGGATATTTAGATTTGTACTAACCATTAATGCATCTCCAGCCATGACCACAAATTTCGAAGGCGACATCTCGACAGTGATCCATTCTCCATCCTTGGTTTCGACCTCCAAGCCGTTAACTTCGCCATCTTGATAAAGAATGGTGGTGAAGCTCTTGTCAGTGTGATTTATAAATCCAAGATTAGGCTCATTCTCTAGAGGTGCCCGGTTCTTTAAGAGCCGAAGGAGGTAGGTCGTTGATCCGATGTAAGAATCATAATACTTCTCAGAATTGTAGCTCTCGAATATCATCCTCGTAACATTCCGGTCCAACTCTGCCGCAAGCTTTGCGTACGAGTTCATGATATTGCTGACCAAACCAAGAGCAAAAGGGTCACAAACTCAAACAAAATGCTCAAAATACATAGAAAGGAAACCAGTGGCTGAATTTAAGAAGGGACAACCGAAAGCGATCATAGCCATTAGGCCACATAAGGTCGGTGAATTTCTGCATCCCCTCTGAAGCTGTGGCGTCGTCGATGCCCAAGCTCTCGTGTAGAGGAAGCTTGGCAATCTGGCCGACATAGCCGTTCAAGGGTTTCTCGTACCGGTTCTTCATTTTGGTCTCCGTGGGAAGAGCAAAGAGTTCTCGCAGAACGCCAAACGTGGCATCATGAACTTGCGATGGGATTATCTCGTCGTAGTTCACGACGAAGAAGCCAAATTCTTCGAGCGCTTGGATCACAGTCGTGCATGTAGAGATCCAAGAAGTTGTCCCTGGTTTCAGATTTTCACTAGAGAAATTGAGAATAGGAAGCTTTGGTGACCCTTCTCTACCCATTTCGGATGTTCGCTTCTTCGATTGATTTGAGTATAACCTGAGAGATGTCGAGGAGTATTTATAGGCCCGTTGGAGAATCAGCATGTCTTCATTTGTAGCTTTACTGAATGTTATCACATGACTAGAGGAGAGACGACATCCATGAGGGTAAGGACATAAAAAAATTTCATTTGTGAGGTGATGTATTTACATGGTAGGGGGGACTTTTCTTGAATATTATAAATGCGTGGTGGATATTGACTTGGGTATTTCCTTTGAAACCTCGTGTATTCACCTACGACGACACTGAGGGACATTTGCGTAGGATTACATTTGAAATTTAGGGCTCTCTTTTCTATAGTACTGCATGACTTTTAGTATTGGACACTCCTCATCGTTTTTTATTTATCCAACATCGATGGATTGAACTATGGATATTATGACTCCTGTCTTACCTAATTCATTATGAGATAATTGAGATACTTCATACTTTTGGATTTATTCACTTGAGGTGTGTATGTCATTATCGAATAATGAGGTGCAATTGTAAGGTGTTGGAGAAAAATGTCCCACTTCCAAATCATTATTGGAATTATAATACAACATATATAATATATATAATATTTATGGAACTGGAATGTTATTATCACAATCATCCTTTTTATCTTATAACAATAATAAAGGATTTGAAAGATGTTGAGAAGACCTTTCCTAAAGCGAATTCCAGCTTTCGATACATAAGACCTCCAAGATATTCATGGTATAATTAGGAACCTTTTGATATGGGAGAAGCAATTCAAACATTTGCTCTACATCGCCGATGGTGGCGGTTTTTGTAGAATTTACAAATTTTCTTGGAGCCAACATTCTTACAACCATTATTATTGCTTAAAAGTTACAATGTACATTCTACTGTACATCGTATCTTTAGAATTTACACTTTACATCCTACAATATTCGTTTATATTTTGCTGTGTGCACACTCATTTGGCACCACAGCTTTAGAAAGCACTACGATTCTATCGTTGTTTTAACCAATTTGCAGCACCAATGTAAATAGGTGTTCTAAAAGAATATTTAAATGTGTGGGAGACATATAAATGTGAAAAAGCACTAATTAATTTGAGGAAGAAATTTGAACGATTGTAATTAAATTAGAGAGATCTACTATTCAATTTTGTAATATAAGATATTTGTGGGAAACATTTAAATTGATTACTTGAATTATAGTTTCGTACTTTTTATTGTACCTCATTCCATAGTTCATTGTAATACAAGTTATGGACATTTCCCAGATATTTAGACCCCATTTTGAGGTTGAAACTCTCGTATGGTTTGCTTTCTATGGAGTAAAAATCAATGGTTTTACTTCTCATTCCTTCTAACTTAGTTATTATTTTAAATCACTTTAATATCCTAAAGCCTTAATTTAATCCTTCATACTCAATTGGTTAAAATGATTGAGATATATATACAGCTATTATCATAGATATAGAAGAATGAAATTCACATATGTTGTAAATTATTCAATTCCTCTTACTATATATCTGCTATGGGTTTTAGTATAATGCACCAATCAAAAGCTAGGACTTAACTAATTCGGAGGACTAGCAAAATATTTGATGGACTTCTAGGCTCTACGCTCGTGCTTCTGGAGTACTAGAAAATGTATGATGATAGGACTATGATATACGCTAAGATAGACAGGAGGGTAATATCATTGAATCGACTAAACTCTCATCTTTTCTCATAAATCTATTGTGCATTTTATTTTATATTTTTATTGATCTTTCTCATATCTCTCTAGGAGCTCATTGGTTTAACTGTAGCTAAAGTATAACTATGATGTGTCCTAACTGTTTTATGGATTATGGTAACTTTTATACTTATTAATATTTGTTTTACTGTTGCAGCATCTCAAAGCTAGACGAGACATCTACCTTTTTGGAGCTAAAGCACCCGTTTTTCACAGTTGAAATTGCTACAAAATTCAAATATATTTCTCACAAAATTGTCATTTTCCTAGGGAGAACAAACACGCATGAGAAGTTGTAAATTAGTCTTTGAATGTATTTCCATGTCTAATTGTGGTGTCAACGTCGATAGATATGGATTTGTTCTTGATAAATGTTTTAGCGACGTTAAGATAGCTCATCATACCTTGTTATTTGCATCGGAGTCTATTCATCACTGAGGGGACCAAAAGTATTTGGTCCCCCGTCCCATGATTCGAGACAGAAATTTCCACCGTCAGAATTAAATCTGAATGGTTTCTCCAATTGATTTCAAACAAATTTTATAGTGTTAGTGGCCATATATGATAAAAACCTAAATAGTTTTACAAGATAAGCACGGCAATTATAGATGTGTTATGGACTGAAATAGAGACATGCTAGGGATTGAAATGTGACGGGGGCTTATGCGAATAATGTCGGGACGGCACGCTTGACTTTAGCGTTTCACAACCTAAAAAGCACAACGATAGCTATTTAAATTATCTAAACTAAAAAAAAAACAGTCTAATTATCAGCTTTAGAATTCAATCATATGTTCTTTTTGCCATTTTTCATATTCTAAAATATACAACATGAAATTGCTTGCATCAATTGCCTATAAATTTCTTTCATCATGACTTGCATCCCCAAATGACCAAGTTTCAAAGATCACATCGAAGGAATGCATAACCACTCACTCAAGTGTACAAATCAATGAGAGGATGTGTTTGAAATATTTGCATGCCCTTATATGGCCATAAAATAAGAAACCCTATGTGATTCAATGGATTCTTGATATATGATTGACTAGGTCCAGCTAAATAATTCAATACAATAATCTAGCACGTCTTAGTGACCGCCAAGACAGCTATGATATAACGTCTATTCAAC
This sequence comes from Melaleuca alternifolia, assembly GCA_019926035.1. Taxonomy (NCBI): domain Eukaryota; kingdom Viridiplantae; phylum Streptophyta; class Magnoliopsida; order Myrtales; family Myrtaceae; genus Melaleuca; species Melaleuca alternifolia. The sequence goes on from JAGKPW010002136.1 coordinate 1,903,867, forward strand.
GTCATTTCATTATCAATGACAAAGATTAGACGTGTCTACGACATTAGTCACCTAGGACCACTCTTTGTCCTAGCACAAAAAGTCGTGGGAGCCGAGGACATTTTTCTCACATAATGTGGAAACTATGGGCAAACTTAGAGTGCAACCGCATCTCAGGTTACGCAGGCTTAACGACTAGTTTAATCTCCTATGTGGACTTCCCACCAAACAAATCCGTGCGCTTTATGTGTATGCTCACAATTTTCTTGAGAATGTAAACTATCTATGCATATATTCCGATTTGGACTCTTTCCAATGAGGCTATCCCCAGAAAATTATACTCTTAAGTACAGACAAAGAGGATCAGTATGTTGGTGTGTCTTACAGAACCGCCAAAGAAGCTTCTGATTGGATTTCATGAGATCTTGCCATCCATTAGAGGGTGCCAAATTCACGATAATGATTCTTGATCGTATGTTACAAAACTTGTGATCGGATCTTTTGAGATCTTGACTGATCCATGTTCATTAGAATGTAGTACGAAGTCCGATTTAAAGGTGACCCCTTTTGCTTTGATTGCATGAGATCCCTACCTTCCAAAAGAAAAAAAATTGGCATGCTTCAAAGGCCGCGAATACAATATAGGACACCAAGTTCATTTCAGATTCATTTTTCGTACGTGCATATATGCACTACTATCGAGTTTCTCTTATGCAAAATTCTACTGCCTCTCAACCAAAAATTGTGGATTTCTTTTTCTTTTCCTTTTTGCCCTGAATTTCAAGAAGAGTCCGTTTTATCCGTCAAAAAACATGTTGGTTAATGTGTGTGGCCCAAAAAAGAAGAGGGACATGCGTCAATTAAAAAATTGGCAAAATCTTAATTCAAAGTATTGTGGATAGATCTAATCGATAGGAGAATTCGAGCATGTTAGGTCGGGCAACAAGGTAAAAGGGAAATATTGTCCAAAAAATTGTAGATCTATTATACAGTATCCAGTCCAAGAAACCGTGATCCAAGGCTCGTGGGGGGCCAAGACGATTGCTGTCAAAAGCCTTTGCCTATGTGCTTTGTGCCGGCTATGACACCCCTTGACAGATTGCCCAAATCTGGTGAGGGTCATGACGGTCGTCACTAACACAAATCTTGCGAGGCAAGGGCTGTCACAGACCTTGCCTAGTGGCCGACAAAGGCCACGACAGCCCTTGCGTTGCCCAGAGAGGAAGGCCATTGCATCCCTCATCTGGTGGCTGATAAGATCACCGGCCATCATCTAGGCCCTACCTACCCCTACCTACCCTTTAAAGAGGAAGAATGGTAATTATTATATATACGTACGTTGTACACTTAATTAACTTCCGGTCAAAATTAATCGAAATGGTTAATTTAACAAATCATCAAATAATTTAAGACTAAGTAAGTCAAATGAAATGTTTAGTATGAATTAGCTACCGTACAATAAATTTTTGTACATTTATCCTGAAGTAAAAGTCCTTGTTGTGCCCACCACAACCAAAATATACCAATATTATTGGGCCTAAGTGAAGGCCCCGGTATAAATATGCTCGGACCATCTACAAATCATGTACGCCGAAAAAAGACAAAATTGCACAAAGATTTATCAATCGGGGCTAGATGTATGATGAAATGGTTTTAAAGGACTTTACTCATGACATGTCAGCATTCATTGAGACCGGGGGTTTGAGAGGGAAATGATCAGGACAAGCATTCCTGCTCCTGGTTACGGAATTTGGCTCTGGTCTCGGGACTCTTCGTTGGTTGCTGCAAATAATTCATAGTTTAATCCTTCTTTGGGAATAGATACATATGATTGAAAAGATGGAGACAGTTGCTAGTAAAAACAAGAAGACTTCATCTGAGTGCTAATGCGATTAGATTGCCAACATGCACATTTGATTGTAAAATTAGCATAGAAAAAGAGGAAAAAAAATAAAATGAAATGATTCCGGGCGAATGCTTTAGCTGATCTCATTCTCTAACAGAGACCTGTTACTCATTTCCTGACAGAAACGTGCTAGTTATCCGGATCGATGCAATGCTAAAGTCTACCGCCTCTAGAAATTGAGCACCTTGATGGAAATGGCGAAAACAAATGCGAAGAGCACAGTGAATCCTAAGATCACGGCAGCGATCACACCCAGAAAATTATGTCGGAAACCGAAGTAATCGCTCAGGTATTCTTCACCGTGGGCCCGGGGTCTACGAGCGTGTCCTTTGAATCGCCGAACTGAGAGACCACCAATCCATATAAACTCCAAGCAAACGGGCATGCCCAATAGTACCATCTCCACCAGACAGGTATCCTCTGTTAAGTACGAAGTCATAAGGATGATCACAGAGCAGGCATTTAAGCTTGTGTTGGAAGCGAAGGACATCTTACTTTGGGCTAAATTTTATGGACCGTTTGTGTCATGGTCCCATATATTAATATTAATGAGCCTATGTGGAGACCCAAGAGCTGATATACTCGAACCATGAATATAAAAGAGAGACAAAATTGGAGACAAGGATGAATTGATTATCAAATCAAGAACAAATTGATCCCATCACCTCAAAACATTGTTCATACAAGGGACATGATCATGACACGCATTCCTGTTCCTCGTTACTGAATCTGGTCTCCGGTCTCAGGACCGTTCGTTCGTTGCAGCAACCAATTCAAAGTTTAATCCTTCTTCGGGAAAAGATTCACACGGTTGAAAAGATGGAAACAGTTGCCAGTAAAAACAAAAGATTTCATCTACTTGTTATTGCAATGAGATGCCAATTTATACGTACATTATTTGACTGGAAAAATAGCATGCAAAAGAGGAAAATACAGAAAAGTTGACATGATGCATGGCGAAAGCTTTAGCCTTTCTCATTCTATGTCAAAAACGTGCTTGTTTTGAGGATCGAAGCAACGTTAAAGTCTACCGCCGCTGGAAGTTGAGCACCTTTATGGAAATGGCGAAGATGACTGCGAAGAGCACTGGGAATCCTACAGTCACGGCGGCGATCACGCCCAGAAAATCGTGTCGGAAACCAAAGTAAGTTCTCACGTATTCTTCCACCGTCCCCTCGGTGTCCTCGAGCGTGCTCTTTAAATCGCCAAACTGGGAGACTACCAATCCATATAAAGTCCAAGAAACAGGGCAAGCCCAATAGTACCATCTCCACCAGATAGGTATCCTCTGTTAAATAGGAACTAGGAAGTCATTAGGATGTTCACAACTCAGGCATTTACGATTGTGTTGATAACAAAATCAGCAGAAACAATCAAAATCGATGGGTTGCTATAGAACTTACAGTCCTGGGCACAATAAACCCTGAAAAGAGGTTCCATATGCCATAGAATGCAGAAGAGATGATGGAAGCAACGTGGTGGTTCGGGGTGATGCCCACGGCCATCATACCATAGTAGGTGAAATACAGCAATGTGAAGAACATGAAAAATAGATACCAGAAAAATTTCGCAACGGTCCATTCGAATCCAATCATTGCATAAACTATGATACCATATGATATAGCTTGCACGAGAATATAGGGGACTTCAATCAGGACCTATGAAACAAAAATTAATCACATCAGCAAGCTTCCAATATTGATTTATGCATAAGCGTACATAGAATCATTTCAAAGCAGTTTTACCTGTGCTAATGCGTATGGCAGGGCTGAGTACATCCCTGCAGCTCGCTCTCTATAGAAAACCGTTTTCTCCACTGCCACAACTGGTTGCACGGAAGCTGCATTTTGAATCCCAAGGAAGAGAACAGCCGAATACATAGATCCCATCGCGTTGATCAAATCTTGTTTCCGGGTCCTGCGAATCTATCATTCAGAAACACAACCTCGAGAACGAATGAGGCAAAAATCTGACTTTCTAGGCAGAACTTACGTCTTAGAGCCGAGGTCCCAGAACATAGTCCCCAACATCAAGGCAATGAAGATTGTGAAGAGGAACCGAACAGCTGTATATGGCGGATTCCGCCAGTAAGACCAATGTTGCTTCCATAAGCAAGCCATTAACTGGGTGAAAGTTGTCTGAGAATACTTAGCCGGGAAATAAAGATCCTTAGAATTTGGAGGAGGTATGCTCAACTCTTTAATCAAAGCCTTGTTTCTCCTGAAAATCACGAAAATGCGTTTGCCCATTGGCATTTTACGGGTTGATAGCAAGCCTAAAAGTTGGACCTCAAGATGCAGGGTAGACCCACCTGTACAAATCTGAGTCTTTGTATAAATCGGAAAAATCGACACCCATAGCGAGTTCTTGTGCTGGGGTTGTAACTTCGAGCATCCAAGTTGCTGGATTGTAGCCATCTTTGATTTTGCTAACTCCTTGGATTCCCTTCATTTTGAAGATATATACCTCGGTGATTCTAGTAGCAAAAGGAAAGTACAATCGAAGCCAGATAATATTCGTGAAACACTCTGTACCTCGAAATAATCTATTAGATGAGAAGACTGACGACCCAGAGGACCGACATATATCTCTTGTCCCCCTCGTTTCATTAAGAAAAGCTGCAAAACAAGTGAAAACGCAATAGCTTTTAAGTTTGAGTGCACTGCCCAAAAAAATTTTATATTTTGAGTGTGTTGAAATAACTCACCTCATCGAATGCTTCAAATATATCAATGCTTGGCTGGTGAATTGTGCATACAACCGTTCTCCCCGTGTCCACTGTATTTCTAACCGTTCTCATGACAATGGCAGCAGCTCTAGCATCAAGCCCTGAGGTTGGTTCGTCCATAAAAATGATGGAGGGGTTTGCGACTAGTTCAACCGCTATGGTCAGCCTTTTGCGTTGCTCAGTGGATAGACCATCCACACCAGGCAAACCGACCAAGGCATGTCTCAGTGGATTTAGCTCCACAAGGTCCATGACTTCCTCGATAAACACCTGCAACAGTTTTTCCGTTGGCAATGATCTGAATTAGATTGTTCCTCGATTACACTATATAACCAGCTAAGCAGTTGAGTTAAGAAGGCAATGCTGGTTGAAACAGACTGTGGTGGTAGATGCAAACCTTTCTTGTTTGTTCATCCACGTCAGGAGACAAACGCAGCCATGCCGAGTAAAGTAGCGACTCGTAGACCGTAACATGAGGTGAATGGATGTCGTTCTGTTCACAGTATCCGGAAATCCGAGCAAATGTATCTTGGTTCTTTGGATACCCAGAAATAGTTATGTTCCCCTTGATGTATCCTCCGGTTTTTCTCCCAGCCAACACATCCATCAGAGTAGTTTTACCAGCACCACTAACCCCCATAAGAGCTGTGAGAACACCTGGCCTAAATGTACCACTTACACCTTTCAGAAGCACCAATTTATCCTCGAGAACACCTTGACTCTTCATTTCCTGCCAAGATAACCACAAGCACTTAATTATACTTAGGATGCACATTTGTAGTTGAACAAATCGAGAAAGCACTATCTTCACTATCTTCAGACCTTTCATAGCTTAACATATTTACCTGCGGCATGTCAACTGAATAAATTATATCATCGAAAGTAATTGAGTGCTGCTCAAATGGGAGCACCATTCCTCTTTTCCTATCAGTGGCAACGGCTGTCTCGAGCCATGTAGGTGAAGACTTGGATGACCTCCCTGCAACACCCGAAAGAAATTATAGGCAAAGAAGAAGCCCATGTCCTTGATGGACTAAAACCTTTTGTTTACCCCTTTGACGTGCCGACTTCTGCTAAATGACAGACGATGGGAAAAAAAATTATCTAGGCTTTTTACCTGATCCGTTTTTGTGACTAAAGCCTTGAGATTGCAACTGAATTGATCCTTCCATTCTATTAACGTCCTCGTTGCCCTCAGGATCTTGTGATTTTACTGTCTGGGATTTCCCAATGGCTGCATGATAACATGGAGCTTGAGAAGGAAGGCTCTTGTTGACAGAAACCTCAACAAGAAGAAAAGCGACTTACGATTGAGAATAGCAAGAGCCACAGAAAACCCAAAGTTGAAGAGGATGAGGAAACCAAATAATGCCCCAACACCTATCCAATACCAGTATGCTTCGGTAAAGAAACCACGGGACTTCATGACTTGAATTCCTAGTGGATCGTTTGAACTTGAATTCGTGGGAATCTATTATAAGGAAAAACACAAGAAATCGGTCGGTCAAATTCACATCTATGAAAGTTGAAAATATTGGCATTAAGCAGTGACAAGACTTTACCTTAGCCCAACGCGATCCTAAAAACTCATTAACAATTATTGCATTTTGCCCATACATTATAGGAGATATCCAGTAGCCCCACAACCACCATTTCTTCACGTCCTCTACAATTCAAAGGAATCGAGATTAGCACTTCTTATGAAAATGAAGCTATGAACAAAATAAAGAAAAAATGTTGAACTCTAGCATGTGTAGTACCTCGGGAAAGAACTACTCCGCCCAATGCAAAGAGAATGAGCAGTGCAAATGACCCGAATGTGTTGGCAACAATCAGGTTTCTGCCGAGTGATGCAATCAATCGAAACAATCCAGAGGCCATCTGGTTAATGACCACCAGCAAAAGATACTGCTTGAACAACCTGTAACACGACGAGATCAGAATTTCCACCTTACCACCAAAGAATAATCACAGCTTGTTCTTACCTTCCAATATTTGGATCATATCCAATGACGTAGTAGCTCATGAACACCCAAACTGCAACCTCCACTAATGTGATAGGGATCTTTAGAATCCATGTGGGAAGAGCATATACCCATGCCGGATAGAAGAGGAGATCTCTTTGCTTGTAGAAAACTGGGAGCTTGGCTATGGTCATTGAAAGCTCTGCCATTCCATTGAACATGATCGAAATCACACTGAAGAACAAGGCACCAATGTAAACTCCTCCATCAGTTATGGAATCCCGATGCATCTCAGTCCGGAAGAAAACGGTCATTGTTATAAACGCCATGATTGCAATCTAATGAAACAAATCAGATCAGTTTAAGTACGTCAGACAATTCACGGATGAAGTTGAATTCAAAGAGAATGAACGTGGTACTTACCTGAGTGAGCTTGAAGATGTAGACAAAGGAGTTCCTTTTCATAAGCAAATACTCTCTTGAAATGCAAGCTTTCAGCAGATCCTTCATTCCAACACCAAATCTTTCGGTCATCAAAGCAGCAGGGTGGTTCTTGCTCTCATCAAATGGAGTGGAAATTTCATCACCGAGTTTTCTTCCCACGTGAAATGACTGGAATGCCTCCGCAAATTCCTGGACCGTGACATAAGTGTAAGGCTCGTCTTTATGTACCCAATACTGATGCTGATCTTTTCTTGATGTTACCTATCAAAAAGTAGAAATGTATGTTATCGCAAGAGACTGCTACAGTATATATCTTTTATCTCCTAAAGGTTGCTGAACAAAAATTTTCCTAGTTTACGTACTTCCTGCAAGAAATCGGCAACACCCTTCCTCTCAGGACATTTGAATCCCATGGATTCGAAGAAATCTAGGACGAGTTCACGTGGGCCCTGGTACACAACCCGACCATCAGATAGGAGAATGATATCATCAAACAGATCGTAAGTCTCTGGAGCTGGCTGGAGGAGAGAGATAACCGCCGTTCCGCCAAGAATGTGAATAGATTGTTTCAGGGAGTTGACAATCTGGTATGTGGTCGAGCTATCGAGCCCAGTAGATATCTCATCCATGAACAATGCCTTAGCAGGTCCAACCAGCATCTCACCTAGAAATTACAGGTCAGAGAATCGAACAATTTCAGTTACTCAAAAGTTTAATGTGCTTTTTAGTTCTAACCTGTGGTCACGCGCTTCCGTTGTCCTCCAGAAATACCCCTCAACATGTCATCTCCGACCATGGTATCAGCACATATTTCTAGCCCCAGAATCTGTGCAGAAAACATTTGCATTAAAGTTCTGCTATTGTCAAGTGCCTGCATGATTTTGTGGCGATTCTCATCGAAATTACCTTAAGAATATAATCAGTGATGACATTAGCCTCCTGACCTTCTGTTGCTACTGCCTGCGGAATTTTGCATGACTCATTGCATAAGAAAAACCGGACACCCACGTTGATCTAAGAATTTCAAAAACATAGTAACTGCTTGCTGGAGTCCGACTCAAAACCATTTGTTCCTCCTCATCAGTTCCTTCTTAGGGATTACTTAATTCATTGGTAAATGGAAAAACGAAAAACAACTCTAAGCTCCCCTTGTTTAATTACCTTCATGAAGATATCAACATCAGGGTCTGGTTTTATATTGGCCGCTTTCTCTCTTCTGGACAACTCTGACAACATATCTGCAGATGCCGCCAAAGAATTATCATTTCTGATTCGTAAAAATTT